>OX243902.1:12464564-13664564 GCA_945859665.1 Anorthoa munda | reverse complement strand
AAACGACTGCGTAGCTTATTTTGAGAGAAATATCTTACCTCACCGAGAACTAAACAAAGTTTCAATAAAGTACCAATAAGGACCTCAAAAACAGCTGACCAACACCAAATTATGACCCAATTAACACAAACTCTACTTACCTACATAACAGCCCAGCGTTGCGGCCCCACCTGCATCTATTTACAACCCCTTTCCACCCCTGAGCTTGCACGTTCAACCACTACAATTTATAAAGCAATTTTAAACACGGTCGATCCTCAATAAATCAATGCTTTACCAAACTAGCCGAACATTTATTATGGTTAAAGGATGAAAAACGCCAATACATTTTCGTAACCAGTTTATTTAGACCTCTCAAAATGTACCAACAAATGGGTAAGGTCGCCAAAAAATGTAATATAACGCACTGGAAGATATAACACACAATAACACAATAACGCACTGGAATAATGTAAAGGTCAATGTTCACTTGGAAATAGGTCAAGTAAAATCCATTTAAAAATATTATGAGTTATTTATTGGCACGTATCACAGAGTTTCGTTTTACAGTTTTTTTTTTATTTTGAGGCTGTCCCATTTGACACCACTCGTACTCGCACAGAGCCGTATTTTCACGAATTTTAGATGATTTGGTGCGTTTTAAAAAGAATGTAATCAATAGGCGAACTATAAAATAATATTAATTTATTAGGTAATGATTTAAACAAACTATTTCTTGTGTGTTATCTAATAAATTTAGCTTTCAACTACAATGATCTGATTTTAAATGAGTTTAATAAATGCCAAAATAAAAATGTGTTTTTTTAATTATAACTAATTTTTAGTGTGCCGATTAATTACATTTAAAAAAAAAACTTCTTTTCATTTAAAACAATCTTAAAAAATAAGGTCCTGTGCGAGCAGAGGTGCGAAAAGGCGAAAACCTCCTTAATAAAACAAAATAATGAGTATCTATTTATACAAAATTAACAATCAAAAATACTATGCTTAAAAGAATCTTATCAAACTTTTAGTTTTAAGATAGGTGCCTACTTGTAAAATTATTGTTTTTCAAGTTTAAAAATCAGCATTTAAAAAAAAAAATCTTATTAAACTTTTAGTTTTAAGATAGGTACCTACTTGTAGAATTATTGTTCTTCAACTTTAAAAATCAGCATCTCAAAAAAAAAAGAATCTTAACAAACTTTTAGATTTAAGATAGGTACCTACTTGCAAAATTATTGTTCTTCAAGTTTAAAAATCAGCATTAAAAAAAAAAAATCTTATTAAACTTTTAGTTTTAAGATAGGTACCTACTTGTAGAATTATTGTTCTTCAACTTTAAAAATCAGCATCTCAAAAAAAAAAGAATCTTATCAAACTTTTAGATTTAAGATAGGTACCTACTTGCAAAATTATTGTTCTTCAAGTTTAAAAATCAACATCTTAAAAAAAAAAAAATCAAATATCGAAAAAAACACAATTGTCATCGCTTATTAAATACTCCTTGGGTTTTTCAGTATTTTGTGTCAATGTAATTTTTTTTACTATCGATACTGCCGTGACAACGTCTCGATCTATTTTTTTTGTAACAACGAAATGAAGTCGTGGCTTTTTTTGAGTTTTTAAAAATAATACTGTGTAGTAAGTTTCCTGATCTGTAGTATTTATGTTTTCTACGAAACCAATATAATATTTCCAGGAGTTCCTTTGGTAGTATCTTACTAGCACACTGTCATTTGTTTGCAATTACATACAATTATCTATTTGTATGTCTGATGGTGTCATCAAAACCGATTTTATAGTAACGTCTTCTGTCATATCCTTAATATTATTATTAGTCTTATTATCTTTTTCATTTTTTCTTTGGTCATGTTCTATGTTTAAATCATTATGTACACTTATATCTGATATAATATTAATATTTTTTTGATTTTGTGTCATCCTTACATCATCATTGAAATCTATAATAGTTTCTAACTCCATGCCACAGTCTTCATCAATCTGTTCTTTTTCATTATCAGAAATAAAACACTCGTCTTCTGAAGAATTATGCAAGGAATATTGTTCATCAACATCTGTATCTGTGCTGCTTTCATAATTATTTTTTTTTGCTTTACGTACAACAGATCCAACAGAAAATTTCCTTTTCGGCGTAATGCACTTTTTTCGTTTAGTACATGCTCTAGAACACGATGCGATGGGGTTTTTGTTAATTATATCTTCACATGCAAAAGCATTGGTCTGAGCTTGGTTTGCTTTAAATAGTTTAGTGTCTGGTTTAACAGTTGTAAGCGAAAATGGGCCAAATTTATGTAAGTCAAAGAATGCTTTGTTTTCCATCGTGTTTTTGATGTCAGCTAGAATTGTTATTGTTCGCTTTTTCGATTTTGTAATCACACGTTTTGGGTCTGTGGCTTGTTTCGTTAATGTGGCTTGTTGCAGATCTAAGCAGTTACAAAAACCTGGTTTCGTTTCTGCTTGTGGACAAAAACAGCTTAAGCTGCGATATGATATCGTGTTTTCTGAATTCGTGTTAATTACTTGATGTAATGTCATGGTCCCTGGTACAGGTATTAATTCCATTGTTTGCATTTGAATGGTATCCTCAGGGACGTAGAACAGTTTTATTTTAATCCCAGATTTCTTCAACAACTCAAATGCTGATTCAGCGTTTGTAATATCTGATCCGTAAGCTACTAAGGAATCCATTTTTCTTTTGATGGTACCGCCTATTCCGTCGGCAGCACCCTTGCCGTGGGAGGCTTCAAAAAAGTTCCACGTAGCTCTGAAGCCATACATTTTAGTGTATTTTGCAAATAAATAAAAATTCTTTTTTTGCCTATACTGGCTTGTGGGGCCGTCGGAAAAAAAATGGACTGTATCGACAGTGGGATACTGATCTCTGATATAATTTAAAACCGGTTTTAAGTGTTCCCAAATAGCTTCCGGACCATGATAATTGTTCGCAGATATAGAGCAGAACGGAAGAGGATCACGATTACTATATATTAAGCCAGTATGGAGGGTAATCTGATTTCGAGAGGCACCAAAATGCATTGCTTGAATTTCTGTGTTTAATTTGGTCGCATAATTTTCAGAGAAATCGATGTGTATTGTTACTGTATTATCATCTAAATTTTTAATACACCGCTGATGTTCAATATACTGATGATGAATGTTGTAGGCATGTTTTTTAAATTTAGACAATTCTTGTGTAAAAGCTTCAACCAAATCTTTCAATAGTCCAGTTTTTTCAGTTTTCATAATTTTTTTCGTAGTTTTTCTTTCATTATTATTATATTTATCATTATATTCATGTGTTTGCATGGACCATTCTTTCCATTTTACAGTGTCTTCTAAATTTGTTTCATCTAAGTTGAATTCTAAGGACTTCTTTTCGCAAGTAGAACATTCTCCATAGGAGCATTCTTTTGATTTTGGATTACATAAAATTAAGGAAAGTATTTCATCAAGAGACTGACTTTTGATCAAACTTAAGGATTTTAATACTTTTAGTTTCATAAGTATATTTTCATGCTTTATGCAAGCGCATGTTTCTCGCCTGTCAACTTTAGGTGGTAAAATGTAGAATGGTCTGTATTTTTTAAACGTCGTCAATTTGCCTTTCCCTCCTTCAGATTTATATTTTTTAAATAGATTTTCCAAAGTGTCCAATAAATACCTTCTCTGTCTTTTGTCTTTACGAAGCGTTTTAAATTCTTTTTTGCCCGCCGTGGCCCGACTTACATCATCCCTTTCGAAAAATTCTTTAAGTTGATTTAGTAGAGCATAATTTTTTTTCTTCACTTCTATTGTACGTATTTTGCCTTTTAATCCTAAATAAGATGACATCTTAACCTTCATTTTGTATTTTTGAACGATTGAACCATCTACTACTCTCTTTATAACGCGTTTAGAATAATTATTTCGTGTGGTTTCGTAACAATGTTTTAAAGAATCTACTAAAACATTATGTTCCATAAGTCGTTTTCTAACTTTTTCCTTTTCTTCTATAGATATGTTTGGTAAGTTTTGGTTGATGAAACAATCTGCTTTTTTACAAGGAGTCATTTCGTCATTTTCTTGAGAAACTGTATTGTCTGTATGTTGTGTTACATTATTTTCGCCTTTCAACTGTTCAATATGTTTCAGATATTCTTGATTTTTCCGCTGCATTCTGTTGATTTTTTTTCTACAATTTTTCAAATAATTTATACATTATCAGACGGAATCTTTATTGCTTTAAATGTAAACTACAAATTTAAAACCATAATGCTAATAGTTTTTTTTTGATGCAGTTTTTTTGGCCTCTGGGTTGATAGGAGACAAATAATTTATGTATGCAGCTTTATTTTGTTGATTCCGAAATATTTTTTATTTTATTAGTTTGAGCCTCTCGAATATTCTGGTTATTTCTACATTATTCTAAGCATGATTATCAACATGCTATAATATAATAATATTAACATACTATTTGTTAGCGCATGGTATTCACAATCAAACATGGGCTCACCTCAAAATGTTAAAAAGTACATTTTTTTATGACCTTACCCAAATGATTTCACGACTTAAAAATTAAGTGAATGGGAAAGTAGAAGGCCTGGGTATGTGGTTATAACGGGCATCTATAGAATGCTTATATACTTATAAATTGTTTTGTAAAAGAAAAGCTCTTAGGTGGATTACTTTTCGTTTAGTGCCTATATAGAATAAAGAAAGGAAACTTTATTTGGCATTTTCACAGATAGTAAGAGTGGTTTGCAGCATTTAGCTCGATGTGCTTCAGAGGTATTTCGATAGCTTACTCAATATTAGGTAAGGTTATAGATCTTACGAACAATGGCATAGTGCTAAGATTGCAATGGGTTCCATCTCATGTAGGTTTGAGAGGTAATGAAGAGGCTGATAGACTAGCAAAATTAGCGATTACTCAAGGTCAAGAATACTGTATAATACCTTATTACTTAGAACAATTGTGTATTTGCAAAACAATTTGTTATGATATGTTTAAGGAGTATATTGACGAACGAAGTAGGGAAAAGGGTATCTGGTATAAAACTATACAAAATCAGCCTCCTCGAATACCGTGGTTTGCTATCAAAGAAATGAGTAGGTATCATATTGTTCTGCTTCATAGATTACCCATCCCGCAAGTTTGGTTATTTGATGAAGAAAGTGAATTCTCCCAATTGTGAAATATGCGGAACGGTTGAAGATGTTCACCATCTACTTATGGAGTGTACTAAGAATAAGAAGGAAAGAGAGATACTGTTGAGCAGAGTAAAAGTAAAAGAATATGATATTGGTCCATATGTAAAAGTTTTAGCGCAACCTTCACCTGAGATAGCAAACCTACTTACTGATTTGTTTAAAATTAATAATGTATAATGTATTGGTAGATGTAGCTTCGTATAAGTTTAAGTCATGATGAGGCTGACATGCCATTGTGGATAAAAGACTACTTTTAGAAAAAAAAAAAAAATGTTTATTTGGCACACACAGATACACACAATGTAGGTACAAATATAAGGGAACTATATCTAACCATATCTATATCTATTTTCGTTGTGTTTCTTTGAACCCTGTTTTAACAAAAAGTTCATAATGAATTCCCCAAAGAAAGAAACTAAATACTTAAAAGTGAAGTTTTGATGTCTCATTAATATGAAGGGAGTAGCTAAGAGGTTGATATCACACTAATATTATAAAGGCGAAAGTTTGTGCGTGTGTTTGTATTTTTGTTATTTCTTCACGCTCAAACGGCTGGACGGATCTGGATGAAATTTGGCAAAGAGATAGATTATAGTCAGAAATAGTACATCGAATGCTTTTTATCTCGGGAATAATATTCCCTCGGGATAATTTTCGACTTTCACGCGGGCGAAGCCGCTGGCAGAAGCTAGTAAAATAATATTTTAAAGACTGCAGTTTAAAATAAACGTTAATTTAATAAAAGATTATAAAAATCCGTTGTACCTTAAGAGAAAAGATCTTTGTCATAGTCCTAGCCTTAATGAAAAAGTAGAGACATTTGTTTGTTATATGCCCGTGCAAATGTTGGAAGCATTTTAAAACGATAAAATAACTATTATCTGGAACTGTTTCTGGTTTTCTTTCCTGATGATAACAATAAAGTGTGAAATCCAGAGTTTTTAGTTGGTACATGCAAATGTAGTTTTGAAGGCTTTTATATTCAATGAAACTGTATTTCTTTCAAATCTGCTAAATAAAAAGTTCCAACGCTATATTTGTCGCTAACAGTTCTAAAACAAAAAAAAAACCTACATAAATAAAACCAATAGGTCTCTGTTATTATTGCGTGTACACACGTGACACCAATATGCCTTATCGCATCGCTTCAAGCTGTGATTTCCTCGCAAATAAAGAAAAACAGAGAAAAAAAACATTGCGAAGAAACACTCGGATTGAATAATAAATTCTAAGCGGGTGCGATAGCGGGAAAATGACGGCGGCGCCATCTGTGATGTCGAGCGTCAACTAGTTTTTACAAACAATATAGTGCGACATACACTGAATTCATACACGTTTTCTTGGCCAGTGTATTACGTGAAATAAATCATAACTTGCCTAAAGTTTGTTTGGATCAATTTCTAAGTTTCCAATTCTTTTTAGGGTTCCGTACCCAAAGGGTAAAAACGGGACCCTATTACTAAGACTTCGCGATCCGTCTGTCCGTCTGTCTCCAGGCTGTATCTCATGAACCGTGATAGCTAGACAGTTGAAATTTTCACAAATGATGTATTTCTGTTGCCGCTATAACAAAAAATACTAAAAACAGTATAAAGTAAATATTAAAGGGGGGCTCCCGTACAACAAACGTGATATTTTTGCCGTTTTTTGCTCGATATTTATAACGGAAACAGGTAGACGCTTGAAATATTCACAGAATGTTTAGTTGTATATTTACTTTAAAAAATAATAATTATTAAATTAAAATAAAATAAATTAAGGGGGGCTCCCATACAACAAACGTGATTTTTATGCAGTGTTTTGCGATAATGGTACGGAACCCTTCGTGTGCGAGTCCGACTCGCACTTGGCCGGTTTTTTCATGTAGGTGTGTTGTCTGGTCTCTTATTTTTTGCACAAGAACTTTTACTTGGTTAGTGAATTGTAGGCACTCGGTGGAGTCCTGACTCAGTAGCAGTACGTTATTTAGCCTACGCAGTAGACATCATAGCAGAGATAGCGACATAGTAGCAATAAATTGAATTATCCATGAAGTCATTTTGAACGGGTGCTTATGTAATCTTACTATATATATGTTTGGATGGATGTGTGTGTGTGGAAGTGTGAATGTGTGTTTATTAAACAATCACGCCAGAACGGCTTATCGGATCTGGATGAAATTTTACATAAAGTAGCCTATGTGCTATTCCAGACTATAGTCTGGAATGGCACATAGGCTACTTTTCATCCCGGTATAATGTTCTCTTGGAATAACAAAACACTTTTCACGCGGGCGAAGCCGCTGGCAGAAGGTAGTTAATCATAATTATGTCCAGGCTATGAGGAATCCTGCCATAACACCCTTCTCTAAAATAAAAAAAGTAAATCAAAAACAAAAAAAACCGGCCAAGTGCGAGTCGGACTCGCACACGAAGGGTTCCGTACCATTATCGCAAAACACTGCAAAAAAATCACGTTTGTTGTATGGGAGCCCCCCTTAATTTATTTTATTTTAATTTAATAATTATTATTTTTTGAAGAGAATATACAACTAAATATTCTGTGAATATTTCAAGCGTCTACCTTCTGCCGTTATTAATATCGAGCAAAAAACGGCAAAAATATCACGTTTGTTGTATGGGAGCCCCCCTTAAATATTAATTTTATACTGTTTTTAGTATTTGTTGTTATAGCGGCAACAGGAATACATCATCTGTGAAAATTTCAACTCTCTAACTATCTCGGTTCATGAGATACAGCCTGGTGACAGACAGACAGACAGACAGACAGACAGACAGACGGACAGCGAAGTCTCAGTAATAGGGTCCCGTTTTTACCCTTTGGGTACGGAACCCTAAAAACACGACTGCTTGAAAAGCGAACTAAAAAGATGTAAACAAGAAGAAAATGCAAGCTGGCGGACCAAAACCAGATGTATACTCCGACTGCACAGCATGATTTTCTTCTTTTTCATGTTTTAGTTCGCTTTTCAAGCCGTCGGGTTTTTGTTTTTTTTTTATATATTTTTTTTATTTAGAACTTTTTGTTATTTTTTTTTCAAATTACGTACATTCAAATATATAAGTATGATATATTTTTGAAATCACCTCTTAAAACCCTTTATTTAGATACCCCACACGATGGGTTTGGAAGAAAAAAAAATTTTTGTCCCCACAAAATGGCGCCCAAAATACGCCATTTTTTTATTTTCCTATTTCAATTTAGCCAGTGACACTCGCAGGGTTAAGACGAATCGATTGACGTAAGAATGATCAAAATCGGCCAACGCGTTTGGTCTCTACAACGCCACATAGGAACAAACATACATACATACATAGACTGATAAACACATTACCCTCCTTCGGCAGTCGGGTAATAAGATAAATATATTAAAATAATTTACCAAAAAGTTCACTCACTTATCTATCTGAAACATAAACACAAAACATATTAATCTAAAAGCCACAAGTTTACTTTAATCACTAAACTAACAACAACTTTTAACTTACTATAATATTTTGTTAATGCAGCTCCTAAAGTTTAGTTATTGTAGCAAGTCCTGAACCTGTTTAATATGCATGGTAACATCGTAATGTTGTCTTACTATGCATATTAATGATGCTGAACTTACTCTAAAAACATTTCAAAACACATATACACTGAAATGCATTAGTCGGGGAAACGTAAAAGTACTACGTAAGTGTATCAAAACAATAACTTCACTGGCTATAATTTTTGCCTATTGAATACCATAATCAGTCTATCTGGGGTATTCTTGACCCATCCCAAACGTGGTGGCAACCGCGGTGCCAAACGCGGTGCCAGACGCGCTTCGGCGTCTTGTCTGTGATAAGAATTGATTGGTGGATGTCACATGTCTTAGAAGTTATGGTTCTAGGTCATGCAGGTTTTTTCCTGCAGTATTGCTAAATATAGCTAAATAGCTGGGTTTGCCTATTTTCTAGACCAATTTAAATTCCCTGATGACTTTCTGCCATTGCTAAACACCAGAAGTGATACCCAAATTTATTTCTACTGTGATTAGTAACAAAATAACGATAAACATCAGCAAAATAACAGTCAGGTATATTTTCCGTGCCCAAAACACCGACGTTTCTCACCCACGTCTACACATACTCCTAAATCTTAATCCCAGACAAGCAACGCGGCTTTAACGCCATCAGCTATGAGCGTCCGTCAGCAAATTCCATCATGTTATAGATCGATCGATCTCAGTACAGTCGCGACGCCTCGTTACGGCTACGTGATCGCAATCGGTATTGCCTATTTATACACATTGTCGGCTTCAACGGCATTCCCAACTTCCACGGACATAACCAGCTCAAAAAGATCCCTCATAACCCCTACCTTTGGTAAAAATTGTTTGAAATACCAGAAAACGTGGGAGGTTTTGATAAAATGGCGGAGGCTGAAAAAAAAATAGCGAAATGAAGCAGTTTTCACGAATTCGATCGGCCCCAGCAAAAAGAGTGGAATGAAACTTAGTTGAACGTTAACTCTGCTATGAATGGAACTTTTCATACAGACAGTGATTACTCTTCAGTTCTTTATTTTTACATTGAATGGAATCGGATATGCATCGATGAGTGCGGATATTAAATATAGGGAATTTTCATCCACTTCGCCTTAACTATAATTTTTAAAGTTTGGAGTGTTGTACGAATAACGATTTTTTTATTTTTATTTCCTTAGATAAGTCAAAAAATTCTTCAAATTGTCAGCTATAGTAATTAGGTACCTATTATTCACTTTATCATATGTGCGACATAAAATCACCACTGAGTTACAAACTAAATGAATGCCTACAGCAATCAAACCTAGACCGGTTAATTGAATAGTCTAACCAAATAAAAAATCCATTTAAACCTTAATCAATTCCGAGGTAAATCAACCAAAAATACCGCCACAACCCACCATTACGTCATTCAACTAATTACTTAATTAAAAACATACGCATTGAAAAGCAGCCAATCAGAGCACTGCATTGAAATGAGAGTAGTCCGCCATTACGTTTGGGAGGACACAAAACGCACGTAGGATTAATATAATCGGGCTTTCGGGTCCGGCAGACTGAGGTGCACGCAAAATGACCTGACTTGAATACTAAATCGTAAAATACGTATATTCAGTAATATATGCCGAGTATGCAGTATTGAAGGGATTAAAAGAGATTAGCGTTCATAAAGGCGGATGGAAAATATGTAAAATGGTGGACAGATTGGAACTGTTATGGTATGAAGAGGAATAAGGGGTGTAGTTTTATAGGAAAGCGGTAATGGACGTCAGATTCCAAGTAGGTCAGATTCCATGTATGTAATTTTCCAGCTAGGACATTTTCCAACTAGGTCAGAGTATGACACAAAATTAAACAAACTGTCACTTATCTCAACCAAATGAATTTATTAAAATTATAGGCAATAATAAGAAATACTTACTTGTTTCTCAAATAACTCTTCTAATCATGGCTCTAAAAAATGTTACCTACAGCAGTTGCTTCAGTGCTTAAAGACAAAGACAAAGATATTTTATTTCAACTAGGCCACCAAGCGGCACTTTTGAACGTTACATTAAAATGATTCTACCGTGCATTCGGAAAGTAGCTTGTTATGGATCTCTTATATTCTGCCATCTGATCAATGTTAGTTTTTAATAAAAAATACACTGATCTGCTTTTTTATAATAATATATTTATTGGCATCGTTTAAAATATAATTTTGTTACAGAAATCTGATAGAATCTCTGCAACAACAACCCGTAAAATGTCCACTGGTAAAGCGAGCCTGCCCTTGGGACCGGCAGTCCCAAAGGATCGTGCACAGAGGATAATGCCGTAATCGCTACGCTTAGCAGGCAGACCGGTCGGTAAATACCGTTTGTTCACATCAGATACAGTCATGCGGGCAATCGGTCTTTTATATGCAGTTGTTTGCTTAGGTTTAAAATCAGATTGGATTTATAGCCCAGGAATTTATCAGTATTTAGAGGTCAATCTGCAGAAAAATACCAATTTAATAACTATCACCGAAATTATAATTATTTTTCAGGGCTGTTAACACCACCCTAGTAGCTTTTTTGAATTTGATATGCTTCGCTGGTATTGCTTCGAGAAAAATCAAGCGTGAAGGTAACCCTATCAGAGAGAGAACTTAAACCTACATAATTACGAAGAGAAAAAACAAAAATGTACTCTCACGAAATTTGGCATGCACTGCTGCTTTTGCATTTCACTTTTGCTTGTATCCACTAGCTATATCTGTGTTACTCCAAAGTAGAACGTTTCCGATTCGAAGCCATTCAAAATAATATCTTCTTCAAATCGAAATTCCTACCTGAAAATACTATCACGTTTTCATACACAGAATTCTAGAACAGGCACCAAATATTCCCGAGCTGCAGTGCTCAACATTATTGAAAAGTGGAATATTACAACGTGCCAAGTGCGAGCTGTGTTCGATGCACCGGCCATTGTTCGCGTGTCTTCGAAGCATTATGCCGAGACGAACCTCTTGGGGGCTGACCTACTTCGGGCCATATCCCTAAGTGCTTACGCATCTAGGTTATTTTGCTGTAACAGATCTGTTCGCTTTGTATTTGTTGGATGTGTCCGGTGGGAAGTATTATGAAAGATTGTTGAGGCAGGTGGGAAATTATTGAGGTTTTCATGAAATATTTATGAAAATATCGTTTACAGGTGTTATGCGTATTATAAAAAATCGCTATTTAAGTGCATATTTTATCATTCAGTACCCTGGCTGAGTTATACGTAAATAGTAAACTTACACTAACCCTCGATTTATGATTTAAGAATTAGATGCTGACAACTTGTCTTTCAAGTTTTACTTTAATGCTATAAATAAGTAAAGTTTGACGAGTTATCAACTTTGAATTTGCAATTCAGAATCCGGGCGTAAATGTACAAGCCTTGATCTAGATCCTGCACTGTAATTTGATATAGCTAGTACGGCTGTTAAGTTTATAATTATTTATTAAATAATCAAGATAACAAAATAAATATTTTGATTTTGATAAAATATAGAATTCTTCTACAATTAAGGCAACATCCCAAGAGGGCGACAAGGAACAAATCCCTGTAACAGTATTGAAATCGATAGCTTGACACACTGTACCGAATATCGATGCTCGCTTTTATCGCAGATTGCTTAAATGGAAATCTGGCTTTCGAGCCGAAAAACAATGTGCTCTTGCCAAATCGAAACCGGTTTTGTTTTAAAATTGTATATTATTTTTGTTTGTAAAAATGTGATATTTGTTTTCGATATTTTAAAATCTGCGTCAATATATCTTTAAAGTATTTGTTAGTCGTATTTCCATGCATTTAAGATTAATCAAAAGTTTAGAATAAAAACGTTTTAACGCAAATGAACAGACTGATGACACCAAACCACACGAAGCTTTAAACTAAACTTAGCAAAGAAGATGATTCAGTAATAAAGACGTAAGTCGTTGACAACTCGTAAAACTTTTAAAACAACCATTTTTGCGTCAAAGACTTAGCCAAAACTAATAGCGTGGCTCTCGCCATGAATGCAGAATAAGCCCTATCCACATAAGGGGAGTGACTTGCAAACTTTTGCTCAGACAAAATCACAGCCAGATTACAAAAACCCGATACTCCGGCACTTGGCAAACAGCCTTATCTTTGCTTTTAAACGCTTACTAGTAAGAGATACCCTATTACACGGCAAATCCCATGATAGTTCAGACTACTTGCATTGTCAACTCTCGTTATAAACATGGATAACTTTACACTCACCCAAATAACTGACAAAGGATTTTCATCCTCATGTGTGTCGTGATAAGGTAATGTATGAATTTTTCTAGCAGCATAGTAAAGTCGGCAATACAAAGCAGACTAATGCTGCCACGTGGCGCAGACGCAGCCCTGTGTAATCTTCATCCCTTGCCTTTGATGTGAACGGTCCCCATGTTTGTCTAAACACAGGTTTAATTACAAGCTCATTAATTTTGTACTATTTACCGTTGAAAGAAGTGCGCTTGGACGTTTTGGTCGTGCAGTGTGGTGGTGAATTACGACGCGGTAGGATTTACTTAGGGACTATCTACTTATGACTTTAGTGCTGGATTTCGAGTTGTCTGACAAACAAGGTTCTACCTAAAATACACAGGTAAACAGGGCAACATTTTGACTTGGACACTAAGTGAGTTTTTGGCGGGATTTTTTCGAGTGATGTTCAGCGGCTGTTAATATTATTTGCAAATTGATTTCTAGTGGATATTATGATATAAAATTGGTGTAGTTTTGTGTCTCAACTGTCTATGCAACTGTGAAATCATTGACAGAAGCGATCTCGGGATAGTAGAGCGGAGTATTTTATTCTAGTATAGTATTTTATTTTATTCTAGTACCTCTGCAAAGCTTACTGGGAAGGCTGACTCGATACAATTTGCTGCCAAATACTCCAAAAAACATTAGAATCTGTTACATCCGCATTCTAATGCATACTAAAGAAAGTTAAAACTCATATTTATGTATCCGACTGAAAGACTTGTATCTGTGGTCAAGAATAAAATTAAAAAAAAAGTAACCAAGTTATATTCTGCTTGAATAATAGTGTATCTTTGGATACACGATATTATGTTTGGCAAAATTATTATTTATGTTTAGCTGTCTGAAATATTTGGGAGTCGGAATACAGTGTAACCAGAGTTGAGTGACTAAGTGCACATTCTGTATGAATAAAAGTTGTATCTTTGCATTACACGACATAACGTTTGGTTAAATCATCATCATTTCTGTGTATCCTTTTTCCAAATATTTTGGGACAACCTTGCAGTGTATCTGGATGCATCTGTATACCAGTAAGTATTTTACATAGAACAACTGCTAGTCTGGCCTCCACAGCTTTACCTACGTTTGACTAAAATAACCTAAGATAGAAATAAAAACCAGTCAAGTGCGAGTCGGACTCGCGCTAGAAGGATTCCGTGCCATTATCGCAAAAAAAGGCAAAAAAACACGTTTGTTGTATGGGAGGGGCTCCCATACAACAAACGTGTTTTTTTTTGCCTTATTTACTTAAATATTTATTTTATTATGTTTTTAGTATTTGTTGTTATAGCGGCAACAGAAATACATCATCTGTGAAATTTTCAACAGTCTAGCTATCACGGTTCATGAGATACAGCCTGGTGACGGACGGACAGACAGACAGACTGACAGACGGACCGCGGAGTCTTTGTAATAGGGTCCCGTTTTTACCCTTTGGGTACGGAACCCTAAAAACCGGTCACGTGCGAGTCGAACTCGTGCGCCGAGGGTTCCGTACCTACCACCTTATAATTTTAGTTATACCACCATAGTAAAATTGGTGCTGTAATAGTTGAGTGGCTAACGTCTGGTAGTACAGGGAATAAAAATCAAGGTCCTGAGTCAACATGATAAAAAGATATGGCCAAAATTAGATTTTCGCGTAAACTTGTAAGTACCAAAATGTACCTTAATTTTTTATTGTGATTTTTCCTTTATTTGTGCTGAAGTTTTTGCCCAATTTCGTGATTCTAGGTCAACGGGAACTACCATATAGATTTTCGACCCAAAACTTACAGGATACTTCCGGTTAACCTAGAATTGTACTTACAAGTTTTAGCAAAAATCTAAATTCGCCCATATCTTTTTATCGTGTTGACTCAGGACCTTGATTTTTTACACCTAATAGAGACTACAGACTTCAGTATCTGTTATAAATCAACTTGCTAGGTCCATCCGTTCCTGAGAAAATCGATGGTGACAAACGGACAGACAGACGGACTAGAGAGTGATCTTATAAGGGTTCCTTTTTATTACCTTTTTAGGTACGGAACCCTAAAAACATTACTTATATTAACTAAGTTCATTCTCACAACAATTAATTTCCCCGTAAGGACCATTCACCCTCAATCAGTAAAAATTTATTACAACACTATTTTAAAATATGCCCACATTTTGGCAGACGCAGACGTTGTGCTCGACAAAACGTAAATACTTGAGCACGAAGATAACAGCAGCCTCTTACTTGAAAATTGCTTGGATGACAACTTCATTTATGGCTTAATAAATATGAGTGGTCAAGTTTGGCACCACTCCAAACATGAAAACTGTCCTGCCATGAATGCATGTGCACTTGTGTATGTAAAGAAAATTTATGTAGTGTCTGTCTGGTGTACTTCTCAATAAACTTCTATGCAATCTAAAAACACGAGTTTATCATAATAAGCATCAAGTATAGTGGGCACTCTGTTCGAATCATCAGATTTCCATACTTTTAACACGCGTATTGCATTATGACTGAAAATTTTACAGTGTAAAGATCACCTTTACCAAATCAACTATCTGAGGCTCTAGTCAAAACATTAAATAGTTCTTTTTATGCATTATAGATATCCGTTTACTTTAGTCTTTAGGCACATTAGGTATATTTCCCTGTGTAGAAAATTGACCCCCTGCGTAGCATACTTAGCTCAGTAGCCCATCAATCAGTTCATCATCATCTGCCTAGCCTTTTTCCCAATTATTGTTCTGGTATTTAGCTGTTTCCAGTCTTACCGGATTCAGCTAAATACCAGTGTTTTACAGCCCATCAATCAGTTATACCACATCAATTGAACCATTTGGTAGTGACGTTGTATGTATGCTCTCAAAACGGTGCAGGCAAACATACTGAGAAAACCGGCATGTCTCAGAACCAAAAAATCGAATACATGTGACATCCACCAACCGCATTGAGCCCGCGTGGTGAATTACGGCCCATTCCCTCTCACAGTGAGGAGGCCTGTGTACGAGTATCAGCAGTGGAAACATTAAAAATGCTGATTATGATTTATATAGATATGTACTTCCCAATTCATATCCACTTTCACCATCTTTATTCATTCACAAAACACAAGACACCGACCAACCTCATCCGCGCAGCGAGGCGTGTCAAATCACTATAATTATAACAAATTTCGTTTGTCGCTGTGTTTAAACAATGCTAATTTGGGAACATCTGCCTGTTCTGCATGCAAGGCAAGAGCGCAGAGCGCAATTACAGGGATTATTGCGTCGGGAGTCGTCTGCCCATTAAATAAACGTTACAAGTGTACCGTTTTTGTTTGGGGGTGACTACGGGTGACGTTGCATCCAAGATGGCTACGTTTTTGTATGCAAATTGATTGTTTCACTTTCTTGGTCTGAAGAGGTTTTAATTGTTTGTTTTCAGTGTGGAGGCTGATTAAAATGCAAGTTTTTGTTAAAGTTGAGAAAATTAATCAAAAATAAGCTAGGAAACACATTGCAGATGCTCATACTCACTCAACCTCAAAATTGAGATTAATAACCAATCACAAATGCCAACCAATCACAACTCTCGGATTGGGCATATGATTCTTCAGCTTAACATGATATGTGTACTCAATAGAACAAGAGCCCAGACACCCTAGACGCTACTGAATTATATTTACACAGAATGTGTGGTAGATCTAAAGGTATTGAATGAAAATGAAAGCCCAAGTTAGCAAGTACGAGTTCATTCCAAGTACTACTGAATTAAACCGATTCTATGTTAAAAGGGTTTGGTAACGTTTGGGGCGTATAGGATCTTGGACTTGAGCACGTTAATATAAAAAAACAAGCGAACCACTCACAACTGTCCATTTCCAGTTTGAGATGAGTTGAGCATGAGCTCATACTCATGCTCAACTCATCTCATCATCTCATCTCATGCATCTAGAATACCAGCCTAAGTGTAATTATACCAGCGTTGACGATTGTCTATTAGCCAAAATTTTGGGGTTTGATCAGGTGTTTTTTTGATAGCGCTTTGTATTCTCATGCATTTTTGACAGTTTACCAATCGCTATTACGACGCTTTCATTGATAGAGTGAGACTTGAGCCTCAAGTAGTTTTATCGCCTCAGGTCGCTTTAGAACACCTAATTACATGATACGATAAAAAATAGCATTAATAATGACATTTTTTTGTAACAAGGAGCAGTCCTTATTCATTCCACCCAGCCTATTTATATGACATATAACTTGCCAGCAACTTGCTCCGTCTACACAGTTTGGCACAAAGACTTAAGCATCATAATCTCAGGCGCTTAATATTCGCCCCGTTACGTAATAAATTACAAGTAATCCTATAAATCACACTGTAACCCGTGCAAGTTCAGTGTCATTACAGAGTCTTATTAATCAAAATGAATCAAAATGTCGAGTGAATTACGAAGTCTAGAGTCTCTCGCATTGCGCGTGTTATCTCGCAAAAGCAGGTGACATTTTAGGGTTGGGTAAGAAACGTTAGATTTAAAACCTTAATATGTTTTAATATCATTCTAGGCAATTATGATATTAAAACATATAAAGGTTTTTAATCGAAACAAAAAAAAATATCATTCTAAGCAATATGAGGAGCTCGTGGCTAAATCAGCCGCACGGATCGATCTTCAAGATTAAGCAAGGCTTGACGAGGTCGGTCCGTGGATGGGTGACCATTTCAACATACCGAGTTTCCTCCGTGCCTCGGAAAACACGTTAAGCCGTTGGTCCCGGCTGTCATTTGAAGATCTTTGACAGTCGTTACGGGTAGTCAGAAGCCTGAGATCTGACACCAGTCTTGCCAAGGGGTATCGTATTACGCAGTTACTGGGTTGTGGAGGTCTGATAGGCAGTCGCTCCATGTAAAACACTGGTACTCAGCTGAATCCGGTAAGACTGGAAGCCGACCCCAACAATAATTGGGAAAAGGCTAGGCAAATGATGATCATTCTAGGCAATCCCGTTCCTTTATTTATCAATAAAGTATCAAGGTAAGATAGTGACCGATACGTTTCCGAAACACAATGTACACGTAAACTATTACATGACAACTTCTTCTACACACTAAGCTAATTGTAAACATGTCATGTAAAAAGCTTATTTTTATAACCGTCCTTAGATTTGAAAATCGAATCCACATCAATCGACTTCTCCCATTGGATTTAAAAAAGAAACCGACTGGAACATCCCTACAGGAAAGCGAGAAAATAAAGTCCGTGGCAGTAGTGTTGGACATCTCGCGACATTATTCATGTTTATCGCTTCAATGCCCAGCCGTGCGACGCCGCAATTAGAGGATTTTCTTCTGCCCACGTTTAGTACACAAAGCATTTTGAACCTTTTATTTTTCTTGTTTTTAAATACGGACGGCAACAGAGGACGGCAATGGCTGGTATGAGCAATGTATTTTGGGAGATGGGTGCTGGAAAAAATGGGTAAATTGGGGATGTTTCTGGTTGAACTCATTTTTCCTAGTTGTGTTTTTTACTTGTACGTACATTTGCATGTAACACAAACATAAGACCATACCTGTATTACCCAAGGCTTAGTCAAAGGTGGACTTATAGTGCTCCAAAATTACACCACTTATATTTGAAGTGCCTTCTAGGAGGTGCGCCTTCTGCCGTCAATCGGGCACAAAGCCAAACTCCGGGCAACTACTAATAAATTCCAGATGGAAAAACCCATAAACATTTTGGGAATCGAACCTAGGGCAGAAGGTCACTGCATTACATACAGGCCTCAAATTTTTCAGCGTCAAAACAGAGTTTTCCAATTTGCTTACAGGTAAATCTTGTCTCTTGTATCTGTTTATCGTGTAGTACACGCCTATAAAGATATTCTAATCAAAGTTATTTTATTTGTTGCTGTAGGTACACAATTTAATTACAACCGTCCACCTTACACATAATGGCTTACATATACGTGCATGGACAAGCTTACTAATTAAAACAAAAACAAAATGGACACAAAACAAAACACGTTCGACAAAGTTAGAATATTAATGTACCCTATCTCGAACGGTTTTGGTCCCCGACTAGTGTTGCTTGTGTCATGAATTTCCGGGATGTTTGGATAAGCCCGTGTATTGTGGCAGTGTTGTTTCTAATTATTGAAAATCTTGGAATGTGTGAGACTAAAATATTTTGATTAATATGAAATCCCAATTGATCAATTTGATGTACATTATATTAGCGAGTGATAAAGAAATAACTGAGTATCCTAATGTAACTTTATTTTACTTTTTTTATGACAATCACTGTGGTTAAAAGGTATATAGGACTCACTGTGACCATTGCTCTGAGAAGGTAAAATGGAAATTTTGCGGGACGGGTTCAACCTTAACCAATTATGAACTTGAATAAGAAGTAGAAATGGTTTTGTAAAATAATATTTCATAAAACTTTACCCCGGCTTATGTCATCGCATTTTCCCGGACCAGAACCACTAGTACATCACTAGTCACCCGCGGTCCTCTCTAATACCGATGATCACTCTATTCGAGGTAGTGCCGACCGGATAAATCCTCGGACAGCAGCACCGGAACATCTAATAGGATTACACTAACTTTGTTTTTGTTCCTGCATTAATTATTGTAACGGAAATGTTTGGGGGTTTTTCCGATTTTTGTCGTTAAATATTGTAATGGGATTCAGGTGATATTATAAGGTGCAGTATATGTAGATAACTGAACTTCTTTTACAAATAAATTTTGGTTGCTTTAGTTTTGGAAGCGTGTGTCTGCACTTTTGACCTTTGACTGTTCGAAAAACGACGAAAAAGTAGTAAAGTGTCTGCACGTAAGTCGTTCACAAAAATGTTTATAAAATTTCAGAAGATTTTCCCCTCAAATGCTTACCTACCTTCTTTTTAAACATGTGACAGAAAAAAACTGCGCATTTCTGCCAGTTTTTTTCCAGTAGCTGACTTTAATTTTAATGCTACATAAAATACAAACAACATACATCAAAGACGCCCAAGCAATTCTCCTAAGGCTCTATCCTTAAGTAAAATGAACAGGCGACACCACCGCATTCCCCTTATTTTCATAGATTAACAGTCACCTCACCTTAGGGTAGGATAATATAATTACGGCCAATCGATGCCCTCCTAAGTACTGCAGGGGGCTGGAGGCATCATGCTGGGATATTTATAGGCACATTTTTAAAACACAGTACTAAAAGTCATGTCAGCATTCTTTTTAGGGTTCCGTACCCAAAGGGTAAAAACGGGACCCTATTACTGACACTCCGCGGTCCGTCTGTCTGTCTGTCTGTCTGTCACCAGGCTGTATCTCATGAACCGTGATAGCTAGTCAGTTGAAATTTTCACAGATGATGTATTTCTGTCGCCGCTATAACAACAAATGCTAAAAACAGAACAAAAATATATATTTAAATGGGGCTCCCATACAACCAACGTGTTTTTTTGCCGTTTTTTGCGATAATGGTACGGAACCCTTCGTGCGCGAGTATGACTCACACTTGGCCGGTTTTTTCTGAAATCAGAAAAGATTGAACTGCTTGCATTTTTCTTTTGAGAATACGAGTTATTTGCTACAAATACTTCATAAATAGACTAACCTAACCTATTTTTATAGGTAGTAGGCCAAAAGTCATTTAATAGTAACAAAAACTGGCCAAGTGCGAGCCGGACTCGCGCACGGAGGGTTCCGTACCATTGTCGCAAAAAACGGCAACTAAAACGCGTTTGTTGTATGGGAGCCCCACTTAAATATTTATTTTATTCTGTTTTTAGTATTTGTTGTTATAGCGGCAACATACATCATCTGTAAAAAATTCAACTGCCTAGCTATCACAGTTCTTAAGATACAGCCTGGTGACAGACGGACAGACAGACAGACAAACACACCGCGGAGTCTTAGTAATAGGGTCCTGTTTATACCCTTTGGGTACGGAACCCTAAAAATGTGGGCATTTCAAAGAAAAATCAAATTTATCAAACTATTGGTATTTGTTAGTAAAATATACGTTATAATAAACATTAGGTATCACAAAATTTGCAGTTCATAGTTTGGAATAAAATTTTGTAAAAAAGCTGACTTTGGTGGCTTTTTATTCCTTTGTTTTCCAATATTTTTTTGTTTAAAAAAAAATTACAGTATTTATCTACTCAACGAGTTCTAAACAATGATACCCTATTTTATGGGGTAAGTCAAAATATTATTTTCTCTCTTCCCTTTTTTCTGTATGGCCCCTTTAAAAAACTTTAAAAATCATTTAATTTGTATGGCTTTAGGTCAACAAGATGCTTATACTGTGAAAATTTGAAGACCGTAGCTCCAACCGTTTGGCTGCAAAACAGCTGTGACAGACGACAGACCGACGGACACGTGAGTGACAGCAATAGGGCTCCTTTTTTTTTGTTTGGATCCTTCGGGTACGGAACCCTAAAAAGTGTCCTTGAAAACCTAGATTCCTGTCTGCCTTGATACCTACGTTTTCATTATTTCAGCCGAAAGACGTGTCCACTTCTCGTAATCCTCCCCCAAGCTTCACCATACGGTCTTAACTTTGCAGTAAGATAATAATAGCGAATCGATGCCCTTGTAAGACTGGGGGCTGGAGGCATCATGCTGGGATATTTATAGACACATTTTAAAAACACGGCAATAAAAGTCGTCAGCAAGGTTTTCTCAATTACAAGTGTAATTTTTCTCGAGGTTCCGTGTTTTATTAATTTTAGGGGATAAAGGAAGCTGTGCGTTGAGTGGTTTACACAATTTTAATTGTTTGGATTATCTTATAATTACTGAGTCTGGTTAATTTTATTTTCTAATGGATTTAAAAAATTTTAGAACGTTGCGCATAGACAATTTTTTCAAAAATATCTACACTGTTGGGGTTATCTAGTTATCTAATTGCTTTAATTGAAAATACTGTAAACTGGACAGTAATTTGTTAATTTATATATACTTTATCGTACATCAAGATAAGAACAATACATAAATGAAACCTTTACTTCGTTCTAATGAATTTAATTAAGAATATTATCTAATACCTTTAAACGAGCAATACATGTATATATGTATATGTGTAATCTGAATCTCAAGCAACGGCTAAGCAAGGGGGCGATAAATCGATCTAGCTAGGTTTAATTTTTAGAAAACGTCGTTTTCTCTATTTTCACCCGAGCAGAGATCGGTCGCCCAGGTACTGATTTAATAGAAATTAATAGGAAATATTTAAGAGAAATTTAATTACTTTACGATGATTAATTTTTCAAATTCGCGTCGTAAAATTGATGAAAGATATATATATTTCATGATGGTTCTGCAACATTAATTCATATCACATAAAACATTCACCAACCTCCAACTTCACGCACCATCTCTCAACTCAAGAAGAAAAACGTTATTTATTCCAAGATATTCCTCAAAAGATCACGATTCTAAGTACGAATGAAAAGAACAACATCATTCATCATACAAGACGGCTCAAGGGATTCCCGGTCTATTCCATTCAAGAGTGAACGAGTGAACCAAATCTTTTGCGTGGTTCCCTTCGACATTGTGGCACGATGACGAATGTGGAGACGTGAATAGGTGTCACTCTTGGCAATGTAATAGGCTTTCGGAAGGCCTCTTAACTTATTCATATGATGTAAGTTTGAAGGTTTTAGGTAGAGATAAGTTACGGAAGGTGTGTTGCCAGAGTTGGAATTGTTTTTCGTCGGAAACAATAAAAAAATATTGCTATACGGTGTCAGTGGTAACTGTAATTCATTAAAGTACAGTATAACTATTTTCTTAATGTCCGGCAATCATCGCATTTCCGAATACAAAATAATTCAAGGCTAGCTCAGTGGTAGTGACGTCGGATACCGAGACGAAGGTCGCGGGTTCGAATCCTACAATGAGCTTGAGCTTTCGGTGAAGGAAAACATCGTGAGGAAACCATAGCACGGTGGTAGGGTACTTTGTAGTACCCGCCTGGCTGGCAAGCCTCAAGTTGAAAATCTGTCGCCAAGCACCTTCGGTGTGTTCCGACAGCAGCACTTGAGAGCCAGTTCCCTTCTAGGCTTTGTGTGCTTACCACCATCGGCCACATCATCACTGACCACGGTGAGATTGTGGTCAAACACAGGCCTATACAAAGTAAAAAAAAAAAAAAAAAAAAAACAAATTTCCATGTCCATCAATTATTAGATTTATCTTGGATAATAATTTGAATACATACCTAAGTACTTTATTGCTGTTTTGTTTTGATTTCCGTGTCAAATATCGCTCACTCGCCCATACAGCTCTATACTATAAACATACATAAAAAAAAAGATTCCGACGAATTGAGAACCTCCTCCTTTTTTTGAAGTCGGTTAAAAATAGCACATTTAACAGCTTTCCTCTCATTTTAAGGGTTCCTTACCCAAAGGATAAATCCTTAAAACGCGACCCTATTACTAAGACTCCACTGTCCGTCTGTCTGTCTGTAACCAGGCTGTATCTCATGAACCTTGATAGCTAGACAGTTGCAATTTTCACAGATGATGTATTTCTATTGCCGCTATAACAACAAATACTAAAAACAGAACAAAATATATATTTAAGTTTTCCCATACAACAAACTTGATTTTTTTGCCGTTTTTGCGATAATGGTACGGAACCCTTCGTGCGCAAGTCCGACTCATACTTGGCCAGTTTATAAAATAAATTACATTATGTTAAAAGAGTATTATCAACTCTATATACTTCCAAATCAAATTGATTGAGAGCGTCCGGTCTGAACCAAGTGCAAAAGTCAACTGATAGAAATTCGACGAATCACGAAAAACGAAGTTTGCCGAAGGACATTATTATTTTATAAATTCGATCAAATAAATACCTCCTTAACAAGGATTCATTAAACCTTTACCAAAGTTTGTTACGCTCGTTATATTTTCTCTGACACAAAACATCGCTCAAGATTTGAATTTGATTTGTTATCATTTTGTCATAAAAATTACCTCAAATATGTAAATCGTTGTTGTGGTACTATTCGTCTTACTTATAATTATTATAAATGCAAAATTGGATGGACGGATGGATATTTGTTTGTTACTCAATCACGCCAGAACGGCTGAAGAGACCAGAATGAAATATGGCACAGAGATAAATTATTTCCTGCAGCAGCACATATCCTGAAAAAACGCGGGCGAAGCCGCTGGCAGAACCTAGTTTAAAATAAAAATGAGGTCATTCCTCACCTCCACAAAACTATAACCCCAGTATCAAAACAAATTAAAACCAGGAAACTCGCGTAACAAGCTCAAACAAAAACAGCAGAAACTAGCAGTTTTAAATGAATTTAAAACGGAAAATATCCTCTTTTATCTGGAGCAGAGTGGGGTGAGCAAAACGTTGCGTTCTGTACAGGTGTCACGTTGGATTAATATGTCGCCCTTATATTATTTATTGCTGGTTATTATTATGGAACTCAGCAGTGTTCTTTTCATTTATTGATATTATTTTATTGGGTATTGCAATTTTGTCATTGTTGAGAAGAAGGATTGTTGGCAAAAGCGTGAAGTGTATCGTGAAATGTCCGTTAAATATCTTTTGTATGGAAATCAATGACAGTTGACGACGCGGGCCTGCAAAACCTATCCTACAAAAGACAATCATATAATTATGAATTCCTCTGAACCAATTAAGTCTATAAGATTGATAAGTAGGTAGGATGTGTATGTGTAGGATAAATCTAACTAGATGACACGATTGTATGTACTTCGCGTGTCAGAAAACGGAAAACGGAGTAAAATCAATTATAGTACTTTGAGATTTTAATTAAGCATTATCGGCACCTGAAAGCCAACAAATGCCTAATTATGCCATATTGAACTGTAAATACTGTACACAAAAGTTGGCCGTGGCATTGGAAATGCTTTCTTTCATTGGTAAGTAAAATTGTTTTTAAATAGTGTGTGAAAAAGTGGCACGCTTGGTTTTCATACAGATGGAGGGTCTTGCGTTATCTAGTTAGATTTTTGTCTATGATTTTGAGGGTCATATTATGAGTGTTTAAAGTTTCATGCGAACGTAATCGCAGGCTTACTTCCTACGAGTATTCCATTTTAGGTTCATTGTTTCACAAAATAATATAAAGGAGTTCCTGGCTGGTTTGTTATCTGTCTTATAAACGTCAATAAATCGATAGAAGACAAAAGCCAAAGTTAGGAACAATCGCGTCTTTACCCGTCACGACCCTCCGAGGTCACCGACCTTGACACTCAACATTCGAAATTCGAAAGTATTCAAACCTTTCCAAACAGCCAGTACAATCGGCCATATTGTGCGTTAATGCAGAAATATCTGACGTGAACAAATAAAAAGGGTTGCGAGGGTGAAAACCTAAATACACGGGCATTTAGACTTCGCTTTAAATCCTTTATTTACGGCCAGTCTAAATAATTTTCGCGGGCCGGACATGCCGCAGGATTAATTTGAGCACGGAATCAAAATGGCTGCCAGGTAGAGTTAAAACTTCATTGCAAGTTGTAGCGGGCAGTGGGATTATGAAGTGTTGAATTATATAATGAGCGGTGCATCTTAAAAGGGTAGGCAGACTGGTTTAATAAATTATGCTGCTTTATTATGTACATTTTGGTTACGTTGTTTTTGGATTATATGAATTTTGTGGTTTATTGTATTTGGTTTTGGATTAAATGCACCCTTATTGACTTTGGGTTAACAGTGTAAATATTGTGGTTCAACATTGTTGACTGCTATAATAATATTTACCACAAAAGCATTGCATTTATTAGATATTTTGACAAAAAGTTAATCTGGTTTTAGTCTTGCTCCGGTGTTGTTTTTACTAAAAAGAAAGAGATATTCAAGTTGGAAGTTACGTAAGTTCGCATTTAGTTGCTCTGCTGAGTTTAACATAGTTAAAGTTAGACTTTGTAACTAACTTAACAAAGTACAATACTAGCCTTAAGTTAATTGGTATATTTTGTTCGAGAAAACAGCTGCAACCTTCATAAAATATGCCACTGGCAAGTTGCACAAAAATTAAACACAGTAGGTAAGTCTTTTTTAAAAAAATACTCTGATTTGTACCTCTCAAGCATATTCTTAATTTAAATTCTTTACAGAGATCTGATTAAAAGGTGCAGCTCAGAGATTTTATGAATAAAACCGTATATTTCGAAATTCGAATCTTCAATCACGTGAACCAAAACATTCGAAATACAAAATCACAGTACATGCAACACAAATAAAATATTCAAGCGAAAATCTTGGCCATCAAACGGCAAGCGTCACGTTCGGGCAAGACTTTATAGGGGAGAATGAGACGGGCCTGAACGGGCATGGCTTGATTTATTCGACGTACACTTCGCACGGTGAAGGTAGCGTATCGTAATTCGAATGAGAGCGTAAATCTAGTTAATCGGAGATGTACTTACGGGTAGCTGGATGGGGCTTGTTTTGGTAGGCCTAAAACTGAATAAAGTGAGAATAGTCCAACATACTAAAGGGTCTTTCAACAAGGACGGGTCGATGTTAAAATTGAATAAAACAAGATGTGTGTGAGATATTAACGAAATTCATTTTTTATTTAAAAGGCCCATTTATGCCAATTATGGATGGAATATGACATCGTTCAAATGTCCGCCGCGGTTTCGTATGGCGGCACGAATCCGAGAGGTCCAATTTTTAATGACTCTGCTGCATAGATCCGGCTGAATCCGAGCGATGGCCTGCGTTATGTTGGCTTTCAGGGCAACGGTCGAATGTGGTTTATTGGCATAGACCTGCGACTTCAGAAAACCCCACAAGAAAAAGTCTAGTGGAACTCTAACTCTACCCTCAAACCGTTCATTCAGAATGTCGATTGTGTCGTTCGCTGTGTGGCAAGTAGCGCCATCTTGCTGGAACCACATGTTGTTCACGTCCATATTGTTCAATTCAAGCCAAAAGAAATTGTTTATCATTGATCTGTAGCGCTCGCTCGATCTATGCAGCAGAGTCATTAAAAATTGGACCTCTCGGATTCGTGCCACCATACGAAGCCGCGGCGGACATTTGAACGATGTCATATTCCGTCCATAATTGGCATAAATGGGCCTTTTAAATAAAAAATAAATTTCGTTAATATCTCACATACATCTTGTTTTATTCAATTTTAACATCGACCCGTCCTTGTTGAAAGACCCTTTACTTGCTACTGTGAGTGTCATAAAAAAACAGGAAGCTCGTAATCTCAATCTAGCTGAATGATTGTATTTCTAATTGGTTGGATAAGTATATTTTTGTTGAGTATGAAGCTGGTAGTTAGCTGGTTCGACGACTGACACTGGTGACTGGACAAACTCTTTCTAATCATGAAAAAGGTTTTCTTGAACTTTGGCTAGCACTGGTAGAAAAACTCACTAAAACTTTCACTCATTAAAACATTTTAGAAGTAATATTTATTTTCATAATATGTTCTGGTAAATTCCAACAAACAAAACTAAAAAACCTAACACACTTCAAATTAAATTAATAGTTTTAGTTATATTCACAAACAAAATCGAATTACAAACTTTTACAAAATTAAATTACCTACTTCATAGAGGCTTAGACAGGTTCAAGTACCCTCTTAAAATTAATTTCATTGTAAAGAAATTAATTAGGGAGGAGTAAACTCTAATATTTGCTTAAGCATTGTTTATTACTATATTAAAATTAACTTCAGGAATTATTTTGTGCCTGCTATTTACGCAGCGTATATTTCTAGGAGACTACTCGGGAATACTAAAGCTTGTGGTACAAAGGACGCTTGTCGGTAATGGTTCGGAGCGTTATAGCGGCTGAATTGTAAGCTAGTAAGAGTGACGTCACACCGAGAGACTAGAGCCTCATGTGAACGGGTGTTTGTAATCAGCACTTCAAATTATGAGGCTTTAGAACTATGTGACTGATTGGCGATCGTTACCGCCAATAGAATGTCACCTTATAGTGTCTCTTGTGCTGAAACTACATAATTATGTATGTGCCGATAATTATTGTACCATAAAATACATAGGTAAGTCCACGGCAAGTACATCAAAATAATGTTTATTCAGACGATGTTTCGGAGCTTGATGCTACAGTCATGAAGAACCTACTATAAAATCATACTTTTGCTGTGTACTGCGATCGCCTCGCTACTGACTCTCTTTCTGTGTGACAATGCCTTGTTTTGTTACTAGCTGACAAAAACTAATTTCAATTTAATATTGCTTGTTTTATTGTAGTAATAAGAGCTTTTCTAGTTATCATGTTATTTGTTGATTAAATTATAATGAAATAATAAGATTTTCCAACAGTACCCAATATCTTAATAACAAATTAGTAGAAAACTATTCTATGCCCATGGTAACAATTTAACACTGAGAGTAGAGCCTTTAGGTTTTATCAAGAAGGGTAATTTTCGTAAGTTTGCTTGTGACCCATGGATGCCCCTCAAGTTAAAGGGGAAAATCTACAAGTCCGCGATTAGACCTGTCATACTGTATGGATCAGAATGTTGGGCTGTGAAAAATATGGATGAAAAAAGATTGTATGTAGCAGAGATGAGAATGTTGAGATGGATGTGCTGCGTGATGAGATTGGATAGAGTGAGAAATGAGTATATTAGAGGAAATTTGAAAGAGGCGCCAGTGACAGAAAAGTTTAAAGGAAACCTGGTAGGACAAACTGGTATGGTCATATGATGAGTAGGGATGAAACGTATGTTACTAAAATAGTTATGAATATAAATGTGGATGGATGGAGAGGGAGAGGAAGGCCAAAGAAAAAATGAATGGACTGTGTGAGGAGTGATATGAAAGAAAAGGGAGTCAGTGATAGCGTGACAGAGGACAAAACGGTATGGAAGAAGAAAACGTGTTGCGCCGACCCCAAGTAACATGGGATAAGGGTAGGCAGATGATCATGATGGTCATTTTTGTAGATCAAAACACTGACTATATTGAACAATTTAGATAAGGTACCTACTTATAGAATTTTACAATAAAATTTAATACATTGGATTATCTTTCATCTCTTCCAAGCCCCAGTTATTCTCTGCATGTGATGTTAAGAAGAACATACTATCGATTACTTCCAATGCAGTAGGAAGTGACTGTATCAGCCGTAAAATGATACTCCCAGTGCTGGACGTAATCCTTCCTGCTATCTGCCCTTTAATCTTAACGTAATCTTTCCATGCTCATGGAAAGATGCTCAATTATCCCCTTACCAAAAAGTCTAATCCTACATCCTTTTCAGAATACCGTCCAATATCCGTCCTACCATTCCTGTCCAAAGTCCTGGATCGTTTAGTCCACGACCAAATTAGTACATTTATTTCTAATGAGCAGTTGCCCGCGGCTTCGCTCCCGTGGGCTACCCCACAGGACCCGTTTTCGGGATTAAAAAATAGCCTATGTTACTCAGGAATAACGTAGCTTTCTATTGGTGAAAGAATTTTTTAAATCGGCTAGTAGTTTCGGAGCCTATTCGGTACAAACAAACAAACAAAAAAATCTTTCCTCTTTATAATATTAGTATAGATATAGAAAATAAACTCCTCAATCCCTTCCAGTTCGGCTTCTGCCCTGGTCACAGCACCACCACAGCTCTTCTCAATATTACGGATGATATAAGGTCAGCCATGGAAAGCAGTAATTGGCAGTCTTGGCATTGCTAGATTTCAGCAATGTTTTTAATACTGTTGATTTCGATGTTTTGCTTGGCATTCTATGCTCTCTTAATTTATCTCAATTGGTGATTGACTGGTTTCGTAGTCACCTATTTGGTCGCCGGCAACGTATATGCATGGGAGAGGACTTGTCTTCCTGGTTAGTACTTTTGCTGGGGTGCTGCAGGGTGGCATTTTATCCCCTTTACTTTTCCAATTTTTATAAACTCAATCTCCAGTTAACTAACTTTTTCCCACCATTTTTATGCGGACGATCTACAAATTTATGCGCGAGCTCCACTCGGACATCTGTCTGAGGCTAACGTAACAATAAATCGTGATCTAGCCAGCATATGCGAATGGAGCAAAAGATATGGACTTGCGGTTAACCCCACAAAGACGCAGGTTATAGTGGTCGGCAGTTCTAGGATGGGTTCAAAAATTTACTGGACTACTCTTCCCCTGGTTTATTTCGATAACTCAGTTATTCAGTTTTGCGAGAAAGTTAAAAACTTATTCATTGGGGATATTCATTGATAGGAACTTCTCCTGGATTGCCTAACTGCAGGAGGTTAGCCGCAAGCTATTGGCATCTGCTGCGTCTTTGAGGAGACTGCCTAATTTTCTGCCCACTGCCACCATGATTGCGATTGCACAATCTCTTCTTTTACCCATACTTGATTATGCTGATGCCAGCTATCTTGACCTTACTCAAGAACAACTCGATAAACTTGAACGGCTTCAAAATGTTTGTATAAGGTTCATATTCGGATTGCGCAAATATGACCATGTTTCCGAATTTCGTGTGAAGCTCAAGTGGTTGCCAATTCACCTTCGCCGGAATGCTCATATTCTTTCCCTTTTATATAATATATATATAATTGGTTCAGGTAAGACTAAATAAAAACTTATAAAAATAGTGAATAGTGTGTTGTCTGCTGCAAACTCAAGCAACTAAGTTGTACCATCCAGAACGTACATTTCTACGTCCCCCAGTCTAACCACTGATGGAGGATATTTGTAGGAAACGACAATACACGGTGATAAACTGTTTGCCTGCTGACACTTAACTTGTTAATATAGGCCATACTATTTAATAATAAATGAGGATTTTTTATTTATTCGAGGTTGAGTCTTGTTGGAGGATACGACTTGGAATATAAAGGTTAAGGAACGCTATTGCCAACTGCCATGCCAGAACGCTAGAGCTAACCTCTATGCTAAAACGCTAGACTCAAATGCCAAGCTAAAACACTAGAGCCACCTGCCATGTTAGAACGCTAGAGACAATTGCCATGCTAGAACGGTAGAGCCAACTGCCATATTAGAACGCTAGACCCAACTACCATGCTAGAACGCTAGAGCTAACTGCCATGTTAGAACGCTAGAGCCAACTGCCATGCTAGTACGCTAGAGTCAACTGCCATGCTAGAACGCTAGAGACAACTGCTATGTTAGAACGCTAGAGCCAACTTCCATGCTATTCTGCTAGAGCCAACTGCCATGCTAGAACGATAGAGCTAACTGCCATGTTAGAACGCTAGAGCTAACTGCCATGCTAGAACGCTAGAGTCAACTGCTATGTTAGAACGCTGGAGCCAACTGCCATGCTATAATGCTAGAGCAAACTGCCATGCTAGAAAGCTGGAGCTCCCATGCTAGAATGCTAGAGTGATAGTAATATAATGCTCGTTCAGAACTGTAAAAATAAGTTGCAAATACAGCTTGAACTCAAAATGTTACATTATACCAACCAGAACGTATATTTCCGCGTTACGGAATTTAATTGAAGGAAACGACAATACACTGTGATAAACTGTTTGCCCGCAGACACTTACCTCGTTAATAGGACCCCGCAATATTTGATAATTGCGTACTACATTAATTACTTATGACATTGGTTTAAGTTGAGGATGAGTAAGTTGGGTTAAAAGTTTGAGAAACTAATATGAATGATTGTGACAGTATAAAATAGCATATTAGTTTTAGTATTCTGTAAAAGTCTAAAACAATAAATTGGAACCTAAAAAAATATCAAATATGTCGACAGAAGTTGCACCACAAATCAGAAACATTTGCATCTTATTAAAATAAATGAAAAAGCCAAAATAAAGCGATCTGCACATACAAATGCGGTTTAACTTTTAAATACTTGGGGATTTGCATCTTATTGCACTTTAGCCCTAATTATAGCAATATGAATATCACAAATTGACGAACCTTTGGAAGCCACTGTTTGTCTGCTGTTGCTGTAGGCAATCGCATCACTTGACTTGCGTTAATTTTTTAAACAGAAACCGTAGCACACCTATATACATATAACAAACAATTTAAAAACCAATTTTTTGTACACACAATTTTAAAGTAGCTAAACAAAATAAAAAAAACACTAAAGTCCACGTGATGTAACCTACCTTCAAAACTCTTTTGTAGCTATAACTCCGAAGCTTTTCATAAGAGTTTCACAACTACGCACGTTTTTGCGAAGCCTTCTAATGACGTAATTTCACAATTATCTTGGTTATTTAAAAAGTGCTACGAAGGGTGCTACGGCGTAGCAACTTGCTACGAGCAAACTTCATAGCTTTCGTTTTCGTATTATTTTATATTTTGAACTAGCTGTTGCCCGCGGCTTCGCTCCCGTGGACCACCCCACAGGACCCGTTTTCGGGATTAAAAAATAGCCTATGTCACTCAGGAATAATGTAGCTTTCTTTTTGTGAAATATTTTTTTAAATCGGTCCAGTAGTTTTGGAGCCTATTCGGTACAAACAAACAAATAAATATTTCCTCTTTATAATATTAATATATAGTATATATAGAAGATGTGTTGAATTGATGTGTGAAATTATCATTGTTAACAATGATAATTTGTATATTTAAATTAAACTATATTAATATTGTATAGTTGCATAGATTCATTTATCGAATGTTTTGTGAATTTGTGAACATTGTAGGCCTTCTAGATTTCTAGATGCTTGATAACATTTGATAACTTTATATCTCGTTTTACTTTTTATTTTTAGTTTCTAACGTTTTATTGTCGGGCCTACGTTGTCCTCCCATATTTAAGTAATGCTGTAACATGGAAATATTGTAAAACCAAACCATATTTTTAAAAGAGTAACCATGGAGTTTCGTGCCGGTTCTTCTCCATAGGAAACGACCAACCCGAACCGTGCGCGTTTTGTCGACGTTTTATAAGTGCCCATATAGGCCCATGTAAAATTAAAAAAATTGATTTTGATTTTATTACCTTTTACTATGCAATTTATTGAATGACGAGGTATTTAGTTATCGATTATTTATGTACCTACCAATACTTGGCTCAACTCTAACCAATTTGGAATATGATTTTTACGCAGTAGGTGTACATGATTTTGATACGAATACGCATGTTAACTGTTTTAAAATTCTTCAGAAGCTGTAGGTGCAATTTATTCCACATTCGAATGCCAGTAAGCATAGAGGTAATAAAACAAAAATAAAACTAGTCGTAAAACAAAACACCACGGCAAATCCAACAGGAGCCATATTACATAATTTATACAGTAGCTGCAATACTCTAAACAAGGATATAACACTCGGCAAGTCTTAAACGGTGTTTACGTCTAAATCGACAAAAAATCCCCCGTCTTCCCTCATGGGGGGGTAGTATGGGGTGTCGGAGTACCCCAACTTTCCCCGGGCGACACCTGCGTTGCAAGATGCTCCCTGATGTACTAAGACGTTTAACTTTCTCTGCATCTGTGTTCTGATGTTATTTTTGTTGTGACTGTGAAGCAAGGAGTTTAGAATAAGCTTGGCTTTTGAGTTTTGATGAATAGATTGAGTTGGGAACATAAAGTTTGAACTGGAAATAAATGTGCTAGGTAACTGCGTCTCATTCAAGGTAAATTGGCTATGTTTTGTTCTTTCTTGTGTCATTATTTATAGATGAGGAAGGATATTTCCTTTGCCTGCCAGGCATAAACAGCGCACCAGTTATTTATCTCTTCACTACTTTTGATTGCCTGGTAGATAATTTCTACTGTATCTTTTTGCACGATGCAGATGTAAGAATAGATATAAATATATAAAATAATCGATTTTAAACTGTATTGATGCTACAAGAATGTAGTCCATGACATCTCCTGAAATGCTGTTCTTTTTACTTGTAGATTTCGTGACAATCCCATAAGTCATCAACATCATCATCTTCCTGCCCTTATCCCATGTTACTTGGAGTCGGCGCAACACGTTTGCGTCTTCCATACCTTCCTGTCCTCCGTCACGTTATTACCCAATCCCATAAGTATGTTTTTTTTTTACTTTAATTCATAAAAACGTACAAAACTGTAAAACATCGTTTATTAAATAGACACTGACCTTACATAAAACGGAAATTCCACCATTACTTCAAAATACCCCAGTTTGTTACTAACAAAGTTAGGGTATTTAAACTTGTGATCCTAACCTAATTGTTTTATATTGTTTTATTACCGTTTCGGGTCAAACAATTTGAATAAATATACAGACTACGAGTTCTATTAAGCCTTGTGATCCCAAAAGTTAGTCGTTGTTAGTAATTGTGTCAAAAGCACTATTTCAAACTTTATTGTCCTAGTTTTTAATGGTGGACATTTGTAGTCTGAGTAGTCTCTCATTTACTCAATCTATGTAGCTACTAAACTTTTTATCGTATAAGGCTGAGATAAACTCAACATTAGTTACCTCAATTTTGTTGAGTCTCTTTCAATTTTGTGTATGTATCCCTACCATTCGTATGGTACTAGCAGCTTTGTGTTTAGTTAACTTACACAATTAAACATTTTACGAGTATGTATTACTATTACTTCTGCGTATTGTTTGAATATTCTAGAGCTAGACGAACAATTATATGAACGTAACACTTTAACTTCAATAGAACCAAGTAATTTTTGTTCCATATATCAGCAATAATCTACAAGAAAAACTTTCCGAATGCATTACTTCTTTTTTATTTTAAAGTCGGGTAAAAGTTGTCGGTCCAACAAAAAAAATGTTTGCAAGAAAACTTTCTTCGTAGATTCATGTATGCTCACATATGCGATGCGAGGGCAGTCGGCAATTTTCTACCCTCTTCCGTGATGATGTGGCAAGCTGTGATATTTCCTCTTTGAAAAATGACTTTGAATATTAAAAGATTGTTATAGTGATTTACGCACATAATCTCGATTTTAGTTTAGCAAAAGTAGGGATTGAAAAATAAGATGCGCATAGGTACGGCGCATTAATAAATAATAATAAAAATAAGTTTAATTTTGAATTCCGAATTTTGCATACCTAGACAAAATGGGCGAGGGTTTTTGTTTATTCCATGGAACAAAATTTAGGAAGGCTGTAGATTTCGGATGAAAAATAAATTGGGAGCCTACTGGAATGTATTTGATATTCAGAATCCAAATTTCCGTACGTTGGTCGTATCCTCTAGCCGCAATCATTGTCAAAACTGAAGGTCAATCAGAGAGTCCTCTATTGATCAATTGAGGTTGAGATCAGAATCATCAACATCAGCCTTTTTAATGTACCCACTGCTGGGACACAGGCCTCCTCTCTGTGTGGGGGAATGCACCGGGCCCAATGCGGGTTGGTGGATGTCACATGTATTCGATTGTTTGTTTCTAGAACATTCGTTTCGTTTTCTCACGATGTTTTCCTTCACCGTTTGGACAGCAGTGGTGGTGGAATAATTTATACAAAGTAAAGCCCCTGCCTGGGTTTGAACCCACGACCAACAACTTATAAGTCGCGGCCGATATCTCTAGGCCACCACTGCACTAGAGATCAGAATGCTTCCATTTGAAATAATACGAGAATTGTTTCTCTGACCACGACATTATTATAAAAGGTCATTAACAGGCGGCCTCATGAACTATAGTCTCATATAAAATTATTGTTATCATTTACCAAAACTTCGTTATCGCGGCTGTCACAACAATTCTAATTTATATTTACTTGCGACAAACTACTAAAACGATCATGAAATTTCTATCTATAATAACATCTATGTACCTAAATCCTCCGTACCAATTTATCGCCTACAAGTAAATCACTTTATGTCACCTGTTACATTGGACCAGGTTAATTAGACCTCTACTTCTCTGCTAAAATTTCCCCTGTTCTTCCAAAATTGTAAGATCTAAGACAGGTTTAGGAGATCAAGTTAAGTTGGTGCCTCGATACGTATATTAATAAAATTAATTAGTACAAGATAAGGCCTTCGTACGCAATACACGGGTTCGAATCTTGCTTAGGCAGGTTAGTTAGTTAATAGTTAGTTAGAACTAAAATATTTAGACTTAGTTTAGGGTTTCCATGTAGGCTTTTAGTCCCTAACAATTGTTTGATTGATGGTTCAAAAGCAGTCTGAAAGTTATGAAGGTTTCGCAATTCATCATAATCATAGAGACTTTATTGCCCCTGAAGTCCCAGCAGAAATCCCAAGATATTGAACCCCGGCAGGCAGAATTCTTCATTTAAAAAAAAGGTGAATGTATTTTTTTTTTAAATGAGTTTTTAAGGCATTTTCATAAACCTTTGATTAGTTAGCAAATAAATAAATAATTGCATAACATGATAATCTGTTTTTATTATTGGGAACTGCTGGCAAACAAACATCCTCTTCGTGATATGACCTTTGTGAAGAAATAATAAATAACCTCGGGGTTTTTAAGTTAAGAGTGAATAGGTTACACCATCGTAGGACTACATCATCGCTTGCCATCAGGTGAGATAGTGGTCAAGCGCGAGCCTATCAGTAATAATAATAAAAAAACCACTAAGTAAAATGCCTGTCTATGAGTACGTTCGATCCAAACTTACCTGACTAAGGGCCAATTTCACCAATGAAACTAATCGCGATTCATCATCATCATCCACAGTCCGACTTCGCCCACTGCTGAGCATAGGCCTCTCTCTTCTTGTACCAATCACCACGTGCCCGTGCCAATCTCATCAAGGTTCTATCCGCAATGGCAACAATGTTATCTGCCCATTTCACCGCTGGACGACCATTACTTCTTCTTCCAGTCCGTGGACGCCATTCAGTCACCACTTTACTCTACCTATCATCACCGCGCCTTGCCAGGTGTCCTGCCCAGCTCCATTTCAGTTCCGAAATTCGTACGTACGTATACGTCTTCGGATCTCAACGTTTAGAACTCGGTCTATTAGTCGTATGCCAAGCATGGAACGCTCCATGGCTCTCTGTGCAATTCGAAGCCTGTACACAGCCTCCTGTGTAAGCGTCCACGTCTCGGCACCGTAAGTCATGTGCCCACCATGACTTACGGTGCAGAGACTGAATCACACTGGTTATAGAGGCGGGTCTTCAGAGATTGTGGCTGAACTGACTTCAAAATGTCTTCCAATTTGCTAAAAGCGGCCCATCCGAGCTGTATTCTTCTCGATACCTCCGTCTGTTGATGTTCTTTGCCAAATGAAAGAATATGACCAAGGTAGACATACCGGTCAACCATCTCCAACGTTTCATTTCCGACTTTAACAAGACAAGAACAATCGCGATTAGTTCAACTAAACCCAGTTTATGCAAATACAGCGTTATGATTGGTTGAGACCGCTGAGAAACTACAAATCAGAACGCTGTATTTGCATAAACTGAGATTAGTTGAACTAATCACGATTAGTTTTTATGTAATTCGATTGGTTGGCTCCGCTCCTCTTTTCTCCGCTCCGCGCCAAATGGACAGGCAGCCAGCACTGTTCACACAAAAATAGTCGACTAATAAAACGTATTTCTATAGATCGTGATCATTATTAAACATTGGTGTTACTTGGTTTTGGGTATTTTAATCAAACACGTTTCTTTAAAGCCTAAGATCCCACCGAAAAAATCTGCAGTCATATTGTTTTTGAAATTTTTTTTTTTTTATGCATGATACTTGATGTCAGAAAAGATTGCTGCAGAATAAAGACGGGGAGGGTAGACGGACGGTGCCGACAACAACCTAAGCTCCTTAATCGATAATTGTTTATAAATGTTTTATTCGTGTTTCCTTGCTGAAAACTAACGCAATAGTTAAAGTGTTTTACAGTAACGCTGTGAAAGTGTTCGCAAATAATTATAAACGTGAATACTGACGATAAATGTTAAAACGAAACTTCCAGTGTATTTTCGCCGCCATTCGAATAAAAGTGCGTAGTTACAAAGTCTAACAAGTGACTAATTTGTTTAATTAGACGTGAAACCAGCAAAGAGCAGTAAGTGAAATATTTTCAAAACTTAGGTACTATAAGAACTGTGTCCCTAATTTAAGGCATCCTGCGCATTGCCCACTTCACCAGACAACACATACCTACATCGTGACACTCGAATATCGCTCCACAAAACAATTCTACCCTACACCACAAAAATGAATTGCGCGAGCTGTAAACAACAAATAGCTCGAGGGGAATTACTCAAATGCACCACTTGCCACCTACTGTACCACTACCGATGCATGAACATGACTTCATCCAGCTATGTAGAAAATAAGAGTAAAATTACTATTTCTTGGCGCTGCCCATTGTGCAAAGACACAAAAAGCAAGATTAGAACTGACGCCACACCTGTTAGGAGACAATTACCGGCGACACTTGACGACACGATAATGTCCATTGACGACCAAACACAAGACGACCAAAGCATACTGGGAAATACCGAAGATTATAACTCATCCCCGACTTTTATTGACAATCCTACAATTACATCACCGACCCCATTGACTCAAGAAACAATTACATTAAGAAAAATTAGTGAACTACTCGACACAAAATTAGAATTACAACAGCAATCAATCTTGTCAAAAATCAGAAATACAGTCCAATTAGAAATCAATAAAGCTGTATCAAAACTTCAGCAAGAAATAAGTAACAGAACCGAACAGATTTCGCAGGAACAAACGAAAATAAATACCAGCATTACCCACATTAGGGAAAAGATACAATAACTTGATTTAGAAAACGAAAAACTTAAAACTGATATAGCCGAGCTACAGAAAAAAAGCATACATGTGAACGCGAATGATGTAATTATGAACGACACTTCCAAACTAATAGTTATCCACGGCCTTTACGAATATTACAACGAAACAGAAAAAGACCTAGAAGATAGGGTAATATACGCATTCCAAGATACATTAAATGTTGACCTTACTGGGTACATCGAAGAGATTAATCGTATTGGACGTAACGGACTTAAACGACCACTGAGGGTAGAACTGATCAGTAAAAGAATGACCAAATATATACTAGAAAACACGGGATATTTGAAAAATTTAGGCTTATGTGTGTCAGAATTCGTTGACAAAGGCATCTTACAGAAAAGAAAGAAGCAAAGAGAAGAAAGGTCTTTCCTACATCAAACCACAAAGGCTCACACCAAAGTTGACTATAGCGTAAGGACATCACAAATACAGAACCATGACGACGTGAACATAACGAGATCTACCGATAATAACCTGACTCAAGACAACACAAATAAAAATAGTGACAACCGTACTTTTCGAAACTCCAGGCAAAAATTTTAAAATTATGTTCCAAAACATCCAAAGTATTTTTAACAAATAACATCTTTTGGAGGCTTTCATCAACGATAAACCCATTTACAACGCAATATGCATGTGCGAGACATGGCTGACACAGGACAAACTAGAAAATCTGCAATTTACTGATTATAAAATTGCAGCATCGTTTTGCCGTCGCTCTCGCAGTGGCGGTGGCGTCTGTATTCTGTTAGAGGATCATTTAGACTGTATAGAATGTTATGATATTAGAGATATGTCTATCGAATATTGTTTAGAAGTATGTGCATGTAAGCTCCCAAAGCAAAACCTATTGATAGTTGTAATTTACTGGAATAGAAGAGAGGAAGAAACTTTTGTTATCCAATTAAAACAAATAATGCATTATATAAATAATAAATATAAAAAATTTAACGTCGTAATCGGAGGAGATCTTAATATTAATATTTTAGAAAACAGCTTAAAAACTAATCAGCTGATTAATCTAATGTTAGAAAACAAATTTGAACAACACATAAAAAAACCGACACGTATCTCACAAACCACGTCAACATGTTTAGACCTTATATTCACGAACTTTAACGGAAATAATATGTATACAACCGTAGAAGAGTTAGGTTTTTCAGACCACAGTGGAACAATCATACATATGTTACAAAAACAACACACTAAACAATCAATTTGGTTTGTAAACAAACGAATATTTAACAACAGTAACATACAGAAATTCAAATCCAAACTAAATGTACAAAACTGGAACAATATAATACTGCCGAATCAAAATGTAGATCAGAACTACCAGTCTTTCCAAAACACACTGATAAATATTTTAGACGAATGTATCCCTTCACGCAGACTTAAATGGGTGCTAATTAAACAGGCTTCTTTTTAATATCATTATTCGCCCCCAAAAATGTATGTTGCCTTCTAAATTACTAAGTCAGCCACAATTAACGAGCATCTAAATAATACTATGTTAGCCACTAGTTATCTTCTATGTAAACCACTCTAAATACAACTCAGCATGATGGTTATTTTTTAGCATCAAAATTTTTAACATGCATTCTAACAGTAAATTTCTAAAATACTATTAAATGACATCAAAAAATATATTTATTTAGCTTCTAATTTTTTAACTCAGTACGTTTAAAATGTAACTTACGTGTAAAATTTTTAACATGCATTCTAACAGTAAATTTCTAAAATACTATTAAATGACATCAAAAAATATATTTATTTAGCTTCTAATTTTTTAACTCAGTACGTTTAAAATGTAACTCATCCCATATTAATTGATCGTAAAAAAATTGCAAAAACATTTCATCAAATAGTATATTGGCCACTAATATTACCAGAAGCTATTGAGGAGAGACAAAATAAAAGACTATATTTTTTGGTTTTAATATAGAATAGGTGCAAGTTGGATTAGTATTTATGCGACAGAGTCGACGGAGCCCCGCTGCGCGGGGCTCCTATTTCTGTATGCAGGGTTTAAAGTAACCTAACACGAAGGAGATGACGGGAGCTGAGTTCGCTCGCTTTGCTCGCTCACTTCAGCTCCCGTCATCTCCTTCAAACCTAACCTGTCCGTGTCGGGGTGCCCTAAGCTCCCGAGCTCGCTACGCTCGCTCTTGGACTTATTCATTGACCGTCATTTATTATTTTAAATATAATCAACTCGTCGAATCGAGATGTGATCAACTCAACTCGTCGTCACATGAATCGAATGGCGCTCTCTGATTGGTGCAAATGGCCGGTCGCTGTCGTCTCGCGTACTCGCGCCAAATCATGCAGTGGCTATTTTCACGATAAAAGAATATGATGTAGGTATTGTTTTACATGCTAACTTATAATAAATTATGCTTTCTTTCTTTCTTCGATAGAAGCTTGAATTATATTTTTTTGAGGATATTGCGTTGAAGCTGTAAAACGTAAAATGGTGACAAGATATAAAATCCGTGGCCGAGTTAGTAAATTACGTGGCAATGTATAAATAAGAAGGACAAGTCACAATAATTGATGATCTTTACTTGACGCTTTCTGTAGAATATTTAGTTGGCGTTGCAAAAAAGACGAATTAGTTTATTAGAGGCTATGTCATTTTCCCGTTGCTTAGTTATAAAATTAGAAGTTTAATCACGTGTCCAATAAATAATTTTGTGGCTAGACTTATAATTTCCCGACTTAAATTAAAACGAAAACATAATAATTATTGGCTAACCGTTGGAATAAAACAATCCTGTAAAAATAAAAGACAATTAAAAATTCTAACCCTAAAAATAAACAATCCAGTTCTTACGAAATACTATAAAAGTTATGAAAAAATCCTCAAAAAAACTGTAACAACGGCTAAAAAAATATACTACATAAATAGAATGAGCAAATCAACCAATAAAGTTAAAACCATGTGGGATATCGTAAAGGAACGGACTTATAAAAATACTAAAATTAATAAAAATAACATAAAATTAAAAACCACTACGAACCTAGTGAGTGAGCCTAAACAAGTAGCTAACATATTTAACAATTTCTTCGCATCCATTGGGGAAAATACCAACCAAACACCCGACTTCCAACCGAGAGTAGCCTCAGTGCTTAACCCCACTGAAAATACCATGTTTCTAAGCCCAGTCGATGGATATGAAGTAAACCATATCTTAAAAAACTTAATAAATAAAAATAGTCACGGCATAGACGAACTCCCACCAACTCTCTTCAGACAGTGCGCTGACGAATTAACCTTACCATTTTACAAATTAATTAACCAATCGTTCGAAGAAGGCATTTTTCCCAATTTACTAAAAAAAGCTTTAATTAAACCGATCCATAAAAAGGATGCTAAAACAGACCCGAATAATTATAGACCTATCGCCCTTCTGCCCACTGCATCTAAAGTATTTGAAAGAGCAATGTGCGATCGTGTTTACTCTTTTTGTGAAAAATATAAGTTATTCGATGATTGTCAAAACGGATTTCGGAAAAATAGGTCTACAACATTAGCAGTCTATAAATATATACAAGAAGCTTTAAATATTTTAAATAACAAACAGTACGCAATAGGAATACTACTTGATATGTCTAAGGCCTACGATAAGGTGCAATTTAAAATACTATTAAATAAGCTGTACGGAATAGGAGTACGTGGGAAAGCCCACGACTGGTTTGCTTCTTATTTACAGGCCAGGGAGCAATTTGTTGAGGTGGAATATTATAATACCGAAACAAAAGAAATACAGCAGATAAGATCCGATGTCAGACCGATACATGCTTCAATTCCCCAGGGAAGTGTAGTGGGCTGCCTCTTATTCCTTATATACATAAACGATCTACCTAAAACCATAGACGGGCCCTGTGTACTGTTTGCAGATGACATTTCTATCCTCACCTCATGCCAAACAAATGCTAATTTATGCGAAAAACTTACTAATATTCTTAATACGATAATTGACTGGATGAGTGAGCATAATCTCGAAATCAATTTCAACAAAACCAAATTAATTACTTTTCACCCTCGGCAAAAAATCTAATCAATTTAAACTTTATATATAACCAACAAAAAATAGAAGTAGTTAATGATGTCACTCTCCTAGGTTTAACAATAGACACACATATAAACTGGAAAGCACACATACAGAAAGTTAAATCAAAAATTTCAAAGTTTTCGTATGCCCTACGAGAAATAAAAAAAACGACTAACCTACAAACCGCACTAGTGACATACTACGCGTACGCCCACGCTTGGTTAAGCTATGGCATAATCTTGTGGGGAAATAGCACGGACGCCCCCAGTCTATTTATCCTACAAAAAAAGCTGATACGAATAATTACCAATATTGAACAAACAGATAGCTGCAAGCCTTATTTCCGGAAACACAAAATCCTTACCTTAGTTAATATTTATATTTTAGAGTTATGTAAACTAGTTCGCAAATACCCAGAGTCTTACAACACACGTGATGACATGCAGACAAACTATTCGTTGCGCTTCAAAAACAGACTAGATCTACCCTCCTCCCGCCTTAAATTGCACTCTTCTGGTCCGTATTCTATGTCGATAAAAATATATAACAAATTACCAGAAAACATAAAACAAGTAAATAAAACCAATATATTTATAAATAAATTAAAACAATTCTTAATTAATAAAAGTTATTATACCATTGACGAATATCTGTCGGATAAATTCAATAAAAGTTAAGACAATTATAGCAAATTGACTCAAAATATAATATGGACAAATTTGAGTATTAATTTTATTAAACATATAGACAACTGTCAACTTGTACAATAAGTAAAATTACATAAATATTTTTTTTTTTTTTTTGACTCAGAATTATAATATTATATGGACATTTAAATATTAATCTTATTAAAAATAATGATAACTGTTAACTTGATAAGTAAAATGACTAATAATTAACGCACGCGCATTAATTGACGCACAATATAATATGGACCTTTTACGTATTCATTTTAATAAATATAATCTATGAAAATCATATAAACTAATTGTAATAAATACTAAAATGTAATTGAATAAATAAATAAGTAAGAATAATACATCATTTAACATACACACAGAAAGACACACACATATTAGTACATTTAACCACATACAATCAGAAAGATGGCAAATAGATAACTTAAATGTTAATTATATAGGAAAATTATTAAGCGTTATTCCTCTCTCCTAGACACTGACTGTATCTAGAATGTTGCTGTGCCCGACAGGGTCCATAATTGTTTCTGTAACTATATTTACCACCTGTATGTACATTATGGCTGCAATAAATTTAATTTGATTTGATTTTGATTTGATTTGCTGCTGGATTGCCTTGCAATATTTAGCCACAATTCGTTTTCAATTTTTTTAAACTGCACACACATTATAATCTCGAATACAATTGCATTGTGTCATGCTCTCTCTAATGTCTTTCTGATGGTGGCACATGTGTTGGATCATTCGGTTCCCTCCATGATGGTTGAGCTGAGTGGTGCCAATCCATGCGTCATTTTCGTGAACGGGTGCCATCAGTTGGGTCTGGTCATAACTTAGCTGCCACGGCCTGCTTTTAATTGCGTACTGTATTTTTGAATTGTTTGTTTTGCGTGCACGTATTTTTACATCGTTCTCACATATATATATTTTGCCAACAAGTGTGAGTGTTCGTAGAGTTTCTTGCACATTCTTTTCCATAGAGACCTACTGACGCTTGCGAATGTGCTACTTGATTTATTTTTTGTTTGACAATTCAAAAGTACCAATTTATGGTCTAGATGAAATACAAATATTATGATTTTTGATGACTCGGCACGTGAAATTGATATCGGTGATGTATCTTACCAAATAGACCAGCTTTAGAGCCCTTGACGTAACGTTTGAATGTTTGCTATGTAACCTCTATCACAGACGTATTTCTGTGAAATTGCTTAGTGAATGTTCGTGAAACCTTTCACTACCAAATCTCACCGCGCAGTAGTGAATTTAACGTTTCTATTTCCGATGCAACGTTATGCCGCACAGTGGGGAAAGCGGATTGAATAATGGAAAATTTTTTGCCCTGATAAAAATAACTATTATCCGTGAGGCTGCTGTCACCTCTAAGTGTAAGATGTATACATTATCTTGATAATAAATATTCTAATTACACATGATTTTAGTTTAATTTGATCATTTATCAACCATGCGATAAAAATCACTTTTAAGATAATAAAAAAATGATTTGCAGTCCCAAAGGGTTGCCCAAAGGCCTCTTCTCATACAGAGAAGGCACGAACACGATGCTCAAAGCGGGTTTGCGAATTCAGACTTAGGTGCCTAAAGTCTTCTCTTGTTCTACTTATACAAAATTACCTGCACCATGCCACCGTGCTGTCGATTTAACACTATCAATGGCTCTGAGTATTTATATGCTCTGAGTACTGTCAAAGCTTAAATAAAACTTCTAAATACAAATGGAATCAATGATATGAAGAAGAAAAATAAGTCCAGTTTTCTGATGTAACGATGTTCAAGATAAACATTGAAAGTTAATAAATACACTGTCAAAATAATCCTGGTTTATTCTAAAAACGCCCATGTATATTTTCATTAAATTATGCATTAAAAATGTAACATCACAACAAAATCTAGCATTTTACTCTCACAAAGCTATTATCAAGCCCGCTGTGCATCGATTGCACTGTCAATCACTACTTCGCGGGAAGCCGTAGGGACTATCACAGTTCGTCATCAACACTGGGTGGCTGTATCCGTCCCCTTCTCTCACAGGTAGTTAGGTAGAGACAGAACGCTACGGGTTCAGTTGGCGGCCGGATATTTATTCCGGATCTTATTTACTGCTTCAACAGCTTGCGGGTAGGGATCGAGGCGAAAGTATCGATGTTTTAGTCATTAGTAGGTATTGAATAAAAAAATAAAATATTTTTGCTTATTAGTAACCTGAATAATGTATCTATTGATGTTTTGCTTATTAGTAGAATCGTAACAAAGAATCTTTCGATACCTACATGTTATTGGCAGAATTTATGGATACCATTCATTATCTGAGTCTGTTGTACCTACGTAACCTACAACTGTATGCTTTTAGAATTATTATATTTCATGGAGATCGATATACTATTCATTTATCTGCATAAAAATTCACTAAGCTTTAGTAGGTGACTCATCATCTACCTAGCCTTTTCCCAAATATATTGGAGTTGGCTTCCAGTCTAACCAGATTTAGCTGAGTACCAGTGTTTTACATGGAGCGTCTTCCTATCTGACCTCCACAACCCAGTAACTGGGTAACAAGATACCTCTTCGCTAGACTGGTGTCAGATCTCAGGCTTCTGACTACCCGTAACGACTGTCAAAGATCTTCATAAACTATAGGAGATACCATTCTGCTAGCGCGAATCAGCCCTTATGGTATTATTTCAATACTGCTTTAAAATACCGTGTGAAAATTCACTAAAAACCGTCCTAAAAGTATCGACACCACTTAAGTAGCGATTCTTTTCCCATCCCTACTTTTGAGAACAGATTTTCATTTTCATATGCATATTGATGCATGTTTAGCACACGTGTTAACGTCGTCACAAGGTTTGGGCTCAATGGATTCAATTTACAAGTTATGTGGAGTAATCAAATGTGGAATGAAGATATAATGAATCGTTGATCGAATTCTGTGGAAAAAACTGGGGTTTCAGTGTTATTTTGATTGGTTGGCGAAAATGTTTGAGATTGTACTCGTGCAGAATGCACATAATTTTCAGCCATGCCCGATTATTTTGTTACGTCACTTTCATAAAATTAAATGTAAATAGGGGTGTTTCCTGGGTAGACAAATGATAATTATATTTATTCCGTCAGTGAGATGATCAAACAATATTAGACACGTATTTTTTGCTTTATCAAATCAATTAATATTGACAATTACAAAGCGCATCAAAGCTTGTGACGTCACTTGTCAGTATAAAGTGTACCAATTCGTAACGTCACACGATATTTGAAAGCAATGTCTCGTCGTCACTTTATGTTAACGTGTCAATGAAAAATACGTCATCAATATTTGTATTAACTGACAGACAAAACAATAATTTTCAGTCAAAATTCCTATTACACCGATGTAACTGAACACGATCAGCATAACTATTTACAGAGCTACTACTCCTCGTTTGGCACTTGAATGACATTGTCAAGCGTGACACGTATTTGTGTGAAAGTGTCCGTGGGAATTGTTTTGAACCACAAGTTCCATTTTTGGCTAAGTGCCAAAGGATGCTTGTAGATATGGCTAAAAACCTTGTTTAAGAGCTGTCAGTGTGAACCAAGGACGACTCTGACTAACCCCTATATTCCAAGCCATTTCCTCGAACTCGACTCTACATACTCTCTCTCTAATCTACATCAAATTGACAGTTATATCGTTATTTGATGGATTTTTTTAGTTGTCATGGTGAATAAACCGAGTGAAGATCCGTTAAATTGACTTTGGAATATGGGACTAATCTTTGATATCATTCGTGACAGTACCATTTATTTGCGTATGAATAACTATCTAAATAACATAATCGTGTAATACATTCATCATCATCATTTTGACCGAAAGACGACCACTATTGAACAATACTCCCCCAAGCGTCGCCACATTGACCGGTCCCGTGCGTCTCGCATCCAGGGTCAATCAATCTGCCTAGCCTTGTCCCAACTTTATTGGAGTCAGCTTCCAGTCTAATCGGATTCAGCTGAGTACCAGTGTTTTACATAGAGCGACTGCCTATCTGACCTCCACAACCCAGTAACAGGGTAACACGGTACCCCTTGGCTAGACTGGTGTCAGATCTCAAGCTTCTGACTACCCGTAACGACTGTCAAAGATTTTCAAATGACAGCCGGGACCAACGGCTTAACGTGCTTTCCGAGGCACGGAGGAAACTCGGTATGTTGAAATGGTCACCCATCCACGGACCGACCTCGTCCAACGTTGCTTAACCTTGAAGATCGACCCATGCGGCTGTTATTATTTAGCAACGAGCTCCTCCCATCCAAGGTAAATACATTATTAACAAATAAAATCATTAAAAATCAAAAAGAAATATTTCTACCGAACAAGTAAACACAACTAATAACTAGCACTAACAAGTCTGCTAAATGACTCGGGCGCAGTTAACCAATGTAACTTGTTCTATGCGAGTTTTTCTTACAAAGTTTCCTTTGCTCGTTGCTCGTACACCAGCGGATTTTACGTCAACTAATGCAATGCAAGTTTCTAAGATAAATTGTGTTCTTGGAGTTGTTTGTTTGCTTGCTAGTAAATTGTATTGCTGATACGTTGAGAAATATAAGAAAGCAATCGCGAAATATTAAACTATCTACGTTAAGTGTACAACGCAACATGTCTGAAATTGGATGTAATATTTTTTTAATAAACTGTTTGTTATTACCCATTAGAAAAATTGTACTTTAACCCATATTTCAGCAGTTATGTTTAGGTTGTGGCAATAACGAGTACATTACACTTACACACATATAAAAAAACGACTGACTCCGGGTTGCTATGGAGAAATTCTATATTGACAAATTTTTTACCCGACCCGAGAATCGAACCGAGGACCCATGCTCAGCGGCAGCACTAAGCAAAGATTTTGACTATAAACTCCTACTTGATAAGCTTAAGTTTATTAATTAATGTTCCAGTATTGCAAATAGCAGTACTGGAACTGCAGCAACAAAAACAGCCATGTATAAAACAGAGTCATGCACTAATTTTGATTTGTTCAGTTTGCGAAGTTATAAAAACAGATGAGAACAAAGGATTTAAAATTCAGCGAAATAAAATAACAATGCTATCAATTTAATATGAGGTCGGTACGTTAAAAACAAGCATTATTTTATGACATGAAATATGTAGGTACAACACCTACATATTTCATATCATAAAATAATGCTTCCATCCATATCGCTTTTTATTAAATTCTTGCTCGAAAATTTCAATATTACAACCAAAATATGAAAACTTCAAACAGTTTACTACGAAACAAGAATGCACTATTTAAAAAAAAACTATTTTATCCCTCCCCTCGAAGATAATATCGAATATTGTTTATTCCAAATATTTTAATCGGAATTCACTAAGAAAATATTTGCGTTGCCTGTTTAAAGAATGCTAGTGGTATTACCAAAGCAAAAATAGCTTGATTGTGGTAAATAACAAAAAGGAAAAATCACTACTAACTTACAAATTAAATAATTTTATTAAAACTCCTTCAAACATCTTTTTATTTTTTTAAGTAAACTTTTCATTTTAAATTATTAGAAACCAAAATGATTTTGAATTTTGGTTTATGTAAGCTGATAAAAGGACAAAATTTTCGAGTTGCCCGTGCGTCCATTGAAATCCAACCAAAGCTTTTAGGGTAATATAAAAGGGAAAATTACAAAACATCCAACCCTGGGGCAGTGCGACCATAGACTGCATTCGGTAATGAATGCGACTTTACTCAGCGTTTGACAGATTCTAATTTGTACGGAAACAAACGAAGCTTGAATTTGGAATATTTAACCTTTTGACAAATGGATTTGGCTGGCCGAATATGCTGGCGTGATTAAAAATGTAAAATGTAATTCAAATGTGGAATTGCTTTTGTGAAGAAAATAAAAGCAACTGTTTTCAGTTTCGGCACAAAGTACGTAAGCGGCAGCGTGCTTTTTTGTTTTTTTTTGGTTTCTAGTATCTACTAAATACTTTTTCATTTGAATCGCTGTCAAATACCGGGGTATAGAATCAAGGTCATTTAGTATCAAACGCAGATAGAAAAACCACTTCACTCGTTGGGATCAAAGTCAGCTTTATCCAGTATTGTCAGTTTGCAAATAAAAATAAAAAAAATGTATTTTGGCAATTAAGGTAAACAAGTGGGGATGGATTTATCTGCATCTGATTGTATACCCTTCTTAAATAATAATAAAAAGGTTTACTCTTTTGATACTTTCGTAGATAATATTGACTTTCAGGTAGATTTATTTTTTATTTTTAATAATTTATTGGCTCGCCTTTGACCATTATCTCGCCTGATGTTAAGCGATGATGTGGTATACGGTGAAGCACGCTTGCCTAGAAAAAACCTATTCACTGTTGACTTAAAGACCCCAAGGTTGTAGCTATCAGGGAACAAAGACCCCGGAAGGGAGTTCCACTCTTTAGCTGTGCGCACAATGAAAGTATTAGCAAAACGCTTTGTGCGTATGGGAGGGATGTCCACCATGTACCGATGGCGCATGGTCACGTCTTGTAGTCCGATGATGGAAAGGGCTAGGCGGAAACAAATTGTGCAGTTCCGTCGCACACTCCCCGAAGTGTAACCGATTAAAACCGACAGGCTGGCAACTCGGCGATGGTCGAGGCTCTGGAGCTTTGAGGCGACCGGTGCATCGTTGCCAAAAAGCCTTTTGAAAAGTTTTGCCTTTTATAAAGTAAATGCAGTTTTAACAATCGACAGTTATTTTTCTCAAAAGTCCTATAAACTTGAACTGTGTGTACTTAATTCATGTGTACAATAAAGAGTGAAAATAATTTAAAAAATAAATGAAATAGAAAAATAAAGTATCTTAGTTAGTTTACAAAATAAATGCAATGCATTTCGTATTTTCTTTATTTTTTTTTTAAATTTCGTAAAATTGTCTCTAAACTACCTCAGAAACACTTACGTACCTACACAACTCTCAATTCCTCGTGTTTTCTATTAAAAGAAGAAAAGTCATTCACCCCATGACATCACTCTTGACCGTCATTGGAAATTCCAACCACGTAATAGCTACCTAAAGTATAATTTTACACAGAAACGTTTGTACATTTTTAATAATCCTATGCCAAAAGTTCTCACAAAGGTTAGGTTATTAACTATGAAAATTGTGTTGTGTGTGTGTTGATTGTGTGTTTGTGTGTTGTGTTGTGTGTTTTGTGTGATTGTGATTGTGTGTGAAATTGTGTGTTAGAAATTAACTCTAAATTAAGCTGAATTACTAGAACAACGGGTTAGGATATTTTTAGGTTTCTTAAGTACCTAGGTAAAAGTATTCTTGGTTTTGTTATATTAAAGTTATTTTACATTAAATGTTTATTAACATAGTGATCGCAGCAAGACTCTTAAAAGGGAGTATTGCAATGCTTAGATTTAGAAATCGAATACACCTCGTCCTCGACATGGAAATTAAGACCAATAAGAAGAATATTAATGCTCATACCTTCTTTGTACAAGAAGAGGCATATGCTAAGCAATAATATCGAAATAACTAGAAAAAGTGCATTAAAACCGATCGATTGTTTATAATAAAAAACCTATACTTATATTTGAAGAAGAGAGAAGAGAGCACCCCCTGAAGTTCTGCCTACCCATAAACCGAAGAAGGATATAAATATTAAAATACACATATTTACACAAACCGCTAGCTTTTCTTTCCTAAATAAATACAATAAAATATAACATCCCTAGAGAGGGAAAGGGTGGACAAAAATTTGATTTAAAACGTAAAGTGCAACCTCGTAAATACGATCATTTATGGTCGTAACCATAGACTATAATATAAAATAAATGTCCAAAAAACATCGTGAAAACGTATCTATGTTTCAGGTTGTAAAAATTCACGAGTGCGTTTGGTAGAGCATTATTTAAAGGATGTGTTTTGGCTCTTCTTCATACAATTTTTTTTTTGTCTCTATCCAGTTTGCAATTATTTTCTTAAAATTTGTCTCACATTAAATGATAATATTACTGTGAGATTCAAGTAATTAACTCATTAGACATCTACATTCGTGTTCTGCACAGATGAATCTTTTCGAATCCAAAAATCAGTTTACTCGCGTTTGACCTCTATCTCACCTGATGGTAAGCGATGATACTTCCTTATAAATTATAAAAAATCAAACAAATTTTTTATTTTGTGTTATATTTTATAACAGTAAAATTTTGCTGTTCGTATGGAGAATAACCGAAACACTTCAGCCGAAACCGTAGGCTTTTTCGTTGAAATTATGACGGATGGGACCCGGAGATTTCGCGGTTTCGGCTTTACGTGCCGAAGCCAAGGGGATCCCCTGAGCCTTCCCGTAAGACGCCACTTCCCCTAACCCTCGGACCAGAAGTTTCCCTTTCTTTCGAACCCGTGAATTGTTTAAACTTGTTTTGGTCTCGGTGGCCGGATTTCAAAGTTTTGGTGCCAGATTTCCGGTATTTTCTGGCAATGGATTGGATTGTTTTATTTATTCGAGATTATACAGGGTATGTATGATAGGACGACGACGATAATACCAGTAAATTGTAGGTAGCTTCAATAATATGCACAATTACACACCTACGTTTTATATTACCTACTTTACTGAGCATCATTAACCCTCAACTCATAAATGCAAAAACCTACAATAGATACGTTCAAACAAAATATTTTCCACAAACATTGATATCTCTCGCTCCGCTACAATAATCTTAAAGAAAAATAATGAGTGCATTCACACTTTCAATATCTCCACAACCATATCGATACAATTTAAATGAGGTGCCGAGAAAAATGAATCGCTAGCAACACGGGCCTTTCCGAGAAAAATATAAATTTAAAGAGCAAAGCAACATCATTATCATAACGTATGAATTGACACTTATTTTCCAAACAAATAATGAGACTAGACATCTTCTCAGATTACGATTAAAAGAAATCTTTTATAGAATATCACGTTCACAAACTCAGCAATACAAAATCTCACGTGAAACAAGTGAACAGCGATAACAATATCAGCAAAACACGAAAGACAAATAGCGGCACGCCGAAATGAAATAATGCTAAATAAGCAATATGTAAAGTGTTGGAGAAGGAGGTGCAGAATCAATAGGATGAACGGCTCAAGTCATGAGCTTAGCGCGTCTGAAATATGACTGCACTGTCGACAAGGGATATAAAATCATCGTAGAAGTAGAAGAATAGTACCTACACCACAGTACTAAAGATTATACTTCCATGATTTCTGTTTTCTGTCAATGTTTGATGAGACTTACCTATCGATTATGACGGAAAGCGTGTTGCTATTAGAGAGTATAAGGCGTATAAGGCGTCGTGGTGGCTCAGTGTCGTGGTGGCTCAGTGTCGTGGTGGCTCAGTGTCGTGGTGGCTCAGTGTCGTGGTGGCTCAGTGGCTAATACCTCGCCGGTCGTGCTTGAGGTCGTGGGTTCGAATCCGGGCAAGTACCAATGTGACTTTTTCAAATTCATATGTACTTTCTAAGTTTATCTTGGACATCACAGGCAACGGTGAAGGAAAACATCGTGAGGTAACCACCTGGACTTATATATAGTTAATGTAAGTCTGAAATAGCCAAGTCAGAGGCCTGTGGGGTTCCCAGAGGCGGCTTAATTAACTCTGACACCAGAGGTGACCACATCCTCACACGAAAAGAATAAGAAGGCGTATTTAGATAACTATTATACTTGTACTAAAATTATGAAAACTCAGCATGATCGAATCCAATCAATATAATGTTTAGAAAAATTAATATAAAATAAACTTCAAATTACCAAATCCTTATTCCAAAAGTTATTTTTAGGAAACCATTAATTTACCCATGTGTTTTATACTAAACTACATCTTAAGTAATAAAATATTCTCCTCTTGTTATACCCAAGAAAGCCTAATGGATAAGTTTCGGAAAACTAGTTTCATCATAACTTTAAGACAACACGTTCAACCAGTAAAATGTTTAAGTGGGTTATAAAATATTTTTCAAACTGCAGTTTGCTAGGACATAAAAGATTCGCAACACAAATGGGGTGAATCTGCACAATACGGGCCAATATTCCGAAGTTTGTTTTCAAACCCCGCTGCTCTTTTATGACTCGCATACAGGCCCTAAAGGTTAGGTTAAGGGTAAAGGAGCAAACAGCTTCAGGGTAAGTAAATACGCTGACGAAGACACGGGTACACCGCACCACCAAATCCGACGTTTTTATCTGTCACTCGCAGCCGTGGGCAGAGTTTTAGTAGAGTCCTTTGATAGCGTTGACATAACCAAGTTTGCCTATCGCTAGTTTATTTTACCTTTTATACCATACCTTTATTTCGTAACGCCTACATGTATCGCTTAAACCGTGCGGGAAGGATTGTTTGCTATTCGTAAAGTTGTAGGCGCTTTTGCAGTGTTGAATATGTTTTATGAATTTTTAATCGTGTCCACATAAGCGGGTAGTGTGTTACATGCATGGTTTCTGTCCATGTTTGAATTGCTAAATACAGGGTGTAATCATGTGTGTGAGACGTGTTTGTAATAGCCGGATGAGTTTGATACCATGATTAGGCTATAATTTACCGTGTTTGGTTAATGCCATGTGTGAATTCCCTAATTGTGAGATCTTTTTGAAGGTTTCATTAACATTATATTAATGATCGCAACCTCTAGCTAAAAATGGTTCTTAAGTCAGTAGTATAAAATCAATGGCTTTGGAGTCCATCACATCTCTTGCTGCAAAATTAAAAAAAACAAGGGTACCCAATGCCTCGATCATAGCTCATGCAGGCGACTAAACTCATGGCCCATACAAAACACTCCAGCTCGCTATAAGGGGCCGTCAGTGGTACAAGCCAGTGTGCCACGTCAGCGGAAGCCGATCGAGAGGGCGTCACGAGCCCCTTGGCGTTTAACGACCAATCGGGTGAGGGCGGCTTTACGTCTAGTTGTCAATTTGAGGTTAGAAATATGAGCTTGGGATGCTTATTGGGAGGAATAGGCCTTCTCTTAGGTAGTTGTCTAGTGCATTGGCTTAAAAATAGAAGAGCTACTTGTGAATGGATTAGCTGGTAGCATCTTGGCTATTTTGCGAATTGAAAGAACCGGCAAAGTATTAGTAAGTACATTTTTTATATCAACTAACTTAATCTGTTTCCGACTTCTAAACTAATCCACAACTGAAACTTAATGTGTCTGTTTCTATGGCAACAAAGTCTACCTACTTATCATCCCACCTCACGTACTACAAAGCATAGGGGAAATTGCTAGCTGGATTGCACGTCCAAAACACGGCCTTCTTCTACAATGCTGCATTAGACTGCAAGCTTGCATCATCACATTCTTGGTGACAACTCGGCCATTCCCCGGATGTGTATACTCGTAAATGGCTGCAGCGATCTTGCAGATGTGCATGCGGACTCACTTACCAAGTTCCGCAAATTTCGCGCTTTGCCTCGGCGCCTTTCTGGTGGTCGCCACTGTTGATTCTGGCTTTCAGGAGTTGCAGTGGTTTGGGAATAGTGCGGTGGGTTTGTCCCAAAATTAACACACGATGATACGTAGTGTGATGTACTTATTTGAACTTTAGTTTTAATTTTTAAGTCAAGATATCTACGGTATCACTGAGAACCATTTATTTATTTCTATTAATTAAGTCATTTTTCTAAATGTTTGTACAAAAACTTAGCATAATAAGTCGTGCTTACCTGTTAAAAATTGTGACACTCGACTGTAGTATTAAAAGTATACATTGTTATATTTAAGTGTTAACAATTGTTGGTGAGCCTAATAAATAAATAAATCACAACAGACCCGGAATCTAGACAAAACCGAAAATACACACCATATTTCAAACCACTTGCAACTATTCCCCAACATCGGGACCTCATTTTGCAGAAGTTTATAAAATATTTCACACCGCGGACTGTTTCCAAACTTTTGTAGAACAGTGACAACGATTTAACCGAAACTGTCCCGTTTAAAACTGGGGTGTTCCGATGTCTGAAAGAATTTTCATTAGCGTGTGTTAGGGTGACCACGGGGTACCCACGTCGGCCCGTGTCACTGGAATTACCGGGAAACGTGAGCCTATGTCCGGATTCGTTATTGTCATTTCTAAATGACATTTTGGAATTCGAAGATTTTTTAAAGTCCGTTTAAAAACAATTGAATAACTCTGCTTTTAAATGGTTAATTAAATACAGAACAAATTTAGTAATACATTTTCCAGTAAAACCATCTTACTTCTGAATCATTAAACTGAAGCAGCTGCTTCAACACGATAGAAGTTTGAATTATATTTCATTTACCTAATAATATAAATGTTTGAAGCGCTTAACACTACTCGTATATCGTTACAAGCTTTTTATTAACTTGTTTGGGTAGTACATGATGAGTGTCTGGTTACAAATTAGCAACCCATTTTTCATGCACTTCCTGGCATCCAGTAAATCTTTAACTTAGGATACTTTATTATATATAACTTGAGAACTAATTCAATATGATACTATGAAGGTAGTCGATGATGTAGCCGGCAAATTGCCAAGTTTTACTTATTTTATTTCTAAAACTAAGCTTCGTTTTTAGTTGCAATTTGAAAACTATAACTCAGAAATTTCGTTCAGTTAAAAGTAAATTTAAAACGAAGTAAATTAATAAACTCCAGATACGTTTATATCAAATACCTAAACTTCGGGCTCAAGGTTTATTAATCAATCGAGCGGGTCTGATTTCGAACTTTGATGGAATGAATATTCGTGTTTAGAGTTCCGTAGCCAAAGGCAAAAAACGGAACCCTTATGGATTCGTCATGTCTGTCTGTCTATCTGCCCGTCCGTATGTCACAGCCACTTTTTTCCGAAACTATAAGAACTATGCTGTTGAAACTTGGTAAGTAGATTTTCACCCAAAAATAGAAAAAGAATAATAAATTTTGGGAGTTCTGAGTGTCCCCCCCCCCCTCTGTAATTTCTAAAATAAGAGAATGATAAAACTAAAACAAATATATGATGTACATTACCATGTAAACTTCCATCGAAAATTGGTTTGAACGGGATCTAGTAAGTAGTTTTTTTTAATACGTCATAAATCGTAAACCGCAATTTACCAAGTACGGAACCCTTCGTGCGGGAGTCTGACTCGCACTTGGCCGGTTTTAGTAAAATGGAACCCTAATACCTACCTAATCTTAGAACTAATCCAAGTGTCTGTAGATACATCTATTTTATTATTTATGTACACTAAAAGGCAAGTGTGTCGTAATTCTTACAAGACAACAAGGAGGGTGACCGCTGTCATTTCAATAGTCTTTATATACTGCGCCTAATTCCGGAGGCGACGCCCGGTTTTATGAACACATCTTGTAGTGGCGGTTAGCTCCTGGTTTATTGGTTTTGTAGTACATTGGTTTTGTTTCAAGGATACCTACTGAATATAATTGGGATGTTTCCTGGGTAGAAAAATGATAATCCTATTTAGTCCGTCAGTGAGATTACCAAATAATATTGGACACATAACTATTTATTGCTTAACCTAATCAATAAAAATTGACAGAGATAAAGCGCATCAAAGTTCAGGAGTGAGAGCTTATGACGTCACTATGTCAGTATAAAGTATACTAACAGCGTGACGTCAATGATATTTCAACGCATTATATCGTCGTCACTTTTTGTTTACGTGTTAAAAGAAAAAATACGTGTGCAATATTTTTTATTAATCAACCGTCCGTACAAAAAACAGAGGAGGAGCTCGTGGCTTAATAATAACAGCCGCACTGGTCGATCACCAAGGTTAAGCAACGCTTAATGAGGTCGGTCCGTGGATGGGTGACTATTTCAGCATACCGAGTTTCCTCCGTGCCTCGGAAAGCACGTTAAGTCTTTGGTCCTGGCTGTCATTTGATGATCTTTGACAGTCGTTACGAGTAGTTTGAAGCTTGAGATCTGACACCAGTCTTGCCAAGGGGTACCGTGTTACCCAGTTACTGGGTTGTGGTAGTCAGATAGGCAGTCGCTCCATGTAATACACTGGTACACAGCTGAATCCGATTAGACTGGAAGCCGACCCCAATAGAGTTGGGAAAAGGCTAGGCAGATTGATATTGAACCGTCCGTACAAAAAACTAAATTTTAGTTAACATCCCTGTTGCCACTGTCTTAAATTAAAGTTTTAGATAAATCAAGTAATGCATGTACAAACACATACTTTATGTACTTACGAGATAAACTAAATTATATGGCGTAATTCTTACAAGGACAACAAGGAGGGTCGCCGTTTTCATTTCAATAGACTTTATATGCTGTGCCTAATTCCGGAGGCGAGGCGGCCGGTTCTATAAACACATCTTGTAGTAGCGGTTAGCTCCTGGTTTATTGGTCTTGTGATACTTTGGTTTTGTTTGAAGGGCACTTGTTTTACTAATCAAATACAAAATATATTCTTTGTAGGTACCTTTTTATTGTTTTTTTTTCTCTGATTTAGACCTATAATTTGATACTGAATGAAATTAGGTATTCATTAGTCAAGCCATATAAATAAATAAGTTATCACTTTGCTCCAATATTACGTTCCTTAATCACTTGGGCAATTTCTTATCAATTACCAAAAATTATATAGTTTTAAGATGCATTCATTTGACATTTTTATTTCCCAAAACCTCAGAGAATCTATCTTTTGATAAAATTTTATATTATAGAGTAATAATAAAAACAAAAATTATGTATTATCTAGAGACTATTTAACAAAGCATGCATAGCTAACATCCCAACTGCAAGAACACAGGCCTCCTCTCGATGACAGGGCTTTAATCCACCACGAGATCCCAGTGTGACGTAATGGTCACATGTCTTTATTTTTTTGGTTCTAGGACATGCCGGTTTCCTCACGATATTTTCCTTCACCGTTTTTAGAGCAGCGGTGATGAAATAATTTAAAGTAAAACGAGATAGGCAGACTACATTGTTGCCATCGCCGGCAGAATCTGGATAAGGCCCAGCGCACACCTGGAGAGGCGCGGCGAAGATACTGAGAAGATAACAATTTAAATTAGACCTTAATTCTTATGTTATAAAGTTGTGTGTCATGGCAAAGATAAATAAGAACGAGCGGAGCGGCGCACGACACAGTGATCTTATATTGACCGTATGTCAAGGTAGTTAAGGTTTATATTAAATTGTTGTCTTCAATTGCTCTCCGCCGCGCCTCCAGCGGTGTGCGCTGGACAACAAAAAATACCTATGATCAGCAGTGGGCGATGTCAGGCTGCGGATGATGATGATGATGATAAAAATGCCTGCCTACCGGCCTGCCTATTCGGGGCCGTTGCCACTTGGTCACCACTGCTTTATTGGGCCACCACCTGGTCATTAACAAAGGTTTGAAGGTAATTACATTTACTTTATTAGTGTAGTTGACGATCATGCTACCTAACATAAACAGAACAATACTCGAGGTAACAATAGCAAACACATAGCCAATACTAGTTGGAACCACAATCAACAGTTCCATAGATTTGCTTACAGCAGCCCGGACAGAAGGATAATAATCATTATCATCTTGAACCTAGCTTACGATTACGTACTATAGGCCACTGTAACACACAATTTTGGCAAAATGGGGTTTTTTTGATCCGTCTGATATACAGTGTGTGTGCGGTGCACCTTTGCCAAATAAGGCATACATCCTTGAGTGTCCCAAGTGCCCACACACCTGCACTTTGGAAGATCTTATGCTCGCCACTGACGCTGCAATCGGCGTGGCCACCTACAGGGCCCAAAATGTATAATGAGTTTTCCATCTACTCAAGAAGAAGAAGAATCTAACTTTGAAGGCACCCACAATTAACAGGTGAAAGTAAATTAATTGGAATTTACGAAAATTAATAATGTCTAACCAAAAATAACTGAGGCAAAAATATAACATATTATTACAAAAAGTTTCCACCTACGCTGCGAAAAGGGCACATCTGACCAAAACACAAAACGGGTAAAAATGGATGTGAAATTTTGTGAAAACATTTGTTCAGCGAATTCAGACTTAACTAGTGTAACTCGTGCCTGGAAGCTTGTAGAAAAATATTAAAAATATCACTAGATGGACCTTGTTTTCCTGATTCCAAATACGTAAATAGCATACTGTTACATTTGCCTAAAAGGGCAGATGTGCCCCTTTTTCTTTGGACGACAGTACGTTAGAAAATTAATTAAAAATTAATGAAACACTCATAAACAAGATGGTTAATAAGGAGTTTTAATTAATTTTCCAATCATAAGTTACATGGTTTTGGAACAAGCCCGTTGTTTGGTTGGCTAAACAACAATATTTGTTGATGGTAGCACAAGTTATTCTATCGTAGCGCTACGAACGCGGGTCGTTTGTTTGCTACGAACGCTACGCCGCCGCTACGGGGTTTGCTACGACAGAGAATAATATAGTGCTTAAATTAAAATGATTATCAAGTTATTTTTTGGAATTGATTGCTTGTGTTTATTTACTAAAGACGAAAACAGGTAGATTTTTACTAATGCGTGAAATAAATAACAACATATAGTATGATCATGCCTGTATTCCCCGAAGAGTTAAGCAGCAATTGATATCAATTCTATTTATTCATCGACACATTTTTGAGTTCAACAATATCCTTAATACTACCACATAAATAAAGCAGGTGAATGAGGCGCGCTGCAGCAGAGGGCAGAGCAAGACAACAACAAGCAATTTTATTGTGGTATATCTACATTTGAGCAGTTATTTTAAAGACGGATGTAATGGGACATAAAAGGTGTGAGATTCTTGCATCAACTGGGCACAAAATCAGACTGAGCTCTTACGGCGAAATGCCTTTTGGAAAACCTAATAACAGTTTCCCAGACTATGGCATCGAACCCAGAACCTCTTGCACAGTGGTAGAGCTCGCGATCAACGAGACAATAATAAATAAAAATAATCAATGAATCATTACTCTATAATATCTCCCTATGATTATCTATCAAAAAGATTGATACATCACATCACATCATCAGCCTATTAATGTTCCCACTGCTGTTACACAGGACTCCTCTCTGTGAGAGGGAATGGGCCGTAATCCACCACGTGGGCCCAGTGCGGGTTGGTGGATGTCACATGTCTTCGAATTTTTGGTTCTAGGACATGCCGGTTTCCTCACGATGTTTTCCTTCACCGTTTTGAGAGCAGTGGTGATGAAATAATTTACACAAAGTAAAGCGCCTGCCTGGGCTCGAACCCACGACCTACAACTTGCAAATCGCCGCCGATACCACTGGGCCACCACTGCTCTTGATTTTGAAAAAGATTGATAGTTGTTCATTAATTATTTAATTAATGAAACAACAAATAATTTTTTGAATGACTAATTGTTATAAGTTAAAGACTGAAATACCTTGTCACTGATATTAGCATTTTAATAGCCTATTCTTGAATCTATTAGCCACCCAAACATTCTCGAGATTAAAATGGCTCATTTATTCCATAAATATCACATTCCTTATAACCCCTAAAAATAAATCTTTTCTAAACTAAACGTAGTCAATTGCGGCCGGAATTAGGATAACATAAAACAGTCAGAGATTAGGATCTTTATGTGCTTGTTGAAACATTCCCCTTTGATACAGTCTGGGAAGGGAAATATTACGAACTTTATGTGACGTATGTTTGTATGTTGTCAGTTTATATGTCTGGCGGATAGATTACTGTAATCTATGGTCTGGCGCCAGTACGTCAAAGATTTACTACAGATATCATCTATTAAAAGACGCGTATCATGAATGAGGAAGAAAATATGAGGAGGTATGCTAATGTTTGCTTCGTCAACCTTCATCATCATCATTTCAGCCGAAAGACGTCCACTGCTGGACATAGGCCTCCCCCAGGCGTCGTCACATTGACCGACCCCGTGTGTCTCGCATCCAGCTCCTTCCCGCAACCTTAACCAGGTCATCGGTCCACCTAGTGGGAGGCCTTCCAACATATCGTCTTCCGGTTCGCGGTCGCCATTCCAGAACTTTTCAGCCCCAACGGTCATCCGTTCTGCGAGTAATGTGCCCTGCCCACTGCCACTTAAGTTTGGCAATTCTTCGGGCTATGTCGGTAACTTTGGTTCTCCTGCGGATATCATCATTTCTGACGTGATCACGCAAGGAAATTCCGAGCATAGCCCTCTCCATTGCCCTTTGGGTGACTTTAAGCTTTCTGATAAGGCCCATTGTGAGTGACCACGTCTCGGTCCCAATGATCACTGGCAAAACATACTGGTCACAAACTTTTGTCTTGAGACATTGCGGTAAATTGGACGAGAAGATACCACGCAACTTTCTGAATGCCGCCCAGCCGAGTCGGATTCGACGGTTGACCTCTTTCTTGAAGTTGGATCTACCCAACTCTGCGGGAAGAGTTTAAAAGGAGAAGTACTCGTAACTTACATTCAAATTGTTTCGTTGGTTGGTACTATAACAAGTTTACATTGGGTCCAGACATTAATATGCATACTGGCATGCAAATGTTTTAGTTTTAAAAGGTTAATCATAATTATTTAGATTAGGCTTCGAATATGTTAATGAATTTTGTTTATTTTTATTCTGTAATCCCGCTTTAGGGTATAATCACCGGCACGTAAGTTGGCAAGAGTCGTTAGATGCGCAGAAGTCGTTTGTTTTTTCATTTTCAACAATAAAAATTAAATAATGATTTCATTTTCCTTGTGGTCTTATACAGGAAAATTATTATAAGTCATCATTACCTTATCTAGTCCAATTCTGTGTAATTTGTTTTACGATATGCGATAACGATTTTTAATGTGTTTCCTTATGTTATTCATGCACTTGCCCTGTATTATCAACCACAGGATTACAAAATAATTAAGAATCAATACAAAAGTTTGCGGTCTGATTCATATTTTTGGTTTGTGTGGTTCCATTTTTATTTATCGCAATTTTATTAATTCAATCGAATTAAATCGATATTTGAAGAAAAGCAGTCGGAATAATATGTTTTTGGAGCTTGAATGACATAGCCAGGGGGGCGCTATTGGTAGACATTGGTGAAATGATTTGTGAAAATTGTGTTGAAAAAACAAGATGGTGGCAATAGTTCTGATTTTGCCACGCGTCAAAAGATCCTTGTACTTGTATCTTCAACTACCTAAATATCTAATAATACCCGTAACAAATGGATTGGCAGTCACCACATTTTAGATTATTAAACACCACCAAGCTCAACTTTTAAATAATTCTCACTTGTAACAAATAAAACAACAAAATAACAACCTACAAATCAGCGTACCGACAAAATTAATTGAATCAAACAATTAAATTAAAATTAGAATGGTAGTTGGACCTCAGACGTCGGTCATTAGTGATCTATAATGATCCGAACGTGCTTAATGCGTATCGGAGCTAACCTAATTTGATTTGCAAACCAATTAATGTTGAACATAGCCTCATTATACGTGTACACTGGTACATATTGTAAAGTCAATATGGTGCTGTGCTGATTACTAATTGATTAGTTTCCGGAACAATGGTGGCGGTACCTAATGGGCTGGCAATTTCTTTTATGATTTGTGATAGATTTATAATGCCCGAAGAAAACAGTTGTTTTATCAAACGATGAATTGTCTTTTAATTATTGTATTATAGGTGATTGACATGAAAGTCTCATTCAGCCTATTAGCACGATATATAATCCATACATCTGTTTGAAATTTTGAATGACGTGAGTCAGTTGAATTATGTTTACTTGTAAAATCAATAATTTCTTATATCTTAGTAAGTGATGATTTTTAGAATGAGGGTTTTTAATTGACCGAAAGTAATCATAATAAATGTGGACAGTGGCTGTGGACAATTTAAACAAACAAACGCCGAGAAACAATCGAAAGATCACAATTTCTACTGCAAACATTGCATGACTATCGGTAGAGGCTTTTTCCTACTTTCCAACTAACTCAGAGGTTAACAAAGTGTTTTTCTCCAAGTCAAGTGACTTATCATTTATGTTACTGGCAGAACAAAACACTACTCCACCAACAGGTGATACAAAACATTTTCCAGTTACAATTTCAATCCTGTCACACAAATTGCACTTAAGCCACCCATTCAAGCGTCCCATCTGCATAACTATAAGTGCCCTTGCACACGATAACTATAGCCGCATGCCACAATGGCCCAGGATCACGGCTTTCAACCCAAGTCATTAGTGTAAGGCTCTATTCAGACTTGATTACTCGCCGTTTGACACGGCTGCGTATCGGACAAAGCAAACGCATTAGAGCATCGATATACTATTAATATGCTGCAAATTGAAACGGTTTACTTATTGAATTCTGCTTGGATTATGAAGGGATAGAGTGGTTCGGTGATTGGGTGTAGAGAAATAACAAACAGGACCTTTGTAAATTATAAGTTTTTTTCTTCAGCTTTTGTCAATGTAGTTTGTCCAAGGGAATGGCGAGATTGACCGAGACGTTACGCACCGGATCAACTCAGGATGGATCAAATGGCGACATGTCACTGGAACAATTTGTGACCCACGGATGCCCCTCAAGTTAAAAGGGTCATATCTATGTGTGTATGGATGAGAAAGTTGGGCTGTAAAAACGATGGATGAAAAGAGATTGTATGTAGAGATGAGAATGGTGAGATGAATGTGCGGAGTGACGTGAAGGGATAAAGTGGGAAATGAGTATATATGAGGAATTTTGAAAGTGGCGCCAATGACAGTAAAATTGAAAGAAAACCGTTTGCCCTGGTATTGTCATATGAGGAGGGATGAAAAGCATGTTACTTAAAGAGTAATGAATATAAAATATGTGGATGGATGGAGAGTGCGAAGAAGGCTAAAGAAAAGATGGATGGACTGTGTCAGGAGTGATATGAAAGAAAATGGAGTCAGTGATAGCGTGACAGGGGACAGGACAGTATGGAAGAAGAAAATGTGTTACGCTGACCCAAAGTAACATGGGCAGGAAGATGATGATCAATGAATTATTGTATTAGTTAGGATAGGATACAATAGATGGACTCCTTTTTCGCACTTAGATTCTCATTTGGTCCGTTGTGCGTGCAGGTCTCCTCTCTATATGAGGCCGTAATACACCACGCGGGCCCAGTGCAAGTTCGTGGATGTCACATGCCTTCGAATTTTTGTTTTATAAAACATGCCCGTTTCCTCACGATATTTTCCTTCACCGTTTTGAGAGCAGTGGTGATGAAATTAATTTACACAAAGTAAAGCGCCTGCCTGAGTTCGAATGAACACGACTTACAACTTCTAAGTTGCGGCCGTTACCCCTGGGCCACCACTGCTCTCTCTTGTAGTACCTATAAATTCACCATTTGAGTTAGTTGAACATTAATCACTTCGCTAGTTTTCTCCATATTCAGTTATGGAGCGGAGACTTGGACGCTGAAAAAGGCCGACAGAGACCGAATAGACGCCTTTGAAATGTGAAGCTGGAGGAAAATGCTACAGATTCCATGGACCGCCTTTCGCACCAACGTGTCTATTCTGAGAGAGCTTAATGTCAAAACTAGACTTTCCACTATATGCCTTCGCAGGGTGCTGGAATTCTTTGGACATATTGCTCGTAAAGAGGGTCACAATCTTGAACAGCTGATGGTGACAGGCAAGGTAGATGGCAAACGTCCCAGAGGACGCAGTCCCACGAGATGGTCGGACCAAATACGATCTTCTCTCAACATCAACTTCCACAATGCCCTCCATGAAGCTAAGGATCGCAGCAGATGGAGGGAAATCGTACGGGAGAAACTGATGCAGCGGGGGCGTCACTACCCTCAGTAAAGAGGAAAACGACGCGAGGAGGAGGAGGAGCCTTAATCAAAGTTAATCAAAACTGAGGTATATACATTACCTCCTTATTTCAGGTTGTTCTAGTGATCATAAGAGGTAACACTACCTAACATAACCTATGAAGCTTGAATACTAATACTCCGTTCGGGAAATGTGTTATTGCGATTCACCAATATTGAATTTTTAAGTAGCATTTTGGTGTTTGGATGGGTGCCCGATTGATGATAATAACTTGTCCCCGATTCCTAGCAAAATGTAGTTGGAAGTAATAAGTGTATCTCAAGTTAAACCTAACAGACGTGATGTTATGTTACATTCTTATGTATGTAATCATTTCACAAGCTTTTAATACCTACAATGACTTACATCTAAATGTTGTGACCCCGTAACTTTATCTGTAGTGATATAGGTTTTCCGTCAATCTAATGTTTTTATACGTCGGGTAGTTTGTGAAGGATGAAGACACTTGAAGGCAGAAGAAAGAATTAAAGAACGAATGAATAAAAAAGTAACAAGATTTTTACACAAGTTGAGTATACTGCTAAACAAATTAGAGCGATATGGGATTAGAGGAACTGCATTAAACCTATTACAATCATATCTCTCTGATCGCATTCAAATCACAGCGCTTGATAGGCTATGTGTAAGCTCGAAAGTTGAAAGCAAATATATGTCCCGTCCTAGGAAAACTATTTTTGGTGTTCCCCAAGGTAGCATCCTTGGCCCTCCATTATTTAACATTTACATAAATGATATGCCTAAGGTCAGTAAACATCAGATGGTCTTATTTGCTGATGACAGCACTATTTTATTCTCTAGCAATGACATTAATATTCTTGAAAATGGCATAAATGACGATCTTAAAAATATAATAAATTGGTTAGGTTAGTATAGAATAATCTTAAAATAAATCTTAACGTTAGGTTAGAATAATCTTAACCAAAAAAAAGTTAATTAAAAAAGTAAAAAAAAACCCGACTGCTTAAAAACTAAAATAATGACATTTAATCAAAGAACAAATAAACCGAAACTGAATATAAAATATGGTAACGTAGCAATCTCACACTGAATGTGAGATCACATAATTTCTGGGCCTTTACATAGATAGTAATCTGACTTGGAAACAACAAATCCACGCTTTGTCGAAAATCTGGGTCATTTGGTCAGCGCCGATCTTAAGGATGACGCTGACATCGATAGGGAGCGCAGAGCGTTGACGGTGAGGGCGAATATGTTGGTCCGAAGATTTGCATCCTGCTCAAAGGAGGTTAAGATAACGCTCTTTAAGGCGTACTGCCAAAACTTTTACAGTAGCAGCTTATGGACAGCATATTCGCAGAAAACCCTCGGCGCCTTGCGCGTCCAATACAACAACGCGTTTAGGATGCTATTGCGCCTTCCACGTTTCTGCAGCGCATCTGGTATGTTCTTTGAGGCTCGTACAGATGGGTTTGCTGCCATTCTGCGGAAAAATGTTGCCTCCTTTTTGCGCAGAGTGCGTGCTAGCGACAATGGCATTCTGGCGATTATTGCCGATAAGTTAGACTGCCCTATTCTCAAGCATCAGATTAGGGTGCTGACGAAGTAGGGTCTGGAATTTTATTTACAATTTGATGTTATGTTTGTATTGTTTTAAATGTGACATTATTTTGATTTTATTATTTGTGATTTTATTATGATTTAAATTTGAATGATTATTTATACCAACTATTATACTATCACCTAGATTAAGTTTACTAACCTTTAGTTGATAAGCTTTTACTAACCATTGGACCAATGTAGTTGTCTTTAAAATAAATCATATTATTATTATTATTAAAAAAGCTTAGCCAATTTGCGTATGCTCTGTACAAACTATCAAAAACGGTTAACCGCATTACAGTAAAAACAGCTTACAATGCTTATGTAGATTCTGGCATTAGGTACGGAATCATTTTCTGGGGCAACTCCACTGACAGAGACATTCAACTCATTTTGAAGAGTAATCTTAAATCGTGTCCTACTATTAAATTTAATAACGTTCCCGTAAAAAGGAAAAGTCCGTGTGCTATCTTGGTCTCGTGTTAGAGAGGAATTTTGCATTTATAGATCATATTAAAATAGTCGGTGAAAAAGCAAAAAAAAAATTCTATGCCTTAACGAGAATATCTGGTGGGGTCTGTCTTTTTTAACTTTAAAACTATTTATGGGGCTACTTATACGATAGGGTCACTATAGGGGCGGTGCGACGTAAGGTGCTTCAGAGTCATCGTTTAGCTTTGACATTCTTATGCAAAGCGTACAGGACGGTTTACTACTCCATCACTGAGTTTACTACTGATAAACAGAGGTATGATGATTCCGACTTGCCAATTAAACATTTATGATTTTATTTATTGATTATATAAGAATGTGTTTAATTATCTAAAATTGTAATGACCTATTTACCTAATTGACATGTTTTAAATTGATATATTTTTTGACATAATCCATTGACATGCTACCTTAATTGTATTATTTTATTTATTATTTATTGTTGCTTGCTTATATTAAATTTGTACGCCAGATATTGGCACCAACATAGTGCACATATTTTAATATACCAACTGTAACCATACCGATGTTTCACAAAATAAATGTTTGATTAATTGATTGAAAAAAAATTATTATATAAAAAAATTGCATTGTCACAAGAAACAAACGAGTGTGAAAAATTTCAGCTCAATGGGACAACGGGAAGTGGGTCAAATTTAACTTGGAAGATTTGATTACAGTTACGGGGACAGATGAAAGTAAAACTTAATAATTAAAAAGATTTTTTAAAACAAGCTTTTTTTTCTTTTTGGCAGGGAATTCCACTCCTTAGCTGTACGCATAATGAAAATCTTTCCAAAACGTTTAGTGCGTATGGGTGGGATGCTGTCCACCATGTACCGATGGCGCATCGCCGTACGTCTTGTAGTCCGATGATGAAACGGGCTAGGCGGAATTAGATCATGCAATTCCATCGCACACTCTCCGAAATGCAACCGATAAAAAACCGACAAGCTGGCAACTCGACGACGATGTTCAAGGCTCTGGAGCTTTGACTCGTTGCCGATGAGCCTCTTGGCCCGTTTTTCGATCGACTCTAGTGCATCAAGCTGGTACTTGGCAGATCCGACCCAGAGATGAGAACAGTACTCCATGCAAGATCGAACTTGCGCTTGATACAACTTAAGCAGCTGTTCTGACGTAAAGTGCCGTCTCACCTTCGCAAGGATCCCCAACTTTTTGGCAGCCAGCACGTGTATGCAAAATTTCATCTTCAGTCAGTGGATGATAACTGCTTTAAAATTCATTTGCAAGATTTGACCCGAACACACATTAACTTCCAGTGTATGTATGTGCGTAATACATACATAAATTTCAAGTTAAATAAAAGCTTGTAACAAAAGCCGAGGATTTAGATCTAAATCTCTTCCATCCGACTCTCATGTGACAGAATCGCTCACACAGCTTGTGACCTGATACATGATAAATAATGAAACACAACATCACCAGTATTTCGGCAATTCGTCACACAATCTAATCAGTTACTCTGAGAGCTAAATCAAAGTACATTAATATCGCGGATGCAGAGCAAACTGCTCGCATGTTTGTTCGACTCAAGTGCCTATTTACTCTCTGTATTTGATTACAGCAAGCGCCCTTGCGATTTTCATGCTTGTCTTGCCAATGTATTAATGAACAACGGGATTACACGGTGTATGAGAGGTGTATATTTTATTATATGTGAATATAGCATAGCTTGAATTCGCTGAAGAGGCAGGCTGTACTTTCATATCACCAGTTATGATAAAGTAGAGCATATTGCCATCAAACGAGAGCGTAGAACTGTGACCCTGCAGATGACGTTATTCGGTTGAAATCTTATAATGATAGGTTCAAGGTTATGTTCTTCTGCAACGACCACTAGATCTACTGGTTCCTCGGTATAGTGATCTCAAGCGCGACTACTGAGTATGATTAATTGATCATGCTGTTCCTGGGTTAGATTGTGGATTCGAGTGTTGTTGGGTTTTTCCGAATGGATTTTTTTAATTGCATCTCTGAGTCTGGACTCGTACCCACTTTATGGGAAGAGGCTTGCCTCTATTCTATGGGACTTGAGATATATGGATTGAAGGTACTATTATATGCACCTCTGAATAACCCTTTGGAGAATACAGGCGTAATCCTGTATTCTAATAATACAACCTATAAATATGATATAAGCATAATATACAATAAATATGATTCAATAGACACAGCATGCAAAAACAAGATTATAACATCTATGAAATTACAATAATAGTGCAGAAATAACACTTACAACAACTAGTGGGTAGTTTTAGAAACACAATAGGTACAAAGATGACAAGAAAATAAATATAAATATCTATCTAATATCTTATGTTATGTTTGTCTTCTTGCTACCATACTTGTTTACATCATGTGTTATTGACCTTGCTTCTAAGGCTTTTAAGTTATTTCTTTAATATTTGGAAAAAGTAACTGCTGATGGGAATCCCCCGACCGGACACGGTTATTTTTACTTATCTATTTCCATTACAATTCTTTGATAAGATTACCGTAAGTACTTACCCGGAATTAAGTTTCCTCATATTAATAAACGAAGGCATAAGGCAATCTTGTTTGTCAATAAATAAAACTGTATTCAAGGAAGTACAGTCGGCATTGCAGTCAACAAAATTGTATATTTTGTGGTTTTGGTTTTTGTAAAGAAATCATCGACCCGTCACAAAAAACACAAGTCAAATAATGCCACCGGCTGTTGAAAAATCATTCAACCAATTACAGCAGCTACCGCACGTTTGACTATTTGTCACATTAATTTTGTGATAATTTTCGTACCAGAAACTGTGCCTTAGTTTTTAACGTGAAAATGTTTATGATCAGTTATTAAAAGTAAGATAAGTCAATCAAAACCTTAATCCTGTTTCACTGTCTGCTAAGTAAATTTATTTTACTTTCTTGTAGAAATGCTGCACTACCACGGGGAGATAGTGCAGTTATGTTGGACTCCAGTTTTAGTGGGTTAAAGTCCCACACATCCAGTACCGCATATTGCGGGAACACGGGCAAGCGTTAGCACTCACCGCGAACCCACCGTGGCTGTCCGTCACCTGGAATTTCCACTGGGGAGTAACCCACATCACCGGCAAACCAGAACACATGGGCTGGGGCTGCTAAGTCACCTGCAGGGAAAATAGTAATAATGTCCCACTGTAGGGCAAAGACGCTTCTCATACAGAGAAGGCACGAGCATAAACCACCACGCTTGCTCAAGATGGGTTGGCGATTTCAAACTTATATCAACAATAAGTCCGAGTTTCCTTAAGATGTTTTCCTTCACCATTGTCAGTGATATCCAAGATAATCATAAAAAGTACCTACATTTGAATTGAAAAAGTTACATTAGTACTTGCCCTAGATGGTAGAATAAATTTCGGTAAAACACCATTTTTATCAGTTGTTAGCCTCACAAATGGTCAAATAAGTTTGAGAGTTAATTATTTGACCATTTGTTAGACTAAAAATTAACAAATAAAAGCGTTTTACCAAAATTTGCTACCATTGGTTAGCATACTTAACGATTGGCGTAGTTAACTACGGATCCAAAAACTGGGCCTTAGCTAATAGGTCACCACGGTAAAGTTAAGAAACTGTTAAGTATACAGATATATATCACATTTTGAAATAGGCTCTAAATAAATTGATTTATAGCTTTAAAGGAAACGTTTTGGCAACCATTTTAGCAGTTGATCTACTTTAGCGACTGTACTTTACTTAATCCTTATCCGCTGAATATATTCTACAGTATAATGTTTTTATTAGTAAACAGTGAATCATTTTATTAATTAAGTAGGCGCAGATAGGTACATGACTCAATAATTTTTCACTGATACAGTGCCAAAAATAGTTATCCTATCTATAATACAGTATGATAACTTAGTGGTAATACTTGCTGCCATAAATAATTAATATTTTTCCTTATAGGTCTCCTGGCTTAAGAAATAAGCAGAACCTTTGTACTCTATTGTCTTGTTGTGTTGCCTATACGTATTATACTGTGTGTACCGACTGCACATATAGTACAATACGTAATAGCTGTTACCTGAACCACCCAGCCGTTAGTCGACCCACTAAAAGTTAGACAACCTATAATTTCAAATGTCTACGTCAAAGGTAAATAGATACGTTATCAAATAAGTATCAAATTCACTCGATGACAAAAAAATCACTATTATTATTTAAATTGAAGTGGATTTTATGAGTGACACATTTCTTATAAACAAATCAATACTTACTTGGTGTGATTCATGCGATAAAACAACAGTAAATTGCTGTTAGCTGTGACGTCACTGCTGCAGGTCAGCTGAGGTCTACATGGCTACGTAACAATTTATAAATGCATTTAAGTAGTATACTTACCTACGTAAAGTGCTAAGAAACAACCGATAGTAGACAACCATGATGCAAACTATTTGCACTGCACTGATGAAACCAGTCCCGAAAAGATCGTTAAATTTCAGTGCGCATTTACATGTAACCGGGACGTATGCCAGTTTGGTACCTATTGTTTTCCGTGTTTCGACACCGACTTCGGAAAAGAAAGTTATTTTTCGTTTTGCAGTGTTTTTCTGGAAGACGGTTTTTTTAGGGACGTATGCCAGTTTGGTACCTATTGTTTTCCGTGTTTCGACACCGACTTCGGAAAAGAAAGTTATTTTTCGTTTTGCAGTGTTTTTCTGGAAGACGGTTTGTTTTTTTGTTAAAAAGTTTTTATTTATCTCTTTTTAGTTTTGTTAGGTACTTCCAATTGCCATAAAATTCATATATAGCCAAAGTACATCTCATAACGATTCCAATAAGCTCATACACGACTAGGATACATTGTTTTATTTCGGAGTACCAGTGCCTACCTGCCTTCATCATCAAATCAGTTCGATGGTACCATTTTCATCAGCAGTATGTATTTATAAATATTTGCTTCATCATAGTCGTTAAACTATTCGAGATATCTTATAACCCATGACATACTTAGCATTAAGGAATTCTATTGGGCATTTGTGGTCTTCTTCACCAGTTCCACTTCACCAAATGTTACTTTTTGAGTGCAGATGATTGCATTGTTGATAAAAATACCATAATCGCTATATGTATGCCTATAATATTTGAGGAGTTCCCTCGATTTCTCCAAGATTCCATCATCAGATCCTGACCTGATGACTATGGGACCAACTGGAAAGTATACCCTTTCAAACAAAAGAAGAATTTTCCAAATCGGTCCAGGCGTCTTACAGTAATCGGGGAACATACATAAAAAATACATCAAAGATTCCGACGAATTGAGAACCTCCTCCTTTTTTTGAAGTCGGTTAAAAACGGCAATATGTGGCGAAATCAATCTGAAGATTGATGTGTTGGCATGTTTTCATAGACACGTAGATTTGTCGCAAAAGTCCAACAAGCATTGGCAGATAGTTCTTATCATCATAATCATCATCATTTCAGCTGAAAGACATCCACTGCTGGACATAGGCCTCCCCTATGTGTCGCCTCACTAATTGGTCCTGTGCGTTTCGCATCCACTGGACTCCCGCAGCCTTGACCAGGTCGTCGCTCCAACTAGAGGGAGACCTTCCAACTGCGTCTTCCGGTACGCGGTCACCACTCTAGAACTTTTCGGCCCCAACGGCCATCCGTTCTGTGACAGACAGACAGACAATTCTGATTGAAGGTAAATTGCCTACATTTAGATCTCGCTGGACATACTGGCTCGCTGGATGATACTGGACAAGCAGTCAATCATGTTCAGTTTTACATATTTGCAAAAAACCATTTCAGTTATGTCTGCTTGTAACCAGGACCAAACTCATCTGCTCGGCGTCAGACTGCTAATACTTATTGAATAATTCGCGTGAATTCCATTCAATTTTTTTACCGAATGATAACGTCAACATTGGGTGCGTATAGTTTTTTCTCTAAGAGATTGTTCAAGGTTAGCCGACAATTTTAACCATCGCTTTGGCTCTTAGCCAAATAAAACAACTCGGTAATATTAGCGATGTTTGCAATTTTTTTTGGTGCCTATTATAAACTATTGCTGGGCTATGCTATGATTACGAAATAGTTACCTAAGAATGATTTCAAATATAAGAGTGTTTTCAATGAGATGAATATATTATCAAGAGCTGAACTGCTTTTCAGGGTCTCAGTGTATTGCGAATGGTTTGAACAATGCTTTAAAGGAAAGATATAAAAAGGTATGTTTTGTACGCTGTTCTTCTTGTTCATCGATATACTCTTGACAAAGCACTTGTTATCATCACGTAGTGTTTCTGTAGGGGTAGAAATGTCAGCGACTACAAAAAATATTTTGCTGCTGTGCTATATAGCTGATTTTAAAATGAGAATTACGTCAAAACGGCAAATCGTATTTTTTTGGAAAATATATATGTTACATTTAGACCATTTACTTAATAGTTTGATCTAAGAACATTTTGAGTTTTATTCGTATAACATAGTGTAATTTATTTGTAAAGTTATGTCTAACACGAACAAAAAACAACAATCGCTACAAAACCGCCGGGCGTATTTTAATGATATTGTCTTTTGATCAAAGGCCTCTTTTTTAAAGTCATAGAATAATAAGGAAAGTACAATACTACTGAAGTTTGGGTCGTGTGGGAGTGAAACGAGTCAAGGTCAAGGTCGTTGGCGACTGTCGTCGTCTTAATATCGAGTTTCTGGGATATGTATACAGACGTTATTGGTGCGAAATTCTGTCTATAAGACTCCCAGCATTAGATTTTTGTTTCCGAGTGTTCGATTATGACGGATCTGTGTAGCCTTTGTTGTGTTTCAGTTCTTTAATATTTTACGCCCTTTACCTAAAAATAATAATTTTAATATTAAAAAAATATTAAAAAAACGGATGTTACGTTTGTTTAAGTATCTTCAAAGGGATTGAAAGTGCTCAACATCTTCTACGTTAGTAGTTGTCAAGTACAAATTAACATTCATTGATGTTTGGTACCTAAAGACTTCAACAGATGGTTTTGTAATTCATAAGCACCTGCTTCCCAGAAAACAGGTGTTTCGTGTTTGTTTTAGTTTAGAAGTTAACTGTAAACTCATACCGCGGATATAATTTAAAACATAAGTCTTCTACTGAGAATTACCTAAAAATAATTCACTCTATCGATCAGTATTGAAGTAATGAGCAACAATTCATTTTCAGCATTTTCTGTCATAACACTAGTCTTAAAATGCAGTGCTTCACAGTACTGAAGCGCTCAATTTACCAAATACCTCAAAAATACCGCTTCAAACTGTCGTAGCCCGTATTGGACAAATACTTCACATCATTCAAATAGGTACTCGTAAATGTTGTCGAGCAAAACTGGCATGTTTTTGTTTTGTTTCGATGGTTGCTTTTGTTTCCAAGGACAACCTCGTTGATCTAAATGTTCGCAAGCGGTATTAATGAGTATGAGGAGTACGACCTCCACACTACATCATAACGACCTCCACACCATAAAATAACGACCTACACACCATACCATTACGACCTCCACACCTCATAGAAATTAATTTAATGATTTTATAAATATTTTACTATAATTTAATAATACTTTTTTATAATATTTTAATAATATTTTTTTTAATTAAAATAAATAAAATTTAAAAATAGTGCAGATACCAGTCTCCCACAAAGGATTTGTCAAATTATGTTGCACTTTTATATAATAATTTGTAAGACACCTTTGTGGAAGAGAAATACATATTTATGTTATGTTATTGTTGAGTATGAGGAGTACAAGTGACATTCTATCAACAAAAGTTTGGCGATAGCGATTGGAAAAAACTGACCAAGTGGGAGTCCGACTCGCGCACGAAGGTTTGTTGTATGGGAGCCCTACTTAAATATTTATTTTATTCTGTTTTTAGTGTTTTTTGTTATAGCAGCAACAGAAATACATCATCTGTGAAAATTTCAACTGTCTAGCTATCACGGTTCATGAGATACAGCCTGGTGACAGACGGACAGACAGACAGACAGATCGTGGAGTCTTTGTAGTAATAGGGTCCCGTTTTTACCCTTTGGGTACGGAACCCTAAAAATGACAAAAGTGTATGGGAATGTCAAACGCTATCGAAATGTCAGGAGATCAATCCCTTAAATTACGACCTCTTTGAAATTTCGACGATCGCCATCGTTATCATCAAATGACACTTGGCTAGAGCCTCTGGGTTCGATTCCCAGGTCGGACAGTGTTATTGGGTGTTTCCATCTGAAATTTCCGGGCTGCTACTGAGAAATTTTAGCGGAGACGTCATCCGTATCCGTATAGAAAATATTGTTTAGATGTACAGAAGTGGATACGATGCTTGAGTTCGGCGCGTTCGGCTCATACGGCGCGTTCGGCGCGGAGTGCGCGGGGCCTTGAGAAAAACCGATGACTGCGGCGCGTGCGGCTCCTGCGGCGCGGATAGGTGCGCGTTCACCTTTAAACGATTGCGTGAATAGAAAAATTAGTTTTTGGGATGAGTGAATAGTTTAGTGATAATTATAGTTGTTACGGTGAATGTGAATGACCAACACAAACCCATCCAGGTTTAATAGTACAATAAAAAAAGTTAATTAAAAAAATCAAAAAACCCGACTGCTTAATAAGCAAACTCAAAAGACGTAAACAAGAAGAAAATCATGCTGTGCAGTCGGAGGATACTATATTCGCGAGCTGGCGGACCAAAACCAGATGTATCCTCCGACTGCACAGCATGATTTTCTTCTTGTTTACGTCTTTTTAGTTTGCTTATTAAGCAGTCGGGTTTTTTGATTTTTTTAATTAACTTTTTTTATTTACAACTTTTTAGTATTTTTTTTTTAGAATTAGGTACATTTAAACATATAAGTGTTACATATTTTTGAAATCGCCTCTTAAAATCCTTTATTTTAATACCCCACACGATGGGATTGGCAGAAAAAAAAAATTTTTTCCCCGCAAAATGGCGCCCAAAATCCGCCATTTTTGTTTTTTCCAATTTAAATGTAGCCAGTGACACTCGCAGGATTAAGATAAATCGATTGACGTAAGAATTATCAAAATCGGCCAACGCGTTTGGTCTCTAGAACGCCACATAGGAACAAACATACATACATACATAGACTGATAAACACATTACCCTCCTTCGGCAGTCGGGTAAAAATAAATGTAAAACTGTACTCAAGATTGTACCTAATCTTTTTTCGTTTGTCTCTTGGACTATGCAGTTTAATTTTTGACGAACATTTTCATATTATTTTCAAGAATAGGTCCGAAGCGCATCTTGCAATGATTTAGTACCAGAAAATAGATTTAAAAATATTCTAGACTGGCTGTGACTACCTGGTTTATGTTGTCAATGTGGCCAAACGTTGGACATACGTTCACCAACATCTAGAACTGTTTCTATTCTAAAGGTAGAAAACGATAGCATGTAATCGGGTAGTATCAAGCGGACGAAGACCGGCGGCAATGCAAATTGTCCTTTGACTGGCGAAACACACGACAATCTGTTGTCATACTGCTGAGCTGATAAAAGAAATGATGCTTTATTCAGAACATTGCATTGCCGATATGTGGCTACTGCCTTCAATCACGAAAGGATGTTATCTACAGCACCTTAGGAACAGGAAGCAAGGAAGAAAGTACATCGTGCCCAATCTGTGATTCAGGTGTGTAGTGTACCTATTGCAATAGCAAACTATATAAAGTCTAGATAGCGTTCACGTAACTTAAACAGTGTGTCTCAAAAATATTCACCTATATATTTACCAATATTTCAATTTCGAATTTAGAAGCGCACGCGTGGTTTATTGCTTGGGGGATACACAGGTTCACTAGAACAGTTTGTGGATTTTTTAGTGCCATGCCGCCCTTTGCCGGGGAGCAACACACGTTTGCGACCAAGCTTTTTACGAATACTCGATTTTCGTAACATTTTCTGCAGTGATGAAGCTCATTTCGAGTGGAAACGTAAATAAACAGAATTGTGCGTTTTTAGGGCGACGTCAATCCCCAACTTCAACAAGTACGTCCGTAACATTTCTAGAAAGTGACTTGTGGGTCACAGTAATTTGTATTTTTAAAGACTAAAATGGTCGTGGTCTAACTGTAAATTCTCTATATCTCCATGATTCGAGATTATTTTGAGCCTCAACTCAGATAGTGTCAAAATATATATATAAAAGACACGACAGAGAGTTGGTTTCAACAAGACGAAGCCACGTGTGATACGACTAGAGATTCACTAGTTGCGTTACAAGAATCCTCAAAGGTCCTTCAAAGGGTAATTTTAAATTTCATGGTGGCCTCCCAATGTGGGTGACATGCCTAAGAAGACCAGATCCATCAATATTGGACTATTTTGAAGGGAGAAAAGCAATACCTTAACATTACCAGTACCAATTATCCCGCAGGCTTGACCACATGTTATCTTAGCCTTATACTGCTGATCTTACAAAACCGAGCTCTCAAACTCCTACCAGCTCGTAATAGCTTCAAAACAGTCCTGGAACAGCATAAATAGTGCATCTTAAACAAATCTTAAGTCGCTTAGCGACCAAGTTTTCGTATTGAAAAAACCACCAAAATAATTTTCATGTAAAATGTTGCCAAGACGAGACCATATGGCTCGCATTGAGTCTGTCAAAAAGTTATCAGATCTCATGAAGAGCCAAGCTTCTAACTCTACACGCCCTAACTCTACAAGCCTGATTTCACAAACTCAACACCTTAGTCAAAATATGTGGCTTAATCGATTCGCTACCGTCACATGGGCGTAAGGTGACAAATGTATTCACTGTAAATTACTTTTCTGTTACACAATAGTTTTTGTAGTAACGAAACATGGCTACGACGAGTTGCGCATACGAAATACGTGAAACCTATAAGTGGCGAATTCTAATAACGAGGCATGTGACGGTTAGAGTTTCGGATGATCGGTTAGAATCAAGTAATTCAACTTAACCCCGGATACTTCATCATAATCATCATCATATCAGCCGAAAGAAGTCCACTGCCGGACATAGGCCTCCCCCAAGCCCCGTGCGTCTCGCCACCAGTGGATCCCCGTGAATCGTAAAATGATTTTTACAGACCCGTAATAATTTTGAATGGCCTATCCAACTATACACCTCACCATGTGATACACGCGAAAAAAAAACATCCCCACTTTACTTGTACAAGAGATACATAAAAAAAATGTTTTCATGATTATATTTTACCATATTATCGGCGTGATTAATATGTATATCCATGCCAAATTTTAGCTCTCTGGTACTAAGAATCTCTGAGCTACGTTGCGGGCGGACAGACAGACACACGGACATGGTGGCACTACAAAGGTTCCTTGGTCAACAAGGAACCTTTGTAATTCCACCATGTCCGTCTACGGACCCAAAAAACATCAAATCCCTGTCACTCTGTAAATTACGGGATTATTCAATCAGCAAAATATGAACTACAACTGTGTTGGGTTATCTGCCCAACGCCCGGAAGCCTGCCACATACGATAATAATTAATTTCAAAAGCATAGGATTGTGTAGGTAGGTACTGTGACAGTAGCTGATGTATTATTTCTGTATTCCGGGGAAATACAGAACACGTCATTATAATGATAAAGTATATATTATATAAAAAATGTTAATTTTTTGCCCGGATGAAGTGTTATCAGTTTAACTAAACTATGGATTTGTGTGAGAGTGACTCCATTACATCGTGTTACATCATTGTGTGTATTAAGCAAATTAATATTAACTAGCTGCGCCCGCGGCTTCGCTCCCGTCAACTGCCTACCCGACCCTACTTACCTTCCTGCCTACCCTAACTACCAATTTTGTTTCTAGGGTCATTGTTTCACGGAGAATCTTAACACCGCCATTCAGAAAATGACTTCAAATGCAAAAAGCCATAAGTATCTAAATTGCGACATCATCATCATTTCAGCTGAAAGACGTCCACTTCTGGACTTAGGCCTCCCCCAGGCGTCGCCACGTTGACCGATCCCGTGCGTCTCGCATCCAGCGCCTTCCCATCAGGCGTCATCGGTCCACCTAGTGGAAGGCCTTCCAACGCATTGCGGTGTGTGTGTTTTCCGGTTCGCGGTCACCATTCCAAAACTTTTCGGTCCCATCGGCTATCCGTTCTGAGAGCAATGTGCCCTGCCCACTGCCATTTATGTTTCGCAATTCTTCGGGCTATGACGGTAAAGAGTGTCTCCTGCGGATATCCTCATTTCTGATGCGATCACGCAAGGAAATTTCGAATATAGCCCTCTCCATTGCCTTTTGGGCGACTTTAAGCTTTCTGATAAGGCCCATTGTGAGCGACCACGTCTCGGTCCCATAGGAGATCACATAGGTGATGTGATAATTTTACTTCTTGAGCATTCATCTAACTTTTGATAACTTGAAACAATTGCGATGAAATAAAAACTAAGTAATACGCACAATTTTGATGTTTAAAAGTTATATATGTCGCAGGGATATGATGAAAACAGGGAATTGATCAAATCTCTAAGCAAAATTGGTTCAGTGAAATGACAAAAATAACTTTTCTGTAGTAATTTAAAGGTTTATTTTGTACGTTGAATTAGTATTTGTGTGGCAGAGCCGCCCTATTTCTGTATGCAGGGTCTAAAGTAACCTAACACGAAGGAGATGACGGGAGCTGAGTTCGCTCGCTTTGCTCGCTCACTTCAGCTCCCGTCATCCCCTTCGAACCTAACCTGTCCGTGTCGGGGTGCCCTAAGCTCCCGAGCTCGCTACGCTCGCTCTTAGAGAGATTTGATCAATTCCCTGTTTTCATCATATCCCTGCGATATATATATTGGTATCGTACATTTTACATGATGCGTGCACAAATAAACAGACAAAAAATCAAAAAATGCCGGCAATGGGCTGTTGCAATTTTCCTTTATCCTATAACACCCTAGCTATTTTTTACAATTGATTGATGTACAGGTTTATCCGATGATGACGATACACATAAATCTAAATAATTCCACTAAAGGAACAGGTATGACCTTGAGTAGAAAAAGTGAATAGCTACGAAATGTCTTTTCAACTAATTTGTTTTCAACTTTTTATGGAATACGAAATGCGTGTATCCGTGCTTACGAATATATCTGAACATCCTGACAACTGTGATCATGATTTGATTAGAGATCAACAGAACCTGGAGAAGCTCTGGTAGCCAATGTAAAAGACGGCATTGTCTAAACATTAATAAATTGAAGGCTTGTGACAATTTTGCTCCAATTATGTGTAAGACAGCAAAACTTGTGCTCAGCGCACGTTGTGCGGGCATGACGCTTCTAGTTGCTCACAGACGCCTCTTGTTGTCTGCAACAAGAGGCGTCTGTGAGCAACTAGAAGCGTCAAGTCAATGCTGCTTCCGTACTCTACGTGCGACATTTGTCTGATTATCCTGAAAACGGTACCGTGGATCATTTCAACGGGACGAAGAAGGCACCTTGAAATTATGATAAAGTTGGTAATAATTAATATTTCCTATTTACATGATTCAGGGCGATTGCTTAAGGCGATATGGTTGTTCGATATAGGCCGTGCGCCCACTCGGAGCCAAAATATCAATATTGATCCTCCTTTTGAACAGTTTTGTCTGCAAAATATTATTTGATTTACATATGCTATTTCAGTTATGATGAATTTCCAGCCATTGTTGTAAAAATATTTTTAAACATCCAAGTCGTTTTGGAGGAATATCCAAAAGTTTCGAAAAGATATCGTGTTGTTAATTATTTTTTAAAGAAAAGCTATTAGTTACACGACAAAACCTTGTTTGAAAAATAATGTAAATGAAACAATAATAAATATATATTTTTTCAAATCTTCTAGCCTAGCCGTTAGTAAGGAGTATGCTAAAGAAAGTAACTGTTGTACGGCACTAATGCGGTTGTAGGCCCATAAGTATTGTGTTTGCTCCGCAGATGGTAAACCTAGCAGCATTCCTTACAGGTAGTTAAATGAATAAAAACTCTACTTAAGTCTAAACCTGTCAAACTTGTCATTAAAGTATGGTTTTAACTCCAAATGTCCAGTACAAAAAGCACAAATTCTTTGATAACACTGTGATCTTTGAACATTACAATTCATTTGATAAGATAATTTTGTTGATAACAGTATAAAACATTTGGGCTAATCGATCATGTTATTTCAAAAATAAATTACGGATTGATAATTTAATCGCAGTCGGAACGTGACTGGTACCTATCTATCATATTTTATGACTGAGAATCAAAATTATTTATTACAGAATTAATTGAAAATATTCCCAAAACTCGGTGTCAATCAAAAATTGAGATCTAATAGCTGGGTGTTGAGGTGCAACTTGCGAAAAGCTGTGACAGGCAATACAAGACAAGTTGTTTGATAGGTAAGTAAGCGGCGGCGCGCCGCATGACTGTTTTCAAACAGAGTTCAAGACCTGTCAGTGCCATCTTTTGACTCTGACAGTTCTATGGATTTGGCTAGGATGTACTGCAGCCTTATTGCGTAATGAATTTGGAAAGAGCGAAGGACAAAGAGTATGAAAAATCGACCAATCTCATGCGAGATGAAAGACTTGATGTCGCCTTCCGTCTATGTAATTGGTCGTTTTTAAGGTTCCGTACCCAAAGGGTAAAAACGGGACCCTATTACTGAGACTTCGTGGTCCGTCTGTCTGTCTGTCACCAGGCTGTATCTCATGAACCGTGATAGCTAGACAGTTGAAATTTTCACAGATTACCTATGTATTTCTGTTGCCGCTATAACAACAAATACTAAAAACTGAATAAAATAAATATTTAAGTGGGGCTCCCATACAACAAACGTGATATATTTTCCGTTTTTTGCGATTATGGTACGGAACCCTCGTGCGCGAGTCCGACTCGCACTTGGCCGGTTTTTTCATACTCTTTGCCCTTTGCTCTTGCCGAATTCATTACACAATAAGGTATTCTGCAGTGCTATTCTGTTAACATCTCACCGTGAAAACTTTAGTAAAGTGAACTACCAATTCATGATTTCACATTTAGTGACAGTTTAATACCGTTCACTTCACCCAAGTTTGCAAGGTTACATTTTAACAGAATAGGCTGGCTATTTCATTTTTGAAATTCGCCTTTAACATTTCAAACCACCAAAGCATTCACAACCAAAATGGTAATGCCTAAGGAAGTTCCTTATCCCATCCTGTTCCTAACTAACATCATTGTGCACACAAACGTACAGAGATGCTCAACTTGCTAAAATCATTTCCATAGCCAGCATCGGCCGTTGTACAGTCCCCTTTGAACCAGCAATAATTAAATTGCGTGGTCTCCTTGCTAGCGAGTTGCGGCTTCACTTCAATAGGCAAACTTTATAGCTAACCGACTTAAGATCTGTGTAAGATGCACTACATGCTGCTCCAGGAATGTATTGAAACTGTTTCGAAGCTGGTACAAACTGGTAGGAGTTTGAGAGTGCGGTTTAGTAAGATAAGCACTAAATAAGGCTGAGATAAATGTGGTCAAGCCTGCGGGGTAATTGGGTTACTTTAAAGTCCTGCAATTGATCGCAAACTCTTTCATTTTGTCAATTCAAGTAGACTGATTTATAAACACAATGAACATCGGATTAGGAACTCTTTTCGGTTGTGATAGAAACTGATTCAGTGCATGACCGCAATATTAGGGTGCTAAACTGTGCAATGGAGACGCCCTCAGGCTCCTAGCCAGCGCAGGAGACGCCCTTGGCGTCGGTAAACGCAAGCCGATTCCCGGCCACCGGGGATGCGCGCTTGCGGATGGCGAGTAATTGGCGAGTCGAAGGCACGTGGTGTTCCACGCGCGGCCCTGGCTTAATTAAGCAACTGAAGGAACACGGGTTTAGTCAGTAAAAGTCATTGGACGAATTCCCAAAAAAAAAACCGGTGCTAAACTGTAGAGTGGAACTCAATTTTGAGTCTCGATTTGAAGAACTGATAACCTTAATCTGGTTTTTCAAACAACTGAATAAAAAAACGCTACGAAATTAAAAACTGAAAAAAAACTCAAATATCAAAAGATTTTTGGCTTTATGCTAAAACTAAAACATATGTAATGTTACCCAACACAATCTTTCAATACTAAACACGAAATAAAAAATCTGTCTATTGCCAACTGTGCCTCGTTTAGTTACTACCGGCTAGATAGTACCTAACCGCATGCCAGTACTCTATCTTTAGAATAGAAACCGTTTCTATGCAAGGGTTGCCCCAACACAATATAGCCGAAAAATAAAATGTTATAATTGAAAGAAAACTTGATCTAATATCATGCTAAAGTGTTATCTTTATAATGCTCGTGATTGAAGGCATTTGTTTTATCTGGATGTTGTCACATCGTAAATTACTCATTGTAAAAATATCTAGCAAGATAAATATTTTATCCGACGCGACGAAAAAAAAGTAGGAGGTTCTCAATTCGACTTTTATATGTATAGTATTCACGCAAACACTTTTTAGAGTGAGATTTCAATATATTTTTTTTTATTTTAAGCCTCTAAGTTCATCCCATTTAAATTTCAGAAAAAAAGGATTTATTGATAATTTGCCTACTGAATTTTCAATTATGAACCGATTCTGTTGAAATAAGTAAACCAAAAAGCGAAAAATATTTGTTTACCAAAAAAATTTACCGACGAAATAACGAACTAAAAAGCAAAAAATAAAAATAAATCTTTTAGTCTAGCATTTTGAGCGGCGAAAACAACGTTTGTTTGTTTGGCGCCATCTCAAAATGCTAGTCTAAAAGATTTTTTTCATTTTTAGTTCGATAATTCATCGGTTAATATTTTTGTTAAAAAGGTTTTTTAAACTACAAAGTTGAATGTTATTCGACCAAAGAGATCAAAGAGGAATCATTCACAATGGTGAATTCGAGAAACCTTGTTATCTTGTTTTATCATAGATTTTTTATATCTCTATGACTCAATTCCAAATGATGTTTCCCTAGAGTTACTGATAAGGCGTTCGATGATCTTGGTTCAGATCATTGGTTCATTGTCCCTGTGACACATTGACTAATGATTGTGTAGAAATGAGTTTACTCCCGATAGTGTCATTTTCAATGTTATTGTTGTTTACAGCGTCAGTGTGAGTCACTGTTACATTAACATTGCTATGTTCGAAAGTTGCGATTGATCAAAACTCAGCAGACGTGCTGTTGATATCAATATCTAATGAGGATAAAAGTAACTATATTACTAGCCATTGACTCCGTAGGTAGTCTACTGCTGGTATTATGTTGCACCCACATTCCCATTTCCACTATTCCTTATTAAATTAATAGTTTGTCTCTGTGGATTGTAATTGCATTTACGACGATTACGATCCACAGATACGATGATTACGATGATTTGATTTTAATGACGATTTTATTACCTAAATCATCATTATTAAAAACAACAAACAAAAATAAACAAACACAAAAAAAAAACATAAACATAAAAACATCATATTAAGTTCTGAATACTGATCGAATTACGAATTCTTTAATCACACTATTGCTGAGGATTATAAGCCTGAAAAAAATACTGTTCCTGAGGATATGTCATAGGAGTGAAGCCGCGGGAAAATACTAGTGTTCTAATGATTCACATTCTAAGCTGCTAGTGTCAACCCTATCCACCTCGATCTTTTACATAAACCTCGCTGTTCCGCCGCACCACCAGCGCCGCCCCGCGGCCGGACGGGGAGGCACGTGACAGATATTTTTATGTGCGGAAGCACTCGGCGCAGTTTATTGCGGAACTACCCTCAATGCTGCCGGCTTCGTGACGTCACGTTCATAGAAAAAACTGATATATACGCACGACCGATTTTCGCGTTAAATTAGCTACTTTATTTTCTTTTTTTTTTTGCTTGATAGAATATTACCTTCAGTTTTTTATTGTAACCTTTTTGTTGTTTTTCGTCAATATATCTAATGGAGGAAAATATAACACAGTTTTCAATATTCACCTATGATGATAAGTATTTAGGTAGGTATAGTACATAATAAAATATTTTTTTTATCAGGACGGTTTGATTGAAATAAAATACAAAAATAAACTGTTCACAAAATGTTTATTAAAAAAATAACAAAGTTACAAGTATTATTCAATATCACTGCTTTAACCACTTTTTCTAGCGAACTAACATGTTTAAATTTCTGAAAAATTGCATTGCTACTCGTACGTGGTGCCACTTGATATTTATAATATTCAAGCATTTTAGACTTTATTTCTTTGAAATAAAGATCATAATACTTGGGTAGCAAGCGTTGCTAGACTGTGGTTGAACAAGACCATTTTAGGACAAGTGTGAGATAAAAAGCTAACAATAAATCTTCTGCATGAGTGTATATTATATAGATGAGTATAGATCATTAGACATCGCATGGTGAATTAAAATATTTTAAGAGAAGATAAAGAGAGAGGGATAGAGAGAGTGAAAACTTACTCAATGTTTTTTGTTATCTTTTCGATAAACTGTTGTTTTGTAATTCGAATTGAGTGAAAATTCTGTGCCAGCAAACTCTTCAAAATTGTGGTAAGTGTAGAATAACTTTATAGGGAAGATATTTTACAACAATGTCTATATAGGTCTAGAAGACAAACATAATACGTCAAAAGTTTTTATAACGCGGGTTTTTATGCTGACAAAGTATACCATTGAATATGGTACCCAAATCTGGAAATGATATCATGTCTGTCATCTTTCATTGATTCTACAACTAGACAAAATTGTGCGTAACACGAAGATTGAACAATATTTGCAGGCACACGATTTATATAATACACGATTAATAATAAAATATATGTAAAAAATAAACAATTACTCTTATATTTGCATTAAAGTTACCGTTCCATTTGCCCCCATTTTCCTCGCATTAGTTTTATATTCGACTTCACAATATAAAGGGGAAATACTGCTAAATGGAACACTTTGAACTTCGTTTTATAAGTACAAAATATGGTTAATATTTGCTTATACGATACTTAACTATTATAAAACATATAAAATAGAAGATCTTGCGTGAACTATCGCTGGTAGGTGCCTAAGTAGGAACTGCAGTTGGGGCAATAGTGGTCGGCATTCTGACAAGAGTCTGTGCAGTAAGGAACACAGACGCATGGCCAGCAACTGTAACAAAAGAAAAGTAATTGTTAGAGATATATATAAAAACAAAAGCAGCCTATAGTGTTCTCTGTCCTTAAAACAGGCCTCCTCTCAGAGATGAGCTTTACTCTATGAGAGGGAGGGATGATGGGATGATTTGAGACTAGATACTAGTAGGTTGGTTTATAGCCTATGTTCCCAATGCTTTGTAAATGCTGCAATCCACCACGCAACCCAGTGTGGTTAAGTAGACATTTATTCAGATTTTCCTTTATTCTTTACAATCGTCAAGATTAAGCGTCGCGCTGAAATAGCTCATGCCAATCCTACTAATTCCTACTGCCATACTGCTATAGTAGCCGGTATTAATAAATGTGATATGTTTAACTAGATGTTTATGAATTTGAATCTTGTTCAATCAGTCAGTTCTCAACGGGTAGTACATAAGCTGGATTAGGGCATGGATATTTTTTATTTCAGTAGTAGGTACCTACATTCCGTTGGAATGATTACACGCACGCAGGTGACACCGCCATTAATGGCAGTGGTGCCTGTCGTCTAAGTAAGCACCGGATAATCTTTCCAGGTGTTGTAGAAGTCACATTATAGTAGCGATAACAATTATATCGAAACGTAAAAAATGTACTATAGATCGACATCATCATTATCATTTCAGTCAAAAGACGTCCACTTCTGGACATAGGCCTCCCCCAGGCGTCGCCACATTGACCGATCCCGTGCGTCTCGCATCCAGCGCAATCCCGCAACATGTGTTATAATAGTCACAGCGGATCTTTGTTTCCTGAAGTTGGCGCTGCCTACCATTGCGCAAGAAATAGTTCGTCATCGAATAAACTGCATAGAGTAAGCGAGATAGGACGATGCGACAAACGTAAGCGAGAGAAAGAGACAGTTATACACTGCTATCTTCACTTTCAATATTGACAAAAAAATACCTACTGTGCAGGGTCTTGCAGCCAGTTTAGAGGCACAAACATCCATTGTGAGTATTATACTGAAATGTCTCGTGGTCCATCCCCAACATTTTAGCATTCTTCCTCTTAGTATTTTAGCATTACGACAATCACTATCACCGTCAGATTGCCACTAAGTCTAAGGTTTACCTACACGTAGCAAACTAACTATTAATCCATTGCGTATTAAAAATTATATTAACAATTCTCTAGCTTTTCCGTGTCTGGCCAGTCCATCGAGTACAAATAAATACCTACGCTTAATTCATCCAGTCAAAATAAATTCCATATCATTAGAATTTGCCACAATAGCTAGGTAGTTAGGTAACCAATATTTTCCTGTTGTGATCTCCATTGACGTCAATAAGCAATATATAGGTACCTATGCATCTGCTTAATAATATAAAAATGGTTATTAATCAAATATTTTTCTTTATTTTAATCTACAAAATTGGTTGTTTTATCTAAATAAAAAACTTTAAATATTATAAATATGACGCTGGTTATGGCCTTGGAAACGTCCGTATAATTAGATAGGTATTGTCGCTCTGTTCAAACCGTTCTAAGCAATATTACGAACACTAACACAATGTTTTTTTGAATAAAACAATGGTAATTTCAACGTATTTAGCTACGTATATAAGTCTACAGTAGTCGACTGCTAGATATTATCTAGATTAGCCTCTCCAAACACATGCTTTTCATCTCGTTTCTCGTAATTTCTCTTATCCCGTTGCGTTGCTACCAGCCACCCTTTAATTCTTTGTACACCAAAAAAAAACAACATTACATACAGTGTGATAATAAAGTACATGTACAAAGGCGAGCTTAACTCATTGTTGAGTTCTCTTACAGCAAACCCTATGGTGACAGAGAAAGATGACAATATAGAGGGCAGGATCCAGTGTACAATATTAAAATAACCTATGACTAATTAAATTAAAACATAAATATACTTACTTAAATACATATACCTATATATATAAATACATATACTAATACTATGTCATTGTGCAAGGAAATGATCTTTAATCTTCCTCTTGAAGACCTCCAGAGAAGGGCTGTCGCGGAGGGAGTGTGGGAGAGAGTTCCAGAGACGCACTGCTGTAACAGAGAAAGAGCCATCATACCGGCTGGAAGTGTGTCGCGGAGGACGAAGGAGAAGAGAGGTGGCAGTGCGACAGGTTTTACCTCTCGGCACGAGGTATTCAAAGCGTTCACGAAGGTATTGAGGAGAATTAGGATTATGTAGGATGGTATAGAGAAGGGATAGGATATGAGTATCTCGACGACGCCGAATCGGCAGCCACCTTAATCGGTTCCGAAACTCCGACACATGGTCGTATTTGCGGAGGCCAAAAATAAAGCGGATGCATAAATTCTGCAGTCGCTCGAGTTTATTAAGGAGTACCTCCGTTGCATCTAGAAAACAGACATCCGCATAGTCTATGAGCGGTAGAAGAAGGGATTGCGCAAGAGTAACCTTAGTGTGAAATGGTAAGAATTTTTGGAATTGCCACCCTTGCGAATTTCATCTTTCAATGTTTCCTGAGGGCATCCTACCTTACGTTATTGGGTCGCGGTTTCCACTCACGAACACGTCCAACCACCCAATCTGCGTGTTCTGTTTTCGTCTAAATATATATTGTCAAAATCTATAACTTATATTTAGTGATTTTCTAAATAACAAGAGAGAACATATATTTTAAAATCTAACAGGAAAACATTGTCGACGTTAATTCGATGTCTAGACTAAAATTAAAACCAATCCGAACCAAGGTTACAAACTTGTTAACAAGAAATCAATCAGAGTTGATCAAATAACATCAATTGTTTTAACAACGTTGTTGCTAACGATCTGATAGTTCTGATATGGCATAGTTGATAGTCCATCTATAGACCAAGGTCAAATTGGGAACCATTGACACCATACACGTGTGATGTGGCATCTCAGAATAGAAGATACAGTAGGGCAACTCCATACAATGCGCGAAAACGGTCGTCTTACACAAAGTGAAGTTATATCAGCGGTAACGATTTCATTTTAGAAAAAGTACACATTATGAATGTGATTGACCCGCAGTACCGAAATGGCACGTCCCAAATATTATGGATATTTGTCAACCGTTACCTTGTCAATAGCTCATTCGAGAATTTCTTCATGTTCAATCGACCCGAAAGAAGAAGTTTAAGTTTCACGTACAATTAGTGCAGACACACTCACGAAGTCGCAAGGTCGCTACACCCATTCGTTCGAGATAATTTGGGATCGCTATATTATCGCGTCTATTCGCTTGGGCATGTTGTTAGATAATTATGTATTTCTTCATTCTATCAACTAGCCAACGTATGAGAAAGCAGATTACTGCATTTGATAGGCTCCACAGATTGTTTAACAATACTAGACAGCCACGCAATTATTCTTACTTTACGTCTCTGTCTAAATTGTGAGTTATAGCCAAATACGTTTTTAGCAATTAATAATCTATTGAATAGTTGATGGTTGCATGTAGCTGACCTTCTGTAGGTACTATATTGTGGTGTCGTACTCGTAATTACAGTCACGAATGTTTTAAACTTGTTTCCTGGTACTCATTCGAAATAATAAAGAATAAGTGACTTATATTCATGATCAATGCCTTGATAGCAATCGTTTGTTGAACTTGGGCCTTTTTCAATCAAGCCCTATTAAAATCAAGTCTTAGTAACTACCTATAGCTCAATATTCAAGTCATATTATCTTTTAGAACCGTATGAAAATGATCAAGTAGAACCTATACAAATGACACAACATACAAAACAAATATTGCTGACAGACCTCATTTATTGAGGTTCGTGATGTAATATTAAAATATATTATAATATATAATATATATTCTAAAATAGTCTCAATTGACATAATATTTCTGATTATAAACTAGACTTTTGGTAATAATAATAATACCTAGCTTATTTCAGACTTTTGTCCATAGGTACAAAAAAAAACAATAGAACACACAACGAAAACCAATAATAAAAACCAATTTATGTAGGTTTTTATGGTAGACGACTATTATGTACTTATTTCAATGGTTTTCATAGCAATATTTCCGTGATAAATTGAAATATCAGCTGTTCAGATTGGCGAGTTGGTAATTCTTTGGCATCACTAAATAACCTACATAAAAATACATATAATAATAACAAATAATCAATAATAATAATATAATAGCAAACCCATCACAAATAAAATAAAAACACATAAAAATTTCATTATAGTCTGCAATAGCGTGAAACAAATAATCAATTACCAGATACGAATAAAAACTAAATCTGAAAAAAATACCTAGATACCTACTGATAAACATGTTATTGACTGAATGACGAACTAAACGACCTTAACGAGAAACTTGACACTTTTGCCAAACATGTAGCTGTATTTCACGATAATAAGTATCAATATTTTCGAAAGAAAACTGTTTCAGCAAACCAAAAAATAATGTTACCTACATTCTTTTTTGGTTTGCTGAAACAGTTTTATACATTTTATGAAACCTGTCGGTCGGTGGATTGTCTTTCGGAATATTGTTGCAAGCGTACTTCACCGTCGATCACATCATCGCTTACCATAAGGTGAGACAGAGTTCAAACACGACCCTATCATAAACACAAAATAATAATAGAATTGTAAATGATACAGGTGTACAGGACGTCTACAAATATGTATATTTTTTGTCATTCAAGGCTCACAAAAAGCTTTAGTCATGAGCTAACGCTACTGTCCAGAAAATTTACAACATTGTTAATATAAAATGAGATGTTTAGTGCCTTTGTTTCATTTGGATTACAATGGAACTGAAATAAATCAAAAAATCAATCAAAATCTGTGACAGAACACAATACCATCAACCATTAACCGAGTGAAGACGATTTCCTCTAGTCTTAGCTAGAATAAATTCGAGTATTTATGTTACACCGGGACAATCACCATATTCTCGGTATCACGAGGATTTTACAAGTTTATTCAGCAAGTTTGTAACCGTGGCATAAGCGTCACGGTAAATATTGTTATCAAATTAATGTTTGTTTTGCGATAAAATGTGCCTACTTAACGTCTGCAAAACATACAGGGAAATGAAGGAGAGTATACTGTTGTTATCTAGAATATTCAAGAACTTAAACAGTGCTACAAGTTGTGACACTGATTTGTAGTCAAGTACCTAATCTGATGGCCGAATATGACCTTTAATAAGTCAAACAGATTGGTGGTTGTTAGGAGACCAAAAAACACAGTGATCGAGAAGTATATTTGACTGAAATATCGGTGACCCCGTTTATGAACAACATTCTCAGTCAGTACAGAGCTAACAGTACGATTATTTACACTTATGAAAACCATGGCGTAGAACAATATAATCGCGTAGCGTGAAATTGATACTAATGCATATTGACCCGAATGAACTGACACGAATAGCTTCAGGTTTTTGTGCGAGGTGACACATGGATTATACAGGAAAGGGGTATATTGTCACTGAGGACCCAGGAGATGAGAACATGTATAGCGGTAAAGTCTCACAGCCTACCAAGAGACCAGAATCAGGAAGAAATGTTTCGTCTTATGTAGGAATGAATATTAATTATTGATTTTGAGATTCATAAAATACAGATCTAAGATGGCACACACGAAGTACTAGGTAATCAGAATCATGAAGAAGCTCGCCTACGCCAAATATATAGCTCCAACAGCGTTACTATCACAGTGTATTCGTTACTTTATTTTTGTCACAGTCACACGTTGATGGTGGAGGTTATAATATAGAATTTACTTACAGGAACAAACACAGAAGGAGTGCGATCACGTGAGTCTTTGTGGTGGACTTCCTCTCGACCCTTGTGACGATGGTTGCTCGGCACGATGGGCAGGTGATCTGGGATGGTTCAGGTCCAACTGGTACGATATTCATGGTGATTTTCTGTAAAGAAAATGTATGGTAAGCAAAATTGTTGACAATACTGGAACGCTCCGGTCGCCACGGCCTTATAAGTTTTACATACTCTTTGGCTACGGCTCACTGTGTCACTTTCCATACTATCCAAGCGTGTCGGGTGACACCGTTTGTTTACAAGTTTACGTATAGAAATTGATAGCTGGTGACAATTGTGACTATTGGCTATGTATGACAGCAGAAACTTGTATCACAAACGCAAATATTATTAGAGCGGTTACGCACAACATGTCCGTGGCTGTGATTTGAGTGCCGAGTTCAAAATGTTCTGAATTATGACAGATTATGACGGATAGAGTTCGGATGTAGTGCGTAAGCTCCCCTATAAGAAGTACTACGGCTACTTCGGAACCGAAATTTTACGGACTCGGATCGGATATAGGTAGTGCGAAACCGACCAGAACTTTCGGGTATTTAGGCGTTCGATATATAGTGGTTGATCAATTGATATTCGATTTTGCATAGTACACCCCCACAGGTAAGACCTGTGGCCCTAGACTTTTGCCATTCTATCATCGAAATCGTTACGACAGAGATTGGAAAAATTTCAAAAATGTATGAGAATGTCAAACTCTATTGAAATATCACGTGATCTATTCTTTACATTTTGACATTTCGACCATCGCCATCGCCGTCGTCGAATGACACGTGACATTCTTTAAAGGAAAGCGTTGCCATAGCGATTGGTAAAATGTCAATAGTGTATGGGATTATCAAGCGCTATCGAAATGAAAGGAATTGATCACGTGGGATCAATCAATGGGTCACCAAGATACAGGCTGTGCCTAGTTTGGGACCCGTCGCTAACCTATTAATGTCATTGTTAGTTTTAATCAATGTTTCACTATAATACTATCTATCAGTTAACAAATGTAACTGTGTATGGTAAGTAAACGAATTTTATTTTATTTTTCTTTAGATTTTGACCTTTCGACAATCGCTACCACTGATAAATTGATACTTTGTCCTAAGTCTCTGTTGGCTTCGCACGAAAGTTAAAACGGGGCATTGACAATATGGGTATTTAGGACTGGCCAATAAACTGTCTAGCGACTTAAATATTCGGTATTTTTTCAAATCACAACTATCATTAATTGAAAATTGTATGAAATAGCTGTAACATTATTAATAGACGCAGTGTGTTCACTTGAAAAACAGTGCATTTTCCTTACTGTGCTTGTTTTTGTATCCGTTATCGCGTATTGCATTTTATCGTAATTCAAAATAACTATCCTCTTATGTCAGTGTTTAATTATAAAAAAAAGATAAGACTTATCAGATACGAGGGATAACAGACGGTGTCTGTGATGGTGTAGTTTGTCATACCTTTATAAGTAAAATATTTTAGTCAAACAATCTGCCTAGCATTTGCGCAACTTTGGGATAACTATTTCCGAGAAAATAAAATCAATCTGCCTAGCCTTTTTCCCAACTCTATTGGGGTCGGCTTCCAGTCTTACCGGATTCAGCTGAGTACCAGTGTTTTACATGGAGCGACTGCACAACCCAGTAACTGGGTAACACGATACCCCTTGGCAAGACTGGAGTCAGATCTCAAACTTCTGACTACCCGTAACGACTGTCAAAGATCTTCAAATGACAGCCGGGACCAACGGCTTAACGTGCTTTCCGAGGCACGGAGGAAACTGGGTATGATAACTATTTCCGAGAAAATGTCGTAAAAGTAAAAAGTCATAATTCAAGGTTCTTTCCAATAAAATATTATTTTGTAATGTACACTATTCTTAAAATAAATTTATTGAAAATTATTTTCTACTTATTAAAGCCTGTTTTTTAAACTGTATTTATTTTTTTACTTTTTAGTTCAATCACTAGTCCTGAAGATCCTGTTAAGGATAATGGGACAAACTATTGCAATTATTGCATTGTCACCAGTCCTTGATAAGTGTACAAAGTTTCAAATTAATGCGACGTTTTGAAGGGGGGTGAAAATCACGTTCAAAGATTCAGTTACATACATGCATAGATACATACCATACTAATAAAAGCGTGTTAAAAGAACCGGCCAAGTACGAGTCGGACTCGCGCACGAAGGGTTCCGCTTCCGTACCATCATCGCAAAAACGGCACAAAGATCACGTTTGTTCTATGGGAGCCCTACTTAAATATTTATTTTATTCTGTTTTTAGTGTTTGTTGTTATAGCGGCAATAGAAATACATCATCTGTGAAAATTTCAACTGTTTAGCTATCACGGTTCATGAGATACTGCCTGGTGACAGTCAGACAGACAGACGGACCGCGGAGTCTTAGTAATAGGGTCTCGTTTTTACCCTTTAGGTACGGAACCGTAAAAAGGGTTCTCCTTACTGACACCAGACGGTGCTTATCAAGTTTCAATACAAATTGACGTTTACATTGCCTTCCAACGTGAGACAAAACTCGCACTAAGCCCTCAGACCTCTACAACACAGTGACTGGGTATAATTGTTCTATCTCACGACGGCGGGTTGGTATGAGTCGTGTGTACATGCACATTGTTTTTGAGTGTGTAAGCTCAGCAGCGCTCAGTATTGCCTGAGCACACAGAACCAATTTGCATCTACACACACAACTAAGACCAAACTGCCTGCGTGACATAGAACAACTGTAACACGGTACTCCTTGGCAACACCGATGTGAGATTTTTCTGGGTTCTGACTACCGGAAACACTCTCAAAGATTTTAAAATGTCAGCCGGGACCAACAGCTTAAGACGGAAACACATTAACGTGTCGTGGCGTGCCGTGGCGCGGGAGCCACCAATCAAACGACACTGTTTCAGCCTACGTCATAACACAATGAGTTTTGTAGCTAATCAAAAGGCGCCACGACACGTAAGTGTGTTTCCGTCTTTAACGTGCTATCCGAGGCACGGAAGAATCTCACAATGTAAAGATGGTCAGCCATTTACGAAAGGACCTCAGCAAGCGTTTCCTAACATAGCAGATCGACCCGTGTGTTTGTTATTAATTATTCACGAGCTCCTCCAAGGTAAATATTAAAGTTACAGTCTATAAATAACATATTTTATTTATTAATTAAGCGCATTATTGCACACCACATACTTGTTTTTCAAAGTGTTTGTCCTGTTTGTAACACGCTTTTATTAGCTTGGTGTGTATGTATCTATGTAACGGAATCTTCCAACGTAATTTTCTCCCCTTTCAAAACGTCGCATTAATTTGAAACTTTGCACACTGACCAAGGACCGATAACAATGCAATAATTCAAATAGTTCGTCCCATTATCCTTACCGGGATCTTCAGGATAAGCGATTTTTTTATATCCGATATTATACATTTATATCGTTTATAACACACTAACATATATCTATTAACGTGTATATTTAATACCGTAAAAAATTTATTCACATCCGTACACTTCAACGTAAGATTCAGTTGAAAACCAGCGTCAGGCAACTCCCAGTTGTCTGACATTTTGCTGAACTGGACCTTTTTGGCGCAGCCGCGGGGCACACTGTGTATGTTATTGTTTTAAAATTAAGTTCCCTTTTATTTGTAGCTACATTGTGTGTATCTGTGTGTGCCTAATAAACTAGTTTTCTTTCTTCTTCTATCATTCATCAATTATTGAAATTACAAACGGTTTAATACTTTGAAGAGGACCATTTTTAGATAAAAAAATTATGAATAAACGCGTAGTGTCTACGCCGGAACGCAGCCCTTTCACTTTATTCGTGAACGCATCCTACGTCAGCGAGACTCGCTACAACTTCACGGCGGACTTCACTTCACTCAAAATATTTTTCCGGATGAACCGCCATATTTTTGTCGACTCTAAACTATTAAACTTCTTAACCAGTTCAAGGTCGATCTTTTATTGTATCGCCCACACATTGTATCGAATTTTTAAACCACTAGTTAACATATTTAATCATTGGTTCAGTTAACTACTCATAAAAACTGGATCTAAGAATTGTTTAGTAGATTAACTTAGTTTGTTTTTTTTCCAAATTTCAATGATATTGGATAAAACGAGGAAACTAAAAGAAATAAAACTTATTTTACTAGTTAATTCCTAGGCACTTGCTTATTTAAACCATTATTTTGCCAATTAAAATTAGGAAAATAAATGTTTTTCCCCATAATTCAAGTTATGCCTAAAAATAGGCAAAAATGATGGTATATTCATATTGTTTCCTCTACGAGTAAGGCAGATGTGTACTTTAGTAAAGTCATAGTTCAGTAAAGTACACAGCATGTGAGTGGAATAGTAGTACCACAGATAATATAATACTAGCACACAGATGCATCATCCCATACAAAGAAACCGTGCCGACGTAACTAGCGTTTTTCATCTGATTATATCGATTATTTTTTGTAATTCGATCGCTTTCTGTTCCGTACCACGGTAATAGGTAGATCACCATCAATTTCCGTGGAACGGCACCGAATGCGATCGATGTACAAAAACAAATGAGTATAATCAGTACAGTACGTCGGCACGGTTTCTTTGAATGGGATAAGAAAACTGTATGCTAGGATTATAAACTGCCGAGCAATGAAAAAGTTCCACCCACAAAATGTCGACAAACACCTTAATTTAATATTTTCACATTTAATTTAAAATTTGAACACTATATTTACGTTTTTAGTTAGCAGTTAGCAGACGGCGTCATTAAGCTAGCTTTTCCCGTTTAGGAGTAATTTGGTGCATTGTAACTGGAACTTTTTCATTGCTCGCGAATGTATTACCTGTGGTAGTACAGACTGGAATCGTATTATATTATAATTCCGTGCTATGCTAGGTAAACTCAAGTTCAAAGAGCTGCCATAGACGATCGGTCGACTGTACACCCTCATTTCACCAGTTATTTATAAGTATCATGTAATGGGACAAACCTCGTGCCACCAATTGGGCAAATTAACGGGTTAATTATATTGTCGTCAGGGCACGAGATAATACGCGTCAAGGCTATTTGCGGAAATTGTTCCAAATTTTTATAGCCGTGTCTAATCAGACGAATATATAATGAGACAGAATCGCCACGAGAGACAATGAGCAATATTGTAGATGACATTTCGTGCTCTAATATTAAAATAGCAAATAAGTTTACGGCAAGCACTTAGTAAAGTTATAAAACCCTCTTTAACTAAGTTTAGTGCAAACAACAAGTCCAGGATTCAAGGACGATCAATTATACTGAAACGGAATAACACATCACATCATCAGCCTATTAATGTTCCCACTGCTGGGACACAGGCCTCCTCTCTGTGAGAGGCAATGGGCCGTAATCCACCACGCGGGCCCAGTGCGGGTTGGTGGATGTCACATGTCTTCGAAATTTTGGTTCTAGGACACCGGTTTCTGCACGATGTTTTCCTTCACCGTTTTGAGAGCAGTGGTGATGAAATAATTTACACAAAGTAAAGCGCCTGCCCGGGCTCGAACCCACGACCTACAACTTGTAAATCGCAGCCGATACCACTGGGCCACCACTGCTCCCCGAAACGGAATACCTCCTGACAATTACACTTAATATTATAAAGGCGAAAGTTTGTGAATGTTTGTTTGTATGTTTGTTACTTCTTCACGCTCAAACGGCCGGACAGGTCTGGATAAAATTTGGCACAGAGATAGATTATAGTATGGATTAGCACTTAATTAACTTTTAATCCCGGGAATATATTCCCTTGCGATAATTTTCGACATTAACGCGGGCGAAGCCGCTGGCAGAAGCTAGTTATATATTAATATATATACCATCACAGACACACCTACACTCACCATAACATACATACATATAGTTTACCTATTAGTTTAGTGAATAGAACCGTTGCATTTGTATCTAACAATCCATACTGATTCATTTGATTTTAATTTAATTTTGATCTATTTTTAATTTAATTTTGGTTTAATTTTGACTGGATTCTACGACACAGGGTTAGTTCAGGATCCAGTGTCACATCATAATACTGTTATACTTTTTATAAAACAATTAATTTATTTATTTAATCATTATTCGAGGCAGACAATTTTTTTTGTAGAATTTGGTTTAGGTATCTGAAACTTGGTCTGAATTTTTACCATGATATACAGGATCCTATTTACACATCATACATCTAAAACTATGGACAATTTATCCGTTTTTAAAACGAATATTAAATTGACATTGTTCATTATCACTGCCCTTGACAAAAGAGCGGAATTGGCCGGATGCTCACTATCATAACAATTTTATTTTATGAATTATTTTAGGTGCCTTGTATTTTAGAGCAGAGTGCTTACCTAATTTATAATGAAATTATGAAAAGTTTTTTTTTTCTTCTTTTGTTTTTCCGTGTTTTGTAATCTGCAGTCAATCTTTGCAAGTAATGCACGATTCTTTCATTTAAATATGATGACTATAAATGTAACTGCATATATAATATAATACAAGCTTACAGATATGCCTCATCCCATACAAAGAAACCGAGCTGACGGAACTAGCGTTTTTCGTCTGAGTAAACTGATTATTTTTACAAGTACTTCGATCGCGTTCGGTTCTGTTCCACGGCTATAGATGGTGTTGTAAAAATGTTTTCTCGGTTCATGACTATTTTATTCTTTAAATACAGGGACGCTTTGTTTTATAGTATTTTTTGCACGTTTTAACAGTTTCATTGTTAAAACGTGACAAAATAACCGTCACCAAAATGTGTGACAAAATAAATTTAAAAATCGAGTGGCATGCCTCGGCAATTTAAACGGCGCTATCTATTGGAAACAATTTAAAAACATCCGTTTAAATAATCTTTGAAATGTGAATTAAGAGCCCAAAATTCGTTAATTTTGTGCTTAAGAGAGTTGATTAAACCAGAACGTAAAATGTTTTATGATCAATTCTTGAAAGTGTTAATTTTACACCCAATTCAATAACAAATCGATGCATATCGCGCCATCTAGTGAAATTTATTTGAACTAAATTTTCTTTGTTAGCATTGGGACCCCGTGGTAACTGTAACTTTTGTAAAACTAATTGGAAACAAGTCCGTCAAACCTGAAACAATAGTACAATAACTCAGTTTACTGAGTAATAACCGCAAATTTTTAGGTAATAATTTCTGTCGTTATTTCAGTCAAGTGTTTTCGAAAACTTAAGTTTTATTAGTCACAGCTACGTGGAATTATCTTCTGTACATTCCATTTGCGAGACTTCAGCGTCATTATGTAAATAGGTACCAATATGTCTGCTGACAAAAGACCGCCAGCTGTTAAATTTTGCTGCTATATTCACTAATTTACCAATGTTAGTTATGCAAAATAATATCAGAGTGCTCCTCTGTAAAATTTTACCGTGAGTTTGTTGAAGCAAACTTCAACTGTGAGCCGAAGATATATCTGATTCCATAGATCCGATTCTCTGAGACAGTGAGACGGGGTCACGGCAGACCAAAAAGTACATGGCAGACAACAACGAACTATACAGATTTCGTAGAACTGGATAGAAGAAGCGTGGGCTCTCGAAGAGTACAGGTAGGCCCAAGACTCCAACCGTTTGGCTGTAGAAACCTATGTGACAAACGACAGACAGAAAGACGGACACGTGAGTGACAGCAATAAGGCTCCATTTGGACGCTTCGGGTACTTACGGTGGATGGATGGAGAGGGAGAGGAAGGGCAAAGAAAAGATGGATGGACTGTGTGAGGAGTGATGTGAAAGAAAAGGGAGTCAGTAATAACGTGACGGAGGACAGGATGGTATGGAAGAAGCAAACGTGTTGCGCCGACCCCAAGTAACATGGGATAAGGGCAGGAAGATGATGATGATTGGACGCTTCGGGTACGAAACCCTAAAAACTAAAAACATAAATTGAGTAGTCAATAACTAACTCGGGGTGGAATGTCGAATGATAGGGCACTTCAAGCTTTCACCTAACACGTTGAGAAATAGTCCGGCCCACCGGTCTTCTTTTATTGGACAGTAATTTTGTAACAGTACATACATAACAATTCACAAATAAACGTCAGTCTTAGCGGTGATGATGGAAGCTGTGAATGTACCACAGGTTAATAGACTCCATAAAATATTATAGACGGAAAAAAAAAAACGTTTGATGCAAGTAAACAAAACAAAAGCATTCGGCCTTGTAACATTGCCTTGAAAGCCAATCGTACCCAGGTAATCGATTTGTACATCAACGTAATCTGATAAAAATACCTGTAATGATTTAAAAACGTCTACTCTTTGTTATATGGTATAATATTCGAACTTTATGCTATATTTTTCATATTTTAGAACGCGAAACCGGTTCTTGCAAACAGCTTGTAAACTTGATTAGAAAAAACATTCCTATAGACATGTTTCGAATAAGAATAAGTCTTATTAGTCTGTTCATTGTTACAAAATGACTTTAGAACTATTACATTATTGTTTTATCTCTAACTATTCTAACAATCAGTTTGTTTCGTCGGAAGGTACAAGTTCTACCTAATTTGGGGACCAATTAGATAGAATCTGTATCTTGGAGACTTGATTACATTAAAATAATAATATTCTGTTAAGTGGACATGCATTCAATACTTTTTAAGCAAGTTCATGTATACCTGGAATGCTTCATTACCATTTGCCATTCAACAATCACTGTCCTGTTGTCAACGCAAAACAGCATTCGTTTTGCGAACAAACACAGTTCTCTGAATAAGTAATAAGATATTAACAACTCCCATTCTCGGACTGCGTCGATAAGAAAATGATGCGATGACATAGTGCTTGTAAATGATAAAGCATAAACATAATCAGTACAACACTTGTAAATGTCATAATCAGCCTTTAATGTTCCCACTGCTGGAACACAGGCCTCCTCTCTGTGAAAGGGAGTGGGCTTAATTCACCATAGGGGGCCTGTGTGGGTTGGTGGATAACACATGTCCTAAATTTATTTAGTTCTAAGACATGCCTGTTTCCTGAATGTTGCCATGATGTTTTTCTTTATGGTTTTAAGAGCAGTGATCATAAAATAGTTTTAAAAAGTAGCTACAAATCGTAAGTCCATATATACAACTAAGATTTATGTGTATCGATAATACCTATAACAATAACCAAGATCTGCGTAAAAATATGATATATTATTATCTATTGTTATAATTATGGTCATTTAACAAACTCGTTAGAAAGTTGTTTTTTAGAAGGTCAATGTTAAAGGTCTTTTAGCGTTTGTGTCCAAAAATGTTATTAAATAAGTAACAACCTAGACCTCAGATAAATGCTAAAGATTAACTTGTCGTTTTTCCGCAAACTGCAACTGCATTAATATGACATTTTAATACAAAATATCGTGGTGGCTCAGAGGCTAAGACTCACTGCAGCAGAGTCATTAAAAATTGGACCTCTCGGATTCTTGCCACCATACGAAGCCGCGGCGGACATTTGAACGATGTCATATTCCATCCATAATTGGCATAAATGAGCCTTTTAAATAAAAAATAAATTTCGTTAATATCTCACACACATCTTGTTTTATTCAATTTTAACATCGACCCGTCCTTGTTGAAAGACCCTTTATTATATATATATATATAGTGTGACGACGTTTATAACAATACATATTATCATTGCAAGGGAAACATGTAGGTAAATAATCATATTCTGTGATTGTACATAGATAAACAACACGTCACTGTTTACTCGGAAAGGTTATGAAGGGTCAAGTTTATCTAAGTATTTCCTCAACTCAGTACCGCAAAGTATGGTGGGTAGTCACATATACCTAAGTATTAATTTTATTCTATGCGTAATCTGGGACACTGTTATACCGGCATGCCAAAATACATCAAAAACCGTTCAGCCGTTTACATTTTTTAGTAACATACCTACGTTCTAAATATCTTCAATAGCATTTACGTTTATATAAATACAAATGATTATATAGATTAGTAGGATATTTCCGGCTTAATTTTGATGGTGACCGTCGAGAAATCCGCGTTAATTACTTTAATTACTTAGCGGCACGCCCGTCAAATATGTTAGCGTCCGCTGACGTAATAAAAAGAGGAATAACCACGCATAGACAAAGACACCCATAGACTAGTGTCAACACCCTCATTTCTCACTTTCACTACAAACCATGCGACAGTCACAATCGCAAAACCACATAGTAACTAAAACTTCTTAAATAACGTTACACGCGCGCGATCTAAGATTAACTAAGATGCAATAACCTCGTAGGTACACTTCCGTGACTATCGAAATTATAATAATAGACCAAACAAAAAAGTACACACGATTTGTTAATATTTTTTCAAAACTTCTCTTAGGGATAATAGGAAACATAAACACATCACTTACCTAGAGAAACGTTAACACAACAGAGAAAACACTTGTTTAATAACAATATGGTGCGGGTAACCTCTAGCAATATCAACACGATACTGAGGAGAATCAAGAGAGCTCAGCTCTAGTCGGCTGAGCACGATTCATTTCATTAGTACTTACAACTAAAGTGAGTCATCGGTTACGGTCGGCACACACTACGCGAAGATATCGCCTACGCTCTTTTTTTAGTTTTCAAATAAAATTATTTTATTTGACAACATAGGTTAGGTGTTCCTGCTTTAACTGAGGTGGAGAACAGTACAACCTTAGAATAATAAATTCTAAGAGTACAACCTTATAAAAAAAAACACCAGTAAAAAAAATACTTCTTCACTGTCATTTCTCAGCTCAAAGGAAAACTTAATCATATTGAAAAGTCTAAATCTTGAAAATACGTTAATGATACTAATATTATAATGAGAAAGTCTGTACGCTGAATGCATTTGAATGAGAAACACGGGTACACCAGCACCTGTTTTGACAGCTCGAAGCAAGCCCCACCCTTTTATTTTGTCAACTTAATAGTATTCATTGCGTGTTTTACTGGGTTTTTTTACTGGAGTAGGCGGATTTTTTATTTGAACATATGAAGCAATGAATATAAGCAAAGCACTCGTGCGCCATTCTTTGAAGTTACGCAATTAGGATGTAGGATTAGGACATAGGAAACATATTTCTTTAGGATATTTTTTGAGTTTCCGCTAGCGAAAACAAGTCACATATATTTCTGGTAAAAACATCATAAAAACATTGGAATAAGTATGGATAGTTATAGCGAAAATAGAATTTTTTCTAACAGGAAAAGCAAGGTGTGATGCAACCTTTGTATTTTCCAAATAAATTATTATTTTTCCTATGTTTGAAAAACGGCACGTGATGTCATAAATAACACCACGCTTTCGTTGTAATCTAAGTGGAATTCTACGTTAATTAATAATAAAGTTTAATAACCTTTTCTTTGTAATTTCTACGGTTTACTACCTTTTGCTATTTGTCAGAAGGTGATTTAATCTCAAATATAACCCATTTCAGTTTAAATCAAATTTTCGTTGTAATTAATTTTTATTAACTGAACTAGTTTCATTTTGCTTTTGTATTATTTTCTTTACTTTTTAACGGTACTTCATAAATTGAAATAGTAAGGTTAGTACCTAAGTTTTATTTATAAATAATAACTATTTTACTGGTCAGAAAATTCTTTTACTGATTGAGAAGCTAAACTTACGCTAAAGCCGCGGAAAAAAAATTTGGTTAGTAATAATATTTAAAAAACCATTACCTCCTCTACTACAAATAAATGACATGTCAACACGCCATAGTGTGAACCGGCCTTGTCCCACTAATGTGCTTCCACAGATAAAAAAATAGATTATTTTGTAAAAAGAATGAATGTGTGACGTCACATTGGCGGCAGTCTGTCAGATGACGTAACCCCTAGTTCCCTAGCCCGTATCGCTCAGGGAAAAAAATATTTATAGCTCCCAATACTGAACGGCTGGGTTGATCTTCTGATTTAGATTTTTGGCGTAGCGTATCGCAATGTAATTAATTTTCTGTCGTAAATTACGAACAAATCTTAACATAAAAGCTACAAAAACAGTTTTGGTTTGAATCAGAATCGAACCCCGCAGCTGTGGTTCCCATTCAGTTAAATTTCAAAGTCTCAATAGTCTCAACAGAACAAAGCATTTGCAAATATAACTAAAACGATTTTTTTTCATGCTAAAAGTTCAACAAGAGGCCACAGACCTAGACAAAGAAACTTTCTATCAAAGATGCTATCGATTGTCATGTCCAAAATACCCATACGTTTTTACACTACTGACATGCGCTATAGCAAAAGCAATATCATGAAAGTACAGTAGTCACAGTGAATCTTTGTGTCTCTGAAGTTGGCTGCAAGACCCTGCGCAGTTGCTATTTTTGTATCAATGTTGAAGTAGAAGATAGAATTGTATAACTGTCTCTTTTACTCGCTTACGTTTGTCGCATCGTCCTATCTCGCTTACTGTATGCAATATCATACTCGACGACAAACAGTTTCTTGATCTTGCGCAATAGTTCGCAGTACCTAAATTGGGAGACACAAAGATCCGCTGCAACTTCTGTAGTCACTTCCAAATATATGGTGTTTTTACAACCGTTATCGGTTGGTTAATGTCACCTTGTCTAGAATCCCTATCCATTGTTACTTTCCTTGTTAGTCTAAACATCAATCGATGGTAAACAAAGTCACCGATAACATTAACCTTCGATTTCACTGTTGTCATGAGTCCACCCCATGAAAACAAATCGTTATCCCAATATACATCGTGCTAAGTAAAGAATGGCGCATCGCTTGACACCGGCGTAATTGGGGACGCCTTTGATGACGTCACTCCTAGTCTTCCGCGCCTGCGTTCCTAACCAAGGTCAAGGTCACCGACACCAAACAAGGAAGTTTAGTGTGTTCTATTATTTAGTTTTTGTTTGTTTCACTCGATCTCCTTACTAAATATCCGCGTTGAAGAAAACCGCGCTAAAACTTTGCCTTTAGAGGTTCTGGATATTTCAAATCCTAACATTTCTTTCTATCTTGCCTATTCTGTGGGACAGAAAAAACTGCTGGGAAAAGGCCCCCCATCATGCAATGGTTACCGCGTTTGAACTTTCCGCTAGGGGCGCTGGTGTAGACTGAGGTCTTCAAATTTCATAGCTTCTCGGCTTTTAGCGCGAGTTTATTTACATTTATTTTATTGTTGTGAATATTTTCCAAATATGGCAGATTAAGGGTATTAAAGGATAGGTACGGGATTTATTAACCACTGCTTAGAGTTTTATGTTTCGGCAAATGTATTTTGCTTCCGTGCGCGTTATAATAACGTTTAACAGATATATTTATAGACCTTAGTCAACAGTGGCGGCAACTGATGAGCGGCAATACGACGTTAGCCCCCATTCTGTACATTGCTAGTGCGGGCCAGTCCTTTCGGTAGAAGTCGAACTTGTTCCACCATTTTTGTCTTGTTCTTTTCGCCCAATTGACATCTGATATGCGGCAGACTAGTCCAACTCAATCCCTCTTAAGCTTAGCTTTTTAATCTTGACAATTACCTACCTACCGGTACCTATTGGTTCCCGAGAAATAATCACCTTTGCCTTAATTCAAAAAATTCAAATTCGTTTTTGCCTTAGATTTCCTTCTTGTCTCAGGGTGCAGAGATTATTCTACTAGTATTTCTACCTCATATCTAATATTTGGGCAGGTTATTGTTGGTTTGGGGGCAATCCACTTCTGTATTTATTAATCATCCAGTGAAATTCAGCTTCTTTCCTGCTTTGCATCTTCCACACCATAGATATTTAGCTCAATCTCTCTCCTTGGTTTTTCTTTTATTCCTTTTAGACACCTACTTAAAACTTTTCTCACGACTAGTCTAAGTAGGTACATAATTTACGATTTACTATTTCAGTAAGTTTATTGACCCCGCTTTGTCCATATATGTTGTTAGATGTGATTGCCATGGACGTCGCCAACGGGAGGCAGGGAGGGGCAGTTGCCCCCTCCTAGAGATTTAAAAAACAAAATGAGACAAAAATCTTCTTTCCCGAAACGGGCAACCATTAAAAATTTTGATCGCTCTACCGTGCGTCCGCGGCCAACGTGTACGCTAGACTGTAGAGCGAACATTTATCAGCCTCAGGAGACTAAAAACCTGGTTAAAAAGTACTATGGAGGCAAATCGCCTCAATGGTCTGCCCATGATGAGTGTGCACAAAAAACTTACAAGATTTTCAAAATAAAGTGGTCAAGAAATTTACAAAATGATTGTGTTTTGATTAATATAAAAAAGGATCCTAGGGGTAAGCTACCACGGAGCACCGCCGTGTCCTCGTGGAGGCGATCAGCGGTGGCGACCTCTCGCGTCCGGCCCTGGTTCAGGCCATGGTACGGAGCGAGAGCGCATGGGAAGCCGTCACCTCCTTCAGCGAAGCAGTAATGCTCGCAAAGGAGGAGGCGGAATGCGTGAGGGAGACACAACGGAGACGCCTTCACGCCCCTAGCCACCGCAGGAGACGCCCCGGGCGTCGGGAGTCGCAAGCCGATTTCCGACCACCGTAGGTGCGGGCTTGCGGACGGCGAGTAATGGGTAGCTCGCCGTCCGATAAGGACCAGGCCCGAGTCGACGGTGCGTAGTGTTCCACGCGCGCCTCAAAGAGATTTCAGCAAAAGTTGACGGGGTCCGCTAGGGCCGATGCCTGTCAGGGTCGCGGATAAATTTGAAAGAGAGTTACCGCGGCCCTGGCACAAGCAACTGAAGGAACACGGGTGGGTTTTAGTCAGTAAAAGTCTGACACGCCCTCCCGCTTCACCCAGAGCGGGAGAAGTCATTGGATGATTTCCCACCCAAAAAAAAAAAAGGGGTAAGCTACCAGATTCATTTGCTTTTGACTGTATTTAAAATTCATACCTTTCCCATTGTCCATATATCAACTTGCTCCTCCCTGGGCCATCGGCTTGCGACGCCCTTGGTGATTGCTAAGCTTAATCTGGTAAGCGTTTCATCATAACTTAACAATTAATAAAGTGAAGATCTAGCATGCTCCAACAGGTACGGGCAAAAAAAAATTGACGCCACGAAACTTGTACACGTTAAAAAATCGTCCAGCAATAAAAACAAAACAAATTCTGAAAAAAAAACGCAATATTAATTTGGTTGGTAAACAACCGATTAACAAAATTTATCCTTATTTTACTGCAGAAAATATCCAAGTCAAATATCCAATATCCAAGTTAGTGGGTAACTTGGATATTGGATATTTGATATTTGACTTGGAGATAATCTAACCTGCGCCACTGATTATATAGAGAATATCTCACCTAACACTGTGATTAAAATAGGTACTGGATTGGGCATCAGATTAATAACTTAAATTAGTTTTATCTGTAAAAATATCCCAAGAAAACCTATGACAGCTCTTTTAATTTTGTTTATTCAAAGAAGTAATAACTGATAAAAAATTATGTCCAATTTATCTGATTAACGGCAAGTCATTAATATTGGTAGATAATGGTAATACAATATGTCTCCCTCTTATCCGAATTAAGGTATTATCAACTAGCAAAATATGTATTCATATTTGATACTGAAGTAGTGACTATAATTGTTCTATCATTTTAAGATTGTTAGATATTAAAATGAAAACTATAGATACAAGTATTATTAAAACAGACACCAAAGCCCCCAAGCTCTTCATGTACTAAATCATCTTGTCACCTTTTAAATAGTCCTGATCCTAGTGGAGTAACCAAGCTGGTCGTTTGCTAAAAATCATTATACGGTTTCGTATAAAATGGCAGTATGTATAACGTTTTATGATTTTGAGCAAAACAAGATCTGTATTTTTTTATTTATTTATACTGTACAAATAAAATATAATCATTTTATCACTTATTATTTCTAAACATGTTTTCTGTCTGTAAAACAGCAGCTTTCTATGATTAAATTCTGGGAACAAAGTATTTTTTTAAACATACTTTTCGATTTATATCAAAAAAACATAATTTTATCGTCTATAGGTTCCCAAATAAGTGTCACAGTTGGGGCAGTAGTGATCCGAATTTCTGCAAGAGTCCATGCAGTATGGCATCCACATGCATAGGAGGCCGCAACTGCAATTAATAAAATAAAAATATATGTAAACTCCTATACCTACTCCTTTCTCTTAACTATACCTCTGGTAAACTACTTAACTATTTTATGGTAACTATTAAAATGTTGTATTAATAATTGTCATACGACAATTGTAAGCCGAGCGAAAAATGAACTGAATGGGCGACTATTATACTAAGTAAGTGACTATTTATCCGGTTTGAGTAATACCTTTTAGGAGGTTTTTGTGAGCTGCGGTAATAATATTATTACATACCTTAATAGTATTTGGGGTTCTATTTTTCTATGTTAGCATATTATTCTTTTGAAAATAGCATAAAAACCGACGAGGCGACATCGTTGTGCAGCGCGGGAGTTCGGATGTATTCGTGTTTTCAACGAATTATTGCAAGAGTGAGCGAAGCGAGCTCGGGAACTTAGGGCACCCCGACCTGTGACCGATGTTAGGTTACTTTAGACCCTCCAGACAGAAAAAGGAGCCCCGCGTAGCTGGGCTCCGTCGACCAACTTTTATTTTCAAGTCGCTGTTTTAAATATTTGTATTCGCCCACTGTTTGTCGCCCACTTAGTATTTCAGTAAGCCATATTCAGTATTTTTAACACCTTTAATTTGATTTTATATTCGCTCATTTAAATACTATCATCCATTGTCATATATGCGCGGTAGAACCATTTTGGTATTATTTTTCGCGATTATTTATCTGACCTCAACAACCCAATAACTGCATAACACGATGCCTCTTGGCAATACTGCTGTCAGGTCATTTTATGGTTTCTAACAGTCCGTAATGACTGTCAAAGATCTACAGATGACAGTCAGGACCAACGCCTTAGCGTGTTTTCTGATTCATGGAGGAATATCGGTATGTTAAGATGGTCACCCCTCCATGGACTTCGGTAAGAGTTTCTTAACCTTGAAGATCTACTCGTGCTCGCGTACACGAGCAATACGAATTATCACAAGTAATACATAAAATCTAGAGTACTGATACGAGTACTTACGCATATACACATAGGCATAATGCCATGAAGTGGGTATTCATACTGACTTTCTTGTCAACATTAGTCATGATGGGTGTTTTGCAGGACGGGCATGTGACTGGACACGACTTTGGACCAACGGAGACAGGGACAGCTACGGGATTCATTGTCTATTCCTGGAACAACATAACATGATGACTGTATTCTCAAAAGGTTTAGGCAGGGGTGTTTAGTACACATTCGCGAGTCATATTAAAGATAAATTATTGTTGAGCCGACCAACAAAATCCAGATGAAATAAAACCCAGTACAGCTCAACAAAAATCGGTCCTAGGACCTCATGCTCAGCTATTCTAGGATAAGTTGCCGAGGTAATTTCTCATCTTCCTTGCGGTTTCTTAACTATTTTGATAAGTTGCCGTGGTAAATTCTGATCTTCCTAGCGATTTATTAACTATTTTGATAAGTTGCCGTAGTAAGTTCTCATCTTCCTAGCGTTTTCTTAACAATTCTGATAAGTTGGCGTGGAAAGTTCTCATCTTCCTAGCGGTTTCTTAACTATTTTGATAAGATGCCGTGGTATGTTCTCATGTTCCTAGCGGTTTCTTAACTATTTTAATAAGTTGCCGTGGTAAGTTCTGATCTTCCTAGCGGTTTCTTAACTATTTTGATAAGTTGCCGTAGTAAGTTCTCATCTTCCTAGCGGTTTCTTAATTATTTTGAGATTGGCTTATGGCCATTCCATTCAAACTAGATGAGACTGTAAGATAGATATGGTAGGTGGTGTGGTTATCTATGAATGCAAGAAGTTTAGATAGGTAACGTGTCTTATCTTTTCAGTGGCTGTTGAAAACTTAAGTGGGGTTAGTTGCAAATGCTCTGCCAATCTTCAAGAAATGCATTTTTTTTAAGCAAACTTGTCAAAAATTGTGATTTTTATCTATGATTGAAATAAAAAATAATATACGGTGTTATCTTTGATATTATGAACAACTTTCGGAATCGGCAGTAAGCTAAATATGGTGTTTAAAAAGCAAAACCTACTAATGAGACAATTGGCAAATCTCATTCCAAAACGTGATATTACATAGATATATAAATAGCAATCCCTTTCAGTATAATTATTCTCAAATGAAAATACTTACTCACGTGTGTACACCGAAGTAAAGTAATATGTTAAAGAACTAGTGCGGCCACCGCCAAGGTATACGTACTTGCAACTGAGGAGTTTTACATCAAAAACACTTCTCGTTAAGTATTGACGAATCAAGTGGTTCAGCTATTTCTAATCACACTTCGGAAGACCACAGAAACGACAAAATTGTAAATTCTCGTTTTCGGAATCCCATGGGTGCGAGTCATCCAGGACCGCTCGATGTGGTGGTACTTGGGGGATGCTTATGTTCAACAGTGGACGTCTTTCACCTGATATGATGATGATAATAGATATTTTAACTTTGGTTGTAGGATCGACATCGCCCCTTCTAGTTCCCGTTCACCAGCCGCGTGGCTTTTACATCTAATAAATATATTACGGAGCCTGCTTGTTCGCCTATTTTGCCTTAACCACAAAAAAAACTTCGTTCCAAAAAACAATCTGTATCCTCAGTGTAATCACAAAAAAGAAGAAAGAGTATGGAAATACGAATTTCCTTGGTTACCAATATTCAAAAGAAATATTAGCAAAAACAGGGATGCTTCTCTGGGTGCATGTTGAAAGCCTCGTTGGCTGCCCTCCGTATTCTGAGGTGGGCAACAAATGTCTTCTGTCTGTCCCGGACAACAACGACAATCAAACGCGCGATATACGGACATCGATATTTTTAAACGAAGAGGCGAGGAGTGATGCGGGGTTGGAGACTTGGAGTCCGACTCCGCATCTGGCGCAAAGGGCCCACAGAGCTCGGAGCGTGAAGTAGAGGGGGCTGCTGCGAAGAACCTACGGTTCTTCCGGAAGCGCCCCAAATCGCGGGGATGGCCTGGGGTCGTTCTCCGACGACGAGCTGGCCTCAGCCCGGAAGATCCCGGAAGGCCAGGAGGCTGCCCATCGAGCCGAGAGGCTTGCCACGGAGGGGCACCACCCCGGATCGAACAGCCACAGGGCTGTCCTCTCGAGGTCTTCTGGCGATGAGCTGGACGCTGCTAGTGGTTCCAATTTGGAGCGGGCAGTCAGGTTTGCAGAGGTCGTGGGAGCCGCTATCAGAGATGTGGCTAAATAAAAACAAGGCTATATCCGCGGCCACGGCCTCCATTTTGGCGGCAGCGGAGGCCAATCAAGCCAGGCCTCCATTGGAAGGAATGTCCGAGATGCGGGTAGAGGTCGCCCGCCTGAAAGCCGACATGGAGCTTCTCCAAAATGAGAAGCTCCGAGCAGACCTGGCTGGGCTCCGAGGGGCTGGCCCCCGGGAGATGCCGCAGGGGGAGGCGCAGCATGGGCAAGGCCGGCCCGTGCCTGCAGAGGTCCGGGTTCTGAATCTGGTGCGACAGGAGCTGGCTGCCTTTCAATGCCGGTTTTCTGCACAGAAGGCCATCATCCTGCGCCCCCCGCTAGCGGCAAGCCAGGCAGCCTCGAGCCAGCGGAAGGTGGCCTCGTTTGCCGTCGCCGCGGCTGCCACGGGCTCGCTGGGACAGGCCAACCGCGGGGCTATGCTGGAACCTTCAAGGTCGGCCTCGGTGAGACAAGGCAATTCTGCCCCCAAAAAGAGCGGAGCGTCTGGACAGGTGGCGAAGGCCCCAGCCCAGGCGGTGTGTCAGCCGCCCTAATTGCTTCCGCCTCCTGAATCTCCTGCGGCCGACGCCGGATGGCAAGTGGCTGGGCAGAAGAGGAAGGCGGGCAAAGCAGCGAGGGCGGCCAAAAGGAAGAAGAGGCAGAAGCGGCGCATGGAGCGAAGCGTCGGCTCCGCTCCCCGAAGTCCGCAGCTGTAGTGATTACGCTACAGCCGGATGCGGAAAAGAAGGGCGTGTCCTACCGCGAGGTATTCGTCAAAGCGAGGGCGGCGGACGGGAACCTACAGGAGTTCGGCGTCACCGAGGGCATCCTGGTGAGCCGCAACTGGGGCTCGGATGCTGGAAGTCCCCGGTGCGGCCAGCGGCCCGACCGCTGACGCTCTGGCTGAAAGGCTCAGAGCGACTCTAAATGCGGACGAAGCCCGAGTGTCCAGGCCGACCAAGTGCGCTGATATGCGCATTCTGGGCCTGGACGACTCTGTGACGGAGGGAGACGTGGTGGCCGCCGTCGCCAGGACCGGGGGATACTCTGCCGAGCAGGTGAGGGCAGGCACCATACGTCCTGAAGTCACGGGAATGCGAGCCGTTACGGTGAGTTGCCCCGTCTCGCCAGCCCTAAAAATAGCTGGGGAGGGCCGAAGGCTCTTAGTGGGTTGGGTTTCCACGCAGGTGAAACTTTTGGAACCCAGACCCCTGAGGTGCTTCCGCTGCCATGTGGGCAACCACGTGCGAGCTCAATGCACCTCGCAGTAGCGGACCGCAGCGATCACTGCTTCCGCTGTGGGCTTCCGAGCAAGCCGGCCAATCTCCGGGCTGGGAGCAAGGCCTGCGCTCCACCCGTCAAGGGCAGGGGCAGGAGCAAGCCCTCTACTGAGCAGCCGCCGTCACTGATGCCGCTACAGCCGTTGTCGCCGCCGAAACCACCGTGGCAGGGCCCTTACAGGGGGCTCAGGGGAAGGCTGGAATGGAGTGCCAATAATAGCCCCATTACGTCTCCTTCAGGCGAACATCAACCACTGTGCCGCTGCTCAGGATCTATTGCTCCAGAGCATGGCGAAGTGGTCGATTAACATCGCCGTGGTCGCTGAGCCGTACTTTGTCCCACCCAGGGAAGACTGGGTGGAGGACCTAAGCGGCTCAGTGACCTTAATTTTGTCGACCGCCGCTTACCGGCCGCCGGTACCCCGTCCCTCTAGGGTGTCAAGAGGGGACAAGGTTGCATGGCAGCAAGGTTCGGGGAGATTGCCGTGGTAGGGGTATACTTCTCCCCGAACCGCACTCTCACCGAGTTCCACAACTCCCTCGCGGAGTTAAAAGTCCTCGTCGTCGGGTATCGCTCCATCCCTGTGCTTGTCCTCGGGGACTTCAATGCCAAGAATGTGTCTTGGGGTTCCCGGTATACGGACACACGGGGCAGGATGGTTGAGGACTGGGCTCTGGAGACAGGCTTGGTCGTCCTCAACCAAGGTTCTGTCTCCACGTGTGTGCGGATGCAGGGCGAATCCTCCGGATGCGGAAGCCATTGAGGTGGAGCTGTATGAGGGGTAGAGAGCGGCGAGGACTGCCGTCCGAGTGGAGATCAAGCGGGCCAAGAGCTTGGCTCGCGAGGAGTCACTGGGGACTCTGAACAGGGATCCGTGGGGGCGCCCCTACTCAATGGCGCGGGATAAACTCCGCCCATGGGCGGCCCCGCTGACGCAGAGTCTCCGGCCGCAGATCGTGCGGGCGTGAGCATGGTGAGCAACCTCTTCCCTTCGCAAGGGTAACATACTCCCCCACCCATGGCTCCACCTCTTGCGGTGCCCGATGCGGACCACACCACCGACGACGACGACGATGCTCCAGAGGTGACTGAGGTAGAACTGAGAGTGGCGGTACGTAGGCTGAATGCCAAAAATACCGCCCCAGGACCCAACGGCTTACCTGGGAAAGCCTGGGTCCCGGCCTTGGAGGCTCTCGGGCCTCGACTAAGGGAGCTCTTTAGCGCATGCTTGGAGAGGGGCCAGTGCCCGCTTCGCTGGAAGACGGGGAAACTGGTCCTCATTAAGAAGCCGGGGCGCCCAGTGGACTCTCCGTCCGCTTACCGGCCCATTGTGCTGCTCGATGAGATGGCAAACTCTTTGAAAGAGTTATTGCAGACCGCCTCGTTGGGCTGCTGGTGCGGGTGGGCCAGATCTGGCGGAGAGCCAGTTTTCCATCATGCGCCCGGGGTGGGGTCGTCTTGGCGGTGTCTCTAGACATCGCCAATGCCTTCAACACCCTGCCCTGGAGTTGCATCAGGGAATCACTCCGGTATCACTGGATGCCACCCTACCACTGTCGCGCGCTTGAGGCCTATTTGGCGGACAGGGCCGTCATCTACCCCGGTCACCAGGGAGAGTGGAACCGGCGAGAGATGTCGTGTGGGAGGGGTTCACATCGGCGTCGGGTCGACGATGAAGTATCTGTGACTCGTCCTCGACAGCCGGTGGAATTTCGTGGAGCATTTCCGACGTTTGGCTCCTAGACTGGAGCTGGCCGGGGCTGCGCTCAAGCGGCTCCTGCCTAATCTAGGGTCCAAACGCCTCCTGCCGGAGGCACTACGCGGGGGTCGTGCGGTCCATGGCCCTTTATGGGGCACCGGTGTGGGTGCGTTCCCTGAGGCGGCGACCAGTCCGCTGGTTGAACGCGTCCCAAAAGGTCATGGCCATCCGGCTAGTCCGGGCATACCGCACGGTCTCTGGTGAGGCGGCGAGCCTCTTTGCCGGATTACCACCATGGGATTTGGAGGCAAAAGTCCTCGCGCACATTTGGGAATGGCGCGAGGAGGCGAAACATCGGGGCGAAACTCCGTGGCCGCGACAAATTGCGGCTCTGTGGACAGAGCTCCGGCAAGATCTCATGGCAAGATGGAGAGAGCGACTGTCGCAACCCAGCGCTGGGCACGCCACATTTGCGACGATAAAGCCCCTCTGAGGAGTGGCTTGAGAGGCGCCATGGCGCCTTCACCTTCCACCTGATGCAGGTTCTCACCGGACACGGCTGTTTCAGGAGGTTCCTGTTCAGGGTTAGGCGGGACGTAACGCCCGGGTCTCACCATTGTGTGGATCGCCCGGAGGACACGGTACAGCATACGGTGGAGATTTGCCCCGCTTGGCACCGCCGTGTCTTCGTGGAGGCGATCGGCGGTGGCAACCTCTCGCGTCCGGCCCTGGTTCAGGTCATGTTACGGAGCTAGAGGGCACGGGAAGCTGTCTTCTCCTTCTGCAAAGCAGTAATGCTCGCAAAGGAGGAGGCGGAACGCGTGAGGAAGACGCAACGGAGACGCCCTGGGCGTCGGGAGTCGCAAGCTGATTCCCAGCCACCGCAGACGCGGGCCTGCGGACGGCGAGTAATGGGTAGCTCGCTGTCCGATAAGGACTGGTCCTTACTGGACGCGCCGTCGACTCGGGCCTGGGCCCAAGTCGACGGCGCGTTGTGTTCCATGCGCGCCTCAAAGAGATGTCAGCAGAACTGACGGGGTCCGCGAGGGCCGATGCCTGTCTGGGTCGCGAATATATTGTATTTCCTGAACTGTAACGAATCGCAGATCCTATAGTTTTATAGTTTCAATAGTAATGTTAGCATACTAGTTAGGATGGTGTTACAGCTATGCGTAAAGGCACAATGATCATTGAAGAAAATGAGCCAATCGTTTGATGAAGAACACTACACTCATATTAATTGAGTAGGAACCTATTTTGTAATTAAGAATCCCACTGCATGTCATCAGGTTAAAAATACAGTTACCTAGGTGTCTGAGTCGCAGTTAGTTTTACTTATAGGTCACGTAAGTAGTAAGAGATGAGTATTATGTTAATCAAGGTAAAAAAACAATTTTATTATTGTATGTATTTTAATTTAATTAAAAAACAAAATCAAAATAATATTATTTTGTAAACTATCGCTTGTAGGTTCCCAAAAAAGTGCCGCAGTTGGGGCAGTAGTGATCTGTATTCTTGCAAGAGTCCATGCAGTATGGGATCCATGTGCATAGAAGACCGCAACTGTAACAGTAAAAATATTATATCGTCATAGCCATAGTTTTCATCATCAAAGTCACCATCACTAAAAGCCATCCACTGCTTGACAGAAAACTTTCCGTGACTACTCTAAAGCAGCTGCTATCAGCCATCTTAAGAAGATAGGACTACTGCATGATCTTTACCTATTCTGTGAGCCACTACAGGAATACGTGAATTTCTGGCAAGTTTATTCCGTTTGTCTGTGTTGGTACACTTACGAGTATTCATAACAATAATAAAAATATTATATTAAATTTAAATTTATTGTATTTGTTTTGTAAAGTAAAGTTCTGTAACTTCTGTTCCCCGAAGCCGATAGCCCGTAGAGCAGACGGCACGTATGTCTACTCTACGAAAGGGTACCGCGCATTGGGTAGATCATACCACGACCCCCAGCTAGGTGGATGGACGATCTTAAATTGGTAGCTTGACTGGGACAGATAGGCTGTCATTTTTTAAGTTTAATTACTGCATGACTTTTGATACTTACGCCAATGAGCATATGAGCAAGGACATGAAGTGAGTCTTCATGGTGGTTTGCCGATTGACTCTGGTGACGATGGACGCTTTGCAAGACGGGCATATGACCGGGCATGGGCTGGGACCGACTGGGACGGGTTGGGTAATAGGATTAGGAAGCGGAACGGGAACCGGCACGGGATTCATTTTTGCAACTGAAAAAAACGAATTAAACTTAGAAAACGTACGTTATGGGTGAAAGTTAGTTATTGTTTTATATTTTTACCAATTTAGTTCAGCGATAGTGTATAAACTGATAACTTCTTAATAATATTATTAAAACCTTAACTACGCCCTTAGTTTTTGTATTTAGACCAATCACAAATTGGAATCCTCGAGACAAAGAGACAACAAAACAACAGAGGTAACAATGATCGTAAAATAAATAAAAACCAGCCAAGTGCGAATCGGACTCGCGCACGAAGGGTTCCGTACCATTATCGCAAAAAACAGCAAAAAAAAACACGTTTGTTGTATGGGAGCCCCACTTAAATATTTATTTTATTCTGTTTTTAGTATTTGTTGTTATAGCCGCAACAGAAATACATCATCTGTGAAAATTTCAACTGCCTAGCTATCACGGTTTATGAGATACAGCCTGGTGACAGACGGACAGACAGACAGACGGACCGCGGAGTCTAAGTAATAGGGTCCCGTTTTTACCTTTTGGGTACGGAACCCTAAAAATGTATGCGATTGACATACGCTACTGAAATGTCACGTGGTCAATCCCAAACATTTAAAGCAGGTTGCACACCAAGAGCTAAGCTAAGTTAGTTTTAGCTTAGCTCGCATAGCTCAGCTAGTTAGTCACACTTGTGGCAATTATGAAAAGATACCTCAACTGTTCGAAATAATCTTAACTAATTTATTTTAACTCTTGGGGTGCAACCGGGGTGAGACTTGACAAGCCACAGCGCTGATAGGACTCACTCATCACTTTGTCTTTGCCCTCTAGTGCACTTTAAAGAAAGAAGTAAATAACAAAACTTACCTTTAAAATAATTTAGTTTGATTACTGGCTCAGCCGCCGTCCATGAATGGTCATATATGACTGAATGATCTCTGCATATTTATAGCACTTCTGTATATAATAATAAGTAGGTAGGTACTTATAAATTAAGTGGTTCAGCTACAGCATTATTTCGCTATCTAGAACGAGTAGCAGAGCTCTTCCGCCCATTTCTATAATACTACCAGTAGTAGTATACAAATATTTAGGCATTAAAATTAAATTAAATTGATTGGTATAAAATTGCATACGGGAAATAAAGGTGACACACGCCACAGGATTATTTATTATTTTATTTTGAACTCTATCCCACTCATCATAAGTTTTTTTTCCTAATTTTAGGTAATAATACTCAATTAATAACAGCTGGTTACCAGCCCACTGGTAGGCAAAGACCTTTTCTCATACATTCACATTTTTTTAAGGTGGAACCTATCCGCTCCGCAGGAGCCGCACGCGCCGAACGCGCTGAACGCGCCGCACGCGCCGAACGCGCCGCACGCATCTTATCCACTTTTGTACATCTTGAACAATATTTTCTATACAGATACGAATAACATCTCCGCGCCGCCCGCATCGCAATCGCCGCAAGCATCGAACGCGCCAAATCTGATGACGTCATCCGCACCCGCTGGTGGAATCCGTATACCTACAGCATTTTACTGAAATGCGGGTCGTGTGGAGCGGATAGGTGCGCGAGGCTGCATACAATTTCATGTAAAGATTTATGAAATGCGATGACTGCAACGCGTGCGGCTCTTGCGGCGTGGATATGTGCGCGTTCACCTTTAGGTTGCATAGGTAAAATATAACTGAAAAAAAATATTGCGACCATTATCCCACAATTGTACAGTATTGGTAAAAATAATGTACAATTGATAATTTTACATATTGATATCTGTAAACGTATTCTGTTAATTATAACAGTTGCCGTCCATTAAAAAATCACGCAGCTTATGAAGCTAACCAAATAACAATTTTTTTTTTTTTATCTATCCAAATACTTAATGAATAGTAAAGTTTATTGACTAAAGAGTTTAACATAGAACATTAATCTACTGACCCCTAAACTAATATCAATGAATGAAAATATACTCAAAAAATATTTTAAAATATCTATTGAACACGTAAATATTGGACGCGTATTTATTTTTTGCCACGTAAACAAACAATTACGACGATACAGTGCGTTGATATATCGTGTGACGTCACGGTGTGCTACAGTTTATACTGAAAAAGTGACGTCACAAGCCCCAACTCATGAACTTTGATGCGCTTTATTCAAACTCAAATTAAAAAAATTCTAATTCAAATTATTTATTCGTGTGATTTTTGGTAATTTACTGTAGGTCTTATAATATTATAATAAAAATGTTCGCAAAAATTTACTCATTGGGTTTACACTATTACTAAGAATAAAACATCATCGACATTATACATACAATTGTAAATAACAATCAATTCATTTAAACACAAATAATTATCATTAAAAAATTGGATGTCAAAATATTAAGATATAACAATTAAACAGCGTAGTAAGTAATTTAAAAAAACACATCGATATTATGACGCAATTAACAAATAAATAGTCAATTCATAAAAAAAACAACAGTTGTTGTAATTCAAGTTGGAAGTCAAAATAATGGAATTCAAATAATTAACAAAGAAGGCATTAACAATAATTAAAAACGAAATATGACATTAAAATGCAGTCAAAGATATAATCATAAAATTAGATGTCGAAATAAAATGTAAAAAAGTCAATAATTCAATATGAAAACTAACATTTAGATTACAACAGTACTTTGTCCTTCAGAAACATTATAATAGGCCTTTTTATGAGAAAGTTCTTTAGATGCCTTTTAAAAAGATTAATACGCATCAGTGCTGTTTTTGACTGTCTCGAGCATATATTGACATGTCGTATAATAGCTTTGGGAACAGATTTGGGTTTGATTTCACAAACACTGCAACTTCGAATATGTACATATAGGGTAACGTCAGTATGTTACATCTAACAAAAAAAGGTTTACATGTGTCAGTACATTGTAACCTAAACATTGCCCTGATGCACTTTTTCAGACTTTAAATAGAAGTTCTCGATTGTAAAGCTGCCCCATAAAATAACCCCGTATCTTAATATTGAACTAGCCATACCTTGGTATGCTGTAACAATAGCGTCCGTTCTTAAGACTAGTGCAATTTTATATACAGCGTAAGCAGATTTGCTAAGTCTCTTTACTAAATCTATCGTGTATGATTTCCAATCTAGTCGTTGGTCTATGGTTAACCCTAGGAATTTGGACGTGCTTACTTGATTTAATTGTTTGTTTGTTGTTTGTGTAATATTCTTAGTAAAATTTTGCGTTGATTAAATGTCATTAATTTGGTCTTGTCAATATTTATCTTAAGATTATTGTTATTCAGCCATTGTATTATTGAGTGTTTAGTATGTGTAACGTTATTATCATAATTTAATTTGTCTTTGCAGTCAGTGGTAACTGTGCTGTCGTCGGCAAATAGTGTCTTGTGATGTTGCGTAACTTCTGGCAGGTCATTTATATACAGTATAAATAGAGGAGGGCCAAGCACGCTGCCCTGTGGCACACCATGTGTGATTGTTCTATCACGCAACCGATAAACCCTTTCGTTATTAGTTTTTGTATTTATATGAGATATTGCCACATATTGTTTACGATTTTTTAAATAGGACTCGAAAAGGTGCAAAATATTTCCTCTTATTCCGTAAGCTTCTAACTTATTAAGCAAGATATTATGATATACGTAGTCAAAGGCTTGATTCATGTCACAGTAAATTGAACATACAGGTATGTTATGGTCAAGGTTTGAGATTACTTTATTTAAGAAGTCATATACTTGGATCTGGTCATAAGTTTTGTCACATATGGAAAGTTAAATAAATGACGCAATGAGCTGCGCACTACAACCATTTATAAAACAAATGAAAGGGTATAAGGGTCAATTTAAACCACATTAAAATTATTCGAAATGTCCTCCTCTCTCTTGCTTCGATACAAGACTTCAATCTGCAAGGCCAGTCATCAATCGAAGCACGCACGACGTTCATGTCAATATCGACGACTGCTTTAATCTGGGATACTTTAAGTGACTCCAAGTTGCGATGGGGCTTAGCGCAGACCTTCTCCTCTAAGTTCTGCTATATTTTTTAATCGAAGTGATTCAAATCTGGACTGGATGAGGGCCAATCCTCATGCCTGATAAAGTCGATTCCACGGGTCGTGATGTGGTATTCATTCAACATCTCTTAGTCTACTTACGTTTTATAACACTATACAAACCTCATCTTTATAACTTTTGAAATTGTATCAACTCATATTACTCATTTTTATGTATTTTTTGAGACTCCTGAAAGGCATACTTTTAGTTATCTTTGACTGTTTTAGCATCGACAATTTATTTTTACTGCTAATTTGTAAAATCGTGGAATATTTTATACTCTAACATTTTTATCTGCTATGACATATGTCTGTCTATTTTATTTTCTTAAGCCATAGACATAAGGTACCATGGACTACCTAGACCTTCCTTAAGCTAGTTGTACATTATCATAAGGGCAGCGACAGACTGCCCCTCCTCTGTGAACCGTTTTTTATTCGTTCTGGTCTTGATTTCTTAATTAAGATTTGAATTTGAAATTTAGAAGGGGTGGCAGGACGAGGAAAAAACGGGTGTCAGCATTTTTTTTTTATCTGGCCTGAACGCCGGAAGTCTGCTGACTTCTTAATACTACCAAGTGTACTATCGTATTTGGTAACACTTTAAACTATAAAATATATGGCCTGTGAATGTTATCAAATCTCTGAAGTGCTGCAGTAAATATATTGTATGATATACTGAGTAAACTTTGTCCGATGCCTTGCCTACCCCAGTAGGAGGGTTCGTATCTACGGCGTGTAACGCCACAACCCGATTCCCCGACGCTCCTTACTGCCTGCCTTCCTGCCTACCGTATACCTTCGTATCTACGGCGTGTAACGCCACAGCCCGGTTCCTTGACAATTCTTGCTGCCTGCCTTCCTGCCTACCTACCGGACGTGGTGCAAGAGCTGCATCAATCAAGTCTACAGAGACGTGCGCAGCCACAGCGCGCCCGCCAGCTGTACCCGCAGGTTGCGCACTGCGTTCACCTCGACTTCCACTACTTTGAAGAGTTACTGTCCGTCCTGCTGCCTGCCTAGCTGACGACCTCATACCCACGACGTGCGAAGCCGTACCTTTATTTTTTATTAACGTGGTTTACGTTTAGCTGTCTTAGCTATGCGTAACGTTACAGTGAGCCAGTCTTGGGTACTTTTCGCCTTATGAGCTGGTGAAAATTCCTGCTGGAATACCCAGTGCCTGTTTTCGAACATCGTTTGTGAAAGAGGTTCCACAATGTTTGTTAGGACTGTGTTATGATATACGAGGGCACTGGTTTCACTCCTTTTTCACAATAAAACACTTCCGTTGAACCCAAATAGGACACCCCAAGCGAAACCATGAATGCCGAAGGGTGATGACCACGCTGAACACGTGGCTGACGTCTGTTTGCTTCTTTACTAGAGTGTGCATACACTTTATCATTTGGTTTGTTGAAACTCTCCTCAACATTAAAAATATTTTCGTCCGAAAAAAGTATTTCGCGGTATTTTTTTCCCGCGTACTGCCTTAACAAAACCCGGCTTCTTTCGAGTCTGATTTTCATCAGCCGTGCGTTAAGAAGATGTGCTGTTTTTTTTCTATAAGCACGCAGTCCTAAGTCTTCATTTAACGCCCTTTTAACAGTAGTTCTGCTTAGTCCCATCTGAAGAGCTAAAATTTTTGATTTGCTTTGCTTTGCGGACATGATTTCGTTGGATTCGCGCCTCCACTGCTTTGATGACCGCTGGAGTCCGAACAGTACAAGGTCGACCGCTCCTTTGTTTATCTTCTAATCTTGAATCTTCCCAGAATCATCTGATAGTACGATAAATAAATCACAGTGGAATTTTCAAATTTTTCAGCTGTTTGAAAATCTCAGATGGCGCGTGACCGTAACGATGCAATGCAATTATAGTGGTCGGCACGTAACTTGGCAAGAGTTGTTAGATGCGCTGAAGTCGTTTTATACGTCTCTTTGGATACCAAGCGGGGCGCGGAGGACGTTTAGCACTGTTCCGGCTGCGCAATTAGTTGGTCAGTTGACACAAGGATCGACTGACCAATCGCGTCGCGTCCACGTTCTGTTTGTTCTATATGGTGGTTGGTCAATTTACGCACTATGCGCGAACTTATCCCTACTACGCCAAAACCTTGCCAAGTTACATGCCGGGGACTATACTGTGACTCTTTCTTCTTTGCGCGTCCACTCCATTTTAGAAAATGAACAAAATTCCAGAAACCCTTTGTTTTCATTTTCTTTAAATATTCAAATTTAGAATGCCCATAATATTTTCCTCGGCTTGTATTCTAAATTCGAAATTATACCTATGTGGCAGAACTTATTGGTCCGACCAAGTATAGCCATCAGAGAGCCATATTAATAGTTTTGTTTTTTCTGAAGCCATTTTGTTCTTCAGTAAGGATGTCATGTTTTAATAATTATTTATAAATTAGTTCATAAATGTATTCTACAAATATTTACAAAATATTTGGAATAAGTGCAATATAGGCCTGTACGACTCCATTTTATCTCTATCGCTTTTTTCGAATAGTGGTTTTATTACAGCAGTCTTGAGTTTGGTCGGATATATACCTTGCGTTATGCATAAATTAATTATGTAACTTTATTGTTGCTGTGGATATACCGTCATGTCCTACGCTCTAAACATTTTTTAAGGAATTTATTATTTGTTTTAGGATATCTTCGTGGCTAGGTGCCATACACATCGAGTTGTTCGGTTTGGATATATTTTAAGTAACTTGTGTTCCGGTATTACAGACAGGTTTAATTAGGTCACTAAAAAAATATCTTTATCTTTGTCAATTTAATTTTTTTGGTTAAGTAAAAAATACGGGTCCAATATTATTTGATAATCTCACTGACGGACTAATTACGAGTACAACTATCATTTTTTTTACCCAGGAAACATCCGTATACTCTGATAAACAAGTAAATTAAGACTTACAGCATAAAAATCAAAAAATCATAACAAATAGTTATAAATATCCTAACGCTAACGTTTTAAAAAACAAATTTGCGTATCTGTGTTATTATTGTATTTGTTCATCGAGTAGCGCATCGAGTAGTCTGATAAACTCATACAAATTAAATAATCCTTAATGTCTTAGGCAGAGGGTTCAAATTCGTTCGTTTTTAGGGTGGGTCAGGTAACAGCTATTACTGACTAAACCAGCTTTTGGCACTCAGCTCTAGGCTTAAGCAATTGGAAGTGTCAACACTATATAACATTGTTCATAACCAATTTAATTGTACTATCTTAAATAAAGTGCTTTGTAATGCAGCCCTAGAACTGTACACAGACGTTGGGTGCGTGCAAGCCAACTGTTTGCAGTGGGCTTCTGCTGATCTAACACTGGTTTTCGCGCATCAATTCGGCGAATGGCAGCATCGTATACCTTTTATAATAAATTTATTATGATGTACCTACCCAGTTATTTCTCGATCACAATGTAAGTATCAGATCGGCTTTTTGGGGGGATTGTGATATCTAATGCATGTGTGGCTACTTTCTAGCGACCAATAGTTTTATTTATTTCTGTTTACCTGGGAACAGTGTTGTGGGCTGCATTATTTTCTATGTATACAAAACTACTTTATCTACACTCATAACATAATGTTCCAAATATGAACTCAAAAACTATTGTATAAACACGTACTTTATATTCGCGGATAGGTAAAATTTAAAAAAAACCATTACAGTGCAAAATTTTCCTTCGATTTTCAAACAACTGCATCATAAAATATTACTTTTTAATTTTTACAGCACACTTTTACTTTTTAATTTCCTGGCGCGTATGGGCTCATTGACGTAATGTAGAAAAGTAGTGTAATTGTCTATGGATGCGCGCGCTGTGCTGTCATGCGCAATGACAATCTAAATTGCCCGCCATACCACGTTTTTTTTTTCGTTTCAACTTTGTTTTATTTCAACTGTATGAGTGAAGATAAAGTAGTGTATGCAACGGCATATAATTAGGTTTTAAAACACTCGCGTAATATTATTATCACATTCGGCTTCGTCTCATGTGATAAACCTACGCTCGTGTTTTAATAACCCCTATTAAAATTATGACCATTGCATAAACTACTATTATATTTCAAATGTTTTATCCTATAATGTAGTTGTTTACTGTTCCTTATTTTAATAAAATAAAAATAAAATAAATCACAAGCCATTAGTATTTTTGTAAAAGAGCCAAAACCCTAATTAATAGTAAAATAAAGTTTATTGAATAAAAAGTTTAACATAGAACATTAATCTCCTGACCCCTAAACTATAGTGTCAATGAATGAAAATATACTCAAATAATAACTTAAATTGTGTATTATTAAAAACTTAAGTATGAATAATCGCTCGAGGTACTTATAGAATTGTTTTCAAAACATATTAGTTTCTAAAAGCCATGTATAAAATAATGTTAGCAAAGCGTTGTCTCTGCGCAGGATCCAAAATAGAGCCTAACTGTTTGCAAATGTGTATTGGTACCAATGAGGGTTTTCTGGAAGACTAGAGAGGAGCACTGACGTGGGCCCAAACACTTGTCAAATGCTTATGTTTTCCGACATTTGTCAAATTGACGTCAATGTCAAGTTGATGCCATAAGTTGGGTTTCCCAAGCAGAAGACCGCTCGACAAAGTGAACCCTCATTGATCGATGGTAGAATGGATCAGCTAAAGTCAATACCTTTTTGGACCAAAGGCTCTACACATTCTATCATCGAAAGCGTAGGGATTGCGATTGATGCAATATCGAAAATGTATGGGATTGTCAATAGCTATCGAAATGCCACGCGATCAATCGTACTGTCCTACTTACTATTATAATCGTGAAAGTTTGTAAGTATGGACGGATGGATGTTTGTTGCTCTTTCACGCAAAACTTACAAAACGGATTACGATGAAACTTTACAGAAATATCACTACATATTATAAAATTAAGTCCCCCGCCGCCTCTGCACGCGATAAACTCAAAAACTACTGAACGTCTTTTCATGCGGTTTTCACCAACAGACAAAAAAGAGAAAGAGTGGGAAACGAGGAAGCTTTTTGTGTATAATTTGTCACGGGCGAAGCCGGGGTGCGTTACTAGTATTTTATAAAGATCTCTTACATATTGGCATTTCGACTATTGCCTTCACTGATAGAATGGTACTATGTTTAGATAGTTATGTCATCGATAAACAAGTAATCGATTTCTGTGGCGATACCCAACCACACATATTTTTGTTTCTGAGAGAAAATAAAATAAATTGTGTAACGTTACAAAAAAAACGTTCCTCAACTCGTGCCTTTCGGATACTTATAGTATAAAAAATATTATAAAAATGAACACAAAAATAAATAAAAACCAAACGAAAGTTACTGTGACGCAAACAAAATATTTTGTTACAAAATAACGAGTCCTATCGTTTGTATTTCGGTCCTCACGAAGGGTTTCCGGGTCATTGATGAACAATGTTTTGACAGTATTCCACGAGATATGGGGCACATGCACAGCACGCGTAGGTTCTGTAAAAAAGAAAATATGATCATAAAGTATATGTGAAAAACAGCATTCAGTGATAACCAGTACCAGTAAGCTCATTTTGAAGACATTTGACGTAGTAGACTGAACAAGACCGTAGGTATTTTACGAGAAATTTTGGAAAAAGACGTACACAACTACAAAATTTCAGTACATCCTCCTTCTATTATAAACACAGGTATAACCGTATCACGGGGTCACAGCGCTAACAAAGAAAATTTGGTTAAAATAAATGTCAATAGATGGCGCGATATGCATTGACTAGTTATTGAATTGTTTGTAAAATTAACATTATTTAAAATTGATCATAAAAATGTATATCTTTGTTTAATCAACTCTCTACAAAATTAAGGAATATTGGCTTCGCATTTCAAAGATTATTTTAATGGATCGTTTAAAATATATTTCCAATAGATGGCGCCGTTTTAAATTGCTGAGGCATGACACTCGTTTTTTTTTAATTTGTATTGTTACACATTTTGGTACAATGAAACTGAAAAAACGTGCAAAATTACTATAAAAACAAACTTCTCTGTATTTAAAGAAAAGAGTAGTCACGAACCGAGAAAACCCTTTTACTTGCAAGTCGCTGCTAACAACATCTATGTCCGTGGAACGGAACCGACCGCGATCGAAGTACTTACAAAAATAATCAGCATAATCAGACGAAAAACGCTAGTTACGTCGACACGGTTTCTTTGTATGGGATGAAGTATCTGTATGCTAGCATTATATTATCTGTGACCGTATTCATCATCATTTGCATCATCATCATCATCATGATCTGCACTAGAAATAATACTTCTAATGCGATTTTGCGCAGTTGCTATACCACTGCATCGAAGTTTAAATATTCGCGGTCCGATATTAATAAAAGAAAACATTTTTAATTAGTAGTTACAAATAACTTCTTTTTTTTCAACTACATTGTCTGCATGCAGGTAGTACCAAACATACAGACTAACCTATTTGTAATACCTATTATTAGGCAGGATAACTAAGTAAGCAATAATTAGTTTTGAAAAAGGAAATGCGTGACATCAGTGTTGACATTACGTAAAATTTACATGGCAATTAGACCCATGTCATTCAAACTAGGAATGTCGGGTATCTTAAAGAACAGTTTATTAGTACTTCAATTATTATTTTTTTAAAGAATATTTTAGAGCAAATTCAATATATAGTATAAGAACCGACTACAGCAGTTTGCATGAGTCGGTTTTTTTGTTAAACTTAATTTCACCAATGATAATTGATGGTAGAATAGATTGCTGGAGGGTTGCCTGTAAACATCTAGCCACAATAACCTCAATTAAATAATTTGAAATTAATGTTTGATAATTAACCCCAAATATAAAACTTTTCCAGTGAATCCAACGTCATTTGAAAGAATATGGTGTAGCAAATAGTAAACAATATAGTTGTCAGCTTTCAGTGAGCCGCAAGCTGTGGGTTGCACGTTTACCTGCAAAACCTGGCAACCCATAAATGGCGGCTAACTGAGAGCTAGTTGATGTGGCATAAGTATCCACGATACAGAAGTTGCAAACTTCTCCTGTATCGTGGGTGTAGTGTAGGGTAGAGATAAAAACAATAACAAAAAAAAAGTACAACGAGAATATAGTTAGTGTAGACGCGACCAGGCAACCCTGGATCTATGTATACAAAACTATTTTATCTACACTCACAACGTAATGTTCCAAATATGAACTCAAAAACTATTGTATAAACACGTACTTTATATTCGTGGATATGTAAAATTAAAAAAAGAAACCATTACAGTGCAACATTTTACTTCGATTTTCAAACAACTGCATCATAAAATAACTTTTTAATTTACTGGTGCGTATGGGCTCATTGACATAATGTAGAAAAGTAGTGTAATTGTCTATGGATGCGCAGTGCTGTAATGCGCAATGACAATCTAAATTGCTCGCCATACCACATATTTTTTTCGTTTTAACTTTTGTTTTATTTCAACTGTATGAGTGAAGATAAAGTAGTGTATGCAACGGCATATAATTAGGTATTAAAACACTTGCGTAATATTATTATCACATTCGGCTTCGTCTCATGTGATAAACCTACGCTCGTGTTTTAATAACCCCGTTTATAATTATGACCATTGCATAAACTACTATTATATTTCAAATGTTTTATCCTATAATGTAGTTGTTTACTGTTCCTTATTTTAATAAAATAAAAATAAAATAAATCACAAGCCATTAGTATTTTTGTAAAAGAGCCAAAAACTTATTAATAGTAAAATAAAGTTTATTGAATAAAAAGTTTAACATAGAACATAGAATCTCCTGACCCCTAAACTATAGTGTCAATGAATGAAAACATACTCAAAAATAACTTAAATTGTGTATTATTAAAAACATAAGTATAAATAATCGCTCGAGGTACTTATAGAATTGTTTTCAAAACTTATTAGTTTCTAAAAGCCATGTATAAAATAATGTTAGCAACGCGTTGTCTCTGCGCAGGATCCAAAATAGAGCCTAACTGTTTGCAAATGTGTATTGGTACCAATGAGGGTTTTCTGGAAGACTAGAGAGGAGCACTGACGTGGGCCCAAACACTTGTCAAATGCTTATGTTTTCCGACATTTGCCAATTTGTCGTCAATGTCAAGTTGATGCCATAAGTTGCGTATTCCAAGCAGAAGACTGCTCGACAAAGTGAACCCTCATTGATCAATGGTAGAATGGATTAGCTAAAGTCAAAACCTTTTTGGACAAAAGGTTCTACACATTCTATCATCGAAAGCGTAGGGATAGCGATTGATGCAATATCAAAAATGTATGGGATTGTCAATAGCTATCGAAATAGAATAGAATAGAATAGAAACTTTTATTTCGGACGCAAAAATCCATAGGGATTTTTTTTTTTCCATTTTCCATGTTAGTAACATAGAAAAACTTATTGCCTAGTGTTAGTAACATATACAAACTTATTACCTAGTGTTAGTAGCATAGAAAAACTTATTACCTAGTGTTAATAACAATCAACCTCCGCACAAACTGCTGCATAATCGGAGAGCCGAAGCTCTCAGCTACAGTTTTCAGGATGCCGTTTTGACTGTCCCTCACTCTCCTCAGCAGCGACGCTGTTTGTTTTCGTATAATCGCGTAGCATACGAGCTTGCGCGAACATCTCCGACGCGCTACAGTAACGGGGCAGTCTCAACAACATCCTGAAAGCATTCTTATATTGGACACGCAGGCCATCTAGCGATCTTTTAGCATAATTGACCCATAGACTGCCCGTGTACAGACTTTGGCAATAAGCCTTGAAAAGTGTTACTTTTACTAGGTCCGTACACCGCGCAAATCTACGAGACAACATATTGCTCCGGACCGCTAGTGCCCTACGCTCCCTCTCAATGTCCACATCGTCCCTGAGGTCGGCGGCAATAAAATGCCCCAGGTATTTAAAAGTGGTCACCCTATTAACCCGTTAAGGAGCAACTCTGGTCCCTCTCCACGGCGTTTGCCACCGACCTCAAAGACCATGTATTCACATTTTTTTACATTATATTTTAAACTATGTGCGGCAGCGTAGGCTTCACACGTCTTAAGCAGCTCTCTGATTGCTCCTGTCGACGGACCCAGCAGCACCATGTCATCTGCATAACTGATGTTGTTGATTCTAACCCCATCAACACTGCATCCGACACGCATACTGCTGAGTGCGATTATGAGGTTATCCACGTACAGGTTGAAGAGCCTGGGAGACGTCAGACCCCCCTGCCTCACCCCGCACTCCAACCTATACTGCTCAGAGACTGTATCATCCCATTTCACATGGTTACTCTGATTACCATACCAGTACTGAAAAAGTCCGCATATTTCCGCGGGTACACCCCTGTCTCCCATCTTTCTCCAGAGTACATCGTATGAGACAAGATCGAACGCCTTGGAGAGATCAAGGAAACAGGCGTACACCGGCGTCCCGCGATCTATATAATATTGAACAGTATGCTTGAGACTTAAAATAGCACTTTCAGTTGATAGTCCGGGGCGAAACCCGAACTGTGCATCATGAAGATGTATGTAATTACTTAAGCAAGAATCAAGCATACCGTCCAACACCTTTGCTGTTATTGTCGCAAGAGAAATGGGACGATAGTTACCTCTGTCCGAGATGTCACTGGTTCTGTTCTTCACAATGGGAACCACGATGGTCTTCATCAGGTTAGCAGGTAGGTACGCGTGACTTATACACATTGTGAAAAACATAGCCAAGATTCGCAGCAGATGCACACCTGCGTGCTTCAGGTGCTCAATGCTGAGCCCATCATGTCCTGGAGATTTGCCTCTGCTCATACTATTTATGATTGTACGAACTTGCTTGGTTGAGAAACGTATCAGAGGTTTCGCACCACGACAGCTGGGCTCACCATCATTCACCAAAGTTGAGGGACCGAGTGGAGATTGAACATTGAAATGCTCCTTGAACATATTCGCAATTTCCCTTTTGTCATTCATCCCTTCCACACACGCAGAGAGGCCAGGCTTCGCATTCAATTTACCAGTGGACTTCCAAAATATACCAAAATTTTTATTAGCTCGTTGCTCTGCTAACCTATCCATAACAATTTGCTCAGCGTTATTTTGACAAAATTTCAGTCGACTTTTAAAAACTTTTCGCTTCTCATGCATTTCATCATAAACCGGGCCAGACGAGGGGCGATTGTTCAGAATCCAGGTCTGAAAGCTACACCTGGCCTCGCGGTGTGCGTCTCTCACATACTCATTCCATCCACACACACGCCTACCCCGCCTCGGTCTCACAGCAGATGTCTTTTTAGATTGCTTAGCCGCCGCACATAAGGTTTCCACAATTTGCTCGTACAAATTATCCAGAACAACTCTATGCTCAGTCAAACCACATGAGCCAGCACTGCACCCTTCAAACTCTCTCGAAATGCCACGCGATCAATCGTACTATCCTACTTACTATTATAATCGTGAAAGGTTGTAAGTATGGATGGATGGATGTTTGTTGCTCTTTCATGCAAACCCTACAGAATGGATTACGATGTCGAATCAATTTTCATAAAAAACAAAATACCTGCAGATTTTTACATAGGGATCTCAGTATAATAAGACTCTAAGATCGGAAGTATTTTTATAAAAAGTTACAAAAAACCGACCAATGAATACATACCAGGTTCCCTTTGAACATTGTTGAGATCGGCCGATTGACGAACTGGACAGGTTACCAAGCGCGGCTCAAAACCGAGCGGGGCCAATTGGGGCGTAGGATTCCGGGGATCTTGGGCGAGATGGGGCACAGGATTCTGGGGTACTTGGGTGTAGACCCACCCGATAGGCTTGGACGGCGGGACTTCTGTCATTTTTTAAACCCTGGAACATAAATTATAGAACTAGAAAATAAATTGCTGTAGTTAGTGAAAGCTACGGATATTTATACATACAGGTACATACACATTATTTTATAATATGATGTATGGTGCCTCAGAAAGCACGTTAAGCCAAGCAAGCAAAGAAAGCACGCTAAATTGGTCCTACGCCTAACCTTTCTCCAGTCGTGTCGGGTTGCCGACCCATTGGACTATGAGTGTAGGGTACAGAGAGCGCACCACGTAGATAGCTAGTCTCCGCTGAGATTGGGCACTGCGACCGAAATTCGGTCCGGAGGGCTATGTTTTATTGTTACACTAGCTGTCCCACGCGGCTTCGCTCCCATCAACTGGCTAACTACCTACCCATCTACCCTACCTACCCTACATACCTGATTGTTGCGTGTACGCAGCGCACGCAACGAAAGCTCTTAAAAAGGATATTTTTTTCCCGTTTTTGCTACATTTTTCATATATGCTCCGATCCTATTGGTCGTGGCGTGATGTTATATAGCCTATAACCTTCCTCGATAAATGGGCAATCCAACACTAAATGATTTTTTAAATTCCAACCAGTAGTTCTTGAGATTATCGCGTTCAATTAAACAAACAAACTCTTCAGCTTTACACTCGTAATATTAGTATAGATGTACTGGGATTTTATTGTAGACGCAAAGCATAGCTTGGTGTTGTAAAAATCTTAAAATGATGCATTCAACATTTCTACAACTGAAATTGAATGAGACGAAATTTAGGGCGCTAAAACTAAGTGATTAGTAAAATATTATTCTTTCGAAATATTGTTGGAGCCGCTGAAGATTGTAAGAATATTTAAAAAAAATTGTCTGCCTGCTTCATCATCATCATCATTTCAGCCGAAATACGTCCACTGCTGGACATAAGCCTACCCTAAGCGTCGCCAAACAGATCGGTCTGTTTATTCCGGCTAATATCTAAAGCTGCTAAACCGATTTTCACTGGCAGATAGCACATTTTATAAAGAGTACTAAGGCTACTTTTTATTAAATAGGGTTCCGCGCAAAAGCTAGCTTTTTATCGGCTTATGTTTCCGCAATAGCGGCTTGTTTCGGCTTAGTTTTGTTTTGTTGGGTCCATAATTGTTTCTGTAACTATATTTACCACCTGTATGTACATTATGGATGCAATAAATTTAATTTGATTTTTGATTTTTTGAAACCACCAAATCTAGTAATATACTGACAAAAATAGTAAATGATCACCAAAATTAAATTTAGAATCGCAACAGAGTCGACGGAGCCCCGCTGGGCGGGGCTCCTATTTCTGAATACAGGGTCTAAAGTAAACTAACACGAAGGTGATGACGGGAGCTGAGTTCGCTCGCTTTGCTCGCTCACTTCAGCTCCCGTCATCTCCTTCGAACCTAACCTGTCCGTGTCGGGGTGCCCTTAGCTCCCGAGCTCGCTTCGCTCGCTCTTGGACTGATTCATTGACCAAATCACTAGATTTGATATCTTACGGTTTTAGCACTTATGAAATTTGGTGATCAATTTACTAAATTTGGTTTAGGTTTATTTTTTTTGCTGATTAGTATATATTTTAGGTGATAGAGGTTATCGTTAGAAAGTTTTTTTTGGTGGTCATTATATTTATTCCCCTTTTTATCTGCTATATATATAAAAGAAGAAACTGACTGACTGATCAATCAACGCATAGCCAAAACCTCTCGGTCTATAATCATGAAATTTGGCAGAAAGGTTCCTCAAGTAACAGTGAGCACTAAGAAAGGCATTTTGGAAATTTAAGGGGGTAAAAAGGGAGATGAAAGTTTGTATGAAGAGTCGAATTCATAAGGCTAATATTATTGAAACTTGGCACAAATAGTCATCATCATCATCATATCAGCCGAAAGACGTCCACTGCTGGACATAGGCCTCCCCCAAGCGTCGCCACATTGATCGGTCCCGTGCGTCTCGCAACCAGCGGATCCCCGCAACCTTCACCAGGTCATTGGTCCACCAACCGATGGGAGGCCTTCCAACGCAACGTCTTCCGGTTCGCGGTCGCCACTCCAGAACCTTTCTGCCCCATCGGCCATCCGTTCTGCGAGCAAAGTGCCCTGCCCACTGCCACTTAAGTTTGGCAATTCTTTGGGCTATGTCGGCACAAATAGTAATCTAAGTAAATGATAAAGGTTGTCATTATTAGTTTTTCGAAACTACCCCCAAAAATGATGTGGTGTTTTTGGACCACTCTACAAAAAGTTATGCGTATACATAAAAAAATACATGTCGAATTGAGAATATCCTTCTTTTTTTTTGTCGATTAGAACCTCGACCCTCAACGGGGTAAAAAGGAGTTATTAAGTTTTTAGGCGAGGATTTTACTTTGTGGCGGTAACCTTAGAATTATCCTAATAACGAATCGAAATTGTTACTGGTATAACTATACTTAGTATAAGAACGGAATAAGGAATAGTTGCGGTATAATACATTTTAATTTGTAAGTTTGTAGATATCTGCGATACTCCATTTTTATTGATTTAACGAAAGCTTATTTTTGGTCCTCTTCACTAACTGCACATAAGAGATCATATGTAGGATAAAATACGAAATCACTCGAACGACATCGCGGGTGAAGTGCTAGTAGTATTATGTAACTAATACTAATGCACTGCACATGTGCGAGTAGCAATTATAAAGCTATAATTTACTGTATAACGTTGTTCATTGACTTGAATGTGCCCTGGCAGTTGAGAGTATGTTATGCTATCTCGAATTTCTCTCTGATGGTGGCGCATGTGTTGGATCATTCAGGTCCTTTCATGATGGCCGAGCTGAGGGGTGCCAATCCATGCATCATATTCGTGAACGGGCGCCGTCAGTTGGGATTGGTCATAACTTAACTGCTTCGGACTGTTTTGAGTTGTTTCTTTTATTGTAAACGATTTTATGAGTGTGTGATTTTGTGTGTGTGTGTTTTTGTGTTTTTTTTTTACATCTTTCTCAAATATAATATAATTATGTAATTTTCCAACAAGAATTTTTGTAACCAAATAATTTGTAATATTTATTTACAGATTAAAAAGAGTTTCCGTGGAGTTTCATGCACGTTTTTCTCCTACCGAAGCTTGTGAATGTGTTGACAATTTAAAAGTACCTTTCAATGGCTTAATTGAAATAAATGATTCAAGTTAAGCTTGAACAATCAAGTGCCAGTTCCAATGGATCTTAAACCTTGTCCAAGTAAGACGATTTTCTACACTGGCCATCAAAACTTAGTACCACACTTTTGAAATTGCAAATAGTTTCGGACTATAGAAGTCAAAGTTCATAACTTTGCAAAGCAAAAAACGTTTTACAGAAAATGTTATTAACTTCCTTTGAAATTATAGTTTATTTATTATACATCATCATCATCATCCTATTAATGTTCTCACTGCTGGGACACAGGCCTCCTCTCTGTGAGAGGGAATGGGCCATAATCCACCACGCGGGCCCAATGCGGGTTGGTGGATGTCACATGTCTTCGAATTTTTGGTTCTAGGACATGCCGGTTTCCTCACGATGTTTTCCTTCACCGTTTTTGAGAGCAGTAGTGATGAAATAATTTACACAAAGTAAAGCGCCTGCCTAGGTTCGAACCCACGACCTACAACTTGTAAGTCGCGGCCGATACCACTGGGCCACCACTGCTCACTTTATTTACATTAGTAACATTTTTAACATAAAAAATATGGAACCAAAAACCTATGTAGGTAACAAATGTTAGAGTTGACTGATAGAATAACAAAAATTAAAAAGTTTTTTTAAAAAGTTTTGCAACAGGGCACGAGAAGGCAATACCAGTTATTAAAATATAATAGCGCAAAACATACTTACAAATTAAGTTTTTTGCCAGTAAGTTGAAAATGGTTATTTATTGGTTTGTAACTTTTTTTACGTTAAACACGTTACTAATGTAGGTAAGTATAATACATTATGATTTCAAAAGAAGTTGATGAAATATTCTATAAAAGTTTTTTATTTCAAAACTCTGTCTTCTATAATTTAGGACAAATTGTAATTTCAAAAGTGTAATAAGTACTAAGATTTGAAGGCCAGTGTATATGATGGAGTCAAAGCACGCCATACATATATATGTATTCTATTACTGTAGCTATGTGCGACTATATATCCTCTTGTTATGTACACAATGATGCGCGTATATATTAAATACGTAAAACGTCTAGCCTAGACATATATATAGCTATGGTTTTTTCCCAACACGTCTTCATTGGTTTATGTTATTTATCTAAACATTGAGGAATTAACCTTTGTTATAACCACAAAAGGAAATCATAAGATTAAAGATTCACTATATATAGTTAAACTATAGTTCAATAATATGACACACACAATAAGTAAGAATGAAAAATAACAATGCCTGTGTTTCAGGCAATTTGTTAAATCATAAGTGATACGTCCCGTGTAACAAGGAGAGAGTCTACTGTCAATCATGCGATACAAATCCAGACTGCAGGTGCAGAATGCTGCCTAGATACACACATAAATACTTACAATACTCGCCAATCTTCATGGCCGCTCTGAAGTTCGCTATCCGATGCGCGAGCATTGCGCGCTGCTGTTTTAATAAGCGATTTACTACTGCGCAGCCATTGTAGCCAACTTCAGAGCGGCCAAGAAGAATGCGAACGGCACCATAAATTAACTATGATGCATACCGATTACCGGTTTACAGAGCGTCACTTCGCGATTTAGTTCGGTCTCCCGTCTCTGTCACTCACACCATTCTGACAGTCTCATTGTAAAGTTTAATATGTTGCTAAGTATGTACACATGTTTACTAAAACTAATAATATATTTGAAATATTTACCAGACCATGATTCACTCACTACTGTTAGTTACCACAGTTGATCCACTACTACTCGCCATTGCCTAAAACAAATCTAAAAATAGCGTGGTATCACATTCTCAGCTGCACTAGGTTTGTGTAGCATACTCCTTATCAGGATGGTTTTTATTGGATTACTAGCTGCCGCCCGCGGCTCCGACCGCATTGAATTAGTATGTTTGAACCATATCAATCATAGTCCATGTGTTATTCTGATGTATAAGCTATTTTACTGTAAAGTTTCATCAAAATACGTTAGGTAGTTTTTGCGTAAGAGTAACATACACCTATCCATCCATCCTCACATACTTTCTCTTTTAGAATAGTAGGAGTAGTAATCCTTTGAACACCCGGTGCCACTGTACAGACATGTCCCACTTTTTGAAACGTACCAACTGTCTATTCACATGCACACTAGATGACCTGTACAGCGCTTCTGGCGCTGTAATAAACTAGGCCACCTACTGTGCCCAAATAATCTTATTAAATGTACCGTGAAATCGAAAAGAAGAAGTGTTGTTTTCATTGCTATGATGCGAAAAAAAAACAATCGGCCGAACAACATTGTTTTGTTGTTTTGGCAACTTCTCCCACTCTGGGTGGAGCGGGAGGGCTCTACCCAGAGAGAGAGAAGTCCGTGTCACACTTTTACTGACTAAAACCCCAAAAGAAATAAAAACTTTTTCACAAAAAAAATTACCGACTTCAAAAGCAAAACATTAAAAAGTGGAAAATAAATTTCGTTTTGGAAGTCGGTGTCGATATACGATATAAAAAGAACTACCAAAGAGACCGGTTCGGCTGCCGAAAATAAAGTTATTTGTGACTTTTTAGTTTCTTGATTTTGAAGTAGGTTAATTGTCCCGTCATGTCCTGTCGGTTAAGTTAACTGTTCTGTGATGTTCAGATCTATTATAAAATCACGCTGCTTATGAAGCTCACCAAAACATAAGCCATTAGTGAATTTTAAAGAGTCAATAAACTCAATTAATTAATTAATATACATACTCATAAAATAATTTAAATTGGGTTTTATAAAAAAGAACTCGAAGTTTTATAAAACTACAAAGCTACATATAGAATTGTTCATCAAAACATTTCATAGTTTCTAAAATCAATATAAAATAATGTTGAAACGCGTTTTCTACACCCTACGGACGATCTTAAATAGCACCTGATGCAACTGAATAGCAACGATTTGCATCTGTGTGTTGGTGCTACCACACCAATTGATCGACGGTAGTGTGGATCAGTAGACGTCAATCCTCAATGCCTTGATGGACTAAAGGCTTTATAGTCCAGGAAAATTAGGGGTTTCACCTCGGAATGAGAGATAGTCGGCTATAAAATTGTGTTAACCTTTATTTTGGCACCATAAATAAATGTCAATTAAATGTCTCAAAACCTACTTATCGTAGGGTGTCCGCGTCTACAGATATTCCAAGGTCAAAGGTCAATAAAACGATTTTTTACACATTTATTGCAAATATCTCGTGTCCTATGGGTTTTATGCTAGTTGTATGTACCATAAATATTGTATACGATTAAATTCCGTACAACTTTTGTGTAAACAGTTTTTTTATAACTTGAACCATTTTCGAGATAGAGGGCGGAGCGCGCGCAGTTTTTAACTATTTAGAGTATCATTCGAGGTCAACCTGTAGTCCTGATTAAAAACACGCTGCATAAAGTTTATAAATTATTAATAAATATATTAATTCTAAATAATTTGCATTTCTTATTAAATATTACATCATATTTTTTTTTTCAATATTTCAATATCTATTCATTTAATAACACTTACCTACTCGTTTAATTATAAAGTTATTAAGAGAAATACTTTAATTACATTTTAATTCTAATCTTATTTATATCATTACTTCCTAACTAAATAAAAAGAAAATAATTCAGATAGTCTACGTTAAAATCTCCAAATATTTACAAACCGACAACAGATACTTTAGTATCAGTATTTTCAAACAACCTACTCAACTATCTTAAATTAAAATCTAATTATTCTATGACAGGAACAAACAACCAAAGTAAATAAGCTGCAATAAATAATCTATATGAAGGACTATTTTAAGTTTTTTTCGTTTTCATTGTAATTACAAAGTAAAATCCAATCGAAAATATTTTTTTGAATCCAGTACCGAAAACACCCCGACAGTTTTCCAAACAAACCCGAGCCCGTGTGACGTCACAACGTTCATTTCTACTCATTGTGGCACATAGCTTATACAGTGTTTTGACTTTTAACCGATTCAATCTTGTTATTATCGTCAATATATTGATGAATATCGAATACATTGATCATAAATATCGAACCTTAAAAGTTATCGTGCTTGCTTCGTATCATTATGTACGAACACTACAAAAATATCCCCATTATATGTGTTTCGCGCAATAGCCAAGTACCTAGCAATCTGTACTAAATTTGAGAAATGTTCTATGTCTAACTAGATTCCAATTATAATATGTTAATTATGTTGTTATCTGGTTTTAATTTAGTATTAGATCCGTATTAATTTCTTACTTTGATCATTAAAGACTGCGAAAAGTAATTTTTTAAGGGGACTTTCGAGCAAAGTTGACATTGTTGTATAAATAAGTAACTTGAAAACATGATTTTTTGTTTTTGGAGATATATTCATTATTTTATTCTTAAATGACAGATATAGGCGTAAAACTAATATTTCTGTTTGAATTATGAAAATCGGTCACTAACACGTAATATTCATTACGACTACTTTATTTATGCTCAAAACTTCCAAATCGTCCATCAGGTGGGTATATTATCGACATTAGCCTTTATAAATCCTTTATCACACATGACTAAATAAAATTTGTTGTTTAATAATATTTTTGCACTAATTTTCGGATATTTTTTGTCAATTCACGTGCAGTTGTCACTGTATTATATATTTAATTATACTGTATTATACATAATTCCTTGAACGTTATGACGTCACCAACATGGCGACCAATCATGACCCGTTTGTAGACAGGTGGTTCTTTTTTAAATTTTATCGATTTTCAATTGCTTATAATAAATTGAAATAAAATATTTAAGAGATTTTTGCAACGACAATATAATTTATGATATGTAAAGTTTTAAAATACATTTAAAAAATCGTATTTTTTTAAATTCAACAACCCAATTGCGAAAGGAGCCGATACGAGCGCGCGTTAGGCGGTTAACACACTGCCACGCGTCACGCTGCATGTTGCGTGAAAACGCACCTACGCGCGTACTTGCATGCGTTTGACTATTAGAAACGAAACATACCATTCCCCGTGGCTCTTCGCACGCTACCGCCAGTAAACGGATAGTACTAATAGTGAACAGAAATTAAGTTAAGATATCGGAAACTCGTAACAAACAGTAAACATGGTAAATATCCCGTTTCTAATGTTAATGTTAGGATTAAGTTAACTAAAACATTACATTTAATAATTTAGCAAGTTAACACAGGAGGGTGCTAACACTACCTACTATCATGGAAAACATGAATGATAATATTACATTTATAAGAAGAACTACAATTTAAATGCGTCGACAGCAAGTTTTGAAGATAATTATTTCTTATCCACCGACTCTCATCCCCTGGGAAGAAGTTTACCCGACTTATCTACATGGAATTGCCAAGAAATGACTGATTTACAGGAAACTGTCAGAGATTTGAAGGAAAAGCAAGAGAGTGTGCATAAGGAAATTGAAAACTTAATAAAAGAAAATAATAATAATAATAGTCTAACTAAAACATTTTCACCAAAAATTAATACTCCAAAGCGTAAATCTAGAAACTTAAACAAATCAAAGACTTTAACCACCAAATTTCAATATGAACATGGAATGATAGAGAAACCTAGCAACACACTACATAATGAGATTCAAAAAGCCAACTTAACCACTGATACTACTACACGAAATACGGAGGATCAATCAAAATTAAAGAAGATAGACGCGGAATGTACTCAAACTACCATGCAGCATAGTAAGAAAAAAGCTATTACAACTGAGACTTCTTATGATAAAAGCAAAAATAATTATCTGAAGAAGAAAATACATGACCTTGGAACCCAGCAAATTACGAGTTTAACTACACGCCTGCTTGACTTGAGATCTAATAACTTATACGAAAGATACTGCACAGAAGGAATGTTAAAATACTATGCAATCGCTAAGCAACTTTTAAACACGGAGTTGACATGTAAGCCTTGTGATAAAATGGTAATTTGTGTAGGTGAAAAAGACTATAACCCTTCTACTTTGCTAAATTAATTATATACGTTTAAAAAAAATATAATAGCTGTTCAATTATTGTGTTAATTGTATTGGAAAGTAAATATCTAAATGAAAAGTTACTGAATAATAATTTAGAATAAATTAATATGTAATAATAATGAAAATTATTACTTCCTACATACTCATAGCAATACTTGTCATAAACTGAATGTTCTGATCGACGCAATTAATTATAAAAATCAATATCTAAACTTCAACAAAAACCCAACAGCTCAGTCAAAATGCTCCAATTTGTCCACATATTTTACTGGAAACCTAAACACAAGAATTACTGACCAACAAGATCATATAACTATAAAATCACCCCAAATAATACTTTTTTTTTGCAAATACTAGCAATGCTTAAAACTAAAACGCTCTTTGATCAACCATTAAAAACTGTATGATAATGAGTTAAGTAGACTTCAATGCGTAAATTCTATTGACGGAACTAATTTACAGTCATTAAATGTTGTTCATCAAAATATTGCAGACTTAAGAAGTCAAAAAGAACTTACAGAAATTGCGGTCGACTCGTTTCTAAATGACGGATTAATTATTGATGTAGTATGCTTGACGGAGACTTTTATTAGGGCAGGTTAGGAGAGAAGCTATATCTTAAATGGTTACAAATCCGGAGACTGGTATTCAAGAAATAAAAAAAAGCGAGGCGGTGTTTGCATATACTGCCTGAATAACATAGAGTACAAAATACTGATAAATTGAAAAAATATGCGTCTGAATGAGTGTAGTGGAATTGAACTCTTACAATATAACATTATAATAATAGCCTTATATCGTATGTCAAGCTCATACCTCTTTGTTTTCCTACGTAATTTAGAAATAATGTAGTGCAACGTTCGAAATAAATCAAATAAACAATTAATCATAGTAGGTGACCTTAACAGAGATATCTTGAGTAAAAAAAACCGATAGAATTAAAAAATCCATAGACGAATTAACTAGGATTGTAAATAATTTCGGATTGACACTACATATAAAACAACCAACGACCAAATCATAAGTAAAACTGTAAGGATGAATGTGAGGTTATACCACCGGGACTGTCAGATCATGAAACGGCTCAGATGATATTCATACAAATAGACAATAAAGTTCCATCTCTACGCTTTTGCACAATTAATAAGCGTGATTTTAGCAACGAAAATAAAGAAAATCCTTTAGTTGTATGTCAAATTAAAAAATTGCCAACTAGTTTCCCACTAGTTGGCAATTTTTTAATTTCAATTATTTTCTAATCACAAACGCAATTATTTTCTAATCAGGAAGCTAATAGTGCGTTTAATCACCTTCACGATACACTTGTCTTGTTCTTTGATTTGTGCTTCCCTAAAATTAAGATCAAAATCAACCTAGTTAAAAAATATACGAAATGGATTTCCAACAGTATAAAAAAAACCGGCCAAGTGCGAGTCGGACTCGCGCACGGAGGGTTCCGTACCATTATCGCAAAAATAGGCAAAAATATCACGTTTGCTGTATGGGAGCCCCACTGAAATATTTATTTTATTCTTTTTTTAGTATTTATTGTTATAGCGGCAACAGAAATACATCATCTGTGAAAATTTCAACTGCCTAGCTCTCGCGGTTCATGAGATACAGCCTGGTGACAGACGGACAGACAGACAGATGGACAGACAGACAGACGGATCGCGGAGTCTTAATTACTAAGACTCCGCGATCCCGTTTTTTCCTTTGGGTACGGAACCCTAAAAATCAACTAAAACCAAAAATAACTTGCGCTTTAAATACTATTTCTCATCTGACAAAGACAGTAAATTAAAATACTTAAACTATAATAAATTACTTAGAAAATGTATACAAAAAGCACAAAAAAAATCATAATACAAGTTACATAACTAAAGCTAAGAATAAATGCAAAGCGTCATGGGACTTAATAAAATATAATTCCAATAATCATCAAATATAGGAATCAAATATTAAGGAAATAGATACGGAAACTTGGTCACTAACAAGCCCCACGGACATTGCCAATTATATAAATGAGTATTTTATCAATTCGACGAACAACGATTTTAACTTAAACACTAATAACTATGACATGAATCCTGTAAATTCTAGTATGTTTTTAATGCCCACTAATGATGACGTAAATACAAAAAGTAATAAAAACACTCAGGGATACAAACTCAACTGGTTATGTTGAAATACCTACAAAAATTATAAAATATAATACATAGGCCTTATTATTACCCCGGTACTAGTACATCTAATAGAATTATCATTATTCACGGGAGTGTTTCCTGCGAAATTGAAAATGACAGCTATTAAACCAATACATAAAAAAGGTATTAAAAAAAACTTGTTGATAATTACAGACCGATAGCCCTCTTGCCTATTTTAGCGAAAATTTACGAAAAGGACATGCATACGCGATTAATAAATTTTATCGAAACGTTCCAAACTTTGAAACATGAACAGCATGGATTCCAAAAAAGGAAATCGACAACCACAGTGGCAATTAATTTAATTAACCTAGTTACTAAAAATATTGACCAGAAAATCCCGACATTTTTTCACATGTCAAAAGCCTTTCACTTTGTATCGCACGAGCTACTACTAAAAAAATGTGATAAATATGGAATACGCATAAAGCAAATACATGGTTAAAAAGTTATCTTGCAAACAGATCGCAATTTGTAGAAATTACTGTAGATAAACCAAATCAAAATGGTGAACTGACATTTAAATTCAAATTAGGCTACAATTGCACAGGCGTTCACAGGGCAGTATTTTAGGCCCCCCACTTTTTCTGATTTATATCAATGACCTGACAGAAGTAACTGGTCATCCCTGCATACTCTTTGCAGACGATGTGGCTGTAATTATCCTTAAAATAAATAAAACTATAATGAGGAAATAAATAGTACCGTAAGCAAAGTAATAACTTGGATGAAAAAGAATAACCTTAAACTAAATATGTACAATTTCGTAACCAAAACGATAATTTAATTCAAATCAATTTTATTCAAATCGATTTAATCATTACTTATAGAGATAAACAAATACAGCAATCAGATAATATGACTTTTCTTGGGATAGATGAGACGATGAGACGAGAGTTGTTCCTGGATTTATCATATTGATAAGATATGTGGCAAACTCAGTAAGTCTGTTTATGTTCTATGGCGTATATCTAACCTTATAAGTAGACAAGCCCAATTACAGGCCTATCATGCATATGTTGGTTCAATACTTCGTTATGGTATACTGGTATGGGGAACCTCGGTGCATCTCGAAAGAGCTTTCATCGCGCAGAAGAGGTGTACACGTGTGATTTGTAATGTATATCCACTTACATCCTGTAAACCACTATTTAAGAAACTTAGAATACTTTCAATGACTGGTATTTATATGGAGGAAATATGTAAATTTACCAAATCACACCCTGAGATGTTTGAACAACTGGGCGATAAATGTAAGTTCAGAACTAGATATACTATTAGACTAAGTATTCCTAGAATGAAAACGGAACTATATAGGCGAAGTTGCTATTCTATGTGCATTCAGATTTTTAACAAGATTCCTAACGAAATTAAAGAACTTCCAATGGTCCGCTTCAGAAGGACTTTACGCAGGTGGTTAATAGAGAATTCCTTCTTCTATACTATAAAAGAGTTCCTTCAGTTTAAATTTTAATGACCTAATTGTATACTTACCAAAAATTTGCATGTCATTCTGCTATGATTAAATATGTTAAGCTACTATTATACTACATTGTAAGAACTTTTGTAATCAAATTTATCTGCAAATAAATCTTTGACTTTGACTTTGATCGCGCGCACGCTCCTTGTTTATTTCTCGTTCGGAATTTGAAAAATTTCGAATCTCTAATCTGCGGTATTCATTATTTCGTTCTCGAACGTTCTATACTACTCAATTACTGATGTAGTCGGGTCGAACATTGACTTTATAGATGGATATCGACAAAAGAAAATAAGTAATTTAATATTTCTCTAAGATAATATTATGAAGAGGCCCGCCCGCCTCAATGAGCATAATTAAATTAGTACATAATTTCAAATTGATATTATTTACAAAATAAAACAAGATCTTATTTTTACGAACTAAGAAATCGGGTATCCATCGATTTCGATAATATAATTAAAATTGCAATGTGTTATATAAATACTTTCTGAGTGCAAATGATTGCATTATTGATGAAAATACCAAAATCACTATAATACATATATAAAATATTTGAGGAGCGCCCGTGATTTCTCTAGTATCCCATTATCAGATCCTGGTTTCCTTATCATGGTTCTACCCTTGCAATATCTCCTTTCCAACAAAAAATCGGTTCATAAACGACGAAGTTATCCGAAATATATATATATATATATATATACGGTCGAATTGAGAATATTCCTCCTTTTTTGAAGTCGGTTAAAAAACATTCCTCAACTCGTGTTCGTGTGCTTATAATATATAAAATATTTTAAAAATGAAAAAAATCATAAAAGCCAACGTAAGAATATATTAAAAAGAAAACGAATGAAAAAGGTAAATTATCGTTTGTATGTTCCCAAATATGAGTTGCAGTTGGAGCAGCGATGAACCACGTTCTGACAGGAGTCCACGAGGTATGGGACGCATGCGCAGCATACACAGATCCTGTAAAAAAGGAAAATGCATTTGTAAATAAAGCGTATGTGCAAAACAGAATTCAATTAGAACGCATTTCTACTAGTTAAAACTAGTTTCAACTAGATGCTTCTGTTGGAAGCAGAAACTAATTTTGACTAGACAAAACCTGTTTTGACAAAATGGATCAGTTAAAACTGTTAACTCGACTGAGGGCAAGTTAGTCGAGCTTTTTTTTTAACTTAACTTAATTTTGAGAGGATCGTACCGAAAACTAAACAAGATCGTATTTTACCAGAAATTAACGACCAAAACGAACTTTTTCAGAAAATACTCCTTTTAATTAAATTCGAGTTCAGTAAACGGTGCACCAGTACCAATACAAGCGGGTTTGGCAATTTTGTGCAGTTATCCAATGTTTAAAAGTATACATTTAATTAGTAGTTACAAATATCTTATTATTTGCCAACTGCTTTGGCCTAATGCAGGTAAGTTCAAACAGACATAATATAAGTACTTCAGTCATCAATTTTTTTTCAGAGATATTAAACGACAACGAAAATGATTTTTCTGCTACATTTTCTAATTAAAATTTATAAACTACTTACAAACATAAAACCAATGCAATTAAATGAGTCTGCATGCCAGGTTCCGTTTGAACATTGGTAAGTACAGTTGATTGACAAGCCGGGCAGGTTACCATGCACGGCTCAGGACCGAGGGGTATTGGGGCCAATTGGGCAGTAGGATTCTGGGGTCCTGGGGGAAAAAAGGGCATAGAACTCTGGGCTAATTGAGGAAATTGGGGCATGGGATTTTGGGGAACTGAGCCCACTACGGGCATTGGCCTCAGTGGTACTTTGTCTTCGTTGGTCATGATGGACGGCGGGACTTCCTTCATTCTTTAAACCCTGAAACATAAAATATAGAACTAGAAAATAAATTGACATGGTTTGTGAAACCTGAGTCAAGATTTTATTTAAGACTGTCATTGCATCTATTGGTGTTGTAAATGTCAAAAAACAATGCATCAACATTTTATGCAACATAGTTTTAAACGTTGTCCAAGTAAGATCCGCCAGACCTGAATTCGCACACGGCAGCCAATCTCAGAAGAGAGAGGCACTATGAGATATTATAGTGCACAAGTGTGTGTGCAAACACAGGTGTACCTAATCTCTTTACCCTCACCACGGGGTCCCAGCACTAACAAAGAAAATTTGGTTTAAATAAATGTCACTAGATGGCGCGATATGCATTGATTCATTATTGAACTGTGTGTAAAATTAACATTTTCTAGAATTGATCATAAACATTGTATGTTCTTTTTTAATCAACTCTCCTAAGCACAAAATTATGGAATATTGACTTTTTTCAAAGATTTTTTGAAAGGATCATTTAAAATTGATTCCAATAGATGTCGCGGTTTTAAATTTCTGAGGCATGCCCCTCGATTTATTAAATTCGTATCACATTTTGGTACGATGAAACTGAAAAAACTTGCAAAAAAAACACTATAAAACAAATCGTCACAGTTAAAGAAAAAAATAGTCACGTACCGAGAAAACTCTTTTACTTGCAAGTCGCTGCTAACACCATCTTTAGCCGTTGCACGGAACCGAACGCGATCGAAGTACTTAATTAGACGATAAACGCTAGTTACGTCGGCACGGTTTCTTTGTATGGGATGAGGCATCTCTATGCTAGTATTATATTATCTGTGTCCTAAATCTCATAGTCCTATGTGACGGCAACCCAACATGACGGAGAGATCGTAGGACCAACGACTTAAGGTGAACGCGCACCTAGCCGCACCGCAGGAGCCGCACGCGCCGCAGTCATCGCATTTTATAAATCTTTATATGAAATCGTATGTAGCCTCGCGCACCTATCCGCGCCGCACGAGCCGCATTTCAGCAAAATGCTGTAGGTATACGGATTCCACCAGCGCGTGCTGATGACGTCATCAGATTCGGCGCGTTCGATGCTTGCGGCGAGTGCGGTGCGGGCGGCGCTGAGACATCATGCGTACAGTGATGCCAACTTAGCAACTTTTTAGCTAAATCAAGCAATTTTGGCTACTATTTAATAAAACTGGTAGCAAAATTTTTAGCTATCATTTCTAACATGTTTTTTATATGACATGAATGCTTTCGAGAATCTGTAGTGGGGCACCGGATCTTAATTTAAATTATCTCAAGTCAGGAAATAATGTGCGATACTCTCCAAACTGTTCTCTTTTTAAGTTAATGTCTCGAACCCATTTTTTTTTCGTTCATTTTCTTCTTCTAACAATACGCAACCGACAATAACAGGATCAAGTGCCGTAGTACACTACGTACGTTCGTTCTATACAGAAAATTTTCATATAATAAGATTTACAGAAGTGAATATGATTCTGACAACACTGTGCGTGCGGCGCTTTCGGCCATTCGGCGCGTTCGGCGCGTACGGCGCGTTCGGCGCGTTCGGCGCGGATAGCGCGGGGCCTTGAGAAAATGCGATGACTTCGGCGCGTGCGGCTCCTGCGGCGCGGATAGGTGCGCGTTCACCTTTAAAGTGCTTTCCGAGGCACACTCCGGCCTGCTATTGAGAAAATTCTTTAAGAAAAACCCAATATAATTGTTTTGGCTGTCTTAGAAATCGAAATTGACGTCACGCTCAGCAGTCACTCTGGCGACCTTGAGACCAACAATATCGTTAGGAGCTAATGTATGCCGTCTACATCTACGTATTTTATTACAACAAGCGTACAACGACTAGCTAGACATAGATTTACGTCATCTTTTTTGCCAATGCGTCAAAGTTTTTAGATTTTTCGTTATTAAGCTATAAATTGGGGAACTTTACAACAACGCAGATCTAACTGAATGAACTTTATTATAAACTAGCTTCAGCCCGCGGCTTCGCCCGCGTAAACAGTGTTTTATCATCCCAAGGGAATACAAATCCTATGTCCTTCCCAGGGTCTCAAAGTATCTCCATGCTAAATTTCATCTAAGTCGGTTCAGTACATCCAGAGATTACCCCCTACAAGCTCAAATATTTACCTCTTTGTAATATTAGTATATGTGGACTAATGAACCCGGTGAACTTTGTATCACCTCAACAATTTTGTTTTGACAACAATTACAAACACATCAAAAAATAAATTTCCAAATTGGTGCAGTTATGCAGTAGTGATGCGCTTACATACATTCGGCAATTGATTATTTTATTTTAAAATTAGAATATTTAAGCGAAAAAATAAAGGCACTATAATAATAAATGAACTATAGTTCAATAACATTTATCTATGTAACGGTTAAACATAAAAATGTTTGTATTTCAGGCAAATAATTAAAGCAAGCCTCGTTGTTTAATTGGACGCAATTATCTTCTGCAGAAACAATTAAAATTGACTCGATCTACAGTGCTACAAGGATATTTTGGCTCTTAAATGACAATAATGACAGAGGCCGCACTGTTGGTGAATCTTTTAGATGTTGTGTTGTGTGTTAGTTCCAATTAATAAAGACTGGGGCAGACCGGATTTCTGACGCTACTTTTTGGTCATTCATAGATAATACTAGACCGAAGCAAACTCGCCACACGGTCGGTTATCTTCGGGAGCGTTCGTGAGCCAGACATTAACAATGCAGTGTTTCTTGTAAACTAAACGTTTATAAACAAACGTTTGGATAGTCGTATCTTTAATATTTAATTTTTTTTTTAATGTCTTTAAAATGTTCAGGGCACCAGTAAGCTAAGAGGCAGCGTTGACACCGTTGTTTCCTCGTGATACCGGTTTCATATGCTGGCGTAAAAGATACTTATGTTGAAAAGCACTTTAGCAAAACAACTGCGCGACCGTATTCCTTGGCGAAGTAGGCAGAGAAGCATAAATGTTTAGTTCCATATAAAAAAGGGAGAGTCCATTGCCAATCATGGAATACAAATCCAGACTCGCACTTACGTACGGCACAACTTACGCATGATGCATGTCTATTATAGGTTTATACAGAGCGTTCACTATAAAAATCTGAGAAGACTCTAAAATCTAAATCTATTGGGAGTGTTTTATTAAATTTCACTGTTACGTTATTTACGCTATAAAGTAAATGATCTTGTTACAAATATGACACTTCGAGATTTAATGCATTCGCTCGTCTCTTTCACTCATACTCGTCTGACAGACTCTACAGCTCGATATGTGTCATATTTACACTTTACTAAAAATAATAATATATAAAATATTTACCAGACTATGATTCACTCACTACTGTTAGTTACCACAGATGATCCACTACTGCACGCTTTTGCCTAAATAAAAACTATAAATAGCATGGTATCTCATTCTCAGCTGAACTTTAGGTTTTTATAGCATACTCGATATCAGTATTGTTTTTATTTCTACACTGAGAAAATAAACAATGCGTTGTTTTGGATGAAGCTGTGATTATCTTCTTTATAAATGAATAAAATTGAAGTGCCTCTTTGTAATTTCAAAATCATAGTTTTTTTATTAAATGCAATACAGTAACTACTTATAATTCAAATAAAAAAATATAAATATCTCTCTGACTTCTGGTCTGTTAGTTCCGGCTAATGTCCAAAACGACGAGACGAATTTTGACAATGTTAAAAGGAGTGCCATATGCTACTTTTACTTTTGAAAATGATGATGGGTTCCGCCCAAAAAAAAATCGGATTTATGCTATTTCAAAAGTTTGAAGTGGGTGAAGTCGCGGGTAACAGCTAGTAATAATTATTAATCTTTTTGTGCCATATCGGTAATATATTTTTCATCCTGTGTCTGTCTCTTGGTTTTGTTCAAGTGTGAACTCGTCCTGTCTGTTGGACGTCAAGCTTGTCTCGCCATCGTCGCGTCGGCGTCGCCCGTGATTCGTTTGATAAATGGCAAACGTGACGTCACATTCAACCTTGATTGTTTTTGGTGACATTCCGCGCCATGTCTAGTAGCGAATTTGCCGTCTCGATATCGGTGTAATGTAGTCTCACGAAATGAATATGTACGAAAGGAATATTAATAATAATAGTCCTCTGGCCGATTTCGGCTCTGGCGGTCAATGTCAATGGAGACTAGCCATCTCGGCGCGGGAGTTGTTGTGCACAAGTGTGTTCTCAAACACACGTGCACTCCCCGTTCCATCACTCTCATAGTCCAATGGGCCGACAATCCGATGATCGGCGAGAGATCAGGCACAGGACCCACGGGGGTGTCATACCGCCAACTTCAGAACTCCGGATTGTCACAGACAAATTCATAATGAAAAATGCCAATAACAACTATTTGCCCGACCTGGGTAACGAACCCGGGACCTCACGCTCACCAGCCGCGCCGACAGACCGACGGAGCAGTTAAGGCGCAAATACACAATGCTTGCTTACCGAGCTTGCGGCTCTAAATGGCCAATTCTCTAAAAGCCTAATTCTCTGAATGGCCAATTCTCTTAAGGTTGCTCTAGTCGACGGCATGAACTATTTTGTGCGTGGGGTTAAAATGTATCCTATCTCATCCGACAACACGTGCAAAGGAGATAGATTCTTTAATGAACAGTAAGAAGCTAGTTCGCGTACGAATTAGCACTTTTGATAATTTGTAGCGAAATTCATGATGATTTAGGACGAAAGCGAGCGCGCGATATTTTATAAACAGACTCTCTCCGACTGATCGACACTGTCCAGACCAGAGGGCTGGATCTTTTTTTGCGCAAAGAATCAGCTTTGCCAATATTCAACGTGGCAATGCTGCCAGTCTTCTGGGCACGTTACCGGATGACAGCTTGTGGAGGAGTACTTAGACGCCTAAGTGTGTACCTTTCTTATGTATATAGTGTGAGTAGTTAGTATAAGTATAATTTTGTATAGTTTACTTTTGTTTTGTGTTTAAGTATGTACATATTTAAACCTTTGTTTACAGAATATATTAAAAAGAAAACGTAAACTATCGTTTGTATGTCCCCAAGTATAAGTTGCAGATGGGGCAGCGATGAACCACGTTCTGACAGGAGTCCACGAGGTATGGGACGCATGCGAAACACACACAGACCCTGTAAAAAAGGAAAATGCATTTGTAAATAAAGCGTATGTGCAAATCAGAATTCAATTAAAACGCATTTCTACTAGTTGAAACTAGATGCTTTTGTTGTAACCAGAAACTTGTTTTGGCAAGACAAAACCTGTTTTGGCAAAATTGATCAGCTGTTGACTCGACTGAGGGAAAGTTTCTCGAGCTTTTTTTTAACATAACTTAATTTGGAGAGGATCGTACCGAAAACTAAACAAGATCGTATTTTACCAGAAATTAAGGACTAAAACGAACTGTTTCAGAAATCGAGTTCAGTAAATGGTGCACTTGCACTGCAAACAGCGGGTTTAGATGCGATTTTGTGCAGTTGCTATAACTGTATCGAAGCTTTAGACTATCCTTGCTGTCCAATGTTTTAAAATATACATTCAATTAGTAGATACAAATAACTTACTATTTGGCAGCAGCTTTGCCTGCATGCAGGTAGTTTCAAACAGACATAATATTAGTAATTCAGTCATCAATCTTTTTCAGAGATATTATACGCCTACGAAAATGATTTTTCTGCTGCTTTTTCTTAATAAAATTTATAGTCTACTTACAAACATAAAACCAATGCAATTATATGAGTCTGCATGCCAGGTTCCGATTGAACATTGGTAAGTACGGTTGATTGACAAGCCGGGCAGGTTACCATGCACGGCTCAGGACCGAGCGGTAATAGGGCCAATTCGGCAGTAGGATTCTGGGGTCCTAGAGGAAAATAGGGCATAGAATTCTGGGGTACTTGAGGAAATTGGGGCATGGGATTTTGAGGAACTGAGCCCACTTCGGACATTGGCCTTAGTGGTAATTTGTCTCCGTTGGTCATGATGGACGGCGGGACCTCCTTCATTATTTAAACCCTGAAACATAAAATATAGAACTAGAATATTTTCTAATTTATTAATGGACATGGTTTGTGAAACCTGTGTCAAGATTTTATTTAAGACTGTCATCGCATCTATTGGTGTTGTAAATGGAGATCCGCCAGCCCTGAATTCGCCCACGGCAGCCAATCTCAATAGAGACTAGCCATCGGCACTGTGAGATATTATAGTGCACAAGTGTGTGTGCAAACACAGGTGTACCTACTCTCTTTACCCTCACCACGGGGTCCCAGCACTAACAAAGAAAATTTGGTTTAAATAAATGTCACTAGATGGCGCGATATGCATCGATTCATTATTGAACTGTGTGTAAAATTAACATTTTCTAGAATTTATCATAAAAATTGTATGTTCTTTTTAATCAACTGTCCTAAGCATAAAATTATGGAATATTGGACTCTTAATTAAAATTTCAAAGATTATTTTAAAATTGATTTCAATAAATGGCGCGGTTTTAAATTTCTGTGGCATGCTACTCGATTTTTTAAATTTAATACAAATTTAAAAAATCGAGTAGGTTTACATTTTGGTACAATGAAACTGTAAAATCTTGAAAAAAAGTACTATAAAACAAATCGTCACTGTATTTAAAGAAAAAAATGTCACGAACCGAGAAAACCCTTTTACTTGCAAGGTACTACTAACACCATCTATAGCCGTGGAACGGAACCAAACGCGTTCGAAGTACTTAATCAGAAGAAAAACGCTGGTTACGTCGGCACGGTTACTTTGTATGGGATGAGGCATCTGTATGCTAGTATTATATAGTATCTGTGCTCTCACTCTCATAGCCCGATGTGTCAGCAACCCTACACGGCGGAGAGATCGTAGGACCAACGACTTAACGTGCTTTCAGAGGCTCACTCCGGCTACTGAGAAAAATGATTTAAGAAAAAACCCAATATCACTTTTTGGCCGTCCTGGGAATCGAAATCGACCTCACGCTCAGCAGTCGCTCTGGCGACCTTGTTACCAACATTTTCGATGGAGCAAACTATGCCGTCCACATCGACGTATTTTATTAGAGTAGCTACGTGCAAGTATGGATGTTATTGTTTTGTACACAAGCGTACAATGTCTAGTCTAGACATAGATTTACTTCATCTTTTTTGCCAATGCGTCATAGTTTTTAGATTTGCTTGTCATTTAGCTATAAATTGGGGAACTTTACAACAACGCAGATCTAACTGAATGAACTTTATAATTAACTAGCTTCGCCCGCGTAAACTGTGTTTTATCATCCCAAGGGAATACAAACTATCTTATGTCCTTCCCAGAGTGTCGAACTATCTCCGTGCCAAATTCCATCTAAATCGGTTACGTAGATCCAGGGATTACCCCCTACAACCTCACAACCTTTACCTCTTTGTAATATTAGTATACGTGGACTAATGGACCCGGTGAACTATGTATCACCTCAACAATTTTGTTTTGAAAACATTTTTTTTTTTTAAGCTTTTCCCCACACTAGGAATTTCTTCCTGTATCGTGGGTGCGTTTACAAACATGTAAACTCACATACACAACACCCAGAGCCGGAACAACTATCTGTAGGTTATACAAATATTTGTTCCATGCGGGAATCGAACCCGCGACACGCAGCGCAGTAGTCAATCGCTCAACCACTACGCCAACCGTGCGCCAAAAATCACAAAAACATTTAAAAAAAAAAATTGCGATGTTGATGCAGCCATGCTGTAGTGATGCGCTTCGGCAATTGATTTTATTTTAAGATTAGGATATTTAAGCGTAAAAATAAAGGCACTTTAATAATAAATGAACTATAGTTCAATAACAGGTAATCTATGTAATAAAGCTAAGTATCCTCATTGTTTAATTGAAAGCAATTATCTACAGCAGGCAAAAAGTTAAATAATTTATTTATTATATACTTTATTTATTTATTATATGCTTTATTGTACACCATAAGTTACATTTGTAAAGGAAACTTAAAACTAAAAACACATACAATGGGCGGCCTGGAAGAGATCGCGGAATGCGATAAGGCTCCTGTCCTTGCAGGCAGTCTCCGAATGGGGCGATGCCAATCTGGTCAGGTTTAATGCTGCTAAAACCCAGGCGTGTCTTTTTTCCGCTAAAAAGAGCCAATTTCACCCGGCTCCAACTTTCCGAGATGTGACCGTGCCAATAACTGACCATCTTGAGCTTCTTGGCGTTACGTTGACATCGACTCTCAATTTTGGTCCATCTTATCTTATCTTATCTTATGGAGGGGCCGAGAAATATCTCGGACACTTCGACCCATTGGGATCTATTGTGGTCCCCTAGATAACTTACTCATCCCCAATCTCGTTGAAAACTGTTTTCATGAGTTTTACAACGAGACTAGGAGATATGAGCCTATAGTCTTCTGGTTTTGGATATCCATCCCCTAGTAGACTCATTCGCTTACCAGCCAGTGCATCGCATGTGCACAGAAGGTGCTCCATGCGTTCCGTATGTTCCCCACACAACCTGCACATTGGTGTCGCGGTTAGACCCATCTTCATGAGCATGTCGTTGGTTCCAAAGTGCCCAATTTTGGTCCATACATTGAGGCAAAGGCTCAGCTGGCTGCCAAAAAGCTGGGGATCCTTGCAAAGGTGAGAAGGTACTTCACGCCAGAACAGCTGCTCAGGTTGTATAAAGCACAAGTTCGATCATGCATGGAGTACTATTCTCATCTCTGGGACGGATCTGCCAAAAACCAGTTTGATGCACTAGAGTCGATCGAAAAGCGGGCCAAGAGGCTCATCGGTGATGAAGCACTGGTTAAGTCAAAGCTCCAGAGCCTTGAACATCGTCGCCGAGTTGCCAGCTTATCAGTTTTTTATCGACTACATTTCGGGGAGTGTGCGATGGAATTGCATGATCTAATTCCGCCCAGCCCGTTTCATCATCGGACTACCAGACGTACGGCGATGCGCCATCGGTACATGGTGGACATCCCACCCATACGCACTAAACGTTTTGAGAATACATATAGATATAGTTAATTATTATGCGTACAGCTAAGGAGTGGAACTCCCTGTCGGAGTCTGTGTTTCCCGATAGCTACAATCTAGGGGTCTTTAAGTCAAGAGTGAATAGGTTACTTCTAGGCAAGCGCGATCCATCGTCGACCACATCATCGCTTACCATCAGGTGAGATGGTGGTCAAGCGCGAGCCTATATCAAATATCAAATTTTAAAAAAACTACCGGGCGTATTTTAAGGAAATTGTCACTATCTCAAAGCCAATTTAAATAGCTACATTTTGATCTAAGCTTTTTTTTTAAGTCATAGAATAATAAGGACAGTACTGAATATTGGTTCGCGCTGGTGTGAAACGAGTGCGCATTTTGTTCCGTCAAGGGGGTTGGTGACTGTCGTCAGCTTGGAGTAGTATAGAATCAGAGTACGAGTAGTATGAACAATCTCGTCCATGGAGGCAGCGTTGATGTGTTCTAATTTGAAGGCTGGTTCAATTTCAGCTACTTACACAAAACATTTCAGCGTTGTCTCTGGGGTGACAAAGCACCCGCGAATCCCTTTGGTATAGCATATATCCATATCAGTGCACCAGTGGTAACTTTTAGGTATCCATCAGATAGTCCGCAGCATTTTGGCCCAGGTTTAGTTTGGGAGTTTAGATTGTTGAATGTATTATTTGAACTTGTTTGTTATGTGTCATAAACAAACGTTTTTACTAATTTTATTCAGGCTGGTCACGTTTAATTCATATTTTAAGAGTACATTGCCCAATGATATTCTAGTAAACAGATACGTTAGGCGCAGACCACATAGAAATGGCTTCGTGCGCGGACATGGCACGGGCGGCTTCCTATTACATTAAAATTTCATACATAATGCATGTAAATAAAGCGCAATTTGACTAGGCGCGGGCGCCGAAATGACACGTCATAACCACGTCCGAGCAACGACATACCGTGTGTCCTAAATTGCGCTTTATTTCCATGCATTTTGTATGAATTTTGAATGGAATAGGAAACCGCCCGTGCCATGTCCGCGCCCGACGCCATTTATATGTGGCCTGCGCCTTATACATTCAAAAAACAACCGACATTCGTCTGACATTTCATTACAAGTCGAAAGGGATGACTTGATAAAACCAACAAGAATAAAAAACATTTTTACAAAAAAATACTACCGACTTCCAACCTACAAAGTGAAAAATAACTTTATTTTTGGAAGTCGGTGTCTTTCGTAGGTACAATTAATAGCGTTATGGACACCGACTTCCAAAAATAAAGTCATTTTTCAGTTTGTAGATTGGAAGTCGGTAGTATATTTTTGTAAAAAAGTTTTTTATTTTTCACTTTTTAGTTGTACGTAATAGGCAATAATGCCAAAATATTTTCGAACATAGAACTTCCTTCTTTTTGGTAAGTCGGTTAAAAAAGACAGCTAGTGTTTGTCACTTGCGCGTGAATGTAAACAAACATTATTCTGGCCACCAATCACCGCATTTTGGCGGCATCAAAGACAACAAATTTAACGAGACAGAAGGAAAAACCGCGTGGTCGTGGTTTCATACAAACATAACATGACCTAATAAATAGTACTAAAGATAGATAGGTAAGAAATAAAACACGATGTAAAAGTAAAGAAATATTTATCTTGTAATAATATCAATCATACACGTAACGTTCACCTTCGAAAATATTCAATTTATTTATTTTCAGTCTCAAAGAGTTTTTTTATATCGGGATTATTTTTATGAGCGGAATTGATGCGAACTGTTGTGTATTTATCATTAATGGTTTTAATTAAATGTATGCGATTATTAAAAGCAGGTGGCTGTTGTTTGGAATGTTCAAACTGAAACTGAATGTAACTATGACTTTACAGCCTAAGATATTCGCATCTGTACTTATAATCTATGTCCGGAGTGCACGCGTCCTTGACGTCCTCACGACGAAAATGTATGTATCATCTCTTTCTTTTTTCTAACCTCCAAATATCAGAATATTAGGAAAAAAAACAAAAATAAATTAGTAAATTGAGGTATATTGCGTACTTGTTACAAATGGTATGAGATGCCTTGTGTTTTATGTATTTTGTTATCATAATTGGTACACTTTCTAAATACACATAATGGCATTTTTTTATTTTGTTTCAACAAGCCTATCTCAAAGCCTAGCTCTTCGCCATGCGTGACATAAAGATTATACATCCCAATTAGGACGTATTCGTGTCTTCAAAATGCGCGCGCTCATAATATATCTGTTTACGAGTTATTATTGACATTGCTACTATATAAAAACAATACACTATAAATACCGAACAGATTCATTAAATTTATTGCAATTTACAGTTCAGCTAAGAGCCAATTTAGATCCTGTTAAAGCACAGCAAACATTGTAAATACTAAACGTTAAACATAAAACTAAAAAAAATATAAACTGAAATATTTCTTTTATAAAATAGTAAGGACAATTTGAGACAAATTTTATAAAACTAAAATTAACTGATGATCTAGCGTTTGTAGGTTCCCAAATAAGCATCACAGTTGGGACAGAGGTGATCAGCATTCTGGCAAGAATCCACCGTGTATGGGATGAATGTACATAATATACATATACTGCAACAAAAACATACAATTATAGCCAGTGATTATTACCTGTGGGACCGAGATGTGGTCGCTCACAATAGGCCTCATCGGAAAACTTTAAGTCACCAAAAGGGCAATGGAGAGGGCTATGCTCGGAATTTCCTTGCATGATCACATCAGAAATGAGGATATCCGCAGGCGAACCAAAGTTACCGACATATAACTTTGGTTCGCCTGTGGATATCCTCATTTCTGATGCGATCATTATATAACCCGAAGAATTGCGGAACTTAAGTGACAGCAGGGCACATTGCTCGCAGAACGGATGGCTGATGGAGCCGAAAAGTTCTGGAATGGCAACCGCGCACCGGAAGACGATGCGTTGGAAGGCCTCCCACTAGGTGGCCCGATGATCTGGTTAAGGTTGCGGGAATTTGTTGGAAGCAAGACGCACGGGATCGGTCAATGAGGCGAAGCCTGAGTAAGGCATCTAAGCAGTGGACGCTTTCAGCTAAAATGATGATGATGATGAACTATGCATACGGTGCTCTTATAATTTATTGGCTTGTGTTTGACCACCATCGCTTCTGATGATTTGATGATGAGCACGCTCCTAGAAGTAAACTGGCTCAACTGACAACTGACTCTTGGCTTAAAGAAGTGTGTATTTCCTCAAAGCTTGAACCTGGGGGTTAACCTCATAGGTATATATGAGGAAACACAGACTATGGGAGAGAATTTCGCTCGTTCGCTGTACACAGTTGCACTCGGATAGCGTTTTTAAAGTAGTTTTTGTGCAGTTCACACCTCAAAACTGTCGATCCTATTCACACTCGCAAATCTTCAGTTTCAGGGCAAACCTCGATTTAATGACCTAGCCTCGATAATTTTGACTGTTTCAAAACAAAGAATAATGTTAGAGGAATTGTTGTTTACGAAGTTTATGAGGAAAAATTAAATTTTTTCATGAAGTTCAGATTTCCCAATTATGATTTACTTCGTCAAAGGTGTGTGATAAGACCGCATATTGTGCTCTTGTTTTTGTATTTTTGTCCTGCCTTTGTTTATTATGTGGTGTACAATAAAACATAAAATAAATAAATTAATGGCTGCTAAAAGTTACACTTCATCTTCTTCTTCATCAACGATCACTTTTTTTTTAGTTTATTTTTCAATATATTAATTTATACTTATTGTACTGCATAACACTTGTCTAAAACCTTAAAAGGTTTATGTGACAAAGTGGAGGAAGCAAACTCGCACCACATATGTTTTACTAAAATAAGAACACAAACTTATACCCACATAAAACTTAAGATTTGATGTCACCAGTAATATAATATTTTTTTAAGGAAAATTAATTATGAAATAGTACATTACTGCAGCGGCCAGCAAAATAGGCATTGATGGACGAACGTGTAAATGTGGGCCGAGGCGAAGCCGAGGCACACATACGTAAGTCCATCAATGCCTAGTTGTGGCCAAGGCTTGTATAGTACTTTTCTCAAATAATGCGCGGAAATTAAAACTAAGTAGTACCTAGAACTCATTTTGTCAAAAAATGACGAACAACAATAATTGTTCCTGCGTTAAAGTGTTCCTTTGTTTTTTTTTCATTAAACAGCGTTCTATTTGCAAGCCAGTTCGAAATTTAAATAAAACCTTTAATAAGTTACCTCCTTGGTTGCCATGTTTCGGAGTAAAACATCGTTCCATTTTTAAACTACACGACAGATATGAGTTTACTATGGAATTTATTTGGCCGCTAGACACGACAGATATGGATTTTCATACAACTTTTTCCGGCCGCTACGCGCATGTATTTGACCAGTACAGCAATTTCGATTTATCTCGAAGAAGGTTGTCAAAATAATGATCACATTTCCAAGCATGTTTGAGAAAATATACTTTATTTTACAAGCTTTTTTAAGTAACACCTGTTCCGGTGTCTGTGTCTGATACCTAAAATGCTAGTATTATATTATCTGATCACTTCCCGATGTTCGATTGAGTTGTAATACACACTCGTCGTTTCGTTTCCGTGACTATGTAATATTTTTTTATATATAATATATATATTTATTCGTGTGGTTCGTTGTTGTTAGCAGTGGTGGCCCAATGGTAAGGCCTTGACTTACGGGTCGTAGGTCGTGGTTTAAAACCCAGGCAGGTGCATTACTCATTGTAAATTATTTCGTCACCACTGCTCTCAAAACGGTGAAGGAAAACATAATGAGGAAGCCAGCATGTCCTAAAACTAAAAATTCGAAGACATGTGACATCTACCAACCCGCACTGGGCCTGCTTGGTAGATTATGGTCAATTTCCTTTTACAGAAAGGAGGCCTGTGTTCCAGCAGTGGGATACTGATTTTGATATTTAAAAGGTTTTCCTACTCACCAACATAAAAGCAAAGCCATTAGATGGGTCTGCGTCGTAGGTTGGCTGCGAACAGTAGTGATGACGGACGCGCCGCACGACGGGCAAGTCACATTGCACGGCTCAGGTCCTAGGGCCACTTGGGGCACGGGGACCACTTGAGGCAAAAGGGGTTGGGCCACTTGGGGCATGGGCACGGGTTGCAAGGGTACTTCGCCCATGTTGGGCTGGGGATTCGGGGGCATGTTCGCCATTATTTTTTACCTGGAACATTAAAGATACAATCGTACTAATATTATAAATGCAAAAGTTTGGATGGACTGTTTGATCGTTTGTTTCTCAATCACATCTTTCTGGTGTTAAGATAATAAATGTCTATTTCTGGTAGGTTTGGTTTTAATCATTTTTGTTGGTGGTTTTATCAAATTGTGTACCTAGTTGTGTACTATGCTGTATCAAATACGGTCTCTTCTGCTCCTAAATAATAATAATAATAAAAATCTTTTTTCCGTTCATTTTTTACACAGTACTATAGTTAACCAATAATACATACACAGAGGGCCTTAAGTGCTAGGTGTTAACAAATTCCCTGGACCACACACTAGGATTCCCTGTGTTGCGCCGTCCAGTCTCTTCCTAGGTAGGTAAGGAAAACATGTTCACTATAAAGTATAACTAATAACACAGAGATAAAACATGATTTTAATGTAGATAATAAGAGGTTATTATTTAATATATGAATAGAGTTTAAGTTGCTTTTGGGTGAGTGTATGCGTGTGTGTATGAGTATGTGTTGAGTGTGGAGTATATAGGTGGATGATTGCATGCTTAAGTGATGCTATAATGTCCCAAATTTACGACTATACGTGCAAAAGGTTTTCCGTTTGGTTGTAGTTTAGGGGAGAAATAAGGATTAGGTATATTGATAATAATTGAACGCTTCATTTTATGTAGTCAAAAGATTGTACCGATTTGAACCCGTTTCTTAAAATGTCCGTCTAAGTAAGAAAGTAGGCATTTTCTGTTTAGTTCGTATTACATTAATATCCGAAAATATGTAGAAACCCTGGGTTTTTCGAAAACAAAGCGCATTATAATCGAACTACGGAAAACCCATAAAAACAATTGATAGCGATTCCAACCAAACGGAAGTTTTGTTTGGTTTCTACGTGTGTTAATTAATTTGTTTCAGGTAATAAGATGGGTGCTAGCATTCAAGTAAACTAATTTGCGTAAGTAATACGCAAATCTTTTCTAAAAGGGAGCCTCGAGTATAAATGAGATAGTAACCAAATGCGAACTTCCAAAACTCGTTTTAAAAAAAAGTAATTTGCAGTCTTTGGACACCTAAATACCACAAACAGCTCTAAGGTTGCGGCAGTTGCGCGGTATCTTCTCGTCCAACTTACCACAGTGTCTCAAGATGAAAGTTTATGACCAGTGTGTGTTGCTATGACATATGGCTCTGAGACGTGGTCGCTCACAACACGGGCCTCATCAGAAAGTTTAGTCACCCAAAGGGCAATGGAGAGGGTCACTCTCGGAGTAGCTTTGCGTGATCGAATTAGAAATGTAGAGATCCGCAAGAGAACCAGGGTTACCGACATAGCTCGAAGAATTGCCAAACTTAAGTGGCAGAGCACATTGCTCCCAGAACGGATGGCCGATGTGGCGGAAAAGTTCTGGAGTGGCGACCGGTGACCGCGAGCCGCAAGACGTTGCGTTGGAGGGCCTCCCACCAGGTGGACCCATGACCTGGTGAAGGTTGAGGGGATCCGCTGGATGCGGGACGCACGGGACCGGTCAATGTGGCGACGCTTGGGGGAGGCCTATGTCCAGCTGTGAACGTCTTTCGGCTGATAAGATAATGAAGGTTGAAAGATAACTTATTCTCACACCAGCAACTGCCCGCGAAAAAATATTATCCCGCGGGAACATTATATCGGGTTATTCGGGATTAGACTATAATCTATCTCTGTGCTCACATCTAGTTGCTCCTGAGGACACGGATGTCCAGCTGTTTGAGCTGGACATCTATCCAAGAAGTAACAAACACACACACTTAGAAACTTTTGCTTTTATAATATTAGTGTGATGTTATAAGTAGGAAGTATGTTAAATTATAATAATAAGAACTGAAGCTCTAGAGTCTAGCTGCTTCAGTTCTTATTATATTATTATTTAGACAGAGTGATATTCAATCAACAAAATAATTACCGAAAATTCAAATCACCTTTCGATACGTAAAGAATGTGTCATTCTTTACGCTTTGGAGAACAGTGATCTTATATATTACCTACTCTGAGCTATTCTTGTGAGCTAATTTTAATGCACTTTGTTCCAGATACAATGTCCCTAGACAAAGTGATATTCAATAGGGATGTTTCCTGGGTAGAAAAAAGATAATACTATTTAGTCCGTCAGTGATATTATCAAATAGTATTGGACACGTATTTTTTGCTTTACCAAATCAATCAAAATGTACAAAGTTAAAGCGCATCAAAGTTCAAGAGTGGGGGCTTTTGACATCAATAAGGCAATAAAAAATTTACTAGCAATGTGACGTTTCACGATATTTCAACGCATTATATTGTCGTCACTTTATATGTTCACGTGTCAAAAGAAAAATACGTGTCCAATATTTTTTATTAATCTACCTCATCTAATGATTGTCAATGTGTGGAATTGACATGCGCAGGATGCGCTATCGAAATGTAATGTCCCTTACATTGTGACTGATCGCCGATAGAATTTGACTTTATCTAGAGTCTAGTATATCTGGATTACAAAGAAGAAGAGCTACCCAGTTACATCAAAAACACCTTTTTATACAAAATAAAAAACTCTTTCACAAAAAAATTCAGCCGACTTCCAAAAAAAAACACTAACAAAGTGAAAAATAACTTTAATTTCAGAATTCGGTGTTCCTGTTTTCGTTTCTTCGTTTTTGACACCGACTTCCGAAATTTAAGTTATTTTTCACTTTGTTGTGTTTTTGAAGTCGGTTGTATATTTTTGTAAAAAAAAAAAAAATTTTTTACTTTTTAGTTGTGGTTCTGTAAACTACCCAAACCTATAATGCCCAAAGTGATGCCAGAATAGATTAACTCAATAACATGAAACTTAAACAAAACCGGTGGAATGAGAGTATACCAGGGTGATCTGTTCACATCTGCTTATCCCTTTAGAGCGTACCAATGTGATGTTATGTTATAAAATGGAATAAACAATAAACAGACATGCGATTGCAGCTATCCCGAGTGACTTGGCGTCATTTATTGAAGAGTTCTGATGTATATCTCCGAAGTTCTCCATGAGATCTTAATGAATTTAAATGGGAACACATGACAATCACCAGCTTTCAATTAAAAAGGAATCATCAAAATCAGTTTACCTAGTAAAAAGTTCTGAGGTTAAAAAAAATGCAGTCTAATTGATAACCTCCTCCTTTTTGGGAAGTCGGTTAAAAATTAGTGCCAAGTCACGAATTCAAAATGGCAATATCCGAAAAAGGAATATAAATTATTCAAAAAAATAAGCCATCTTACCTTGAAAATAAAAATAAAAACAGTTGAGAGAGCCCAGCACACTATAAAATCAATTACTTATTTTAAAATTTCTTAGAACTGAAAATGTTAGGTTTGGTTTAAGAGTACCTAACGCTCGCTAGGGTCTGGCGTTTTTATAACACTGGATATTCAACGGGAAAATAACTAGATAAAAGGTGCATAAACAGGAAAATCTATCGGAGTATGATTCCTATATGGTTTTCCATAGGATAAACAAAAAATTAAATACAATTGTTTTTAACGGAGGAACACTGTGTCGACCGAACGTTATCTATAGAATTATACATACACAAATGAGATTTACTTAAAAATTATAATTATACATAAAAAATGGCTCAGAAGTGCTCAAGTCATCCACCTGCCTTATATCCGAACAAAGCACGGAAAAAAAAACCTTAACACAGAAGGTGCACAAATATTTAATAGACTGCCAAAACATATTTAAAGAGTGTAAATTACTGCGATTATTTAAAAAAACAGCTTAAACAGCACATTATTCAACAGAAATAGTACTACTAGTACAGTACTACAGTAGTGTAGTAGTAGTACAGTACTAGTAGTGTACTAGTAGTAGTAGTATAGTGGTACTAGTTTGACTACGCTCAGCGTCAACATGAACATGGCGGTTCTTGTCCGCTATACACTAATTCTATAATTTTTAAAAAGCTCTTATAAATTTAATTTTTAAAATGTATAAAGATACCTACCAACCTAACTGTACACATCTATATTACTTTTGTCCCGTAAGTACGCTTAATATTGTTTAAATATGTAAGTTTTTCATGTAAGTGAATGCCATGGTATTTATTTTATGAAATAAAGAATCTTAACTGTAATTAGAAAGAAAAGGAAAGTTAAGCATCATAATTCGTCTCATCTATCTCACCCAAGGAGGAGAAATAAACATCCGAAAGGACTGGCCCGCATTGGCAGTCCTTTGTCCAGCATTGGACAAAGCGGGCTAATTAGATTAGATCATAATTCTTCTCATGAATAAATAATATGGCAGTGTGTAAGTAGGTAGGGAAGTGATTATTGAAACGGAAACAATATTATAGAGTAAGTTTAATTTAATCATTTTATAACAGAACCAGGCAAATGAAAAACAATATCCATTGTGTTGATTAGAACTTTGCAGGGTCAAAATGTGACATTATATTCGAGCAAGACTATATAACCATATATTATTCTTTATTGTGGGTATTGATAAGACTTATTTTATTTTTTATTTTTGGATTAGTTTACTGCCTTCAAATGAATTCATTTGGTGTTTCTGTTATTCTATGAAAACAATATTGCATGCCGTGAGGCAAAATGTATCGGTATTGTTCTACAAAATCAACTACAACACACACAAACGAATACATACATGCTCATACATTTATCACATAAACAATTTCATTTCATTTCAAATATTGGAGCAAACAATTACATAATGATGAACATTATTTACGGAACTTTATTTTTATTTCAGCTTTTACATTCCAGTTGTTAAGTTTTTGTAGGCAGCATTTTATAATGGATACGTTTTATAAAAATAATATTCGAAACAGATTATGAAATGAAAACTGCTAAACTATCGCTTGTAAGTTCCCAAATAAGCGCCGCAGTTGGGGCAGTAATGATCCGCATTTCTGCAGGAGTCCATGCAGTATGGGATACATGTGCATAGCAGACCGCATCTGTAACAACAAACAATCAATAAGGTGTTGGTAGGTATAGCCTAAATATATAAGAGGCTCTAGACAATGGGCCTTATTTATAAAAAACCGGCCAAGTGCGAGTCGGACTCGCACACGAAGGGTTCCGTACCATTATCGCAAAACACTGCATAAAAATCACGTTTGTTGTATGGGAGCCCCCCTTAATTTATTTTATTTTAATTTATTAATTATTATTTTTTGAAGTAAATATACAACTAAACATTCTGTGAATATTTCAAGCGTCAACCTGTTGCCGTTATTAATATCGAGCAAAAATATCACGTTTGTTGTATGGGAGCCCCTCTTTAATATTTATTTTATACTGTTTTTGGTATTTGTTGTTATAGCGGCAACAGAAATACATCATCTGTGAAAATTTCAACTGTCTAGCTATCACGGTTCATGAGATACAGCCTGGAGACAGACGGACAGACAGACAGACAGACAGACAGACGGATCTCGAAGTCTTAGTAATAGGGTCCCGTGTTTAACCCTTTGGGTACGGAACCCTAAAAATCTTAACGGTGTTTAGCAATTGATTAGCAGATTATGCTATACATCATCGACATTTTTATAAATAACGTTCAAAGTAAGGGTGAAAGTCAAAAAATGCCTTATCTTCCGCCTGACGCAGGTCCTCATCGGACACGGCTGTTTCGGGAGGTTCCTGTTCAGAATAAGGCGGGCGGAAAGGCCCGGATGTCACCATTGGTGTGGAGCATACGGTGGAGGTCAGCACCCGCTTGGGCGGAGCACCGCCGTGTCCTCGTGGAACGGTCGGCGGTAGCAATCTCTTGCGTCCGAAGTGTTTTAACAAAGAAATATAGAAATATACTTACAGACAGCTACATAGGAGCGCTGCCATGAGGTGTGTCTTGATGGTGGTTTTCTTCTCAACACTTGTGACGACGGATGCCTTGCAAGACGGGCACGTGGCTGGATGCGGCCTGGAGCCAACGGGTACGGCATTCATCTTGTATTACTGGAACAGACACGTAAAATAGGTATCAGGTACAAAATGCAAGGCAAGTCTACTGTCAGAAAATATTCTGGTCTAATATGTCAAAGATTGCAAGCCCATTTTATTTTGTATCCAATTACTTGTCCCGATCTGGGTGAAGCGGGCGTTTCCTCCCGCCTTATCCTAAACAGGAACCTCCTGAAACAACCGTGTCCGGTGAGGACCTACGTCAAGCGGAAGGTGAGGACGCCGTGACGCCTCTCAAGTAACTCCTCAAAGAGGGGCCTTATCGCCGCAATTGTGGCATGCCCATATTAATGAGATCCTTTTATTTTTGTTGGGAAATTCATTTAATGACTTCTCCCGCTCTGGGTGAACCGGCAGGGCGTCTCAGACTTTTACTGACTAAAACCCACCCGTGTTCCTTCAGTTGCTTGAGCCAGGGCCGCGGTAACTCTTTTTCAAATTTATCCGCGACCCAGACATGCATCGGCCCTAGCGAACCCGGTCAGTTTGTGCTGAAATCTCTTTGAGGCGCGCGTGGACCAATACTCGCCATTGACTCGGGCCTGGTCCTTATCTGACGGCGAGCTACCCATTACTCGGCGTCCGCAAGCCCGCGCCTACGGTGGCCGGGAATTAGCTTGCGACTCCTGACGCCCAGAGCGTCTACTGCGGTGGATATTAATGAGGTCCTGGATTTTATATTTATTTTTGGGTTTTAACTTTTGAACGCCATTGACCACTTAAGTTGAAAACTGTTAACTGCTAAAGTTGTCTAAATTTTGCTACTTTTATAACAATATTTTTGTTTTTTCTGAGACTCTACTCTACTCCACTGATTGTTAATGGAGTTTTAAATATTCATAACGTGAAAATGCGTGAATTTTGTGTAATAAATTTACGTATTAAATTTTGTCTGAAATAAGCATTGAAATAATTCTTCCCTTCATTTGGCGCCGATGATAACTTTTAGATGTCAGCTAGTGATGGAATAATATCGCTAAATAACATACAAAAAAATTACCAAGTGCGAGTCGAACTTACATAAAAAATACATAAATAGAAAATACAAAACTTGCAAAAAAAGATAGTTACCTACATTTTATGTAATGTCTTGATCTTGTATTTTTTGTGTGCGAGTACGACTCAAAACTACGATATTAGTGTGGAATAAATAAATGAAATGAGCTTTTAATTAATTGAAACAAAAAAGCCCCTTTAGCATAATTATAAAGAAAAGCAAACTTCTTTTTTATTCAGTATTCTGGCGACGGGCAACTTGACTCTAGATTATGTTCTCCTCTAACTTTACGAAAAAAGAAACACAGATAAAACGCTAAGCGACAACGAATTAAAAGCTCGAACGAAGGTTTTTATTTGATTGATTCGAGTTCCGAAAGCTCGACTGAGGCGCAGTTTCGTTGTACATGTATGCGTGTAATTGTGTATAGGCAAGGCGTAGTTTTAACCGGCATCACCTTTTAGTTTGCAACGTTCCGTCCTTACTTTTTATTTGATCTGAGATTTTTGTATAGATTATGTAACTCAAATTTTGTCTCAACTATTCAAATAAGCAAGGTAGTAAAATTTTATACCCCATCTGCCTACCTGCCCGATTGCCTGCTCACCTGCCTACCTCGGGCATTCCACATTTTCCTGCCCGACCTGCTGACTGGTTAGCTGCCCACGTCGTACGAAGCCGGCCCTTAATTAGGTTATCTCTATCCTTTTTCTTAGTTTTAATTTGTAATTACTTTTACTTTTATTGACGTGGCTTACGTATAGCTAATCTGAGCTATACGTAACGTTACAGTTTTAAATAATCAAAATTTTATACCCCGAAAACGCAATACGAAAACAGCCTGAAGTAACTATAAAATATGCAAGTAGTTACTTACCGTTTTTGACTCGCACTTGCACACACAACAAAAGTTAACTTTTGCTAACTTTACTATAAATTATTAACTCAATTAATCAACTTCTTAGGTAAATCTACCGTTAACTTTATTAGTTTCAAAAAGTCGACCGTCTTCTAAAGGGACCAAAAGTATTCTGGTTATTTCACCTGAAGAGTGAGACCCTTATAATACGTTTTTAAAGCACTGAGTTATTTTTAGGGTTCCGTAATCGAATGGCAAGAACAGAACCCTTATTCGTCCTGCCCGTCCGTATGCTTCAGCCATTTAACTCGGATATTTTAAACACTATTTATCTTTGAGAATTGAGAAATGAACTGCTACTGTAGTCAAATTACGAAAAACAGTCGCAGCCCCCACATTTAACCGAAGGATGAAAGAAATTATGTTGAATAACGTAATTAAAAAGATCATGCTATTTCTAAATTACGTTTTTATTTAAATCAATGAGCAGCTGGTGAAATAAATGAGGTACTAAAGCTGCTAAAAATATTTGTATGCTCCCTACTAAAAACTTTCCAATGAAATGGTAGCAAATCGAAACACATTAAAAAAAAAAATATTGTCAGGTGTTTGGTTCGGTTACAACCGTAAGAATAACTTAGTACTTCACATTTTCTTTAAATAAATAAAAATACACAATTTATGTATTTCATTTTGGTGCAGATAAAATCAATATTGTGCATACGGTACCCTCGCTCGACTGTCCGACACACACTTGCCCGATTTTTGTCGTTCGTGAATTGTTTCAAAGGTTCTAAGGATCTGTTGAATGACAAACAGATGTGGCGGCACTTATATTGTGCGAAGCAATTAGGACTCTCATAGACGGCCGATTGTGTAACCAAGTGAACTGTATAGTCGGACTGGTCTTATCTTGATCGGCACGCACAACGTTGCGGTATGCGGTGCCGGTCACATAATCGCTCTTACCGCTGACGCATATTGCGATGGAATAAAGGACCATTCTAGACGTTTTTCATACGATTATGTATCCGGCACCGCGAACCGCAGCGTTGCGAGTTCCGATCAAGAAACTTTGGTCTTAGCTTTTAGTGGTATGTCTCTCTTCTCCAACCTCATAGTTGCGTCGGTAGTGTCGGTACACTCGAAATACTTTGAAACTTTTTGCCATAATTTGAGTTGCGGCTTACAAGTAGTTAGGTACTGTCAACGCAAAAAACCTTGGTGAACCGTTGTTATTTTTATTTTTTTAGACTAGACCTAGTTTGGTATTGGACGAAATACTTATTCCAGCAGTTTTTTAAATTGAATTTTGAAATATCATTAAGTCGTCAGCCTTTTTTTTTTGGGTGGGAAATCATCCAATGACTTCTCCCGCTCTGGGTGAGGCGGGAGAAGTCATTTGATCGCGGGCGTGTCAGACTTTTACTGACTAAATCCCAACCGTGTTCCTTCAGTTGCTTAAGCCAGGGCCGCGGTAACTCTTTTCAAATTTATCCGCGACCCAGACAGGAAAGTCGTCAGCCTGTGGGCGCCCTAAAGTAGAGTTGGTCACATTAAATCTGATATCTTTATTAACGGGGTCCACATATGCCTAGTTAGAGTTCTTAGAAATAAACGTTGGTTTTTGTAAGGACCCATTGTATCGTGGCTATCGCGGGTTCAAACTTTATAAACAATATTTTGATGTATGGGCACTTGGTCTAGTCACATGGTAACGTTTTGTTCATAAGACAAAAGCAACTCTGTGCGTAGCGCTTTTAGATATTATTTTAATCGTACCGTATTTGAATTTGGTTTTCATAGAGGTAATGTGGGGAACTACCTACATCCATTTAACTGAAACTTACTTATTTATAATGTGGTTGCTAAGCAGTGAGTGAAACGCGTTTGTTGACTTTGTTCATCAATGTTTAGTCTAGCATATGGTCAAATAAATAACTCTTCAACTTAGTAGGCCCAGTTATTTGACACATAGTTAACTCAACCAATGGTAACTAATGTTTTGAATTTTCGATAAAACGCGTTTATTCATCAATTGTCGCAACTGTTGATTCTGGCTTCCAGGAGTTGCAGAGGTTTGCAAATAGTGCGGTGGGATTGTATCCAACTTATTTGACCATTAGTGAGTACCATTAGTAATAATTAAAGAAAATTTTACCGAAATTTTAAACCATTGATTAGCATATTTAACCATTGGTTGAATTAACTGCGGCTCAAAAAAGTGGACCGTAATAGATAAATGTTGACTGAGTGCAGTTTTTTGGTCAGCTTAATAATGTCTAATACGTAAATGAAAGAATTCAATCACAAATCTTTATAAAAGTAATAATAAATTTTATTTTACATAATTATTTACAACTTATGTTATACTAAATAAATATACATTACTTACAAAGTTTATAAATCAATTTATAGGTACAAACAAAACTCAATTCTTGGCCATTAAGCCTGAATTGGTTGGTTTTTGGATAGTTCCCTTTCCTTTAGTGCTAAACATATGTTATTTATCTATGTGCAAATAAGCTTTCAAATTATACGCAATACCCGTTTGACATAACAATTCTATAGAAAATAGAAAATACATTTTGCATATTGCTTTAGGCATCATACATAACGCATTATGCAAATGGACGACGCCGTATATTGACGAATAATACAAAATACCTACGAAAATATATGTAATTTAGGTATAAACCAAAGTGCCAATTGATCAATTGAAATTAAAAACCACTAGTGGTGTTAAAGTTGGTATAATTTGTATGAATTTTTACACTTTGGTTATAAAATGAGAATCACGTTTTCATTATCCAAAATAAGATGGCATTAACACAGCCGTACACTTTGAATACTTTATCACCAATTAAATTACTTTAGATAAATAATTTTCCTTGTAGATTAGCTAATACGCATAATACATAATTATCATGCTGATCGCACGACAAATAAAAAAAGACTTGTCTAAAGTCATGGCTGCTCTTAGGTAAAATGGCTCATTCATGATGCAACAAATCGTCTGCCAACGAGATGTCTCGTGTCGCGATTTCTACATCACGCGTCACTGTATAATTGATAGTGGGCCGCTTTAGCACTAAGTTACAATGGGACTCTACACAAAATTACATCTTATCAGCGATAAGGATTGTCTAAAGTCCAAATTGTTTAGGATTGTGCCAAATAATTTGGAAATCCCATACATATTTGGTTTTTTAAATTTTCAGCGCTGATATCATTTTGTTTTCTTAGCTTGTCATACAATAAATGACGGCGTTTTCATAATATATGTCCTTAGATAAAATTAAACTATTTCTAATTTTGATATTTCCCGACGAACGCGTTGCAGTTGGGGCAGTAGTGGTCCACGTTCATGCAAGCAGGTGTACAGTATGGTATGCACATGCAGGGCCAGCACCTGAAAAATAGCAAAAAGAAAATTAAATATCTGTTGCACCAAAAATCGATGGCAGTTTAGACTAATTTTGACATTCACCACCCCATGGAAGATTATGGCCAACTCTCTCTCTCTCTCGGTAAGGAGGCCTATGCCCCACCATTTAGAAAATTATAGGCTAAACATGTAGGTAGATTTAGCATTTGGATTTATGACCTCTCGAAAAAATATTGACTTGAGATTACTAAGATTAAAATTGATTGATTAATTGATTTAAATCAATATGCTTGTTACGCAAAATACAAGTGAAATACAGGAAGACTGCAATTATAACGTACTCGAATTAAAACCCAGTAAACACTAAACCCATTTTTAGGATTTCCTATCTGGAACATCTAGGTACATACTGGCAAGCCATTATCATAATTTAATACAAACAAAAAACAAAAAAAATGTGTGTGTGTACCAGAGTACACAGGTAAGAAGTGAAACTTCTTTACGACATATCATTTTTCTACTATTTGCAACTTCACGAAAATGGGGTAGATAAGGCTTAAGCCTTAAGAAAAACAATTTTTTCCGTATTAAATTAAAGCTATTTTATTATTATAGACATGCATACAATTAATGAGTAATTTATATTTATAAATTATTTAATTTATAAATATTAAAATCATGCTCATACGTGTTGAATTTATAAAACAAAATATATAATCACTCACTTTTCTTGTAAATTCACTTAAATTTGAATAAGTCTTTTTAGTAAACTTTGATAAAAAAAGCAACATGGCGCGTAACCGAAAAACGTGACGATAGAGTCCGTCCAACGAAAGAAGTCCCGTAGACGCGGCGCTAGTTTCTATGCGACTGTACGCTGTCCTCTAACAAATCTTGTTAGTTCCATGTATTTCCGCGGGACTTTTTTCGTTGGACGGACTCTACGTACAAAATTTTCTCCCATACGTCGATAAAGAAGTTTCACTTCAAAAACTAATGCGTAACTCACCCTATAACAAGCAGACAGATTGCCCAGAGATGAGTCCTCACAGAAGGTCGGACTTCAATATTGGTTACAATTTGATGGCGACAGGATTGGCAGACGATCACCGCTGGCTCTGACCCTACGGGCTGACCAATCAGCACTGGACCTGCGATGTAATGCGCTGGCGACGGCTGAACGTGGATCACTTGGATACCTGGTTCTGGACCCTGGTAGGGACCTGAATAGGGAGGCGGGTTTGCGGGATAACTCATGTTTTCTGAAAATTAATGATAAATTTTATTATTTACCTTGTGGATATTATGGAATAAGAACATTACTTACAAACTCGTGTTTTAGTACTGTTTTAGTATCCAAAAACTGACGAATTATTCTAGACATTTCAATGGATAGATCTCTTGTAAGTTTTTGTTTTTGCATACACAGCTAAACAATACTACATTAATTTCAAAAATCACGATAACAAAACACAATCATTAAAAAAAACCCGGCTGCTTAAAAAGCAAACTTAAAAGATGTAAACAAGAAGAAAATAATGCTGTGCAGTCGGAGGATGGATACATCTCGTATTAGTCAGCCAGCTCGGTTTTGATTTTTTGAATTAACTTTTTTCATAAGTGTTATATATTTTTTAAATCGCCTCTAAACACCCTTCATTTTGATACCCCACTCGATGGGTATGGAAGAAAAAAAAAATTTAACCCCCACAATATAGCGCCCAAAATCCGCCATATTCCTTTTTATTTAAAGGCACTTAGCTAAGAACACTTGGGCGGTCAAGACCTATCAAACGATATCTCTATTATAAAAATCCGCCAAGTGGTTTGATAGATATGAGGTAATAAAAAAATATTACATACATACAAACATACAAGATACGCGCGAAAAGCATAACCCTTTCCTTGCAGCCGTGTAAAAAAGCCAATTACGTAGGTACGCTATTATACACTAGGTAACACTTTTAGATGGGAAAGAAAGAACCGCAAGGCAAAAAAATCTCCCAGGATTCACACCCTAGAGAAGATTTCTTCTCTAGGCCACAACACATTTTGTTCAAGATAAATGGAATTTATTGTACCTAATATCCATTCCAATGTCCCATATTGCCGATAAATAACATCTAGATCGTTTTTCGTCAGACTACACAAAGGAATCAATTCTAAGTTTATAGAGATAATGTCAAATCTGATTATTCAGTTCTAATCTGTCTTATTCTAGAAAATTCTCTCTTTTCTAATCATAACAATGCTATACTTACATTTTTTCTTGCAAAAGACTACACAAGAACAGTGTCTTTAATCCAAATCACAAAGGATGAACTAATTCAATTTAAATCACAAAGCCAACTTAAAAAACTGATACAGCCAACGTTTAAACACAACAAAAATAATATTAAATTAAAATTCACCAAAAATGTATGTAGGTACGTATATCTGCCTGCACAACACTACTGACGTTAATGAGGTTCGAATAAAAGGATTTGTCGAGTTATCAGTAAACGTGACAAGGTGAAAAGATAACAACTGTTTACCTATAAAATAAAAACAATCGTTCATTGAAGGCTGTACATGAATTTGGATTTTGTACATTGAATATGAGGGTATCGGTCAAGTGCACAGACCGAGACATCTTGGTTTGGTTTGTATAGTAGTCACAGCGGATCTGAAGTTGGCTCTGCGAATCATTGCGCAAGAAATAGTTTGTGATCGAGTATACTGCATAGAGCAAGCGAGATAGGACGATGCGACAAACGTAAGCGAGTGAAAGAGACAGTTATACAATGCTATCTTCTACTTCAACATTGACACTAAAATAGCAACTGCGCAGGATCTTGCAGCCAACTTCAGAGACACAAAGATCTACTGTGACTACTATACAAGTTGTTTGTGGAACACACATACTTTACACACTAATAATATAATTATAATAATATTATAAATGCGAAAGTTTGTGAGGATGGATGTATGTATGTATGTGCTTGCAACAGCACCGAAATATCGGGAACTCACAAAAAACAGTAAACATGGTAAATATCCCGTTTCTAATGTTAGGGATGTATGTATGTTTGTTACTCTTTCATGCAAAAACTACTGAACGGATCTGAATGAAATTTGGCACAGATATAGATCTGGAATAGCACATAGGATACTTTTTATCCCGGGATTATGTTCCCGCGGGTTAGTTTTCGACATTCACGCGGGCGAAGCCGCTGGCAGAAGCTAGTTGTTAATAACTACATGTATTTCTGTCTGGGAACTGGACAAACAACGTTACTCCTATCTAGCTGTCTGATTTTCCCATATTATTAATCAATCCATAGGCTATTTTGCTCTAGGTGTCTCCATTACATTTTAATGAACCTTAATGAAGAAGCAGAAAAATTTGAATGTTTGCAGGCAGAGTCATGCACGAGCTTGGCTTGTTTATAGAACTAGTGAGATTAGCACAAGCGATAACATGTTACCATCCATAACATGTTATAAATTGTAGTTAGTTTCAAACCTTTATCTGGGAATATTAATAACAATCTGGGAACGATAAGCATGTTTTGTCCATAATTAGACTTCATAAAATTAAAAAAAAAACACACACAGTCCGTCGCTGAAATCGAAAATTCAGAACGTAGTTATTAACATAATGTCTAAATTAAGGATGTTACGAAAGTGATAATATCGGAACCGAAATCGGAATTGGAGGCGAAGGCTGCAGAAAGATGTGTTAAGAGAAAACAGGTTAAATAAAATAATATAATACATACCCATTGATGTATTAAAAAGAAACTCTTTTTAATACATCAATGTACCTACATACCTACCTACATTGTTAATCAGCCATTTTAATTTCAGCTCAAACCTAACTAGGCGTTGAAAAATATAACAAGTTTTCTAAAATCGTATTCCGTTTTAATAGTAAATTAAATAGTATGTGTAGTAGTTAATTAAATCAGATCAGTAAGTCCAAAAGAAGCAAGTTATACTTAATGAATAAAAGCTTCTCAGCTTTATCTCCTTCCAGTCTTTTTCTCAACGGGTTATAGATTGGGCCAGCACCACTAAAAAGTTATTCACTTGCTACTGAGTGCATCGACTTTCGATAACCCCGGATTTAAAATTTTCGGAACTAAAATCGAAATCGGAGGTTTAAAAACAATCGAAAGTTCGTTTTTCATCGTCACCGAGTTGCCAGCTTGTCAGTTTTTTATCGGTTACATTTCGGGGAGTGTGCGATGGCATTGCATGATCTAATTCCGCCCAGCCCGTTTCATCATCGGACTACCAGACGTACGGCGATGGGCCATCGGTACATGGTTTCCCTGGTCATGGAATTCCCTGCCGGAGTCTGTTTCCCGATAGCTACAATGTAGGGGTCTTTAAGTCAAGAGTGAATAGGTTACTACTAGGCAAGCGTGCTCCATCGTCGACCACATCATCGCTTACCATTACCATCTGGTGAGATAGTGGTCAAGCACGAGCCTATAAAAGATTTAAAAAAATACAAAAACGAAAGTTCCCACTTTTCGAGATCGGAATTGAACCTCCGTAACGTCCCTAATCAAAATGCTTCTATCTTCAATTCAGCAACAATTATCAAGCAATTGCAAAATGTTAATCGTGTCGACAGATAACTGAAAATATCGGCTTGCGAAAATCCTAGGACCAGCCCACTCGACTGAGAGAGAGAGAGACATAACTATAGAGGACGAATAGAAGGAAGATAACAACACAACAACAACGGATTAATGATGGATCATTTCTAGGATCATTGCAAAACCCAGCTTTTCATAGGTGAGCAACTTTAAGAGAGCCATATTACGAAAAACCAACGACCAAGACTAAATATATTATAATTGGACTTTCGGATTGGTCAACCAGCGAGCGTTCATGTTTTCAATCGACCTAAAAAAATGTTTCTCTATTACAAGCGTTTAAAGGTTCACTTATATGGACACATAAACGATAACAGAGGTGGCTGCAATAATGTGGGTTATTTATGCCACTTGGAATATTCACAAATGTTTAACAAAAATAGCATTCATAAAAAATGTAGCTTGCGTCTGATGATTGGCATAAGTGGCTTTCTTTAAAGACTGAGTGAGGTTCTAAGTGGTCTCATATCATTTTAAGGGCTTTAAGTACAAATAATATTATTTATTATTCGATCACATCGTAAAATGTACATTTTATGTGTCTTTACGTAGCCCGATATAGTGCAACGGTTTATGTAGAAAATATGTAAGACATTAACAAATAATTAGCCTTATAAATAAACGTGGTATATCAGTTATACTCGAGAATTAGGTAACTAAGAATAAGCAAAATATCTACAAATGAACAAAGAATAGCTTATAGCTAGTATATCTTTGACAATTCTATTCGTAAAAACCATATCCCGAAGTTATTCGCGCCCTCACCCTTGTAAGCTAATATAACTTTAAATATACCACAGTTTGTGTTTGTTTATGCGCATTTAAATATTTGACGTTCATTTTGATTATGGAATTAAATGCAATAGAAGAATAAGAACAAGTAAATGACGTTCTAAATCTAGCAGGAATCTGCGGGTTCAAAGAAAAGTTGAAATATTTAAAGAAAGAGAAATTTCTGTTGATTTATATAGCGATAGTTCTGGTTAAAATATTAGTAGTTCTGGTTAAAATATTGATTTTTTAAAGTTCACCACGTAAAATTAAAATAAAATGTCAATGCAATTAAACTATAAGTACGAAGATTAAAAGAACAAAATTTCAGAGTCAAAGAATTCCAAATTAAATTAAAAATAAAACAATTTCATATAAAAACAATACAAACAAAAAATTATAAATATAATGTCAAGGTCAAAGTCTATCAAAATTAAATGCCCTGGCTATATGTCTATTCTCTATTGTAGAGGGAAATAATAGAGCCATAATAGAACAAAGCGGTCGAGAAACATCAATTTAAGGCTCAATCATCTATACTAATATTATAAAGAAGTATTTTATATTTTTGTATGTAACAAATAAACTTCAAAACTACTGGACCAATTTCAATTCTTCGACCGATTCTTTCACCGTTGGGAAGCTACACTATCCCCGGGTGAAATAGGCTACTTTTTATGTCTGTATTCCCACGGGAACGGGAACTACTCGGGTGAAACCGCGAGGCGTCCGCTAGTAAGTTATATAACGAATCGTTTTGACAGGACTCCTCAATTTAATTTTACTAATTGATGTAAATATATGTTTTACAAATAAAAACGTAATTGATTTAAATATAGCAGTTAATTAAACACAGCACATAAACTTTTATTGTAATAAATAAGAAATCAACAATAAAATAAATGCAACCGATAGAATGTAGTCTGACATAAAGGAGTAGAAATTAAATAAGGGCTGCTAGTTTCTTTTCAAATAAATTTACTATAACTCATGATACAACACTATTTATAAGTAAGTAACGATAAAGTGGCAACCCACCAAATGTCAGTTAGACAACAAAATAAAAAATCAGAGTTTAGCGTGAAACAAATTATACAATCTATGCACGTACTTACCTAACATAATCTGTATTAAGATAATGTCCGATATGACGATGTTTGTTTATCAGGCGTTGAACACTACTGAATTGCACAATATTTCGTCAGGTAGCTAAATGTTTTTTACTATGCTACTTGCTCCCCCTTTTAGAACAGTAGGTACCTACAAATCATAAACTAGTAAAAAAATTACAAAAATATCTTAAGATGCGCCTTTTTTCCCGATTCCATATACATTCTGTAAGAATAAGGTCTAAGTCGAAGCAAACTTCTAAGGGACCATTTTAACTGCAATTTTGTACAACTATTAGTTTTATATCGTCGTGAATATCATCTTTTCAGCTGCATTTTGTCGAGTCGTGTATCATGAAGTGGTTGACTTTTTTTCGAACGGTTTTTCTTCGGACCGAACAAAAATAAATAGAAAAATATACACACGGAGTGTGATGAAATATGTGCCTATTTTTTGTATTTTTTTGTTTAGTGCGAGGGCGCATTGGAACGCTTTCCAGCAATTACTCCAAGGGAACACAAACTTACAAATGCTAACCATATAAGTTCAGATTTCCTAACAATGTTTTCCTTCACCGTTGTCAGCGATGTCCAAGATTAACTTAGAAAGTACTTAGGAATTGTAAAAGGCACATTGGTACTTGACCTGATTTGAACCCACGACCTCAAGCACGAGAGGCGAGGTCTTAGCCACTGGGCCACCACAACATATTGCCTTCAAGAAAAATTTAAATAAATCAAAACACAATTTGCCAATTTTCTTTATTTATTTATACACATATTTCTAGTAATTATAATAAATTATAATTGCACAAAATAGATCTGAAATGTTTTAGACTCCAGAGACAAAACTTGCCCTACAATGCGTATCTAAGCACTTCATGAGACGTTAGTCGAGGCTTTTGGTCATCAGAAAATTGGCAATTATTACGATCGGCACAATGATGGCCAGAATCACATTCCATTTGTCAACAACAACTAAGAGTCGTACTAAGAGCCAATTTCACCAATGAAACTAATCGTGATTAGTTAAACTCAACTCAGTTTAAGCAAATGCATCGTTCTGATTGGTAGTTTCTTAGCGAACTCAACCAATCGAAACATTCACCAATGAAAATTGGTTAAATTGGCCCTTAATTATCAAGTTAGGATTTATAGATTTATTTCTATGCCTCTTTTATGAAAATGTCATCATGCAGCACGGTAAAATGGACAATCATTGTGCCAATACCTAATTGATCTAACACCACTACAACAGGTTTATCGATACAATAGTCCTGACAGTGATGACAAATCTGTCTCTGTACAGTGACATGGTCATTTTCAATATGTCCGTGTCGACAACATGTCAGTAATACGGGACCTCACTTTCAGTGAGGTTATATTTCAAAGCACGTTGGTAGTTTTCTTATACTTAGGTATTTATAATAAAGACAAATATAAATTATTTACAGTAAATCACGAAATGTATACCGTTTACAAAATTCTACATACATCATCTGCCCAGCCTTTTTCCCAACTATGTTGGGGTCGGCTTTCAGTCTAACTGGATTCAGCTGAGTAACAGTGTTTTACATGGAGCGACTGCCTATCTGACCTCCACAACCCAGTAACTGGCTAACACGATAGCTCTTGGCTAGACTGGTGTCAGATATCAGGCTTCTAACTACCCGTAACGACTGTCAAAGATCTTCAAATGACAGCCAGGACCAAAGGCTTAACGTGCTTGCCGAGGCACGGAAGAAACTCGCTATGTAAAGATGGTCACCCATCCACGGACCGACATCGGCAAGCGTTGCTTAACCTTGATGATCGTCCCGTGCGGCTGTTATTATTTAGCCACGAGCTGTCGCATGTCTTCGAATTTTTGGTTCTAAGACATGACGGTTTCCTCACGATGTTTTCCTTCACCGTTTTTGAGCGGTGGTGATGAAATAATTTACACAGAGTAAAACGCCTGCCTGGGAACGAACCCACGACCTACAACTTGTAAGCCGCGGCCGTTACCACTGGGCCACCACTGCCATCTTCTTACAATTTCTACTTCTAACAACATTCTAACATTCAACTCTATTACACAGACAGAAATTAATTTACTAGATACATTTTTGTTGACTCCGTTGGCTCTCGACAATGTTTCATTTCGACAGCGCTTTGTCCCTTCCATTTTTTGCTTTTTGACAATCGCTAGGGCTAATGGAATGACACCTCTCGTCCTCTGACTAAACCATTTGACATTTTATACTAAACTAAAAAAAATTCAATTGGTTTCAAACTTAACATTATTAAATTATACTACCTACGTATCCTATGTCAGTGTAAAAGTAAGAATCTATACTTCATAAAAGATAGCTTGATCTCTGCGATAGCTGTCAGTATCAATACAGTAACAATAGCGCTTGACAGGCCAACAATAATATGTCAGTATGACATTATGTCGCAGAGATCAAGCTATCTTTTATGAAGTATAGACATGCAGCAGCGTGTCGAGCCAAGTTCAAGCAAAGGAACTGGCGACGCAGCAGCCGTGTGTTATATTACACGAACCATTTGGATAGATAATAACATTTGGTGACCATTAATACATTTTACAAAAAAATACAACGTGGAGTCCGCCATAGTGTTTATTCGACCAACAGCCTGATAGGACGAAATTATCACGGTTTCTTTTGTATCCTTTGGCTATGAAACTATAGTCGTACATAAACTGAAAATATCAGTTGCTATGCTACAATTTTATCATTTTCATAACTTTGACTTTGCTAATACAAAGTTGACTTTGCTAATACTCTCTTCTCTCTACACTTTGCCAAAATCCGCATACAATTTTGATAACACAGTCGTATTTAGGAACTTATCTGTTATTTTCAGCGTAGTTCAGATAAAGAAAGCCGTTATCTCTATTGATAAGGTGTAGCTAGACTTAGTTGTTGTAGCTGCCGATGTAGGCGTTGCAGTTTGGACAGTAGTGGTCCGCATTGTGGCAACTGTCGATACAGTAGGGCAGGCACACACAGGGCCAGAACCTGAAAACAGAAAAATAAGAATAGATTTAATATGAAAAAACTAAAATGAATTCCGATTTGAGACAGCCAGTGGTTTGCTATGAGCTAGGGATGGCGAAGCAATGACACGCATGCCTGTGGTGGCACGGATAAAAAAATAATTCAGGCTCCTCAAATTAGCGATTGTCAGATGACTCCAATTTAGTTTCCTTGTTCGCTTCGGGGAACCGCCAACGTTTACAGCAGTTTATTTTATTAACTTAGCTGTTTCCCGACACTATTTTTTGCTTTTTAGAGGTTTTTGTGTCGAAGCTTTTTAAATTTTATTTTTATTTCTTGATTTTTTAACTACATATACCTAGTGGTAGACACGCTTCTATCGACAATCTATGAAAACACAACACATAATTATGACACGATATTTTCCAAACAAACCCAGGTTCAAAGAGTAAAATGCGGATAACCGATTTTAATCAAACATAGCTAAGAACACTCTCGACAAAGTCACCTTTCAAACATAAAAACTCTATCGAAATCGGTTCATCCGTGTAGGAGCTATGATGCTACAGACAGATACGGCAACACACGTGAAACTACACACTTCACTTTTTCCGTCGGGATTAAAAATTACATTCAATCAACGTTAGCGATTGCCGAATAGCTCAAAGAGTATTATGTGCTACCTGTCACGTTGTAAATCCCTTTCAGTCTGACCTTGTAAAAATCGCTATCTTTGATGGAATGTCACTTGGTGTAGAGCCCAAGGTAAATATAATATTTAATAGAATAAAAACATTTGAATACTCACACTAAACAAAGCAAGATAGCGAACAAATGTGTTTTCATAGAAGGCTTCGTTTCAACTCTGGTAACTATCTGCTGGTTGCATGATCGACAGGTTATCGGAGCTGGTTTGGGGCCCATCATTGGCGTAACCATCACGGGGATGACTGTGGATCCCATGTTCGTCTGGTACACAACTCCTGGTGGACCCATCATTCCTGGTGGTGGGTGCGTAGGTTGTGCTGGGTACGTGTGAGATGTATGTGTGGTGACTGTCACTGGAGGTGGAGGGGCATCTGTGTATGGTGGAGGCATGCCCTGGCCTTTGGCTGGAAATAAATGTATTTTTGTCAAGTACAAACACAACATATGAAAAATATCGTGTGACGAAACGCAGAATAGAGTACGTAATAGTCTTTTGAGGAAAATAGTTACTTGCATCAAAAGGCCATTACTAAAAACAGTTTGAGCAAACCTTTCCCATTAGAGGCGCCCCAAATGAATCTTTTTGTTTAAAGATTGTATTGTATTGTTATCTCTTGGTTTGAAAAAAAAATCAATTATTTTCAATTAGATATTACTTAGATTATTATTTTACACAAAAACCACATTTCGTCTTTGTATAATTTTCAGAAAGATTTTATCTTATCTCTTACATACATTTGTGGACATGTACTAAGTGAATATATACTCGTATATGCCTATAGTACATACATATTAATTAATACCTACTAGTACGTGGGTCAATATTTGTTTTGTTGCATATCGCATCTTTGTTTTGCAATTATAAATACAATTTACTTTTATGTTTTCCTCTTTTGTTCACTAAACACAACATAATTATTACGTTATTTCCCTATTTAATTTAACTAGCATTTAGGTAAATGATGGAACTACAGATAATATTACCCAGCCACAGCATAGCAACAAGATAAGGCATTGAAAAGCAAGAAGAGTACAGTTGTAGATACTTAAAAAAATATAGTTAATAATAAATAAATAATAATAATCTTTATTTCTCCATAAATGCATTACATAACTTTGATCTAAAAATTACTTAAGCTAGTGTTCCAGAGTAAAAAACCCTGACTTCTAAACTAGCTAGATATATACCAGTGTAACATTATTTCTCTTATAAACAGGGTGACTACCTAATTTATAATTTCTAGACCTACATATAATTCTTATTTAAAATTATTACTAGAACTGAATAATAATCTAATAATAGAATAAAACATATTGTTGAACTATGATGATGACAAATTACTACTAGCAATTCTATAAGTTTGGAGCTTAATTATAGATATGTAAATACCTATTAAAAACTTTTACATACTAAAAAACAAAAAAAAAATACTCACGATCAATAATATCGTTGTTGTGATTCATTTCACTAATTTATATATCTATTTTTTATCACAAAAGTCACCTCTTGGGTTTCCGTACGAGGTAAGCGATAATACTGAACTTCGTACAATGAAATTTCGATTTATAGATAAAATAATGTTGAGTGTAGATAACAGTACTCAACTACTTTGATAAACAGTTTTATCAGACTTTTAATCAGATTTTTTTGCTATTGCATAGCCACCTTTCGGGCACGTTGTTTTTTATGTTTAGGGACTTTTTTATCAGTTAATTTTTATCTTTATATTGCTGAGGTGACTAATGTCAATGAATCAACAACAAATAGGTAATTAAAAAAAAAAAAAAGATTTTTATTTACAGATAAAGATATATTAAAAAGTACATAGATAATACAAAGTAATAAAAAGGTGAAGGTGACGTAAAGAACTCATTGGATATCAAAAAAATTGTCGATGCAGACAAATAGGAAAAATGGCTAAAAATTGCTACGTTAAGTGGCGGTGTAGATTCTTTGGACGAAAAAAGGCCGGTCTTCTGGTCACGTGATGAGTTGACTAACTACTTTGCTTATGACCCTAGGGCTTCCACTAGAAACGGTACACACATGTAATTCCCATTAAGCTTTTTATATTTGCGCCGTTTAAAGATTTTCTGCACCTGCAGCAACCGCCCCAGCACAGCCCGCCATGTAAGAAGATGGGATAGTGCAAGGGTGTCGACACATGTTGCATCCCAATCAATCGTCAATCCAAACTGTCGCATATATTTTCATTTTTCCGTAAATAAAAGGAGAAAATCTGTTTTCCAAATGTGAAGAACCTTCTCTGGTGGTACCGCATTGAATTTTGTTGCGCCAAATGGCTATCCGTATTATCACAAAGGAAAATGACACTTTTGAATTTATTGGGGACAAGGCCGAAGACTTCACAAATTCATTCAGGAATTGAAAATCTTTTAAAAAAGACTCCTAGTGTTCCATCAACTAAATACCAATTGAATAGACAGGCTGAAAACGACTGTCCCGGGAGGGTCACCCTATTTTTCATCCAACTGCAGCATCCAAAGCGTTGTTTTTGTACCATAATTTTGATGCATTTAGTATTGCTACAAAAAACCGACCATTTTCATTTACTTTAGCCAACAACGTGTCCTTGTTTACGGAATAAGAGGCATTCTTAACATCAACCTTGAGATTAATCTCACCCTTACCTACTACATGACATTAACCTTGGTAATGTCATGTTTGGAAGCATTTCTGGAAACTTTAATTCGAACGGCCTTCAGCAGTTGTGTCATAGCTCTTTTAATCTGATATCGATCAATCAATCTCCTAGCTGATTCCCAACCATGTTGGGGTCGGCTTCCAGTCTTACCGGATTCAGCTGATTACCAGTATTTTACATAGAGCGACTGCTTTTCGACCTCCACAACTCAGTCACACGATACTCCTTGGCAAGACTGGCGTCAGTTTTCAGGCATCTTACTACACGTAACGACTGTCAAAGAATTTCAAAATCTGACATCGATGATCGATAAGAAAGATAGGATTTAGATGAAATTGACACAATATCTTAAAGATAAAATAATACCTATAAGGTAAAATAATACTTATAATCTATATCATAAAGTGTTGCTAAACCCCAATGAGGAAAATCAATGACTGTGGCAGGTAACTGATTAACAATTTTTCCTCGTATCAAGCCTCTTTGCGACTCACAATTGTTTGTCAGGCGTTTAAAACAATAGTATATTATGCAATTAGTGTATGAAGGACGGATTTAAAGCGAGGGCCATAGATGAATCACGCAACTGAAGGATTCTAACGACTGAATCACGACCTGAGGGATGCGAGTGATTCATGGCCCTCAATATAAATCCGTTTTATACAAGAGTTGCATACTATACTTTATATCATGACTGCAAGAAAAAGAAAGATTTAACCGAAAAACACAAGGAGTTTGTATGTCGAGTATTCTTTGCACAAGGCGTTTGTATCATGTATTTTTGCGCAAGGAGTTTGCATAGCATTGAGATGGAGGTCGAATATATTGCTGTGATCTAAATTCAAACACCAAAATAGTTATTAAAAGTGTTTGATTATTAACTGTCATAATGCCACGTGTAGCTGAAAATGAGGGTTTTTATGATTGTGTGATTGATGAGAGAGATGAGTTATTGTTAGTGCCGTTAGACCATAAGCGATAACCACATATTTTACCAAAGTTTTGGCGCCTTTTGAATCAGGTGATTTTAGCGCAGGACCATAAAAACATCTGAACATGAATGAACGAGTTACTAAGTTTTTAAAAGCATGCAAGAGTAAATTTTAAGATTGCACGTCAATTAATTGATAATTATGTTTTCTATGGTACCTACGGTGTTGGTACCATGGACGAGTTGAGCTGTGTCTGTGCTTACAGTGGTCAAAAAGAGCATGGGACCAATCACTATACCCTTGGGAACTCCAAGACTATGTAAGACTCCTGGTAAATATTTCACAGTAGTAACATTGCAAGGAACAACCTGATTAACTTTTCAAGATAATATCTAAGGCGTTTCCTATTATTTTTGGCCTAACATGATAATTTAGCGAAATACGGATTCATACCGTAAAAAAGGCATTAGATAAACACCAATTGCAGTCAATCTTTTTTTTAATCCTTAGCGAAATTTTAACTACTCTCTTATCATTTTCTTGTTAATTTATTGTTTTTTTTAATAAACAAAAATATAAATTAAAACAAAACACATTATTTATAGATTGGTATCTAAACTTTTATTTATCTTAATTAAATAGTCTATAACATAAATACTTATTTACAAAAACATCACAATCTTGACAATTTAATCAATCATTTCAAGCTTCTTTGTAATCCGATACTGGAGATAAGTCGTTTGGACTTTCACCTTACTCTAATAAATATTTTAAATGAATTATTTAAAATCAATTACAATATTGGCCCTGCACACGTTTTTATTGAGATTGATTTATTAGATCAGGCATTATAAATATGCAAATCAATTCAACAACATAAGAAAACGCTTAATGAGTGAAAAACTATCCACTAAGGAAACTAGCTCAGACCTGTCAGAGCTAGTAGTAGATGATTTCACTCTGGAGGATTTGGGCCAACCATAACATGCATCCACAATAATAATTTATTACTCCACATAATACTATCAAAAGTTTTAGTTAGTGTAGCTGCCGATGTAAGCATTGCAGTTTGGACAGTAGTGGTCGGCGTTGTGGCAACTGTCAAGACAGTAGGGCAGACACACACAGGGGAAGAATCTGTAAACGCAAAATGAAAAGTTCTTGAACAAATCCTTTTTTCAAAGTTACGAAAAAGTAGAAAATAAATAATATAATTTTAGCCAAGAATGTAAAATGGCAAGCTGATTAATATACGTGGCTGCTTTGAGCAAAATAATAATAGACATAATTGGAAAATAATAATGCGATAATCTCTAAATAAAGTAACATTATTAATTTCAGCGATAGCGACGGTCGAGATGTCAAAATGAAATAAGGTATTGATTACTTATTGTTAGTGGGATCTCCGTAGCTCTTGTCAAGCCCATACATTTTGTAATTTTTAACAATCGGGATCGCTTGTAGAATTTCACTTTGTCTGGATTTTTAGAGCCCAAGGATATAAAAAAAGATTGAATACTCACACTAAACAGAGCAAGATAGCAAACAAGTGAGTTTTCGTAGAAGACTTCAGTTCTACTCTGGTGACTATCTGCTGGTTGCATGATCGGCAGGTTATTGGCGCTGGCTTTGGCCCCATCTGGTTTGCGACGACCACAGGAACTTGGTAAGCAACCCCGGGTTGTGTGATAATGGGAGGCGGCGGACCGCCACCTGAGTATGGTGGTGGCATGCTTTCATGCTTAGCTGAAATTAAGAATAATAAAAATTAAATTAAATATACTAGAAATATTAAAATAAGTAATAAAATGCGCTTATTCTCTCGACAAACATATACGTAATATTTTTGTCATGTGTGATGATATGATATGTCATTTAAATATATATGCTTAACATTTCACACCTTTACACAAATACTTCTGATATTAAACTATCATTACTATACAAATAGGTTACCTACAGATTTTCACTAATCTGTACTCTGACATAACTTCATAAAACAAGGCAAGTTATTTTTGTATATTTTCATTAAAAAAAACAATCTTAAGGTTCTGATGATCACATGATAATAAGGCAATAGCGTCATGATTAATCACAGTTGTTACAGTACTTGTGTGATAACATACATTCAAAACTATTGAACAAATAAAAAAACCGGCCAAGTGCGAGTCGGACGCACACGAAGGGTTCTGTGCCATTATCGCAAAAAACGGCAAATAAATCACGTTTGTTGTATAGGAGCTCCACTTAAATATTTATTTTATTCTGTTTTTAGAATCTGTGAAAATTACAACTGTCTAACTATGACGGTTCATGAGATACAGCCTGGTGACAGACAGACAGACAGACGGACCGCGAAGTCTCAGTAATAGGGCCCCGTTTTTACCCTTTGGGTACGGAACCCTAAAAATGTTTAAAATTTTAAAAAAAAATGTCTCATATTTTAGGGTTTTAAATAATATAACAAAATCAAAATATTTTTTGGATAACTTACGATCATAGCCATTCTGAGCCATTTCACTGAATTATAAAATTTACTTAGTATCACTGTTAACAGGTTTCCTTATGAGGGAAGTATTTGTACTGACCTAAGTCTAACGATCGGTCCATTTATACATTAAAATAACGTCGAACACTGATAACTCTGCTTGATAAATATTGTTATCAGACTTTTGGGCGGATCTGGCTGATATCGAATAGGTCACTGTTGAGTCACGCTATAGATACACAGCGATCGAATTAGTTTTTCCTCCTTCGGTTTTACACCAATTCGTATTTCAAGAGGTCCTGAACTCCATCTCGGGGCCTGCTATAAGCTATTAGAGCAAGGTTATATCCATTGTACGACTGTAGATAGATGTATGCAAGTCATAATTATACATCTGTCCCTTACACTCTATGGCAATAATCTTGCTCTACGAGCTCATGGCACAGCCTGGACACAGTAGGCGCTACCCTGTTACCCAAATAATGCGTGGTAAGATTCTGGCATGGTACCACATTTGCAAAATGTTACATTAGGACTATAGGCATACACAAAAAAAAATGTAATAACTCAAAAATTGTGGCCAGTTACCCAGATAGTAACAAGATTGGTGGTAGTTTAATCCTGTCAGATAAGAATGGTATTGATCAAAAACTCATATAATTACGTTGAACCAGCGTCCACAGGCCCTGCACCTAGATCAAATTATACACATTGAATCACAATTTAAAATGTTACATAAATATAAATAATAACTCGAATTAAATTCAATTTTGTTTTATAATACAATTGACAGGTTGATTAGCTAGCCTCAACATTTGCGCAACATCCCCATCAGACTTTTAATGTTCCCACTGCTGGGACACAGGCCTCCTCTCTGTGAGTTTGCACATGCAGCCGGCTAATTCTATATTTTGGGTGGAATAATTGGTGTTTTGTCATTTTTGTAGTGCTATAGTATTTACAGAGCTAGTTTCTAAAAGCTTTAAACAGCATCGGACTAATCCATGGCCCTGGAAAATACCTACAAAAAATCTGTTTCAGTCTTTGACTTATCAAATAATGGTAACGAATAAACAACTACTTAGCTAACTCATGAACATTTCTAAGGCCAGACTTTTTGTACCATCTTAATCCAACTTGTCTAGCAAGATAGGAATAGGCATACATATAATTTGGTTAACCGACTTTTTTATGTCGTGATATATATTTTCGACATTGAAATCTGAGATTTCAATGTACTATTTTTTTCTACTTTCACTAACCCATATTTTTTTCTATTTTATTAATTAATTCATAGAGAGGAAACATGTGTCCCAGCAGTGCGAACATTAAAAGGCTGATGATGGTTCTTCATACAAAATTTATTTTAAAATAGATTACGAAATCATATTTATGCCAGCATGAAATTCTAAAATAATGCCTAGGAAACGTACTACAAGGATAGAAAATATTCTATTGTATAAACCAGGACGTGGTCTACCCGTTGGCCACGTTATATACAAATCACGTCATTGCTCAATCAGGTGATATAGTGGTCAGACGAATCTAACAATAATAAAAATATATAATATATATTTATATATATATATATATATATTCTTATTTTTGATATTTATAAATGATTTTTAAGTTATCTTTTTTTAAATATTTAAAAATGTATTAAATAATAATGAAGATAAATAAAGGAAATAAATATATACATATATATTGTATCACCATTCAGAAAAAGAGGATTGTTTGATTAACAGACATCCTTTTACATTAATAGTCATTTAGTAGAGTATGTTTTTTTCAGTAAATATGCCAAATATCTCGTCAATCAACCTTTACCTATCTTTTCTACTATAAATAAAATATTAAAGGAATTTCTCCTGTATCGTGTCCTAAGTGCTTCATGTGTGTTTCGTGTAAATATGTAGTAAAATAAAACAAAAGTAATAATTTTATTCTGTTTATTATGTTATAAAATATTCACTTCCTTAAACTTTAAATGTGCCAAGCATTTTCACTGCTTTACATTGGCCTCTTCCAACCTCAATATTACAGCTTTGGCTGCGGGAGGATAATTCACAAAAATACCTAATAAATAGACTTGCGATGAAACAGCACCATACATAATGTATTGCATTAATTTTAAAAATAGATTTATAATATCAATAACTTCGTAGCAATTATGCCACAGTGGTAATGGCCCTGACTTACGATCTTGGATTTGAACCCAGGCAGGCACTTTACTGATGAAATAAATTATTCAACAATTCACATTCTGTTCTTAATTAAAAAGGTGGCAAACATCTTGAAGAAACTTGCATGTCCTTAAACTAAAAATTCGAAGACATTAAGACATCCATCAAGTCACACTTGGCGTAGTGATTCCACAATCACCACGCCAAGTGCGGCTTGGTACTCTCACAAACACTCCCTGGACAATCAGCCCTACTACCGCTGCTTTTTTATCTCTGTATACGACTTGATTCGATCTATTCTTATATAGTTCGTGCCGATACTTGAGAATATGAACAAAATAAAAGCGGTAGTGTTAGTCATTAGCATCCCATAACAACAAGAGACCTTCCTGATGGCGTGACGTGCGTTCATAGGTGAAATCGCCAATCGATGTGATATAAATTGATCGCGTGTAGCCACCTTTCTGATCGCTGAGAATTTAAGAAACAATCTTCTACCTATGAGTAAAAATCAATGAATTTGTACTTCTAAAATTATTGCAAATTTTAGTATTAGAACAACAAGAACATTATGAAGCTTCTAGATTTTGCTTCAATTCAAAATACTTAAGCACTATGTGCTGGATTTATCACATCATCATCATCATCATCAGCCTATAAATGTTCCCACTGCTGGGACACAGGCCTCCTCTTTGTGAGAGGGAATGGGCCGTTATCCACCACGCGGGCCCATTGCGGGTTGGTGGATGTCACATGTCTTCGAATTTTTGGTTCTAGGACATGCCGGTTTCCTCACGATGTTTTCCTTCACCGTTTTGAGAGCAGTGGTGATGAAATAATTTACACAAAGTAAAGCGCCTGCCCGGGCTCGAACCCACGACCTACAACTTGTAAGTCACGGCCGATACCACTGGGCCACCACTGCTCGATTTATAATCAAGCTTCATTTTGGCGATATTATCAAAAATGTTTTGGCGACGAATAATCGACTTAAAATAAATAACATTTAAAAAGACAAAACACTTAGTCACGTTTTCCTTAAACAAGAATTCGATAGTACAATCTGTGTTTATCGTATTGTTTCCATTGTATTTCTGATAAAGAAACATATTATTAATCCTTAGCTTAGTCTATTTTTGGGTGTTTTTTGTTAGTGTTTGTAGCTGCCGATGTAAGCGCTGCAGTTTGGACAGTAGTGGTCTGCGTTTCGGCAACTCGTGATGCAATAGGGTAGGCACACACAGGGCCAAAATCTGGAAAAAAAATAACATTAAGAGAGAATTTTTGAAAAGGTAAGCAAACAAGTTGATGAAACCTGATACTCTAGACAGCATGAAATTTTATCAGCTACTAGCTGTTCCCCGCGGCTTCGCTCCCATGGGCCACCCCACAGGACCCGTTTTCGGAATTAAAACATAGCCTATGTTACTCAGGAAAAACGTAGCTTTCTATTGGTGAAAGAATTTTTTAAATCGGTCCAGTAGTTTCGGAGCCTATTCGGTACAAACAAACACACAAAAAAATCTTTCTTCTTTATAATATTAAATATTATAGTATAGACTAACTGCCCTTCGCAGCTGCCCGCGTGGAATTAGTACTTAATACTAATATAATTAATGTAAATAAATTGCATATTGTTAGTTGTCAGTCCTAGATATTTTACTTCATGATGCTGTTATCCTGGTATTTCGCGAGTCTTTATTTACCACACATGATTCTAGCCCCTGAAATATATCTCTTTTTTGTGATTCCTTACAGCCCTTACTACTCACGATTTTTTCTGTTCTCCTGGTACTTTGTAGGTATGTACTTAAGAAAACTGGACTAACTTATACATAATTAAAAACTATGACTGCGTTGTATTAGTACTTCTCCTAATCCACACTAATATTATAAATGCGAAAGAAACTATGTCTGTCTGTCAGTTACCTTTTCACGCTTAAACCACTGAGCAGATTAATTAAATAAATAAAATAGGAGGGGTTTAGGTGAAATTACTAGCTAATGGTTTTATTTTGTATCTAAGATAGCAGCGCACCATTTTCATAGGCGAAGATCACTACGCCATACGTCATGGCTGACGTAAATGAATTCTGTATGTTTCTTTCTTTTTACCCGACAGCCGAAGGAGGGTAATGTGTTTATCAGTCTATGTAAGTATGTATGTATGTATGTTTGTTCCTATGTGGCGTACCAGAGACCAAACGCGTTGGCCGATTTTGATGATTCATACGTCAAAAACGATTCGTCTTAACCCTGCGAGTGTCACTGTCTACATTCAAATTGGAAAATAGAAAAATGGCGGGCGCCATATTGTGGGGGACAAGATTTTTTTTTACTTACAAACCCATCGTGTTTGGTATCAAAATAAAGGGTTTTAAGAGGTGATTTGTAAAATATATAACACTTATATGTTTAAATGTACCGAAATATTAAAATAAAAAACTAATATAAAAAAATCATGCTGTGCAGTCGGAGGATACGTATTCGCGAGCTGGCTGACTAAAACCAGATGTATCCTCCGACTGCACAACATGATTTTCTTTTTGTTTACGGCTTTTTAGTTCGCTTTTAAAGCAGTCGGGTTTTTTGATTTTTTGAATTAACTTTTTTTTATCTTTAATTACTATGTTGTAACAGAACCTCGACTTCGCTTTCACAAATGCGGAACTTCCGCATGAAATCACCCGACTCAACAATTTTTAACGGAGTGGTTACCGACTTCTAATAAAGAAAATGTGGTAAATCGAGGTTTCTCTCCAAAATCACAGGTTTATTCAGTACTAGATGACCTATTCTTCAGTGAAGTTATTTTTATTCCTTAATCAATAAGTTTTAATCGAGGCTAAGCTTAGCCTCAGCACTTCTACTGCCACCAAAATGATCCCGGCGTTATACTTGTAGAAAACCTAATACCAGCCCAAAAAAATAATACTTACACTATACAAAGCAAGACAGCAAACAGATGGGTTTTTGTGGTAGACTTGTATTCGACTCTGGTGACTATCTGTTGGTTGCAGGACGGGCAGGTCACCGCCGAGGGTTTGGGGCTCATCGTTTGATTGACAATGACGGGGACGGCGATGACGGCTGGGGCGGGGCTCACTTGATACACTACTCCTGATGTGGTTGTGACCTCGCCATCCGTGTATGGTGGTGGCTGACCCTTGTTGACTGTGAATGAGAATAACATATTTAAAATTGCTTTTTTTGCCCTTCTCCTCCTGCCTTTATAAGTACTAGCTGTTTTCTGTGGCTTACTTCCCGTGGAATATCTAACAGAAACCATCTATGTTTTCGAGATAAAAGATCCTATGACACTCAGTGAACTATCGCTACACGAGTAGCTTTCTAACATTGAAACAGTTTTTGATTATAAACTTTAACTCTTAATAACTACTGTAACAAGTAAAATTTCAAAATTTTAAAAAGCCCCCGATGTATTTTTATTTCATACAACATAATTTATCTAGTACATAGTAGATGCGCTTCGATCGGCAATCTATTGAACACGTAATTCCCCGATTCAAACAGTGAAACGCCCATAACTCTTGAACGGCTGAACCGATTTTATTCAAACATAGCTAAGAACACTCTCGACAAAATCACCTTTCAAACAAAAAATAAATAAATCAAAATCGGTTCACCCGTTTGGACGCTACGATGCCACAGACAGACACACATATATACAGATACACAGCAACACACCTGAAACTTATAACGCTCCTCTTTTTCCGTCGGGGGTTAAAAATTACTGTAGCCAGTACAGAATGGCTTCTTCTTACATATATATTCGATAGTCGAAAATGTTGGCTCTTGAAAAGTCACTCTTTAAACTTAGATATTGTATATGATAAAAAGCTCGTTCCAGCAGCCTAATTGCGTAAGTGAATTCGGCAATGCATTGATTTGACCGCCATCAATCGACCAATCACATGCGAGATGAAAGACACGATGAGGATTTCCGTCTATGTTGGAGTATAGTGCAGTATAATCAGCCTGTAACGTATTCCCCACTGCTGGGGCAGTGCACTGCTGCTTTGTTTTGTTTGGTTCGCCCAAAGTCCTGACGATGTTTTTCAACACCATTTTGTTGGTAATGTTTATGCTTGCTTGGGTTCAAACCCACGCCCTATAGAACTCGATAGTTAGAGCAGATCCAATGGGGCACTCGTAATTAAATACAAAACTTTGTTTTGATGGAAAACAATATATCACGGGCATTTAACGCGATGATTACAAAGATGACGGTTACAAATTATCCGCGGCGTGGAATCCAGTGATTCAAAAAACATTACCTCGCTTTGTGCAGTCGGTGAACTTACAGAATAAGGACACGGTCAGTGTTGTGTGTAGAAATGTGAGGGTAGAGGAAGAATTTTCTGCCCCAACGGAGCCAGTACACCGAAACACCAGTCTACCCGGGACCACGGTCGTTGTAACACGGCCGAAACCTCGGGTTAAATAGGTAAATAAATAATCTAAATCATCGCGTTAAATTACCGTGATATATTGTTTTCCATTATGAAACGCGCAAGTTTTAAAGTTTGTTTTGATTTTCTTACATGAAACTGGTATCTAAGTACGTACGTCTTAAGGAAAACACATTCATTACCCATGAATAAGGATATCTTCATATCAATTTGTATTAAATAATATCTTATGCTTATCACAAAGGTACCACATTTTTATAAATATTTCCGTTCATGACTGGACATTATATCAGCACAGATTACAACAAACCGCGCCCTTTTTTCGAGACAAAATAACATAAATTACGTAAGTGTATAATCGAGGCTTAGAATGCTTGAAATATTTCGTAAAGCTATATATAGTTTTATACATACTTAACTATATTTATTTTTATTGGAGACTACCCCTATTTATTTTTAAGTTCTTTTAACCGATCTAGTTTGTCTGGTAGATATCCCAGTCCCAATAAAACCACCATTATACCCATTGAACTTGTGTAAAAAAATTATGTTACTAAAATAAAGTACCTATCTATACTAATACCAATCTATACTTGATTTTAAAATTATTGTTTTATTGTTTAAATTGTTAAAAATCCTTTATTTATATTAGAATCAACGTATAAAGTGACATACGTAGTGTTTGTGACCAGTTTTTAACCGACTTACCAAAAAAGGAGGAGGTTCTATGTTCGACATTATGTATGTTTTTTTTTTTTTTTTTTTTTTTTTATGTATGTTCACCGATATTTCCGTCAATTGTGGACCGATTTCAAAAATTCTTTTTTTGTTTGAAAGAGTATATTCCGAAATTGGTCCCATTTTAATTTGGTGAAGATCTGATGAAGAACTTCGGAGATAAACAACAGAACTCTTCAATAAATAACGGCAAATCTCTAGGGATTGCTGCAATCGCATGTCTGTTTATTGTTTATACCATTTCATAACATAACATCACGCTAGTTCGCTCGAAAGGGGTACGCAGATCTCTCATTTCAACGGTTATATTCAAGTTTCATGTTATTCGGGTAATCTATTCTGTCGTTATAGGTACTTACTTAACTACTTCCCTATTAGGTACGTACAACTAAAAAGTGAAAAATAAAAAACTTTTTTACAAAAAAATACTACCGACTTCCAAATATAAAAACTAGAAAGTGAAAAATAACTTTATTTTTGGAAGTCGGTGTCCGTAACTTAAAAATTTGGTACCTATCAAAGACACCGACTTCCAAAAATAAAGTTATTTTTCACTTTCTAGTTTTTATATTTGGAAGTCGGTAGTATTTTTTTGTAAAAAAGTTTTTTTAATGGAATAACTCAATATCAATCGATATTTCAATAAGTCATGTACCGGCTGTCAACGTTTGAACTGTGGATTTGAATTCTTCGAACCGGGGGAGTATTTTGTTTTGAATTACGTATTTATTGCAGTATTATTTACATACTACAGACCACTCATACACTGCTCAGGGCTCTGAGCGTCGTCCAGTACACACCGGCTACGTTTATGTCTCATTATGTTTGACAAATCGTGGAAACAAAATCGATGACGAAAACACTTGCCTCAGACAAACATTCACTGCAAACCCTACTTCACACAAGATATATTAATATCTATAATTTAGTTTAGTTTAGTTTTATAGGTAAACCCCATACTTCATAAGCATTGTAAATATACTTTGTTCCCACTAAAACTAATGTTCTTATCAAATCCCTAAACAAAAATTTAATCTAGCAATAAACACCAATGTTTACTAAAGCCTTTCCTTAAACTATTACCAGTAATTAAGTCTGAGAATATTAAATCAAATAGCTCTTCTTTGTTCTTAGTTTTTTTTTTGTTCTTTTTCTCTTGATACCTCCATATATTTTTATAATTTTATTTTCTTTTCATACATTTTACTTCTTTTTTAATTTTAAAATCCCTCCCACTTTGTCAAGTCTTCAACTAACATTTTATCCTCTTCACATACTCAGCTTTTTCCTGTCACATTGCAGGTGTTGCTTAAGGAAAGCCGTCAATATGATGACCCGGGCAGCTACCATTCGTGAAATGAGTGACAAACTGAAAGTAGCGCTGAGGGAGCTGGAGTTATCTAGAAATGAGTGCAGCAAGCTACTGCGAGAACGAGAAGAGAGTGAAATTGAATTAATAGTAAACAAAAACACTCAACTCAAGAACCAGCTTGCAGAACTACACTCCCAGCATATGGATATACTGGACCAGCATCACCATCTCCGTCAACTAGTGTCAGATTTTCAACAGTGCCATGACACTCATGACCAGGCACTGAAGCGTATATCTGTACTAGAAGCTGAATTGTGCAAGGCTCATAACACCTTTACCTCCATTGACTCGCTGAAACTTAGCGAAGAGGTTTCTAACACCAGTAACCTGTACAATGAGCTGTTGGCTAATGCATCTGAACTGGAGTGTGAGCGGCCCACCATTACCATAGAACTTACAGGGGATGATACCATTGCTAAATGTCTAATTCTAAGTAGTCACAATAAAATTAAGAAATATATTAAAATCAATAGAAATATAGGAAACTTTTAAAAATTCAAAGTGTTTACAAATATAATGTTAAACTTAGAAGAGATTTCAGAAACTTAGAAAACCAATTAAATATATGTAATAGTAAATTAGAAACTAGTACACAAATGTATGATGTTGACATTAAAAACCTTCAAAGGGAATTATTGAGTAGGGAAAATACACTAAGGGAAATATTTTGTAAATATGAATGTAGTCAACAGATGTTGAGTGAGCGCATGCAGGAGGCCTGTGAGTTGGTGGACCTGGTTAAGTATAATGCAGAGAGGTATGAGTCACTGACTAACAACCTCACCTGTAGTTGTGCTGCCGCTCCGCCACCTCTCATGTCACAGCATGTTGCTCCTACAACTTTACCCATTGATCTCACTACAAAAACTATGAACCCTACCAAAAGTAATATCTTAGTATATTCTGATAAATTAGGAACAGGTTTTGGATCTTTGTTAAATAACCGTTCTAAACATACAATAGTGAACCATTGTTTTCATAAACTGCATTTTAATGAGCTTGTTCATAAAATACAACAGACACAATTGAATGAGCAAACTACTGTAGTTCTTCTTTTTGGAAGTAGCCTTAATGTAACAAAAAGGGACATAGTTAATGGTATCGACACCCTACTTAAGTTATAATTAAGCAAATTAATATTATGTGCATTGCCCTATTCTGACAAGTTACTTGATCAGGAAAATGAATACATTTCTAGTTTAAATAACTTGATGCATATTTTATCTTGTCGACATAATGACCGTTTATTGTTTTTTGACACCAACAATTTTGTTAGTGATTTTGTTTTGATTGGGAACCATATGTTTCTTCCCAAAAATAGTCGACATTTATTAGCTACATTGTTAGCTTTTAATATACACGCAGTTATTGATGATTTAACTGAGACTAGGTTTAGTGATTTAACAGTATTATCTAGTTTTTCTGATAATACTACTGTAGATTCTTTAAACTATTAGAGCCGACAAAAGAGAAGACGAATAGTATTATTTTACTATATCATCAAAATATAAATCGCTTCTCCGGCAAAATTTTAGACGTGGAATTGTTAGTAGATAAATACCACATGGATATCTTATGTTTTTGTGAAACCTGGTTAAAATCAGATATGATGTTGTTTAATGTAAATATTTTTTCAGTTGCCAGCGCGTACAACAGATCCACAGTGGGTGGTGGTACCCTGATACTTAGTAATAGTCATCTTAAATATAAGGAAAGAAAGGATATCACTGCTTACTCTGTTGATCGCTTATGTGAGGTAGCATGTGCAGAGTTCGAGGGGCATACTATCTTGTGTGTTTACAGACCACCAGCATCAAACTTGTCTTTGTTTTTAATTACAATGGAAGAATTATTTAAGTAAACTTTTCAGAGATAATAAATTAGTTTTTGTTTGTGGTGACTTAAATATAGATCTGTTAGTCAATTCACCTGAAAAATGTAAGCTCATTTCATTGTTTAAATCATTTAACTTAAAATATTTATTTAATGAACCGACAAGAATAACTGCAACTTCAGCTACGTGCATAGATAATGTATTCACTAATTGTAAAGTTAAAGATTCGTTTTTAATTAGTGGCGTTAGGTCAGACCATACTGGTCAACTAGTATCTTTTGAGTCAGATAAAAAAATTAACCTAGCTAAATCAATTCGGTTAAGACGTCTCACTAAAAATAAATTAAATTCTTTTAATAATAATGTTTTTAGCAACCTTTGTAATGCCAGTTTTAATTCAAAAGACCCCAATATAAATTACGGCACGTTGTTTTCTACAGTTTGCCAAGAATTCAATAAAACGTGTCCTTTAAAAACAGTTAAAGTCAACAATTCCAAATCGAAATTTAGTGAATGGGCCACTGTGGGCATAAGAAAAAGCCGAGATATCTTATATAATTTATATTACGAAAAATCTTTGACTTCCGATCACGTTTTTCATACTTATGTTAGAAACTATTCCAAAATATTCAAAAGAGTCTGCGCTCAAGCAAAATCTCAAATAATAATTAACAAAATTGGTGTTTCTAATAATAAAATAAAAACTGTGTGGCAAATAATTAATAGAGAAACTGGAAAGACACAACAAAGCGATCAGAATGAGTTGTCTTTGAAAATATCTAATCAAACCATTCCTGGTAAGCAAGAAGTCGCTGAGACATTAGAAAATTTCTTTACCAACATTCCGTTAGAGGTTATGAAGTCTCTTCCCTCCTCATCTAAATTAGCTGAAGCTCTTCTTAAAGAAAACTTTACTAAAGACATACCAACCTTTAAATTTAAATCAATATGTACTGATACAATTAAAAACGCGTTCAAAAGTCTCAACGTAAAAAATACTGAAGACTTGTGGGGGATATCCGTTAGGGTTCTTGGAGATATTATTGACTCAATTGCTCCTGTCCTAACAGGCATATTCAATCAATGTTTGGACAGTGGCACTTTTCCTGACTTAATGAAACACAGTAAAGTAGTACCAATTTTCAAATCAGGCTGTAAGAGTGATCCCTCTAATTATAGGCCTATATCCGTGCTTCCAGCATTGAGTAAAGTCTATGAAAAAATCATGCTGGAACAGATGTTGTCTCACTTCAATTCAAATAAGATCCTGCATACTCAACAGTTTGGTTTCACGAAAGGTAGGTCGACAACGGACGCGGGAGTAAAACTCATCAGCCACATCTTGGAATCTTGGGAGAAGTCCCAGGATGCCATTGGCATTTTCTGTGATCTCTCGAAAGCGTTCGACTGCGTCGACCACATCACACTGATCTGTAAATTACACCACTACGGAATTCGAGGAAAATCTGCTGATCTTGTGCTTTCCTATTTATCAAACCGACAGCAAAAAGTTAAAGTTAATGGGGCGACGTCCTCCGGGTCTCTAGTCAAGATGGGCGTGCCCCAAGGTTCAATTCTCGGCCCTTTCCTTTTTCTTGTTTACATTAATGATCTCCCTTTTATGATGGCCAAATTATCGGATATAATTCTATTTGCTGATGATACTTCGCTAATTTTTAAAATAGATAGGAAATATACGGATGTCTTATATGTCAACGAAAGTCTAATTGTTCTCTCTAAATGGTTCGCAGCTAACAATCTTTTACTGAATGCGAAAAAAACAAAATGTCTGAAGTTTTCCTTACCAAATGTACCACAACGTGACCTAAATTTAAATCTTGACGGCAAAAATCTTGAAGTTATAAAGGAAACTGTATTCTTAGGGATTACTATCGATTCAAAATTGCAGTGGGGCGCGCACATTAGAACTCTTTCGGGTCGGTTAAGTTCAGCTGCATATGCAGTAAGGAAAATAAGGCAGTTAACCGATTTAGCCACAGCAAGGTTAGTATACTATGCTTATTTCCACAGTATTATGTCTTATGGCATTCTGCTGTGGGGATCAGCAGCAGACGTTGACTCAATTTTCATCTTACAAAAGAGGGCAATCCGCGCAATCTATAAAATGAGTCCACGAGAGTCCCTCAGAGAAAAATTTAAAGAGATCGATATACTGACTCTACCTTCTCTTTATATATTGGAATGTATTTTGTATGTCCGCAAAAATCGAGGGCTTTTCAAAACTAGAAGCGATTTCCATAATTTAAATACACGCAGTAAGCATGAAATTGTAATACCCAAATTCAGATTAACGAAAACTAGCAAGTCTTTTCTTATAAACAGTATACGCTTTTATAACAAGTTGCCAAAGCCAGTTATAGAATTGACCGATGGAAAGTTCAAAAACTACATCAAACGTGTCCTTATTAAAAAAGCATATTACAAAATCAAGGACTACGTTGAAGATAAAAATTTTAGCTCCTTCTGCGCATGCGGCTTCCCTGGTAACTCATAAACGGCACAAATATGTGGATGTCTCTAACTATTCTCAATCTCATTTTTACTTTTTTTCTTTCTTTTAATTAGACTTTTTACAATGATTTCAATAATGTTTATAGCCCTTTGCTATGAATAGTTACAGCACTGATAACAACATTTGTGCCACATGTTAAATTTAGTCTTGTTATATATTTTTATTTATTTTTTCCTTTGTATAGATTCTTTTACTGATTGTTTTGTGAATGTGTGAACATTGTAGGCCTTCTAGATTTCTAGACGCTTGTTAACATTTGTTAACTCTCTCGTTTATACAATTTTTTTTAGTTTCTTACGACTTATTGTCGGGCCTACGTTGTCCCCCCATATCTAAGCACTAATACTGTAACATGGAAATATTGTAAAAACAAACCAATTTTTTTAAAAGAGTAACCGTGGAGTTTCTTGCCGGTTCTTCTCCACAGGAAACGACTAACCCGAACCGTGCACCTTTTGTCGACGTTTTATAAGTGCCCATGTAGGCCTATGTGAAATAAAAAACATTTGATTTGATTTGATTTGATTTGACTAATATAATATAATAATAATATTATAAAGAGGAAAGTTTTTTTTGTTTGTTTGTACCGAATAGGCTCCGAAACTACTGGACCGATTTAAAAAATTATTTCACCAATAGAAAGCTACATTATTCCTGAGTGACATAGGCTATTTTTTATCCTGAAAACGGGTCATGTGGGGTGGCCCACGGGAGCGAAGCCGCGGGGAACAGCTAGTATTCAATATTTTTATCATCCTGATTTAAATCTTCTATCATCAATACCTATTTAAGACTTAATTATAACTGATTTTTTCTCTACTGGCGTCTTTACATTGCCTTGAACTATTTATGGACCTACTTATGTAAGCGGTAAACGTATGGCATGCATGATTCACACCTCTTTACGTTACACATAATAATTATGTTTATTCGGAATTTAGGTAACTGACGACTGATGAAACTCTGCTACTCTGCACAGCATGAATAATACTAGAGGCCTATTTAATTAAATACAGCACAATTTTGAAAGTTTCTTTCGAGCATTTTCTGCTTTATTATTTTCTCTCATTCTGTAATTTATTAACAAATATGTCGTGGTCCAACAAGATAAGGCAACGATAGAGTTTCTCTTGTACTCAAACTGTAAGATGACCCCTGATTTTTGATTTAAGAATTTGAAGTTGAGTCTTTGTCAAACTCAACTTTAGCCTAAAAACTTGTCAAGTTTTAGCTATAACGTATGGTTTGACATGTTCTTAACTTCAAACACTCAATTCAAAAACCGGGTCTAATTACATTCGTTAAAAAAAAATCTTTAAAAGTATGGTGCCTCTACCCACCTACATGACATAGGCGCCTTGTTTTAGTTAGTTTAAAACTATTTATTAATAAAAATACTTACGATGCTCTTCTTCGGCGCTCATTTTCAATAAATTAAATAATATTTTTCCTTATATCCCCAAACAAATATCCATTAACTGGTTTTTAGTACGAGGTAAAAGATTGCACTGAACTCTGCCTAAAGTAGTGTCGATTTATAGATAAACAAATTCGAATATTGATAACGATATTAGATAAACATTTTTATCAGACTTTTAAGGAGAACTTTTCGGTAGTGTATAGCATTGGTCATAGTTTACGCGTGTAAGATAACGATGGCCAAGGTTATGGGGAATAAGAGGTGATAACTCCAGCAAGAAGCTTTTTGGCCCCAGTTCAGTGGCTTCCACTAGAGCAGAAGCCCATTTGATCATCATCATTTCAGCCAAAAGATGCCCACTGCTACACCGAAGTCTCCCCCAAGCGTCGCCATATTGACCAATCCTGTGCGTCTCGCATAAAGGGAATTCCCGCAACCTTAACCATGACTATGACCATAAATTGATTTGAAATTAATCAAACTTCTTTTAAATATCATTACTTACCAGAGTAGCAGATCGTGTTTGGGATATAGTCAGGGGGGTGTCACTCCGCAGTTTAGGTACGATCGGCCGGCGGTACCCTCTAGAGGGAATAACGCATTAGGTTGCCGCTTACCGCTCGGCTCGCACGTTATTAATTTTATGATTTATGCAGCAAAGAACAATGACTTCTAAACGTATTTCTAAGGCCTTTAAAAGATATTGTTATGTTTACGGGTGTTTAAATAAGGCAAAGAACAGTCGATATTAAGTTTTTTTAAAGTACCGAAAGATTTTGAAAGGTATTGTTGTACCTATTTAAATCATTACATAAATACTCTGTAACCATCGGTAGTAGGTGCATAATGAGTACGAGTTTTGTATAAAAATTTAAGCATTTTGGTGTTCCTAAAAGAATGAATAGGTGTGTGAAATACTAATAATTAGGTACCTACCTACTTAGATATTTTAGATTTTCGTGTTGTTCACAAATATAATTTGATTTCTTTTTTTATTGATTAGTTACCGTTTTATCAACATAAAAATAAACGCTTTAAATCCAGTTTAAAATTAATTATAATTGCCTAAGTAAGTAGTTACCTACTTAGTCTAAGAATTTACCAATTGCCTGAGTAAGTGGACGCACTTGTTAACGTTAACGTTTGTATATAAAACTAGGTACTTACTTATACCTAACGAACAAACAAACAATATTTCCTGAGAGTTTTTCAAGCCAACTTTAAATAAACTAACAAAAAATATCACTAAAGAGTAAACAAAGAGGTAGGTACCTATACTCAATTTGAAATAACATTAGACGTCTTTACAACTCGTTTTACAGTCCGTTCAACCGATTTTGTGTTCCATCTCGTACACATAAGGATGATATAAAAAGCACAAATTTTTGATACCAAAACCAACTGTTTACTACAGCTTCCATTTGTCGTGTCACCAATGCAATAGAAGTCAAAATCGATTGACCGGGCTGTAAAATGGGCTTATTTAAATGTCTAATAACCAGGTAAGGTAACCTAGTTTTCATTTGTTAAGTACCTAACAAAATGACGGTCTATAATATTCATTGTCTATCTACCTACTTGACCGTGTAACCATAGGCATCAAACATTAGAAAGATTACGCGGTCAAGTAGGTAGATAGTGGATGTAAGCGAAAGCGGCAAGTCGACAACCCTTACGAGCAGAGTCAAACCGCGCCAAACAGCGACGGAGATACGCTATAGAAGAGAGCGGCAACGTTTAGGTGAATATCACGTTAGGTACAGAGCGCTTATGCGAGCTGAATTGCACTTTGTCGCTTACTAGCAGGAGTCTCTATTTCAATAAGTGTGTAAGTGACTCTTCTGTACTTGTACTATTATTTATTCTGTGATATAGTGCAGCGCTCCAAAAGTCAAATCAGGAAGAAAGGGAGGCACCCTGCAGTTCGACAACAAAGGCTAACAATATTTGAATAAATCTTCTAATCTATCTCTTCTTATTCATGTTCTTCACTGCTCGTCGTACTCGTCCTGAATATCTTTGGTGAGGTCACTGACGAGCTGCTTCTAATTCACTCTGTCTTCAGTTCTTTTCTTTATACCTCCTGCTTCCCCTATATTTTTGATCTGATCTAATCTGTCCAGCGAGTGTGTAAGCAGTGTAAGTACCCGCGTGGTTCTATTTTACCCATGGTTTTAAACAAATGTTGTTTCTATTAGCTATGTTGTTCTCGTTATGTTCTCATTTAAATGTTTATTAATTTTTTTTGTTACTCTATTGTGGAGCAGCCCAACACCCGTAAAAAGTTTAATTTGAGTTGAACAGTGAAGTAATTACTTACCTATCATGCAATTTGGTAATTTTACTTGTAATGAACAAAATACAATTTCGTTAGTATTACACAGGTCCAACTATTATCTAACCAAGATATGACCGTTTTGAAATAAAACAAAAACATTATAACTTAAGAACAATTTAATTATGAAATAATCAGATACAGTTTATTTACATAAATTATTCGTAATCATAACAAATTGATCAGTCGTTTTATCCTGCCTCGTGTACACTGCACCTATAAGAGCCTACTATGAAACATCGACAATAATGTTTCATTTAGTCACGTTGCCGAAATACACATCATTTGATAACATAAGGCACTTGTCCCACCGCCAGCGACGAAGTGATTAACTATCGATTATTTTCTCGCTGAAGAAACGAACAAAATATACTTTTTTTTATCGTCTTTAGGCTTGCGCTTGACCACTATCTCACCTGATGGTAAGCGATGATGGGGTCGATGGTGAAGTACGCTTGCCTAGAAAAAACCTGTTCACTCTTGACTTAAAACCCCTAGATTAAAGCTATCGGGAAACACAGACTCCAGCAGGGAATTCCACTCCTTAGCAAATATACATACGTATCCCGATATTTGGATACAGATCCCGTGTCAATGAAAGAGACACATATAATAATAGTTGATCGCTGGCTGTTCCCAATGCCAGCGAGCAACTATTAATATATATGTCTCTTTCACTGTCGCGAGTACTCTCGACACAAGTTTGTCCCAGCGACAAGAGCTATCAATGAATACTCGCACAGCGATAGTCGCTTGGCGATGCTCGCTTGGCGGTCAGAACTCGCGCCGAAAGACCAACCAACCGTCGCGTGCAGGACTGACCGCGATGGTGTGGTGTGATGGTGCGGGCAATCGCCTGTCGCACAAAAACACTCGCTCATAGCCGAACGGTAAAACTATCGGAACTGCGCACTCGCTTCTCGCTGCTCGCCAACTCTTATCTTGGTTCTAGGTCTACTCGCTGCTTGCTGATCGTCGGCGGTGAGACAAGTGCCTAAACTGCGTCATTGGTCTTGTGGTCGCAAGCATTCTAGGTTAGACTCCTGGGTCAGGCAAAGTATTATAGAAGAATAAGAAATATTCCATCTGGAATTTCTCAGTAGAAGTCTTGAAGTTTGTGTTACTGCCCGGTTAATGGCAATAGGCTCGCCCCATATAACATGGAACTAAAAAACATGTATCTGGCGAAATGTGGGTGTACTGTAGTTGTACTATAGGTGTACTGTAGGTGTAATATAGGTGTGCCATAGGTGTACTGTAGGTGTACTATAGATGTACTGTAGGTGTACTGTAGGTGTACTGTAGGTGTACTAAAGATGTACTGTAGGTGTACTGTAGGTGCACTGTAGGTGTACTATAGATGTACTGTAGGTGTAATATAGGTGTGCCATAGGTGTACTGTAGGTGTACTGTAGGTGTACTATAGATGTACTGTAGGTGTACTGTAGGTGTACTGTAGGTGTACTTTAGGGGTTCTGTAGGTGTACTATAGATGTACTGTAGGTGTACTGTAGGTGTACTATAGATGTACTGTAGGTGTACTGTAGGTGTACTGTAGGTGTACTGTAGGTGTGCTGTAGGTGTACTGTAGGTGTACTGTAGGTGTACTGTAGGTGTACTGTAGGTGTACTGCAGGTGTACTGTAGGTGTACTTTAGGAGCACCTCTGCCTAACCCTTCTGGGAATAATACAGGCGTTATGATGTTATGTTGATACCATAAACTCATAATGGTACTTGTCATTTTGTTTTCAAAGTCTGAGATAAAGAAACCATATTCGGTCAGGAGGTTTTAGTTGACGTAGCTGCCGATATAAGCGTCGCAGTGTGGACAATAATGGTCTAAGTTACGACACTTGTCTACACAGTATGGGAGGAATACACATGGCCAGCAACTGAAAACAAAAAAGGAAAAGTTAGAATACGTCTTTGCAACGTCATTCATTGCATATTTGACAGTTTTATTGTTCAACTGAAATACAAACATATCTAACCTCTAGTTAACGGAAAGGTTTGCAAAGCTGATGTGACAAAGGTTCTAGACAGACAGACTGAATTTCAACTGCACTGCAATAAAACTGCAAACGGACTGCACGGTTGGTTTGCAGTTTTATTGCAGTCGTACTAACTGCATACAAACTGCAAATTTGCAGTCGGAATACAGTTGAAATGCAGTCCGTCTGTCTAGACCCAAACTGTCAAGTGCGCGTAATCTGCTATGATTGGTTGAATGAATAAAATGTTCAAAAGCCAATCACGTGCAGCAATACACGCGCTTGATAATATAATTTGTCACAATAATTATGAGACCATTTTCGTTCGATAAACTGAAGGCAAGCATAGTGGAGGTAAAATTGCCTATATTTATGATTATGTTTACCCAATGAAAGATTGCATTAGGCCACGTTTCCACTTGCTACCTGCTCGCATGCAAGTTGCATTACATTGAGGATTATACCTAGGTATAAAGTAATCAATCATTCGATTTTACCCCGCAATGTGAAAACTTGCATGAAGTTGCTTATAGGAAGAAAAGTACAAATTGTGCCGGTGAAGAGGTAAGATACTTACCACATAAAACAGAGTATGAAGGCACACATATGAGTTTTCGTGTTGACCCTGGCTTCAATTTTCGTGATGATGGCTTCTTTGCAGGATGGGCAGGTAATAGAAGTTGCTTTTGGGCCCATCTGGTTGCCGAGGAGCATGGGCATGACGTACGGGGTTGGTTGCACGATGTATGCTCCTGTGTTTGGTACTCCAGGCGTGGATTGTCCAAGTGGTACAAGAATAGGTCCTTGCACTGGTGTACTTGCATTTGCGATGATTGGATTGTTCGCTGTGTATGGCGGAGGCGGGGCTTGGTTTTTAACTGAAATTATAAAAATATAATAAAGATAACATAGGCATAACCAGCGCAGGATTATTCTCCAGCAACTTGCTTTGAAATATAATCTAGTAGATTCTGAGGTACCGTATTACAAATATGTGCCCTATCCAGTTCTCGAAAATGACCCAGTCATATTGTGCTGGATCGGTCTGTTATCTCGGATAGGACTATTGTTGCCATTAAGCCGGATATAGTGGTGATAGACCGATTAACGGGCCGCACAATGTTAATCGATGACACCATCCCGGATGAAGAGAACCTCGTGAAAGCTGAGAAAGATAAAGAAATCAAATATCTAGACTTAGCACACGAGGTTGTCGACATGTGGAATGTGGACTCGGCGATCATTGTGCCAATTGTCGTTACGGTCAATGCCCTGATGGCCTTGACGACCATCTGTCGAGGGTGTAATTACGTGGTTGGATCAAGGGTACAGAAGGAAGTACCCCTCAATACGGTTCGCATTGTGAGGAGATTCCTGTCTTTGGAGCCCTAACCACCGGTACCTTGGATCCTGCTCCCGACACCGGTGGACAACCTATTTTTTTATGTTTTTAAATGTTTCTTTTTTATACCTCGTTTTTATAAAGAAATATACAACAATGTAATTAAAATGTGTAAAAGATTGATTAAATAAAGTAAAAATAACAGAATTCGTAAGAAATGATTACCTAGCATTCCTATAGGATTTCACACCAAATTTCCGTCACATGGGTTCATTCGGGGGTTTTTTGAATTTATTAATTGTTCATACAAAAGTTCTTGTAGTAAAGAAACACAGTGACGAGGAGTTGCGCATACGAAATACGTGAAACCTATAAGTGGCGACTTCTAGTAACGAGGCATGTGACGGTAGCAAAACGACCAAGCCACATATTTTGACTAAGGTGTAGAGTTAGTGAAGTTAGGGCTTGTAGAGTTAGAAGTTCTACATGAGATCTGATAACTTTGTGACAGTGCGAACCATATGGTCTCGTCTTGGCAACATTTTACATGAAAATGTTTTTGGCGACATCTTATCTTACTAATATTATGAATGAGAAAGTTTGGATAGATGAAGGGATTTTTGTTACTTAATCACGCCAAAGCGGATCTGAATGAAATTTGGTACAAAGGCAGATTATTAATCTGGAATACTAAATAAGTAAACTTTTGTTCCCTTGGGACGATAAAACAACATTCACGCGGGCGAAGCCGCTGGCAAAAGCTAGTCAAACGTATTTTTATTTTTGCTAATGTGAAAAATGTTCCTATAACACCGAACTTTTTAAAGCAAAAAATCTGAAATTTATCTAGTCGCCAAAACTGCATGTTTTTGTCTAAAGCCATAATATTTGACCTAACAAGGAATGGAACCCTCAGTGGGCCATACCAACTCACTCTATTGGCTTTTGGCTGTAGATAATATCATAACATAATTTTAGGTGACTTAGGTACCTAAAATATTCGCATCCATACTACCAGATATTTTCGAACTAATAATACCAGTATCTACTCCCCGCATCACTCAGATAAGGCATCGATTGAGTACAAATAACACTGTATATACATAATATATTATACGTGCCTAGCTTACCTGCAAACAAAAAAAACCTTCTATTTATTCGCGCCACTTTTCTTTCTATTCTTCGTCAAAATCGTAATCATTTAACAGTTTGCATCATGATCGAATTCGAACTACGTATTTGAGGGTTAAAATAACATTACTTATCCATTAATTAGTTCTTTCTCTAATATTTTATAAATTCTAGCCTATGTGTTATTCTGATGTGTAAGCTACATTACTGTAAAGTTTCAACAAACTCAAATAAACATTCTGCATCATGAAGTTTGTAATAATACTCACGATTATCGAATTCTTACAAACAAAAATCCATACCCACAAGCTTACACATTTCTAGTATTAGTAGGATATGATATAAAGTTTATATAATACTTAAAATACTCACGATTATCGAATTCTTACAAACAAACATCCATACACACAAACTTTCACATTTCTAGTATTTGTAGGATATAATATTTAGTTTCTATAATACTTATAATACTCACGATTATCTAATTCTTCATTATACTGATCCATTTCGCTGAATTATTAATTTCCTTTTAATCACTTGAATTTAGCTTGTATTTGAGCGATACAACTGCCTGTACTGAATTCCACACAACGAACTGACGATTTATAGATAAAAAGTCCAATAGAGATATGGATACAAAATAGATTTTTGTGTATAGATAACTAGGTTCTTATATATCAGAGCAAGCACTCTTATTATTGCACAATATCAGAAATTCTTTTTGTGTATTTCGAACACGACACAAAGCTATGCTCCTAGCGCGAATGTACTCGAATTTATTCCAATGTTATCATAATTATACACTGGTTTGTAGAAGCTACCAGTAGCTCTGTCGAAGAGTTGCTTATACAGAAGCCAATGTTTGATGCAGTCGCTGCAGAACTTGATCAACTTCTGCTGAGCACTGGAAGAAAAAAAAAAAATAAGCGTAAAGCTAACAAATCAATTAATGGGATGTCCCGTGCGTGCGGATGCGGGACGCACGGGACCGGTCAATGTGGCGACGCTTGGGGGAGGCCTATGTTCAGCAGTGGACGTCTTTCGGCTGAAATGATGATGATGATGATGACGTGTAACTTCATAGACGTGTATTCGTCATTGTACGCTTGGTGTACGCCTGCTTGCAGCTTACATACAAATCTATGAAACTGCCGACGGAGCGTCAACGTTACGCTCGCGTCGCTGCATGCAGGCTTCATGACTCCTGCCGTACTGCATGCCATACGCCGGGGCGTACATCACGTGTTACATATTATTTTTTTGTAAAAATGGCGGGCAAGGCAGCGGAATTTGTTGAAATGATTGAACGAAAATGTACGTGTGCAACACGCCTGGTAGACAGAGATCTGGGAGCTGCAGGGCTTTCACAAGCTGCACGGCGTAATTTGAAGTGTCTATGAAGTTACACGTCCTTGGACAGTAACGCCACAATATCGGGGAGTGAGACGCCGTCGCCTTGTTTTGTAAGGAACTGATGATCGGAAACGATAACGGAGAGAGAGGAGCTCGTGGATTAATAATATAAGCCGCACGGGTTGATCTCCAAGGTTAAGCAACGCTTGCTGACTTCGGTCCGTGGATGGGTGATCATCTTTACTTAGTGAGTTTCTTCCGTGCCTCGGAAAGCATTAGCTGTTATTTGAAGATTTTTGACAGTCCTTCGGGGTAGTCAGAAGCCTGAAATCTGTAATCTGGCCAAGGGGTATCTTGTTACCCAGTTGGTCGTGGTACCCACTGGGTTGTGAAGGTCTGATAGGCAGGCGCTCCATGTAAAATACTGGTACTCAGCTAAATGTGGTTTGACTCGAAGCCAAATAGTTGGGAAGTGGCTGACAGGGAGCAGTTGGACACAGCTTGGGATCATCCTATCCGCAGACGCACCGTGCGCTGGCGTACGCGCAATGATCACTGGCCGCTATAGGATGCGGCATATCACAGATTTACAAACAATATTAAGAATATTGTCAAACACCAAAGTTGACTTAAAAAATCAGCTAAATTATAGATTTAGAAGTTTACTTGTTGTCTATAATGTTTGCTTATGTTTGATATTATCTACTTAACTAAACGTCACTTTACTAAATGTTAGTAAAAATGGGAAAAGTCACTTTGTAGACATTACCTGACGGGTTTTTATTCTATACTAGCTGTCCCACGCGGCTTCGCTACCGTCAACTGGCTACCCACCTGCCCATTTACCCTACCTACCTTACCTACCCTATATACATGAGTATTGGGTAAGTTAAACCGTTTACGCAGCGTACGCTACGGAAGCTCTCAAAAAGGAATATTTTTTCCCGTTTTTGCAACATTTTTCATTTATGCTCCGCTCCTATTGGTCGCGCGTCGCGGTCGAGCGTGATGTTATTGACTCAATTGACAATTAGCAGACACAATAGTAATTAAATCTTTTAATCCGATTCGGATGAATGGACGATAGCCTACAACCTTCCTTGAAAAATGAACTGAATAATTTGTCAATTCCAATTTTTTTAATTTTTCAATAACAATTTTTCATCAACTCTTCAGCTTTATAATATTAGTATAGATTATTCCTACGTAGTAAAAAAACTATAAAACTACTACTACTACTGCTACTACTACTACTGCTACTACTAACTTACTATTAACCATTGACTAAAACTATGTGTTAATCAAATAAACGAATTCTTGTAGGACATAGCGATATTCCTGAAGGCTCTACATGAATTGATTTATATCACACCAATAAACGAAGTTGCAGTTGTTGAATACCACCGAATTGTACTTGAAATTTTCTTAGAAATTACGTGCTCTATATTGACATCAGGAAAGTCCCTTACACTTACACAACATCTGAGGTAGGTGATAAACAACATCCGTGTCACAAAACAATGAAAAAGTGACTCAGTTATTATGCAAACACCGCTTATGAGTCATACAAAGAACCTAATCACACAAAAATACTTCAAGTGTCCCGTTTGTTTTTCTTATCATAGTTTCATCGTAATGTTACGATAAAATAAACTTACACAAGAAGGCTTGGAAGTGGTGCAACTCCACATTATTCCATTCGCACAGAAAGCAGGTCCAGGGTTCATCTTGATTGATCAGTTATAAAGAAAGGTAAAATATAGTGACAATCTAATCAACACAACCCGCAGCAGTACCTCTGAGCGGTGTTTAAACCATAGCTTGCCTTCTCGAATAAGGGAATGCGTAATTTGAAAACGTTGTATTTGATTTTTTTTCTTGTTAAAACAATAATTGTTTAAATATTCAAAGTTTCATTCAGGAATTTTAACAAAATTATTGATTTTAAACGAAATTGAACTGATTTCAAACTAAATTATTGAACTTTAAACACATTTTGGCCTTTTTTATCTAAAACTACCTACTTCCTTCAGCAACGTGAACTAGGTCAAAGGTGACGGGAAGCAGCTTCCTCGTCCACGTCATAAATTAAAAAAAGCATATCTCCAATGGTCCTAGACCTTCTTTGCATGCATTTATATCGTATTGGCACCCAACCTATAACCAAGAAGGCAGTGGTATTCAACCTGCTGCCTCTTTGGTTGCCTGTTTTTTTCTTCCATTGTTTCTATTTAATTACTTCGGAAAATAAAACGATACACATGATTTACCTATAATATATTAAACAGTTAGATTTAGAATATTTAGGTAGATACAAAAATCAACCAATCCAGTCTCGTTTACAATATACGTCATTGGCATTCGACAATCGAAACATAATGCAATCATATATTTTATCATCATTAGATCTTTGAATCAATTCACTATCATTATATTTTGTTCTATAATAATAGGTCACTAATCAAGTGCTAGATTATTCTTTATTGCACACAAAACATAAAAAAACATGCAATAGAACAGTGTTGTTTGTGTGTTCATGTCCATTTGTTTAATCTTACAGTCACTTAGTCAAACTTCACTCACATCCCACTGACTATAGTAATGACAATTGTCCTTCTCTGTTCAACGTTTATTATATCAGATAAATACACCCATTAGGTATAAATAATATTTTTTTCAGCTCTTCACTATATCTTCAGATCTTAACGAACGTAGCTGCCCATGTAAGCGTTGCAGTTTGGACAGTAGTGGTCCGTATTGCGAAAAGAGTCCGTAAAGTAGGGGATTAACACACATGGCCAAAGGCTGAAAATAAAAAAAGCAACAATTAGAGCAAATCCCTTTTCTAAAGTACATCTATGTGTTACGGGTGTGTTTCTACGTAGTGAGTTACATGAATTAGCTTCAAACAAAAATAGAATAAGTAAACAAGTAACAGCAATAAATGCAAAAGATGATAAGATTGTGCTAATGACTCACAATAAATACATTCTGGTTGAACAAAAGTTGCACAATAATTTTTTTTTTTAATCTTTATTTATTTTATAGAGGGTTTGATCAGACATGATCATGCCACCCTCATAGGCCTCACAAAATTAACTTATCTACGCTTAATAGCTAATTTAACTAATTTATAAATTGATTTTGCCTCATCCGATAGAGGACGGGCTAGAATCAAGTTACACATGCCCATTTCCCGCAGATCCACATTATATTCGAGCATTAAGCTGACCCTCTCAACCTCGTTCCGGGCACACTCAGCCAACACATGGTAAACATCCTCAACTACATCACACTCAGCACAATTTGGTGAATTGGATTTCCCCATCAGGAAGGCAAAGTTGTTTAGCGGTATGTGCCCGGACCGAAGTCTTAGGGCAGTCACAACATCTGTTCTAGACAAACCAGACTCTGCGAACCACGGTGCACGTGTAAGGCAAGGCTGTATGGTCTTATACCAGATGCCTTTAGATAAAGACCTCTCGTCAAAATACTCACTCCAAATCTCTGTGCACTTTTCTTTAACTAAATGTAAGCAATCCGTAAATAAGGGTAAGCATTTGAATGGTATTCCATTACAACTGGCTTCTCTGGCCAGACGATCGGCTTCTTCATTTCCTGTTATGCCCACATGTGAAGGTACCCATTGAATTTTAACTATTTTATTTCTAATCCTAAGTTTGCGAAGCGATTCCAAGATTATATAGGCTATCGGTGTGCCTCGAAAATTCGAGGTGCATCGAGCCAGATGTTGAATAGCACTCTTGGAATCTGTTATAATAACATATTTCCCGCTCATAAAGGAGTCAATATAAGAAATTGCCTCTGCTATGGCTATCAACTCCGTGTACATAATTGAAATTTTTTCGTTAATCATCAATTGGATGGAGCTATTTGTTTGAGGATCATAAAGTGCCAAACCATTACTGCCATCCTTGTTTTTCGAACCGTCCGTGTATAATTTATAAAACTGTGAATAAGTATTCATCAAAAATTCATTGCAAATCTGTTGTAATTCGTTAGGTTTATACTGGTGTTTTGGCTTACATATGGTATTAATATCTGGTTCTAGTACCATAGTAAGATCTATACCACTAACCCATAGGTCCAACGAAAACATTTCTAACTGTGCTGTTGAATAAACTGAAGTATTTTTAAAATGTTCATGGATTGAAACTAAAAGGGGTTTTTTCTTGTACCTCCAATAAACATTACGACAATCGTTACTTAGCTTATCTAAGATTTTAATAATTCCATTACTTGAAAAGGACTTACATCGAAACCAGAACTTGCCTGCAAGATAATACCTACGAGCACTCAGTGGCTGAAGATGGAGTTCGCATTCCATCACGTGTATTGCTGTACTTTTAATGAATCCTCCGATAATGCGCATGCATTGGTTTTGTATTTTGTCCAGCTTGCTCAAGTGTGTTTTACAACTACTGTCATATAGCGCGCTAGCGTAATCCAACCTGCTACGAAACATAGCTATATAGACCCGTCTCAAAACAATCTGATGTATTCCCCAACCCGCACCCGTTACAGCTTTAAAAATATTTAATAATCTCAGACTTTTACCTCTCAATTCATTTATGTGCTTCGCCCAGCGCAAGGATCTATCCATCCATAGTCCCAAATATTTCACATTATCTACCACTTCCAATGTCATTCCGTTTATAGCTACATCAACCAATTCACTCCGAAACCCTCTTTTAAAAACACATATTTTGCTTTTTGTAGGTGAAATCTCTAACCCAATTTCAGAAAGCAGCTCAACGAATTTATTTAGTCCTAACTGTATCTGATTGCTTCCTTCCCGTATATTGTCACAATTTGTGTATAACACAAAATCGTCAGCGTATTGGGAAATACAAATCTTATTGATATTATTGCAAATCTTTATAGTAGCTAAATTAAAAAGCAGAGGCGAAAAAGGATCGCCTTGAGCCAAACCGCGGCATGTATATCTACAAAATGAAACCGAGTCTACCTGCATTTTTAAATATCTTTCTTTTAAAAAATTCCACAAATACCTACACATCAAAAAACCAACTCCTAATTGTTGCAAAATACATACTTAACTTTTTATATCTACGTTATTGTATGCATTTTCGATATCCATAAAGGCGGCTATCGTCATCTGATTATGGGAGAAACCGGTTTGAACTGATAACACCAAGCTAGCCAGATTGTCTAAAGTTGAGTGATGTTTTCTAAAACCTGATGTATGGGAAGATAAAAAGTTATTTCTCTCTATGTGCCACTCCAAACGTTTTATTAAAATACTATGAAAAGTTTTGCAAATACAAGATATCATGGCTATAGGTCGCAGAGACCCGGATGACTGAGGATCACGACCTGGTTTCGGGATCGGAATAATAGTGATATCTCGCCACTGCAAAGGAACAAAACTAAATGCGTAGAATAAGTTATATAACTTTAATAAAATGCTTTTTCCGTTGTAAGGTAAATTGTATATCATTGAATAAGAAATTCTGTCACTACCCGGCGACGTGTCTTTATGGCGTAAACAAGTGTCTAATTCCTGTCTTGTGATACAAATATCTAACTGTGTTTTTTCGGGCGTAAAGTCCGGGTCATTAGGAAGTACATAGTCAGGTGTTAAACTACTCAATAGATTATTGGCTTTTTCTTTGTCTACGTAGGAGCGGGGCACATTACAACCCTTTAGCCACTTCAGTTTGCGCCACATTTCACTTTGAGTGATCTTACCATCCAATGAAGTACAAAACTCATGCCAAGATTTATCTCGAGATTGACGTATTAATTTTTGAGAGATTCTGATTTTGTCTTGCAATTTAATTAAATTATTAGGATTAGGGTTCCGTCGGAATTCCGAAAGTGCTAGACGCCTTTCAGCTACACATTTGGATAGGGAAGCGTTCCAATACGGTTTAGGTGAAAACTTATTGCTTGGATTATGGTTTATTTTGTAATATGGTATGAAGCGATCTGCTGCTATGTTCAAACAATTAACAAATGAGTCATATGATTTTTGAAGGTCATCCTCACTTAATATAAATTCTTTAAACAGGACTTCTAATAAATCTTGGTATGATAGCCAGTCTGCCATCCTATAGTTACGTCGCAAAGTTATGAATTCCCGATTCCCTTCCAAATGCGTAACCACCTTAATAATAAGATGATCGCTGCCCAAGTTTTCATTTGTAGTGGACCAGTTCAGCCTTATTGAGATGTCAAGAGTAGCTAATGTCACATCAGGTGAAGATGTTTGGAGTTGATTGTTTACTAATTTGATACGTGTGGAACTTTTGTTATCATTTAAAATTACAAAATTACTTTCTAAGAGAGCGTCGTACATTTGGGAACCTCGGGAGTCCGTTTTGTACGACCAGTTCGTATGGTGAGCGTTAAAATCACCTAAAATAACAGCTTTTTTATCTACGCTGTTAAATAGATTCTCCCAGTCTGATTGATTGGTGCGAACTGAAGGTGCACAATAAACGGAGAATACATATTCAATAAATTCACAGTTGTGAATTTTGACCATTAATACTTCAATATCTGAATTACTACTCCTAAACATATGTAAACAAGCTTCTACAGATCTATGTATCAGTAATGCTACACCACCATATGAATCATGCCTATCTTTACGAAAAATTCTATAGCCATTCATCTTAAAATCACTATCAGGTTCCAGCCAGGTTTCGCTTAAAGCCGCAATGTGTATTTTTTCTTGGCATAGTATTTGTTCTAACGCTAATGACTTAGGACGGACACTTTGTGCATTCCATTGCATAATATTAAGTTTTATGATATTATTATTCATTGTAACCGAAATAATCTAATATAAGCTTCAATATTGGCCAGTCCGAAATATTTTCTACTACTACTAATATTACCCATTGAACACAGTACTTTAAACAACTTTGCACCTTTTGATGAACTGTTTCTCCTTTTAAAAACAGAATCTCCTTCAGCCTATTTATAAGCTCACTGAATTGTACTTCTCTCGTCTTATTCTTCTCTTCTTTTGCATCCTCTGGTCTATCCATCGCATCATCTTGTACCGACCTGTCAACTTCAATAAGTTTCATATTCTGTTTCTGTTTGTAAGACTTTGGAGTATCTTTCTTAGTACTTGCTTCATGGCTGACAAACCTAGGCGCCTGTGCTGCTACTTCTGTACGCGGTTGTTGTAGATAGGTTGAAAAGGCTAAAAACTTCTCAGCCTGTGTACCCGCCAAGTCCTTCGATTCTGTCACTGTTGTGACACGTTCAACTGGTTTGATTTCCTTAACTGGGACATATATTGTCAAAGCACGTCGGTATGTACAATTAAATTCAGCCATTATCTCCCTCAACCTCTTCTCCTTTAAGTATGCTGGACAAGATCGCACTAAAGACATATGTTGACCATTACAGTTGCTGCATTTAAATGAAGTGGTATCACAATTTTCGTGATTCTCGGTACATTTTGGGCATATAACTTTAGCTGACGAACATCTTTGTGCCGTATGTCCAAGCTTCCAGCAGCGTGAACATTGGGTCACTGGAAAAATGTACTGCTCGACTCGTATACGCAACCCATCAACGGTAATATATGCTGGACGGAATGAGCCCTTAAAGCATAGGCGTACAGACTCACTGGGCTTCCAACCTTCACCCTCAGAGTTTCTGCGCATGAGTCTATGGACGGACACAAGTTCCGCGGGTTCCGCACACTCGATACGCTCCAACATTTCTTTCTCGGTCAGATCGATGTCTACGTCTCTAATTACACCATAGGACAAATTCACTTCCATAGCCTTTTGAACTCTCCAACCTCTGTCAGTAATCTCCTTACACTTTTCTAGTAACTCCATACTGTCCTCATTTCTCACATCGACTCGGATCTTGTAAGGATTAATATATTTAATCTTGTCGATATTTAGTATTCCCTCATTTTTAAATATTTTGGCCAGTGCAAACTGTTTCGGCATTTTATCATTGGATGAAATGTAAATTTCGAATTTTTCCCCTTTATATCTCTTGCCTTTGTTTCCGCCAACCTCTGTCCACCCATCCTCATCTTCGTCTTCTCTGTCTCTTTTACTTGGTCTCTGCTCTTCGTAATTTTCGCACTCCTCCTGAGAATTCTCCTGTAAGTATTGTTCCTCTTCCTTCATTTCTTGCTCATAGAATACACTCGGGTCACTCATCAAGTCGACTGTATTTGTTATATCCCGTTCGGTTTCATCCATTGTTGTTGTCGCGCCGACCGGTGACCGCAGGTAAAACCTATTGGTACACACGGCGGCCGCCGCGAGCTGCGTCGTGTCGAGCGCAGCGCGGTTAACGCTTCGACGTAAACAAACTAATTAACTAATATACTGACCACAGAATACCAAACATGACAGCAAAAATGTGAGTTTTCACGTTAGCTTTGCTTTCAATTCTTGTGACGATGACTTCATGGCAGTATGGGCAGGTGGCCCGCCCTGGTTTTGGCCCCATCTGATGACCAACGACAACGGGGATGATGGGGGGGTTATAATGATTATGATGATTATGATGATTGTTTGCTCTGGGTTCCATAATGGTTCCATATTGTATCTGTATGGGTTGTCCGTTTGAATCAAGTATGGGTTCTCCCCTTGGTATAATAGTGGGTTGGCCGTCTACATATTTTTGATTTGTGGGGCGCATGATTTGTGGTGGAACGCTAGGTTGGTATGACGGAGGCTGGCCCGGTCTAGCTGAAATAAAGAAAAGGAGCTTTATTGAATTTTTAAATCATAGGATCTGTACCTATCGTAATCTTTAACTTGAGTGCGTGTTTAGGGTCCAAACACAAAACTGCGGTTCGATGTCACATCGTAAGAATCTACGAGCTGGTTGCTTGTTCTTGCTTAGCTGTTTTCTCGCGTCAATCCCGTCAATTCGCTGTGTTGTGTTTGGGCCTTTTTTGAGTTATCTATGTTTTGAAAATAAAGCATTATCAAGTAAAACGTGAGCCTGGATTTGTGTCCGTTACGGAAGATTTATGTGTACCATACCAACCTATATGTATTTATTAGAAATAGCACAGAAATTTAGATGTTATGACATGTTGCCATATTATGGTACATATCTACCAGCACGGGGGTGTGCGAAAAATGGGCGGGTCGCTAGTCAAATTATGAATGTAGGAGAGTTACCTATAAAAATATTCACAGAAAACATTGTTTTCTATTGCTTTTAATGTCATAACATGACGACACTTAACTAAATACTAACACTATCTACTTTTAGCTGACCCTCCTCAAGATTACGTATTATTGAGGATTTCAATAACTAGCTCCTTATAACCCTTTTGCATACGTATTAAGTTTCAAAAAAATAAAAAGGTACTCACGCGCCTCTAATTCTTCGTTGTTCTGATTCATTTCACTGAATTCACTGAAAACTTTTTCTAATCACTAAAATACCTTGTTTACGAAAGAGACAAGTGTCTATACTGAGCACCTTCCAACGAACTAACAATTTATAGATAAAAACTCATATCTATACCTACGTATACCAATGATTGATTTTTTTAGATAACTAGATAGAGTATCTATCTACGCACACTCAATAAAAAGTAAGCAAGTTTATAAAAACCACTAAAAAGTAACATATTGATCTGCCTACCCTTGTTCCAACTATGTTGGGGTCAGCTGCCAGTCTAACCGGATTTAGCTAAGACCTCCACAACCCAGTAACTGGGTAACACGATATCCCTTGGCCAGACCAGGGTTCTGACTGACCGTAATGACTCTCAAACATCTTCAAATAAACAGCCGGGATCAACGGCTTAAGACGCAGATACCTCTCAGTAGCTGATTTTAAAATGAGAATCACGTCTAAAGGGCTAGTCGTAATTTTTTGGTAAAAATATATGTTACATTAGACCATTATCTTAATAATTTGATTTTTTCAGCTTCATTAGTTTAGCGTAGTGTAATTAATTTGTAAAGTTGTCTAACACGGACACAAAATCGTCAATCTCACCAAAACCGCTAGGCGTATTTTAATGAAATCACCATCTCAAAGACAATTTAATTATCTTCTTTTTGATTTGTGGCTTTTTTTTCTAAAGTCATAGAATAATAAGGAAAGTACAAAATACTACTGAATTCTGGGTCGCGCGGGTGTGAAAAAGCACGGCGGAAACTCGCTAAAAAGTAACTAGTACTAGTTTTATGTATTTGCCCTATAAGTATAACGTGAGTAGTAGTTAATATTTTTATGCAAGCGTTGTCTGCGCATCGTGGACTGCCAATGTTAACAGCACTTATGAATTCATTATACAAATACATATCCGTTTGCTGTGTAATTTTATTTATTCAGCGGTCCCCCGATTGGTGTGGATGGAGATTCAAACACTGACACTGGGGGTGTGGGGAAAATTTTACTGTAGATGTAGACCATACAGTCTAAACAAAGAATACACGTTGGGTTCTTTTAACACACATCGTTGCTTTTGGCACGAACGTACGACTCAAAGTAATATTTTTGACTGTAATTTTACAACATCATCATCCACTGACAGAAAAGTGAAGCTTGGAGGAGGCCTATGTTCAGCAGTGGACTGCTGGACATAGGCTTCCCCCAAGCTTCGCCTCACTAATCGAACCTGTGGGTTTCGCATTTACCGGACGCCCGCGGTCTTGACCAGGCCGTCACTCTACCTAGAGGGAGGCCTTCCAACGTCGCTTCTTCCGGTACGCGGTCGCCACTCCAGAACATTTCGGCCTTAACGGCCATCCGTTCTGCGTGCAATGTGCCCTGCCCACTGACACTTAAGTTTGGCAATTCTTCGGGCTATGTCGGTACGTTGGTTCTCTTGCGGATGTCTTCATTTCTGATTCGATCACGCAAGGCAACTCTGAGCATAACTCTCTTCATTGCCCTTTACAATTTCACGTACCTACTTATTTACAATCAATTTGCCTAGGCCTAAGGTGGGCTTCAAGTCCAGCCAGATGCAGCTGAATACCAAAAAAGCCCAGCCCAGTAACTGGGTAACACGATACCCCTTGGAAACACTAGTTATCCGACTTTCAGGCTTATCAATCAATCTACCTAGTCTTTTCTCTCTAATGTTGGGGTCGCCTTCCAGTCAAACCGGATACAACTGAGTACCAGTATTTTACATGAAGTGACTGCCTATCTGACCTCGACAACCCAGTAACTGGGTAAGACGATACTACCAGAAAAGACTGTCTAACCAACGGGTCCAACGTCGCCATCAGGTAAACTAAACAAAGCAGGTCACGCTTTCTAAATTACGAGGCACGGAGGGGCCAGGGGTATGTAATGTATGGTCAGTGGTCACCCATCCATGGCTACGACCTTGACAAGGTTGCATGATCTAGAAGTTCGACCCGTGCAGCAATTGTAATTTAACCTCACAAGGACATTTCAATGTCTCGCGCACACGACCGCTACCGAAAATAGCCGAGCGCGTGGCGAGTTCGGTTCGGTCGGGTTCGGTGACTCGGTGTAGTCTAGTAAGACCTATGACTAATTTGAAGCGTCAGAATAATGCGCAATGCCGCAGTTTTCCCTTTCTTATCTAAGGCCCAGTTTATGATCCATAATTAACTTAACTAATGGTTTAATATGCTAACCAATGGTTGCAAATTTCGGAAATACCATTTTTCTTCAGTTGTTAGCCTAACAAATGGTAAAATAAGTTGGAAGGTTAATTAATTATTTGATAGACTAACAATTGACAAACCAATACACGGGGTGAAAAGGAATGCAAACAAAACATCGTTTTTTAGGGTTCCGTACCCAAAGGGTAAAAACGGGACCCTATTACTGAGACTTCGCTGTCCGTCTGTCTGTCTGTCTGTCTGTCTGTCTGTCTGTCTGTCTGTCACCAGGCTGTATCTCATGAACCGTGATAGCTACACAGTTGAAATTTTCACAGATGATGTATTTCTGTTGTCTGTCTGTCTATAACAACAAATACTAAAAACAGAATAAAATAAATATTTAAGTAGGGCTCCCATACAACAAACGTGATTTTTTGCCGTTTTTTGCGATAATGGTACGGAACCCTTCGTGCGCGAGTCCGACTCGCACTTGGCCGGTTTTTTTTAAGTAATTATTTAATATATTGTAGTACTTACTAAAATGCTGTATTCAATTTTTAAATAACGTGTAAATTCCCTTCAAAGTTTTGTTTCTAATAACCCCTGTAGTCCTATTCACCCCATTTGACGGCATAATCGCGTTTTACCGAAATTTTTAACCATTAGTTAGCATATTTAACTATTGGTTGAATTAGCTACTGATCAATAAACTGGTCCTTTTTCAATACAACTCCTGTTTGTGTCATGATCGAGGCTGCTGACCGTGGTGTCAATATGTAATTTAAAAGGTTTTGAATCAGGGGATTACCAGTCACAATATACCTAATGCAATCTTCTTCCATTCTTATGAACGTGTCAATATTAACAACTAACATTACAATAACTTTAAATGATCTCTAAGTTTTTATTTTAATACTAGCGGCCCGCCCCGGCCTTGCCTGGTTTATGATATATACATAGTAAATAACATGATAGTGATGGCATTATTTCGGCACAGTCACTGCATTCTTTGACTTCTCAACGCAGTTTAAGAATCCCTGCAAGACTATGACGGCACCGGTTTTTTATAGCTTTTCAACTTTAGGTTATAATAATGGTAAACCTACATCTTGCTACGTTATTTCTAAAATAAACACAAGCTAAATACCAGTAGTTGATTTTAAATACCAACCATAGCACACAGTCATGTATAAACAATAAAAGTAAACAAGGTCATCTCGGTCGGCAGACTTGTTTGTTGTTATTGTACCGAATAGGTTATACCTACTTTAATTTACAAAACTGTGTTCATTGCATATTTATTTTTAAGTATGTATGCATGTATTCATTGATTACTATGCGAGATACTGTAAAGACCGAACAAGATACAGGTGAGATACTAAACAAAAACTGGACGAATATTCATAAGAAAACTAGGAAACAAATATTCATAAAAATACATACCTGGCTGTGAATTATCCATCACAAAAATGAGCACTTTTATTGTTTTATTTATTTATACTTATGCGTAAAGCCACAACAGTTTTTAGAAGAACAAAATCTGATTAATTCATAAAATTGTAATAACACACGACTGCTTTTGGCGGATGGCAACTTCGGACCGACCGATCGATGGTCTGGCGCCGCGCCATGACGTAATGCTGATATCTATGTTTCGCCCATAAACGTAGTAACTACTCAGCTTGATGAGACAACAACAAGCCATTTTTGCCACGTATTATTGCATAATACTACACCGTGCAATAGCTATAGTCATCAGCCTGCCTTTGTTCTATGTCAATTGGGGTCGGCTTTACACGTTTTCTTCTCCCGTATCTTCCTGTCAACCGTTACGCTAGCACTCTGACTAAAGCTACTAAGTATCGCCTGCGGCATCTCCACACTTCTTCACCTTCTTCACTTCCTCCAATATCTTTATAAATTATAGTCTATGTTATTCTGATGTATAAGCTATATTATTGTAAATATCTATCAAAGATGAAGAAAGATCCATCTATACTCACAAACTTTTTAACTCCTGACGAAAAAAGAGGGGTTTTATAAGTTTGGTGTGGTATTTTTTGTTTGAAAGGTAACTTTGTCGAGAGTGTTTTAGCTAAGTTTGATAAAAATCGGCACAGCCGTTCAAAAGTTATGCGCATTTTACTCTTTGAATCGGGGAAATTTTCGCAAGATACCGTGGTAAAATTATGTGTTTCAATGGATTGCCGATCGAAGCGTGTCTACTACTAGATTAATTATTTAGTTTAAAAAGCATGATTCGAGATTTTTAAATTTTTTGAATTTAATTTATCCTGTTTATTTAATATTCCAATATAATTTCTTCTTTCCCAAAGAAGTCCGTCGAATTTAAACAAAACAACATGATTTTTAATACCTTTATTTGTGGGGGCCGAGTCACCCACGTCCGTAGGAAAGTACCCCATGCAATACCATACACGTGGTCCCCGGGTGGTGCCAATCAGGTAACAATAACTGGTGGTAGGCTTCGGCCGAAGGCTTGCGACCACCCACCGGGTAAAGACGTACAGCCAAGCGACCTAGCCGTGTTCCGGTGCTATGCTCGGTGAAACCACTTCAGGAGATGGGTCGAGATGGCGGTTCCATTTCAGGCAGACCAGCCTGGCGCGCGCTGTTATGGGCGTATCGGGCGACTGGTCGCAGAAGGAAGCGGGAGCCGAGGCACGGTGCACCGCTGGCCGACTGCAGGTAGTTGGGGGCCCAAGTAGTGTGCCAGCCCCACACGAAAGGCTGCCCCGCCAACTGACGAAAAATCCCAGAATGCACCATCGTGCTGGTTGGCGACCAGAAGGCCCTCCCTTCTGGTCGCCAACCAGCTCGATGGAAATCTCAAATCTCATAGCAGTCCATCATAACCTAGAGACTGATAAGCCGGCTCTCTTTTTCCTTTCGTAGACGCAGATCATAATGTCCGTCAGATGTATCGTACCTAACATACCCAGGGTATAACTTGGAGCAAAATTTTAAGCAACGCGCGGGTGCATGCATATACGCCCGAGACGACATCTGTTATTGGCATCTCCGAAACCTTGAGGACTCTAGGTTCTCTGTGCAGTGGGCTTTTGTGGACACGGGTCTTGATAAAATTGTCTACGCCTGTGTCTACCGCTCGGATCAGGAGACAACCAGGCTCACAGAGTACCTTAGTGAGGCGGCTGAAACGGCACAGCAGCGGTACACTTTAGTGTTACTGGGGGACTTCAATGCCCACCACCAGGAAGCAGTGGCTTTTCCCGTACCAGTGCACTGATCATGGTGGGCGAGCGACGAAGAAGCTTGTGCTTGCGGTAAATCTCGCCCAGCTGGTCCAGGGGGCAACGAGGGTGCTGGATGTTGATTCTTGACTTACTTGACTTAATGTCCTATAACCCCTAGATGGGGCAGAGGGCGTCCATAGATGTCCTCCATCGCGATCGGTCTTGAGCTTCACGCTTCACCTCGCTCCATGTCATTCCGATACTCGTCGCTTCTGCCAACACGGTGCGACGCCAGGTTTGACGGGGACGGCCACGCTTTCTTTTCCCTTGGGGATTCCAGTCCAAAGCTTGCTTGGGTATGTGATCGGGATCCCTTCGGAGCCTGTGGCCAATCCAGCGCCGAGTTGCTAGTCTGTTGGTTTTTTATCGGTTACATTTCGGGGAGTGTGCGTTGGAATTGCAAGAACTAATTGCTCCTAGTCCGTTCCATCATCGAACTACAAGACATATGGCGATGCGTCATCGGTACATAGTGGACATCCCACCCATACGCACCAAACGTTTTATTATGCGTACAGCAAAGGAGTGGAATTTCCTGCTGGAGTCTGTATTTCCTGATAGCTACAACCTGGGAGTCTTTAAGTCAAGAGTGAATAGCTTTCTTCTAGGCAAGCGTGCTTCATCGTCGACCACATCATCGCTTACCATCAGGTGAGATAGTGGTCAAGCGCAAGCCTATCAATAATAAAAAATAATAAATTATTCTGAATATTTAATATTCATTGAGATTGTATATTACCAACTACTTTTCTGTTATACAATATATTACTCCCAATATCGTCCATCGTTTGAGAGATGAACCAGTTCAACAGCATCTTGACCCTACTTCACTCGAGACTGATTATTATTTTCCTCAACTAGAACTTTTTTCTTTGGCCAACGCCACGTTTCCTTGCCACCGTTTCAGTTTATTAGAAGTCGGCCTAATAGACTGAAAGAAAGTCCCGAAAGACAAGGTCCTAAATGCGAATGCACCAGGATAGTATGTTCATACAGACCGTCTGGTTGCGCCAACATTCAAAATTTTATTGACATCCGCTGTCCCCTGTACACCTTTCCCGCACATACCTCGCGTGTGAATAAGAAGACTCACCCCGTCATTTTTTTTTGCGAAATGACTTCCGTAATGAACCGCATCGCGAGCGCAATGGCATCGGCCCGCTCCGTTTGAAAATATTGATAATTTGAATTACCATGGGTTTTCGCATGTAATAAGACTTATAATCAACAGTTTGTTTTAACGTGTGATGACAGTAACTTGAAACCCAGCTGCCCTTGAACCCTGGTGAAGTGATTCAGTGCACCGACATCGCGACCACGAGGTTCGAGAAAAGGTTTGTACTTCCTTTCCTAATTGTTTTCGTGTTGTATTCTGTTGCCCCACACCCACCGCAACTCGAATTACCCATCATCAAGCGTTTGTCAATCGTTTTGCACCGCATCGCAGATATTTTTCGAAATATTCCTATCATAAGATAGGTAATCCATTTTATCAGCAAGCCTAAATGTGTCGGGTCATTTTCACCCAACACCGGGTTTAACTAGTTAGCTAGACACTAAACGTTTTGAGAATATTTTTATTATGCGTACAGCTAAGGAGTGGAATTCCCTGCCGGAGTCTGTGTTTCCCGATAGCTACAATCTAGGGATCTTTAAGTCAAGAGTGAATAGGTTACTACTAGGCAAGCGTGCTCCATCGTAGACCACATCTTCGCTTACCATCAGGTGAGATAGTGGTCAAGCGCGAGCCTGTATTAGATAAAAAAAAAAAAAAACTAGGTACCAATTTGTTTTTTGTTTTATTAATCAATCGCAATACCAAATTTCCCTTATTTAAAAAATGACATTATAATATTAACATTAACATTAGAAACGGGCTATTTACCATGTTTACTGTTTGTTGCGAGTTGCCGATATTTCGGTGCTGTTGCAAGCAATAATAATATTGTTTAAATATTTAGAAGAATGCAGCAATAATAATTAATGTCAATGTTTTTTTATTTTACTATAGTAAAATAAGTCACAACTTCAGTCAAAAGAAAACCTCATTGCCATATATTTTATCGGATACGTAAGAATATTCCCAAATATTAGCATCCAGCCATTTTAGACTGATTCAAAATAAAGCCGATTAGCACGAGGCAATTTTTAGTAGATATTTTCTCTATCTTTAATACTTAGGTACCTACCTACTTATATCAGAAAGTATAGTTACTCAAAACACAATCATCATCGTCATCACCGCCTTTTAATGTTCCCACTGCTGGGACACAGGCCTCCTCTCTGTGAGAGAGGGAATGGGCCCGTGCGGTTTGGTGAATGTCACATGTCTTCGAATTTTTCTAGGACATGCCGGTTTCCTCAGGATGTTTTCCTTCACCGTCTTTAGAGCAGTGGTGATGAAATAATTTACACAAAGTAATGCGCCTGCCTACGTTCGAACCCACGACCTACGAAACGTAAGTCGGGGCCGTTAGCACTAGGCCACCACTGCTTTTAAGTACTCTGCTCTTAGTCTTAAAACACAATATAACAAAACGTTATGATCCGTGATTGATAAGGAACTGAGTCATGAGAATAGCATAATACATTATCCCCAAATGATGCAATTCGCATTAATATTGACATAGTCCCCCGCCGCGTATGTCTGTCTGTCTGTTCGCGAAAAACTCAAAAACTACTGCACAGATTTGTGCAGTTTTCACCAATAGACAGAGTGATACATGAGGGCTTGTTAAGGTGTTGTGTAAATTGGTTGAAATATGACGTTAATTATTGAAAATGTCGAAAAAGTCAAATGTCTGGTGCGAAGCGGAAACGGCTCGCTAGTATTTATGAATTATAGCCTATGTGTTATTCTGATGTATAAGCTATATTTCTGTGAAGTTTCATCGAAATCAGTTCAGAAGTTTTTTTCGTGAAAGAGTAACAAACATCACATCCATCCTCACAAACTTTCTTGTTTGTAGTATACTAGTACTACTACTAGTAGGGATTTTTGACGATGTACAAAGTTGGTTATCCTACGATAACCTACTTTATACATCGTCAAAAATCCTTCCTAGGCGAAGACCAGCCAGTCCTCTCAGTGTTGAGCTTCGTCTTGCTAATTCTCGAGGAAGCCATGGATGGGTCCTACCATCCTACTCTCGGTGTGCCGCGAGGCCGTTGACTTGGGCTACAGCTTCCGAAGACAGGATCTGCCGGGGATGCCATTTACTATATTGTTTTTTTCTGTCTACCACATAATTATTTGTGCTATAACTTACGTAACGAAAATGGGTCTTACTGCTATGTCAAATTGTTACGAATGAGGTGCGGTTGACGTTACAGATCAAAAGGATTTGGTATATTGTTGTTGTTGAGTTATTTGCTGTGGTATAATTTTCTTATGATTAAAGGTTTATTCAAACACATCAGTCACGGTAATATCACATATAATTACGTAAACAAAATAAGTTCTGTTTTATTTGCAAACAAATTATAAGTTATACAAACATAAGAAAGCTTCATAATATATTGATTCATCATCTGCCTAGCCTTTTTCCCAATTATTGTTGGGGTCGGCTTCCAGTCTTACCGGATTCAGCTGAGTATCAGTGTTTTACATGGAGCGACTGCCTATCCGACCTCCACAACCCAGTAACTGGGTAACACGATACCCCTTGGCAAGTCTGGTCTCAGATCTCAGGCTTCTTTAAGACTACCCGTAACGACTGTCAAAGATCTTCAAATGACAGCCGGGACCAACTGCTTAACGTGCTTTCCGAGGCACGGAGGAAACTCGTTATGTTGAAATGGTCACCCATCCGACCTCGTCAAGCGTTGCTTAACCTTGAAGATCGACCCGTGCGGCTGTTATTATTTAGCCACGAGATCCTTTTCATAATAAATATATTGATTAAAATTAATTATAACGTATTATGTAGAAAATCGACAAAATTTTTAAATGATTTTAATAATATAAAAATAACGAATTTATGCTTGATAGACTCCGACATGAGAGTTGCAACCTGGACAGGTGTGATGGGCATTACGGCAGGGTTTCGTGCAATATGGAATGCACACGCAAACCCAACATCTGGAAGCGATAAAATCAGAGAATGAATTATAAAAACATTTATTTACATACATACAAATTTACATAGTAGGTATATTATATATTTTCTTAATTAACAATAACTCAACTCAAAAACCTACGATCGCGTATAAAAAGAGGGATACAAATTTACATAAAATAACGTTTATTTACCTTACGCTGGTATCTATCCTTAGACAAAACGGCAATATCATATATTATTTAGTTCGACCTAATTTCGATTCTATTTATTTACAACAATTGGCACAAATTCAAATTTTTATTATTATTAAAATTTAAATCTAAATTATTATCTAATTTAAATTTTTCATTTAGCTATTCTCATTCGAAATTATCCTTTTATATATCACCCGACTGCAACAGGACCCAAAAGGAGGGAAAAATGTTTCAATAATATAAATTTGAGATCTATTGATGTATCATAAGACTCAAATTATATTCAACAAATAACAAAGCGACGAGTTAGACGCGGGTGCTGACGAGCGTGGCGAGTGCTCGGCGGACGCGTGTCGTCTGAACGCGCTCTCACTCGTTTTAGAGAGAGATCATATTTTCCTGATTCCTAACGTATGATGAAGGAAAGTCTTAAAACAATCGAGCACAATAATGAACCACAATATTTTAATATCAAACACACAAATACCTCCAAAAAAAAAAACCTCTCGTACCGACAAAATCCCGATTCGTAGAGTAAAATGTGCATAGCTTTTGAACGGCTGAACCGATTTTCATAAAAAATATCTAAGAACTCTTTTGAAAAAGTAATTTTTCAAACAACAAAAAAACTAAATGAGAATCGGTTCATCTGTTAAGGAGCTATGTGTATGACCCACACATCTGTGTATCTGTTTATTTGTGTTTTGTTTTTTTAAGTTTCAAAAATCCCCTTCTTTTCCGTCGGTGTATTATAAATTAAAGTTGTAGCTTCAACTTACCCAAAAAGACAAAGCAAGGAAGCAATTATATGGGTTTTCATTGTGGCCTTGTACTCCACATTGGTGAGTACGCTTTTTTGGCAATTAGCGCAGTTGACCAGGGATGGGTCACGTCCCACTTGACTTGGTGCAGCCATTTGGACCACAACTGGTGTGGCTTGGACCGGGGCGGATGGTTGCGGGGCAAACGTTGGCTGCTGCATTTTGACTAAAATAATAAAGAAAGTACATAAATATAATTGGTAGTACTCCTAACGTTATGTGAACATAATGATGATGATAGGTGTAGTCTCGTCGTTTATACTTTTGTCATTTAATATCAGCCTTTTGAAGCTAGGAGGCTGAGCATGAAGCAAAGTAAAAAAAACGGCCAAGTGCGAGTCGGAATCGCGCACGAAGGCTTCCGTACCATTGTCGCAAAAAACGGCATAACACAATCACATTTGTTGTATGGAAGCCCTACTTAAATATTTGTTTTATTCTGTTTTTAGTATTTTTTGTTATAGCGGCAACAGAAATACATCATCTGTGAAAATTTCAATTGTCTTGCTATCACGACTCATGAAATACAGCCTGGTGACAGACGGACAGACAGACAGACGGATCGCGGAGTCTTAGTAATAGGGTCCCGTTTTTACCCTTTGGGTTCGGAACCCTAAAAATAGCACAAATCAATGGACTGGCCATTTTATGAAATGTAATTCAAATCTCAATAATTTTACTGACAGTGTCACATTTTTATTTAAAATCTGCACGATACTAAGTTAGTAAAGCAGATTTTATCATGCATAGACCAATTTTTACAGTAACTGTACGTTAAATCTCAAAAATATTTGAAGCCATAGGTAATTTTACCTAACATTAATAAAGCCGTTTACTTAGTTACTTCTTTTACAATGCATGTCCTCGAAAAGAGCGTTTTCCAAGCAGCCAAACTGTGCGGAAAGTGTCACTATTTTTAACTAGTGCTTTTTACTATTCCGTATTTTTTTAATTTTTAACTCCAACGTCAGCCCAACGCATAGAGTTTTTATTATTTGAGAAAAGTTTTACAAATTAGTTAAGTACAGATTATCATTAATATAAAAGGTAAAATAAAACTAATACTTCATTAAAGGCGTTTTAATTACTCTAGATTTAGATTTTGATCAATAAATTAATTTTAAATATTCATTAAATATGTTTGGCAGAACGTATATTTTGTTCGGGCCTTTTTGCGTTACGACGTGACAGCTATTTGCACATGCGCAGTAGATATGCCCGAAGAGCTATTAAGTAATCTGTGGTGTGCTGAGCGCGCTTGAATAAGCCCGCCATTTTATTAATTTCTTGCTTGGTTCAGATATATTTTTTTATATCCTCGCACAGTGCATAGTAAAATGTTGTATGGTACACGTACGTAAGATGATTTCCGACTCGAGTCGATTTATCCACTCACTCGCTTCGCTCGCTCGTGAATAAAAATGCCGCTCGTTGGAAATCACCTACCTTCCGCACTTGTATCAAAAAATAACTATTAGAGAACAACTCATAAATGTAATAAAGATGCAGCCACTAAACTGAAAGTGGGATTCATTACCAAATGTGCAAAAAGGGTCGCCTAATATGACGACAACCAAATACACAAAACACAGTAGGTAAAACAGAAAGGAAAAAAATGCAAGGAAGAACAATATTAAATTTCCCTACTTTTACATTTAGTTTTTTTAATTATAGATAGGCTCGCGCTTGACATCTATCTCGCCTGATGGTAAGCGATAATGAACGGCAATTAAAAAAAACCGTTTAAAATGTTAAATATTATGATGGCATATCAAGATTAAAATCTAATTAGCCTTTTCTCAACTATTCAGCTGAGTAGCAGTATTTACATGGAGTGACTGCCTATCTGACCTCTACAACCCAGTAACTGGGTAACACGATGCCAGGTATGATTTCAAAACCCGACCCGCCGTTTGACTACTCGTAACGACTGTCAAAGATCTTAAAATGAGAGCCGGGACCAACGGCTTAACGTGCTTTCCGAGGCACGGCACCCATCCAAGGGCCTACCTTGGAAAGCATTGTTTAACCTTAAGCCCGCTCCGCTTTAGTGCCGTAAAACAGTTAATTTTTAAAGCATTCTCCTTAGTAACGGTTAGGTTAAAAGGTTTGAAAAAACTATATATTTATTATTGATTCATGTAAGTACATTATTTAAGAAACATGTTTTTTCGTTTGACTAAACGACTTGGATATTTAAAAATATTTTTATACAGAAAAATTTATGGTCAGCATTTCTTCTTAACCTACATTTAACGAACATATTATATGTAGCAAATATTTTGTAAACAAAACTGTCCTAATAGACCTCCCATTATTGATATTCTGGCACCAAGCGGGCGCACGGCCAGTACCGCGGGAATATATACGCCTTTAAAATCGATCCGTGCAGCTCTTATTATTTAGCCACGAGCTTCTCTAAATATCCTCCTCTGTATATGAAGTCAACCAAACATTCACAAATTCATAAACATACATTTATATTTCAGGTAGCGAAATGCAATTGAATAATTTCCCATTTAAAACAATAAAACATTATGATAGATAAAGATTATTAAAAAGATATTTAAAAAACTTGGAACTTCACTGAAAACCGAGGAAATATTTCATAAATCTTTTGATGATTTTTTTATTTTAAAAATAACTTTTTTAACACCCCAAAAAGGTTACCAAACGTTCTAAATTCGAAAGAATGCAATTCGAACAATTATAAAAAAATTGGCACGGCTTCGGGACGACATTTCTCGTTATTTCAAACACTTATCCTAAAAATATATTTTAAATTAATTTTATTTATGCGAGTCCAAAATAACTTACTATCTGGCGACTGTTGTCCCTGCTTCCTGATATATTCTAGTCAATATTTATTTTTAAATCACCAAGTGGATAACTGCAACCAGAGTAAGCGGCAATACTAAACTGCATTTTAAGAATTTTTTATTTATATGATGCCGTTCGGGCGTGATTAATTAACAAACATTTAAATGTACAGTTTTCCGCATTACCTATACACGTTAATTAACAGAAAGTAGGTAACATCATCTAAATGACAATACAAATTCATTTAACTTACTTAGATATTTACAAATTAAAATTGCTTATATTTTGTTATTTTAATTGAATTTTTCTATTTCGTGATTCATTTATATTATTAATTATTGTTTGTTACAATTTTTATTATAATTAACAAAGCGTGCCACTTTTTCACACACAATTTAAAAACAAATTTACTTACCAATGAAAGAAAACATTTCCAATGCTTCGGCCAACTTTTCGATACAGTATTTAAAGCTCAATATGGCATTTTTCTAGATTTCGGTGGATTTCCGATGCCGATAATGGTAAATGAAAATGTCAAAGTACGTTAATCGTAATATTACTCCGTTTTGTGGCGCGCAAAGTACACACAATCTTATCATCTAGTTAGATTTATATCTATGGCTAAACTGTATGTAACATTTGTAATAACACTAGGGATTTTTTTATTTTTTTTATAATCTGTAGTCTCGCGTTTGACCCCTAATTCGCCTGATGTTATGCGATGATGCGTTCTACGGTGAAGCACGCTTACCTAGAAGAAACCTATTCACTCTTGTCTTAAAGACCTCAAGGTTGTAGCTATCAGCTGCTGCTGACAATGAAAGTATGTATTAGCATAACGCTTTGTGCGTATGGGAGGGATGTCCACCATGTACCGATGGCGCATGGTCGTACGTCTAGATGATGGAAAGGGCTAGGTGGAATCAAATTGTGCAGTTCCGTTGCACACTCCCCGAAATGTAACCGATAAAAAACCGACAGGCTGGCAACTCGGCGTCGATGTTCGAGGCTCTGGAGCTTTGAGGCGACCAGTGCATCGTTGCCAATAAGGCTTTTGGTCCGTCTGTCAAACGGCTCAAGTGCAATAAATGAATAAAATTAATGAATTTATAATATTAATGGTTGCAGAAAAAGTTTAATTTTATCAGCGTTAACGGTATGTGATCCGACTGCAAAAATCTGCGTGTATATATTGTTTTTATTGGAACGTGATTTTTACAAATGATTCTTGATAGTAGACTAGATTGCTGCAGGGTTGCCTGGCCTTTAGTCTTAGGCTATAGCGATTGTCGAAATTTCAAAATGTAAGGGAATGATCTCATGACATTTCGTGAGCGCCTGTCGTTTCTATACATTTTGACTTTTGAAAAATCAATATTGTCACCCTATCAATGATACAATGGCATTTCAAGCTAGTTTTTACCCGACTACGGCGAAGCAAGGAGGTTTATGTTTTTGACCGGAAGTATGTATGAGCAGTGGTGGCCCAGTGGTATCGGCCACGACTTACAAGTTGTAGGTCATGGGTTCGAGCCCAGGCAGGCGCTTTACTTTGTGTAAATTATTTCATCACCACTGCTCCCAAAAACGGTGAAGGAAAACATCGTGAGGAAACCGGCATGTCCTAACCAAAAAATTCGATGACATGTGACATCCACCAACCCGCACTGGGTCCGCGTGGTGGATTACGGCCCATTCCCTCTCACAGAGAGGAAGCCTGTGTCCCAGCAGTGGAAACATTAATAGGCTGATGATGTGTGATGTGATGTGATGTATGTTCATCTGTTCCCTCATAATGTGATTAACCCAATGTGCCTTAATCCAGTAACGGGGCTGCCACTTTAGAGCCCACGAATTAACTCGTTTTTTTTCAATTGTTTTAAGGCGTAGAATATTCACACTTCAGTCTGTATACGTTAGCTCAGCTGCAACTTGGGGTGGCGGACGTGTGGCAACGTGGTTGCAGCAGTTCCCAAGGAGAACAACGGAGACGTGGATGAATTGGACTGGCTAGGGTTCTGCTTTATACGGTATTCCGTCACGAGTACAACAGATGGTTACTTGCCACTTTATAGGTAATGCTGCTCTCACCAACCGTGATTCCCACTAAAACATACCCTAGCTTGCCCACCCCTAGGTATTGTACTTCAATTATTTATATACTCGTTTCTGTAAAGGCAGAATTTACTGATAGCCACATTATAATTGGAATACTACCTACCATATTGCGCACAAATATTATGCCTACTTTTAATCAGAAATAGAATAGGTCGGGCCACAGGTAAAATGCGTGAAGACAGAAGGCAAGAGTTGTTACGGAAGACGGGCATGACGACTTATAGGCGTTGACAAATGCCCACGCATATCAAACAATATTTTTCATCACACTGGCAAAGAAAAACTATAAAACACAAAATATTATTTTGTAACATAATTACTGTGAGAAATATGGCTTTATGACTCGCGGAATTTTTTTCTTGCGCCGCCGTGTTCGTTTTTTAAAGGATATGCCAACTGCCAAACAGCTAAATATTAAATACTGAATGATTTTGTGTTTGGGATAGTATATATTAATAATTTTGTGTTGTTGAAAATAAATAATTAAATTAAATGTTATTTAATGACATTTATTGACCCAGTTAGAATATAAACAAAACTTTAGTTTATTGTTAAGGTAAGGTAAAGTAGGTAGCCGTGTAAGATTATGATAGTATGCATGATTATGTTGTATTTTATTATCTGTGGTAAGGAAATAGATTACTTCTAGGCAAGCGTTCTTCACAATCCACCGCATCATCGCTTTCAGACAGTGGTCAAACGCGAGCCTACCAATAATAAAAGAAAACAAATAATAATGATAAGAGTCAAGGCTGTCATTGTGCGGCTAGATCAATTAAGGGCCTGATACAGAAGGCAGTACGCCTCGATAAAGCTCGCATTGTGAAGATATTCCTGTTTTCTGGACCCTGCGCCCGACACCCGCGGTCAACCATTTTTAGGGTTTCTTACCCGGATGGTCCAAACGGAGCCCTATTGCTGCCACTCACGTGTCCGTCTTTATGTACGTCTGTCCGTCTGTCACACGGGTTTTACAGCCAAACGGTAAGAGCTACAGTCTTCACATTTTCACAGTATCTTGTTGACCCAAAGCCATACAAATTGTCAAAATATATGTTTAAATGTTTTCAAGGGAGGCTCCCATACCGCTAAATAGGGTCGTGAATAATTTATATCCCATCGAATGGGGTATCGTTATTTAGAGCTTGTTGAGTAGATATTATATATATTTTCTTTTTTTTTTTTAATATTGGAAAACAAAGGAATGAGAAGCCACCAAAGACAGCTTCTTTTTCAAAATATTGTGACGAATATTATTTTAACTGCCCTTTAACCTATGAACTTGAAATTTTGTGATAATGTTTATTATTACGTATATTTTTACTAGCAAATACCAATATATTGATAAATCAGAATTTTTCAAGAAATGCACTCATTTTTAGGGTTCAACAAGGAACCCTTATAGTGTCACTCTGTCCGTCTGTCCGTCCGCAGCTTAGCTCAGAGAAGTACTAGAAAGACACGTACATATTAATAATTTTCTCGTCTATCCCATGGTGGGGGTATCGTTGGATAGACCTTTCAAAAATATTATGGGTTTGTTAAAACTATTTTTCGATTCAGAGATCCGTTTGCGTAAAATTAAAGTCAAATTAGATTCAATTGCCAAGCAAATTACTTATTTTTATTTGTCGATATAAATCTGTAAAGTCAATATTCGACCCAACTGCATCACTTCACTAATTGAATAGCGTAAAACTTTCCAGAATGAAATAGTGAATACATACGAAATTTTTCAAATCCGTAAAGAGAAATAAACAAGGAGCGTGCGCCCAAGGATCCAGGCACGAAATACCATTCCCCGTAGCTCTAACGCGCGCTCGTATTAGCTCCTTTCGCAATTCGCCCCCGCGCCGCGGTGGTACTCAAATAGATAATATTTTTCTAACTTCAGTTGCAAAGTTGGATAGTATAACTCCTTCTTCAGTTACCAGTTAGTCCTTCTTTAGTTTAAGTCAAGAATGAATAGGTTACTTCTAGGCAAGCGTGCTTCACCGTAACCCACATCATCGCTTATTACCATCAGGCGAGATAGTGGTCAAACGCGAGCATATAGATTAAAAAAAAACATCATCATATGTGGGCCCGTTTTTAGACGTTGTGTGCCGCTGAAACCGTTTTAATGTACATGTAACAACAACAAAACCCTCTTCTTAGTCCGCATTATTATGCTACTTCGGAACCCTATTACTGCGCGTGGCCCGACATGCACTTGGCCGGTTTTTTCTATTACAACCAACTTTATTTTGTGGTTTGGTACGGAACCCTAAATGTCCGAAGTCCGACACGCACTTGGCCGGTATTTTTTATATATTTTTTATGTTTTGTTTTTTTTGTAAATAAATATTTAAAATGTAAATAAGACGGGAAGAGAGCTGAATAATAAGATAGAAGAGAGAGAAGAATCGACCAGGCAAGATAAAAACTTTTATTATCAGCCAGAGCTCTCTAGATCAATTACATTTTAAAATTTAATGCAAACAAGTTTGGGAAACTTCGGGCCCGGATTTTACCTATTGGTAAAACCCAATTAATTTGTAATTTTAGTACAACATGTGCAGTTGCATTAGTAACTTCCTGTATAATCTCTACCTAAATTCGTTGGTACCAAAATAACTCTAGGCCTAGAGTTTTGTTAAATATTTGCTAAATTATTGAATATTCCTCGTGGTCTCGTTAAAATCATTGCATATAATTTATTCCAGTCGATGGCAAATCTATTATTATGCAGGCCACGTTTCCAAAGATTCGGGATTGCAAGACCGGGTACAATCAACGGATATAATGTCGTCAACGACCGTGCAATTACCTAAATAGATTGTGTGGGACCGGAGAATGTCAATTTTGCTTTATTTAAATTCATTTCTATTTAAATCCGGTTTAGGGATATCTAACCCTGTATTAGGACCATTCGTCCCTTTATTATTTATTCAGTTTACAAACTTTTCAATTAAGTTTGGTATGATGAAAAGGCTATACAACGTATCAGTTATCTTTCTTATAATTAATTTGTTTTTTAACCGACTTCCCAAAAAGGAGGATCGACTGTATTGTGTGTTATCAATTCGACTGTATTTTTTTTTAATTTAGTTCAGTTTGCAAAAATGTTTCCTTTCAATCTACATTTATTTTCCTGCACAGCATATAGTTAGATATGACTCAATTGACTTTAGTTTTTAACCGACTTACCAAAAAGGAGGAGGTTCTATTTTCGACATTACGATTGTTTTTTTTTTTGTTGTGTATGTTTACGCATATCTCTATCAATTTTAGACCGATTTTGAAAATTCTTTTTTTGTTTGAAAAAGTAGGTTTCGAAATTGGTCCCATTTTAATTTGGTGAAGATCTGACGAAGAACTTCGAAGATATACAACAGAACTCTTCAATAAATTACGACAAATCTCTCGGGATTGCTGCAATCGCATGTCTGTTTATTGATTACACCATTTCATAACATAACATCACGCCAGTACGCTCTTAAGGGGTGCGCAGATCTCTCATTTCACCGGTTATGTTCAAGTTTCATGACATTCGGGTTATCTATTCTGGCGTTATAGGTACCTTACTAAACAACTTGCCTATTATACAACTAAAAAGTGAAAAATAAGAAGCTTTTTACTAAAAAATACTACCAACTTCCAAATAAAAAAACTACAAAGTGAAAAATAACTTTATTTTTGGAAGTCGGTGTCATAACGCAAAAAATAGGTACCTGCGAAAGACTCCGACTTCCAAAAAAAAGTTATTTTTCACTTTGTAGTTTTTTTATTTGGAAGTCTGTAGTATTTTTTTGTAAAAAAGCTTTTTTATTCAGTTGTCATCTTTGAGTCTAAACAAGATTATGATAACTGGAATCTGAAACTATGTCGTATACCAAATTTTCTTTACAGAGATACAAACACACAACCTGACAAATCCCAGATACATGTAGTCAAATGCGAAATAATAAAATACAAGCATTTCTCCATACGTGACAATAATACTTCATACAGGAACACGTTCGTGTATTCCTATAAACATGTGGAACATTTTTTCTACTCACATACGTCAGTTGTATCCAAAATGTAATATTCTTGATCGTAAAGCGTCGAACTATTCAGAGCATCTGTGCTCGCAGCAAAAAAACCGTTAGAGGTGTCTTTGTTTCGGCATAGTACTTGATCGAGCGTACTTTCTTGTTATTTTACATGCGGTATATGTATGCGACCAGTTTCGAATGCACGTATCTTCGGATCGTCGGTTTGTCGTGCTTGGGGTGATAGAAACTGCATTTGTATGCGACAGTTCTATGTTTTCGATCAGTGAGAAAATTAGATGTAAGTGAAATATTAAGATCTAGGACACGCTGGCTTGACTTTTATGACGGATTGGTTGGAAAATGCAACATGGGGGATTGGAAGGCTATGGGAGTTATATGATCTTTGCATCTGTGGGACAAAATAGATTAAATAATTAATCTAGATCTCATATTAAATCTTCAATATGTTACTTCGCTTTCATAATACTAACCCACTCGTACCAGCTACTGGACTATCCCAAAGCATCGTCCAAACGCACTTACCGCAGTGCGTAAGAAGGGTTCGCCTGACGTACAAAGGTTCTAAACGATCACCTTTGCGAAGAGAGAATATCATATATTCGTGAATGCCTAATGCGTGCACACTTTAAAATTCATGGATTTTAAAGCTCACCGATTTTCTTCAGGTTTCATTTGAAAATATTTTTTATTATTATAAAAATCTAGGCGGTATACCCTACAGTAAGCTATTTTCTATCTGGAGGCGAAATGGGCAGACAAAATTGTTGCTATAGCATGTAGAATCTAGAGAAGATTGGCACAGGAGTGTGGGGGTCTGGCACAAGAAAAAAAGGCCTAGCAGTGGGTGAAATCGAGCTGTGAATGATGATGATATTCTGCAGTCAGGCATTGTACCTAACAAGTTATCATCGTAGTCACCAAAATTCACACAATGTCATTATATACAATCTTTCTACCAGTCCACGGGTGGCTTCGATCATTTAAATATTATAAGCCAGTTACTCGCACACTGCTACTACAATTTACTTATTATCTAAATACGACTTTTAATGTTAAAAACAGTTAAAATTAATTTCTGTCTATCAAAAATCTTACTGCATCTCCTCAACGTACTGGTTCATGATGCAGAAGGAATTTACAGAAGCCTCATTACCGAAAACATGTTAGTAGGTAAGTATAAATCTTTTTCGATTTCGTTTGTGTATAAATTCAAGTAAAATGTTTAATGACGTACTGTAATTTACAGTTGAAAAATAATAAGTACATACTTAAATAAATTATACTAACTTACTCGAACCTATAACCTAACTGCTTACTTATATACAACAGTAAGGTACACTCTTTTTTTTGCGTGGATGAATGCTCATGCATACTGCGCTACCACGGGGAGATAATGCAGTTATGTGGGACTCCAACCCACTAAAAGTCCATGCTGTCCTCCTGTGCCGCTTATGGCGGGAACACCCGCCGCGGCTGTCTGTCACCGGACCTTCACCGGTGCACCGGAACACATTGCACACCAACCACCCCAGGGACGGTGACGGGTCAGATCAGTGGCCGTGCCGCCTACCACTTTTCGGCCGCAGGGGATAGGGAGAGCGACTAACGCTATACCAACACTCCTCTATCCCTACGGCCGCACCGCATCCGCCAACAGACGGTGGCGACCCCGTACAAGCCGCGGAAGGTAGGGAGAGCGGCGCCCCGCAATACCAGCACTCCTGTCCCGCCGCGGCCTCCAAACCTCAGCCACGATCCCTCCGATTCGATATCGCGGCCCGCCTCAGTTGCGATGTCGTCCAAGCAGCACCGCAACCTTCTTGTTGAACTCTAAGTCGTCGGCTTATCGGCAAAAGCCCTGACGAGCGGTCACTCCTCGGGTTCCTCTCCGCTTCACCGTGGGTGGACAAGCCATGGCTACTGAGCCCCCGCCTCGACATGCCCACCGTGGGATGAAGCAAGATACACCTAAGCGTCAAAGTACTCCTCTACATTGTTGGTATTAACTTTCTCTATCTCTCCACAATAATATGAGAAATACAGGACCTGGGTGGACCTGAGATCTGGGTTTTGCATTTACTTGCATTTCCTACATGAAGAATATCCATGGAAATAGACTTTGTGACATTAAAATATTATTTATAGCACTTACGGGCCATTGTATAACACTACGAAATGGTTCATTCAACTCTTTCCTGAAAATTCTATAAAATCTTCAACCTTTCCTTCTGTGCTCATCTGCTCCATGCTCAACCTCATCCTCGACTCGTCGAGCACCCGTCGCTCATTCACAAAGGCCGCTATTTGTCCCGCAACGCTCAGAGCAAGCAATCGCCTAATTGAGATGTCGCGTCGCCAACAGTAGGCCCCGGATCTGTGTCAACGGATTTCAATGTCTGCTTTACAGTTTCACTTTTGCTGAATAGCTGGCGTTTTAATAGATTGGATGTGCTGATCTTACAGTTTTTATACTAATTATGAAAATGTGAAAGTGTGTACGTTTGGATGTTTGTTATTGACCGGTTGAATGCCGTAATTACCGAAATAATTAAAAGCCCTTGTGTCTCGCGTGGATCCACGTTTCGGGCACTCAAGGGGTTATATCACGTCTCAATAATGCTGAACGGATATCAACAATTTGGCACAAGGGCCCAGTAAATGAAATAACGTTCATAAGAAGTGTCCTGTGTCCAGATAATTCTGGAAATAGAAAAAAAATGGTACAGTAGTACGTTCCTTGATATATTTTGGAATTCACAAGAGTGAAGCCGCTGGTGAATGCTAGTACGTGAAAATTGGTTTGTTGTTTGGTTGATTGGTTTCTTATGTTCAAATACAATGTTGTATCCAGATTTGAAGGGTTTATCAAACTAGTCACTCCTACTTAGCAGGGCATAAAAGCAGTGTAGGTAAACTGTTCACTCCAATTTGTTTTGTCAAAAAAATCTGTTGCCTGAACCTGTACTTCTGTTGTAGTCAAGTTGACAGTTTCAATCATTTCATTACCTACATTAACACAAATCTAATTGCTAAAACATTATATTATTATTTCACAAAAACAATTAGCATTAATAGTATGAAATCCCACTGCGAAAATCTATAGGGATTATATTTTGATAAAACTTGAATTTTCATGAATGATTCTTGATAGTAGAATAGTTTTTTTTTTATGTAGGATCTCAAGCTATAAGACTGACTAGTAAAACGATTTCTTCGAAAAACAACCTATAAGAGGAAATAAGGTAACATTATAATAATAATAGTCTTTATTTAACAGTCTTACATAGCACATGTTTCTTTCATACAAAATTTTCTTATTTGGCACCCGTTTCGCGAAGACTATCTTCAGCTTCACAGAATAAGCGTCCCCTAAAGCTTTCCACACAGCGCGATCATGTGTCATCCATATCCATGTCATGCCTGCTATTCTTTTTACCCGACTGCCGAAGGAGGGTAATGTGTTTATCAGTCTATGTATGTTTGTTCCTATGTGGCGTTCTAGAGACTAAACGCATTGGCCGATTTTGATGATTTTTACGTCAATCGATTTGTCTTCACCTTGCGAGTGTCACTGGCTACATTAATATTGGAAAATAGAAAAGTGGCGGCTTTTAAGCGCCATATTGTGAGGGCCTAAATATTTTTTTTCCTTCTGAACCTACCTTGTAGGGTATCAAAATAAAGGGTTTTAAGAGGTGGTTTCCAAAATATATAACACTTGTATGTTTAAATGTAAATAATTCGAATAAAAAAAATGTTAACTAAAAAGTTATAAATAAAAATATTTAAAATAACAAAAAACCCGACTGCTTAAAAAGCGAAGTAAAAAGACGTAAACAAGAAGAAAATCATGCTGTGCAGTCGGAGGATACATACGCGCGAGCTGGCTGACCAAAAGCAGATGTAATCTCCTAATCACCTCTTAAAACCCTTTATTTTGATACCCCACACGATGGGTTCGGAAGAAAAAAAAAATTTTGGGCCCCACAATATGGCGCCCAAAAGCCGCCATTTTTCTATTTTCCAATTTTAATGTAGACAGTGTCACTCGCAGGGTTAAGACGAATCGATTGACGTGAGAATCATCAAAATCGGCCAACGCGTTTGGTCTCTAGAACGCCACATAGGAACAAACATACAAACATAGACTGATAAACATTTTACCCTCCTTCGGCAGTCGGGTAAAAAGGTTAATTCAAAAACTCAAAAACCCAACTGTATAAAAAACAAACTAAAAAGACGTAAACAAGAAGAAGATCATGCTGTGCAGTCGGAGGATACATTTGGTTTTGGTCAGCCAGCTCGCGAATATGTCGTCCTACCTTATGATAAGGTCACATGCAGGTACTGCAATGGTGACTTTATTTAATACGGTTTAGTGATGACATCATAATGCCGGCTCAACAACGCTATTCAAGCTAATTAGGGAATTAGCATGTCGAGTGGTAACTGAGTTGTTTCCTCTATGCTAATATTAATTATAGGTATTAACTGGGGGAAAATAGGTCAAACGGAGGACAAATAGGTACGATGCTCTTCTCAAACTATTAAATGCATGTGCGTATGATTGTGTGCATGTGTTTGCCATTTTGTGCATGCGTCATTAAGCCATACTTGAGTATCGGTTGATTTAATAGGTGGATAATTTATCAGTAGCCGTGGCTTGGTCACCCACGGTGAAGGGAAGAGGAACCCGAGGAGGGGCCGCTCGTCAGGGCCAACACGTAGGTTGTGGTGTAACCTGGGCGACATCGCAACTGAGGCGGGCCGCGATGTCGTATGGGGGCTATGGGGCCTCCCACACCCATACAATATCGCGGCTGAGGGTTGGAGGCCGCAGGAGAGGGGGAGTGCCGGTATAGCGTTGGCCTCCCTATCCCTTCCGAAAAAAAAAGGTGGTGGGGCCAAGGACACCAAGGGTGCCATACACGGGGTCGTCTGGCGCCCATGTGCTGGTTTGGTCCCTGGGGTGGTCACGGCGTTCAGTGAGTTCTGGTGTCCGTGACGGACAGCCACGTCCCACATAACTGCGCTATCTCCCCGTGGTGGTGCAGTATGCATGAGCATTACGCCACGCAAAATAAAAAAAAGCTTCAACTCTCTAGAACCTTCCTTCCCCATTGAGCATTTTACCATGCGCCGAAGGATAGGTTATATTGTAAAAATGGTTTTGTTTTTTCGACAATCCTTTTCACATAAAACAAATTAAGTAAATTGGACTCACATACGTCATGATTTAATTTGACCGAAGAACGTTCGGCCGAATATAATCGTTCGGCCGTATAACTTTCGTCCGAAAATAATAGTTCGCCCAAAGAACAAAGTTGTTCCAACAAACGATTGCGCGAAAAACATTCGGCCGAATGAAAGTTCGCCCATAGAACTGCCGGTCTATTCTGTAAACATGACACCGTGAAAATTTGGTGAAATGAGATTCAAGTGATTTGTTATTCCACCTTATTTTATTGATTAACAGCTCACTTCGTCTCGGTGAGATTTTTACAAAATAGCTCTACTGGTGATCGTTTTTCGGTCAATTGAAATTAGGGCAATCGTAACGCACTCGGCTAGTACCTATGTACTTAAGTTTCATTGAAGGATTGAATACCAAAAACTTGAGTCATTCAACAAATTTGGGTATTCCACGAAATTTTATCTTTCAGCCAATTTTGTTATCAGATTAGGTAAAAAGATATACCTACATATTTTATCAATTGCTCATAGAGCTAAATGGAGAGAGATCGTGCGGCGAGTTACCACATCAGCGAATGGACAAAATTCATCGTGACCACGGCCGCTCTGTCAAGAGTGAAACAAAGAAGAAGAAGAGTACATTGCTCGCAGAACGGATGGTCGATGGGGCCGAACAGATCTGGAGTAGCGAACGCGACCAGAAAGACGCAGCATTGGTGGACCGATGAACTTGTTAGGTCTGCGCGAATCACCTAGATTCACTGGACCGATCGAAGTGATTGGGGGAGGCCTATGTCCAGTAGTGGATGTCTTTCGGCTGAAATGCTGATGCTGATGATATATAGTACTAGCTACCTAATGATAGCTACATAAATATGGACGAACAGTACGGTAACTACCTAATTACAAACGCTAGAAACGGCACACTTACACAAACATGCATCGACGAGACCCCTAAGCAGCCCGCACTACTGACAGCATGCTTCGCGAAAACTGCTTGGAGGTCTCGTCGATGCGCGTGTTTGTGTGAGTGTGCCGTTCCGAGCGTTTGTAGGTAGTTTCCGTACTGTTTGTCCATATTTATACTGTGGCCGTACATACCTACGGACTACGAATCGTTTCGCCGCAATAACAAAGTTAGGGGACATTCGAGTTCACTTTAGGGTCAGTTCGAGTGTGTCGCAAAAGTTTTGGACGCCAGTCCCGACGACTCTGTTTATTTTCTATTTCACTTTTCCCTCTGAAATATTGGGAAAGATTAATTCATGTATCATATGGGATGTTGGGTAAAGAAACTTTATTTTTGTTTGCTGTGAGTGTTTCAGCAAAATAATCTGACTTTCGATTACTGTTCATCAACTGGCCACACATTGCGCTGGTCCATCATCATCATCATCATTTCAACTGAAAGACGTCCACTGCTGAAAATAGGCCTTCCCCAAGTGTTGCCACATTGACGGGTCCTGTGTGTCTCTTATCCAGCGGATTCCCGCTAATGGTCATCGGTCTACCTGGTAGGTACATAGATAATTATGAATTTGTGATGTTTGCAAGTAAAACATGTAATTCATATTATTCTCTATAGTTTGTTCCTCATTTGTTACTTGGCAAAAATAACCAAATTTACAAATTTTTTTTTACAAAAATATACAACCGACGCGACGTCCAAATAAAAACACTAAAAAGTGAAAAATAATTTCAATTTCGGAAGTCAGCGTTCCTGTTTTCGTTTCTTCGTTTTTTGACACCGACTTCCTAAATTAAAGTTATTTTTCATTTTGTTGTATTTTTATTTGGAAGTCGGTTGTATTTTTTTTATAAAAAAGATTTTTGCTTTTCACTTTTTAGTTAAATAATGGACCGGTTCTATATGCTAGGCCCATAATTTACAAATTGATGCCAGAATAGATTAACCCAATAACATGAAATGTAACAAAACCAGAGACATGAGAGTATACCAGGATGAACTATTCACACCTGCGTACCCCTTTACAATGTAGCAGTATGATGTTATGTTATGAAGTGGTGTAAACAATAAACATACATGCGATTGCAGCTATCTCGAGTGATTTGCTGTCATTTATTGAAGAGTTCTGATGTTTATCTCCGAAGTTCTTCATCAGATGTTGATGAAATTTAAATGAGACGACTTCAAATAAAAAGAATCATCGAAATCGGTTCACCTAGTAAAAAGTTAGGAGGAAAAAAAAACAGTCGAATTGATAATAACCTCGCTTTTGGGAAATCGACTCGAAAAAAGATGACTGATTAAAAGCTTTTGGGTTGTAATAAGTTTGAAGAGCTCGTGGCTAAATAATAACAGCCGCACGGGTCGATCTTCAAGGTTAAGCAACGCTTGACGAGGTCGGTCCGTGGATGGGTGACCATTTCAACATACCGAGTTTCCTCCGTGCCTCGGAAAGCACGTTAAGCCGTTGGTCCCTCCCGGCTGTCATTTGAAGATCTTTGACAGTCGTTACGGGTATTTAGAAGCCTGAGATCTGACACCAGTCTTGCCAAGGGGTATCGTGTTACCCAGTTACTGGGTTGTGGAGGTCAGATAGGCAGTCGCTCCATGTAAAACACTGGTACTCAGCTGAATCCGGTAAGACTGGAAGCCGACCCCAACAATAATTGGGAAAAAGGCTAGGCAGATGATGGTTTGTAATAAGTTATTTTTTTTTCCCTAAAACAAAATAATATTCCATATTTGGTTACTTTTCTCCATATTTTATTCTGTGGTCCCCGTACTTTTGAAAACCTATTGAACGCTGACACCCCATTAACGCATCTATTGTGGGCCCATACCATGCACAATAGTAACGACCTACTAAAAAGATCCTTAGGTACAACACTACAGAAACCCACAGCAACATTATAAGTTTATAACGGTCCAATAACACAATATCCCGGTAAACTAATCTGTAGGGAAGGTAACATTCGAGAGTAAGCGAACCCACAATCGCATATGCAAATGTCGCCGACACCCGGGGGCAAAGCCATGTACAGAATACGACCCTAAGGACTAAGGAGTTAATGTTTTCAGCCATTAACTCTACCGAGCACTTATGAAATTCGTGGCCGCGATCCGAACGAGATTACATGGGCTAGCTGACATGTTTCTGCTTCTAAGGATGGCAAGTGGGGTGGTAAAACATTTAAGAGACATGATTCTTCTTCTTTCGTGTCGATTAACTCAAACTATACAACCATTCAGATTTTGTCCGACCAGTATGTAGCTACTCGGACAGCTCTTTCATTTGCTACGTTCAAATCCCGCAAGGTGCAGGTGGTCGGGCATGAAGGGCAGACAAGGAGGTGGGCCATGTCTTGCGAAGGGGCCCCACACTGACATTGTGTTTTGGATGTGTCTATGATATTCCATTTGGCTAGGTTGCTTTTACATCGGCCAACCTGGATCCGCAATCGGTTTAGGGATTTCCAGATTGGCCACTGCAGTTCGTTTCCAGGGGGCAGAGACATGATAGAATTTATACTTTATTGCAGAACAAAATTTACAATATAGAATAGGCAGAAAAAATATTTACTGACACAGTACTAAAATACATACCTATAAATGAAGAATTTAAACTAAAAATCTTTAGTGATATTATTAGTTAGTATTGCTTATTACATGTACAATGTCTGTCTTATCACTTACAGTAATTTCCAGTCCTTACATTCGATCTAGATGATACACTGTAGCTTGAAGGAAAAAATACTTTTTCAGTTTGAGGAAACGATAGAACGTCGACACAATAGCCAATTTACCTGTAGCACATACAAATAGCAGGCTAATCACATAAAATAATGCACCACATGCACACATCATAGGATCCACCAGATATATGTAATTATTTTTTGTGTACAATAAAGAATTGAATTAATGCATTAAGGTAAATACTATTAAATTGTTTTATGCTTCATCCACTATAGACACCAAGAGAACTATTTATTTGTTTATTCTCGCACTGGAACAACAGCAATTATTACACCAATGGAGAACAATCTTCTAATAAGATTGCAAAGGCATAGTATGTTCTCATTGTTCACGCTTTTGTAATTAGTACCTGGGCGACCGAGCTCTGCTCGGGTGAAAATAGATAAAACGACGTTTTCTAAAAATTAAACCTAGCTAGATCGATTTGTCGCCCCCGAAACGACCTGCATACAAAATTTCATGAAAATCGTTGGAGCCGTCTCCGAGATTCAGTTTATATATATACTATAACAAGAATGGCTCGTTTAAAGGTATAAGATAAGGTTAGATGTAGACAAAAGACCTCATTGCCTAAGATTATATTTTGAAAATACAGAGAAACATTCTACCTAAGCAGAACCACAGGCATAGCAAGTTAAAAACGACTGATGCTATAACGAATTCCCACATATTTAACATTCTTCACAAACCTGCCAACCCTATGCCTCACTTGTTACCTGGTTGATGGCACCTCAGGCGTTTGTTGCGTCTTACGTCACGTCCAGCCACATTGGAGCTCTGATTAAACACGCCCCGACCCATAACACACCCAATTACATAACCAGCGAAAGGGGAAGGGGGGTCTAAATAACCTGGACAATGTAAGGCGGGCTAAACCGTATTTGCTAATGGAATACAGATGTGTAGATGAACAACATTTTGCGGGATACCATAACTACGTACACCTTGTAGAGGCAATATATCTTAATAATTATGTACCAACATTTTGCTTGAAATTATCAAATTACTGAAGGAAACCTCCGACGGGTTGAAGTTACACCAATGTTATGTATCCCTGGAATTGTTTTGGTTATAGTTTGTGCCACTATTAAATAGTGAGGTAATCTTCGGGGATTTTGGGCCAATAAGCTAGCTTTAGCCTCGATCCAGTGTGTAATACCTAGATTAGGTGGTTTCGGTTCAATGTTTAGTTATTGTAGGTACTTGAACACAATACATATATTTCACTGAGGCCCGCTTGTCCTACCCCGGATTACCTTAATAACTCTAAGTTAGTAGCTAACCCCGTGTCATTTATGACATTTATAAATGATATATGTTAATTAAACCTCGTTTCAGCAACTATCTTGTATAAAGCGCAAGTTCGGTCATGCATGGAGTACTGCTCTCACCTCTGGGACGGATCTGCCAGGTACCAACTTGATGCACTTGAGTCGATTGGCAGACAGGCCAAGAGATTGATTGATAAAAAGCTCCAGAACCTTAAACACCGACGACGAGTTGTCAGCCTGTCGGTTACATTTCGGGGAGTGTGCGATGGAATTGCACAATTTGATTCCGCCTTTCTATCATCAGACTACAAGATGTACGGCAATATGTCATCGGTACATGGTGGATATCTCACCCAAACGCACAAAGCGTTTTGAAAATACTTTCATTGTGCGTACAGCTAAGGAGTGCAATTCCCTGCCGGCGTCTTTGTTTCCTGATAGCTAGAACCTAGGGGTATTCAAGTCAAGAGTGAATAGGTTACTTCTAGGCAAGCGTGCTTCACCTTCGACCACATCATCACTTAACATCAGGCCAAGCCTATAAAGAACAGAAACAAAAAAAAAAAATGACCCGGCGTTAAATTTTTCACGCAAGTGGGTCTAAGAGATACAATTGGTAGGTGTCCTCCATAATGTTTCCACACGATGTCATAATGCATAACTAAAAAATAAAATATAGTTATATATGTAAGTATAAAAGTCTAGTCAACATTTGAGATAAAAAGTTTACCGTATTAATGTTTAAGAAATAAATTGAATAAATGTTTTAATTTTTAACTGACTACCCAAAAAAGAAGGAGGTTCATGTTCGACATTATGTTATTTTTTTTTATTTTTTTTTAATTTATGTTCACCATATCATATCTCCGTCAATTGTCGACTGATTTTGAAAATTCTTTTTTTGTTTGAAAGATTATATTCCGAAATTGGTCCCATTTTAATTTGGTGAAGATCTGATAAAGAACTTCGGAGTATATACAACAGTGTCTTTGGTAGGTACCAAATTTTTAAGTTATGGACACCGACTTCCAAAAATAAAGTTATTTTTCACTTTCTAGTTTTCTTATTTGGAAGTCGGTAGTATTTTTTGTAAAAAGGCTTTTTATAACATTTAGAATGTATGGGAAGTTAAAATTGTACCAACTATTATTTTATTTTTTAAAGCCCATCAAACAATATCCACCTACGTCATGCCTTTTAAAATAGCTTAGTATTTTTCAGTGGTTTTCCTGGAAGCACTTTGTCTGGCTAACTTGATTGCACGTAGTAACCGCTTGCTCGTATATTGTCGATCGAAAAATTCCATAAAGACCTATATGGTATGGTTAGGTATTATATATACCTTTATTTAAATATGTATACATTATGGTACATACACCTATGTATCTTTTAATTAAACGTTAAATTATTTTATATGAATAAAAACATATATAATATTCACTTAATTTTAACTGCAAAAACATTCACGATCCTGAATCCGTGAAATAGATAAAGTTACTCTTTATTGGTCCAGCAAACATGACTGGTGCGAGAATGCAATGCAACATAGATACGACGACGCAATTTCATAGAAATTGTTCTAAATTGGTCAACAGACAGAACAATTTCTTGTTAAAAAAAAAGTTTTCGCATTGTCATGTCGAAGAATAAGAGCGAACTACAAGTTGTAGTTTGTGGGTTCGAATCCAGGCAGGCGCTTTACTTTGGGTAAATTATTTCATCACTACTGCTCTCAAAACGGTGTAGGAAAACATCGTGAGGAAACCGGCATGTCGTGGAACCAACTAAATAATAACAGCCACACGGGTCGATCATCAAGTTTAAGCAATGCTTGCCGAGGTCATTTCGTGGATGGGTGAACATCTTTACATAGCGAGTTTCTTCCGTGCTTCGGAAAGCACGTTAAGCCATTGGTCTCGGCTGTCATTTGATGATCTTTGACAGTTGTTACGGGTAGACAGAAGCTTGAGATCTGACACCAGTCTAGCCAAGAGGTATCGTGTTACCAGTTACTGGGTTGTGGAGGTCAGATAGGCAGTCGCTCCATGTAAAACACTGGTACTCAGCTAGATCCGGTTAGACTGGAAGCTGACCCCAAAAGAATTGGGAAAAAGGCTAGGCAGATGATGATGCATTGTCATGTCGGTCCTGTCTGTGAGAGCCTTCATTCAAATCTTACATATCAACCAAGCAATACTAAAATAGTAAACAAGCAGTATAGTTATAATATTATCATAGTACAACAAAAATATGATACATACAGAAACCCTCTGACCTGTTCCAGAAATAAATTCACGTCATTATATTCGCCTCGACCTTTCCACATAACACTCGTCCACATTTTAAACATGAAAATACGGAAAATGTGTTTCTATATTAAGCTTTAAACTTTAACTGACAGACTAAAGACTTATGAGTTACCTTTCTAACAGGTTGTGGCCACCCCTTTTAGGTGCAGCGACGCGAAAACACAAGCCGAGAGAAGGGGTCCGTGTTTGACTCCTCGTTTCGGCACAACAAGATAATTTGCTTGAGTCGGGTTACACGTGCTTTAAGTTTAGTAAACGACTATCATTTCTCTTTATTTAGCATTTGAGAGAGTTTCTAGTTAATTTGTATTCTAAGCTTGTTGGCAAATGAAAGTAGGTATTTTAATTACGACCTGGGGGGTGACCATAAGCTCTTAGAGTAAGGTTATTTTGAGATCGCGTAAGTGACAGTTGTATACAAGTCATATACATCTGTTCCTTACACACACTCAAAATAACCTTACTCTAAGAGCTTATGGTCACCCAGCTGAACAAAAAAAGAATAATATTGAGTACATACCTACCCAACGTTATTATATTAATTCTCGTTATTAAATAATCATGCCTTAATGGAACAAAAATACACTTGTATATAGGCACTGAAACCAAATTCGACAAACACCCGGTGATATCATACCACAGTACCTTTTGTAACAACTTTAAACACCTCTTACCTAAAACATTTTTGAACGATTTCTATACTCCTTGAGACTGCCAGACAGTGATGGAAAGCAGCATGCTCAATATCAGGAAAAGCGACAGAATAAGAAATAAGATAATAAGAAAGAAAGAAAGTAGACGATGTCATAACCAGGATTCGTAAACTCAAGTGGAAATGGACAGGCCACATAATAAGAGGTACTGAAAAATGGAGGAAAGCCTTAGTTTTTTGGTATCCCAGGAACGGAAAAAGGAAACGTGGAAGTCAGTTTCGAAGATGGGACGATGACATAGCAGCAAAAGCAGGGAAAGCGTGGACCAGGATGGCATTGGATAGAAGAGAATGGAAAGAATTGGAGGAGGGAAACAATATATCACGAGAATTTAACGCGATGATTTAGATTATTTATTTACCTATTTAACCCGACGTTTCGACCGTGTTGCAACGATCGTGGATCGTGGATCGTGGATCGTCGATCTAAATCATCGCGTTAAATTTCCGTGATATATTGTTTTCCATTATGAAACGCGAAAGTTTTAAAGTTAAAATTGTAGGAGGGCTTTGCCAAACATGGGCAAACAAAAGCAAGCAAAAGCCGTGATAAAATGCATGACTCAAGCCTATAACAGAGGCCGTGCTCGCCCGGCTGTCAGTCGATAGCTCGCTGATAGGTGTCAACATGAGAGATGTGACAAGATTGCACGTCCTTAAAGGCCGTGTGTCCCTCTCGAAACTTGAGGACATATGGCTGTGAGCCAGGAACCGTTTAATTAGACAGTTATTCGAAATCGAGAACAGGAATTAATATGTCCCAAGTGGCGAGCGTTGATTCGAGATCACCAATTGAATTATAGAGAAGATTCTGTGAGACATACATGATTTTTTACAAGCTTTTATTTAACTTGCAATGTATGTATGTATGTAAAGCAGTTATCTACCAATTAAGATGAAATTTTGCATACGCGTTTAGTCTGGATGACAATGCATGGTTAGCTAAGTGACGTCATTCTAAATCCAGTATGGTGGACGACCTAAGATGACGGACTAGTTATTTTTTGTGCAGGTTTGCTGAGAAGAATACGAAAAAAGCTTGTTTAAAAAAATGATTTTTTAATGAATAATTTACATTTTAATATTGTGTGGATTAGATTTCAGAGGATGACCAAAACTATGTTTTACTTAATACATAAGTATGAAGAGGTATTTTTTTGTTCGTTTTACCGTGTGGTAATATCTGGATGATCCTATTACTGTCTTGAACTAATAAAAAAACTTGACTATCACTGAGTGGCATAGGCTATCTTTTGTCCCGGAAAATGCGAACCATCCATGCCTTTTCTTATGGGAAAAGGCATGGAAGAAAACCCGTTGCAAAAAGTTAGTTTTGTTACAAGCACTTGAAGTATAATTGAGTCAAGTCTAAATATTAATCCTATGGAGTTATTGCATCCGAAATATTTTGAATGGTTACCTATCACATCAGTATAATATCTATCTATTATTTGCCTAAGTTTTACCAGATTCATTTCCATTTTTACTAATAAATACTTCGTCTTATTTGAGCGTTTATCGTGTAGATAAACGCTCAAATAAGACCGCATGTTTTTGCACTGCGTTGTTGCCCAGTGCAAAACTGATCAATTGTTGTGCAACAATATTTAGTCATAATCATAACATTAGTGCCATTTAGTGAAAACGGGCACGCGTGTACAACCAAAAAAATGAATGACGTAAATGTTTTTTGTGAATGACATGATTTATGAATGAACTTCAATGTTATGTGATAAGTTGATAAAAAAAAGAAAGAAAAATATTTATTTGTGACCCGCACAGGAGACACGAGAAATAAGCATAAAAATTACACAATAGTCAAAATAAAAAACTCCGTGCGAGGCCAAAAAGGCTCCTATCTCAGCATGTGTAGCGATATCCAAAAAAAAGGAAATAACGCTGCGCTGATATTCTGATAGGGCCCACTGTTCATGCCACGGACACACTTACGGAAACAGAAAATACAATAAAAAAATAAAATAGTATATATAAATAACAAAAGAAATATAATAAACACAGAAAGTGGGTCAAAATATGTGTAAGTATATAAATAAAACATATTAAATGTAGGTAGACCTATTATAGATTATTTGTCGATATCATAGACAAACGAAGCGCGGACCAAAGATAAATAATAATATAGAGAAATGAATCAACTTATTATTCACGCAAAATAAATGAAATCCACTACATTATCTAAGTTTATTATACTAAATATATCTAAGTTTATCACAAAATACACGTCTATGTAATGTACCTAACCGGACACTCCGTACACCGTTGGATACGACATTAGAAATACAGTAGTTTTTTCCTTAATGTGCTAACGTTCCATTATTTTTATTTGTTCTTTTATCCACGCACTGGATCGCCTTGAAGCAATTATACCAATGAAGTACAAACTTATACGAACTATCCATGATCGAACATTCAATATTGTTTTGTCAAGGCCTCATTATGTAGGTACCTACTTGAAAAACCAAACTTAAATTTTTGGAGAGTATTCTTCGATCAGCCACATCCACCCACACAAGCTACATTTCAAACTTTTTTGATGAAAAATCAGCGCATCTTTGCCAAAACGAGAGATATTGTAATTGGATATGTTTATTTAAACCTTTTTTCCACATGTAAACCATAGAAGAATAAACTGTTAGCCCTAAAACAACACCATAGCCAACAAATTCAATAAACCCAGCCAAAATTATTCAGTAAAAATAAGAAATTATTTTTAAATTTTATTAAAATATAAACAATCTAAAAAGAACCGTGTAACCAAAAACAATATTGTCTATTCCCGAGAAATCGCGCGTAAAAAGGAAACGTCAATAGAAACATGCACTTTCAAAAATCGAAGCCCCTTTCAACGAAGCGAAAGGGCGCCAAGCGGGATAGCTCGGGCGGAAGTGACGTTGCAGGTAGATAATAACCGTGGTCGGGCGCGTCGCCCTCGTATTGTGCAGCTTCCGGTCCGTGTGGGGCTCTGACAACGATAATCTTCGACGTACGTAATTTTGATATTGGTTTGGGAAAACCATTGAATGGTGATCAATGGTATTTTTTTTTTAATGATAAGTTCGTCATGTTATATACGCTATTTTGTGTGATTCTTTTTGCTTTGTGCGTCGTACCTATTCAGGACATAAGTTAGTAGTTTTTAATTTAAGTGTAATTGTATGTAATTATAGTATTTTATATTCAGGCCATTCATTCTCAATCTTCGTTTTCATTGTCATAATCTGCATTTATCGCATAATTTATTATCTATACTATAATAATAATATTATAAAGAGGAAAAATTTTTTTGTTTGTTTGTATGTTTGTTTGTTTGTACCGAATAGGCTCCGAAACTACTGGACCGATTTGAAAAATTCTTTCACCAATAGAAAGCTACATTATTCCTGAGTGACATAGGCTATTTTTTTATCCCGAAAACGGGTCCTGTGGGGTGGTCCACGGGAGCGAAGCCGCGGGCAACAGCTAGTCTATGCTAATATTATAAAGAGGAAAGATTTTTTTGTTTGTTTGTACCGAATAGGCTCAGAAACTACTGGATCGATTTAAAAAATTCTTTCACAAATAGAAAGCTACATTATTCTTGAGTGACATAGGGTATTTTTTTATCCCGAAAACGGGTCCTGTGGGGTGGTCCACGGGAGCGAAGCCGCGGGGAACAGCTAGTTATCGATATATTGCTACCTTATCCACCTGTTTTTTTGTCATAACACAATCATCTAACATTATCACATCACTAATCTCACCAATTCACAAAACATTAAATATGAAACAAACAAGGCCATCTCCACATCTTTCCCTATTCTCGACACCCTTCGCAATTCGGTGTAGTGACCCCGGGCGGCGACTAGTAAATAGTCGCGGGTGCACCTGGGCCCAACGCTTACAGCTTCTTAAGTGTGTGCTCAACAAAACAAGCTAATGAAACATAAACACTGGCTGGTTTACGATCCACAAGGCTTAAGGTTTACCGGTTTACATTGGCCAGGTTTTTGTAACGGTAAAGTATAAAGTACGGTAAAGTATATGGATCTATTTGGGCAGCAATCTCAAGTGGAGGTTTATCCTGGTTTTGTTGATCGTTGAGTTTTACTGTCAGCATGTTATTTGTGTTTAGGTCTGATCATCTTTTCTAATAGTTAGTTATCATCTTTTTACTACGATTAGGTACAGCAATTTTTTACCCGACTACGGCGAAACAAAAAGGAGGGTTATGTTTTTGACCGGTATGTGTTTATGTATGTATGTTCATCTGTTCCCTCATAACTTCTAAACAACTTATCGTAACTTGACGAATGAGGTGTAGTTGGAAGCGTCTTATTTGTCCGCTGGTTAGAAGCTAAGTGACGTCACATTAAATTGAATATGGCTCCCTCTAGGAGGCACGAAGTCAAGTTCAAAAAAAAATTGGTCCTACCCCATGATATATAGTATCATTGAAAAGGAATTTTAAAATGAAGGTAAAGTTTGGTACATCATATTTTTGTCAAGCGTACCGTTTGCAAGGTATATCCCATCAATGTCAAGAAAATATTTTTTTTACCCAACTACGGTGTCGCATACTCCACTCTTGTAACTTATGCATTATCTATATACATGTAACAAACCCTAAACAGAAAAATTGTGATGTGGCTCTACAAAAACTCCAAGATACTTAAAATTAAAAATTAGTTCAAAAACTAAAATCAGACTACTGAAAAATCACGCCTACCGTTACAAAACAATATATTCTGCAAAGTGGCATACGACCACGATTATCCTCTACGGAGTAGTTTGTACATAACAATTTCAGATGAGAATATTTTCTTGTTTCTCACTTTTGCTAGCCTGATCTTTCAGTAGTCGGGTTTTATGAACAATGCCCTGTAACTTGGCCAAATAGGCCAAGTTACAGGGCATTGTTCATAAAATTCCTGCCGCTTCGATGACAATACTTTGTTTGTGATAAATTCTTGTCTTAGTCACAGACTAGATAGTTAATAGTCGTTTTACAGTGTTCAAAGTACACAGTTCTATAATTGCTTTATTCAAATCAACGTCGCTATCGTAGGTACGTGTTTTACGAACTTAACATTACTATTTTGATATTTTTTTTTAGTTATCTATAGATATCTTCATTTATAATTCTGTATGATCCGCACACAAACTTCGCCTCGAAATTGCAACAGCTTGTTAATATTTATTGGACTTAATTGTCACAAAGCCCTAAAGTTTGAACCAATAAAGTCTAGACTGAGTGTCGAATACGCCGGAGAGCGTACTTTAGTTGACTCTGCAAACACTATCGACGCCCGTCAGCGCCGTTGCCTGAAATACGAGATCTAAGCTCCCATAAATAAAAATTCCAAAACACACATTTCAAACTTTAAATTTTGTTTTTAAAAAAAAAACTTTTTCGACCTCTACGCGAATAAATCCGTATATCCCCGTCGATATTTATGGCGTGTTATGTTCCCGCCATATCTCTGACTTTCCACACACTTCCACAACATTGAACGGCCATAAACTAAACACAAAAAGGGACACTATAGCCCTTTTTTATAAAAAACATCGTTCGGACCCTTGGTTATTGCAGTTTAAAAATAAACCGCGACGGTATCTTTGTGAATAATGTCCATTGTCAAATAAAACAATGATTTAAGTTGAAACAAAAGTGTTTTCATTTCATCCGTGGATTAAGATGAAAAATGTTCAGTTTTAAATCTAATTCGGAAATAAATAGACGAAGGAAATGCAACATTAATCTTGAATAAAATTAAGTGTAATACAGCGTAAGTCTCGATGGAAGATGAGCTCATAAATCAAGCAGTTCGAGGACTGGCATTCATCTTTTGGGCATTAGGCGTTGACGGGAGGATAGCGAATGAATTTGCGAAAGTACCGTCTTTATTACAATATAAATAAACCGATTTTTAATTTACAATTATCCCTCACCTGTTGAGAATACTGATTAAGTGATCGTTTCAGTTTAATTTAATCAGTGAAACACGCAAAAAAATCTGCATTAAAACATCTGCTTTTGCTAGTGCAAAAGACGTTTTGCACTGTGCGTAAGTTTTAGTTAGTGAAACCCGCAAAGCTTACACATCAATCTATTACACTTATTTACTAGCTAGCTGTGTCCGCGGCTTCGCTCCCGTCAACTGCCTACGGTACCGTACTTACACTTAATTTACCTACCTTTCTGCCTATCCTTACCTATCCATTTTTAGGGTTCCGTACCCAAAGGGTAAAAACGGGACCCTATTACTAAGACTTCGCGATCCGTCTGTCTGTATGTCTGTCTGTCTGTCTGTCTGTCTGTCTGTCTGTCTGTCTGTCTGTCTGTCTGTCCGTCTGTCTCCAGGCTGTATCTCATGAACTGTGATAGCTAGACAGTTGAAATTTTCACAGATGATGTATTTCTGTTGCCGCTATAACAACAAATACTAAAAACAGTATAAAGTAAATATAAAAGGGGGGCTCCCATACAACAAACGTGATATTTTTGCCATTTTTTGCTCGATATTAATAACGGCAACAGGTAGACGCTTGAAATATTCACAGAATGTTTAGTTGTATATTTACTGCAAAAAATAATAAAAAATAAATTAAAATAAAATAAATTAAGGGGGGCTCCCATACAACAAACGTGATTTTTATGCAGTGTTTTGCGATAATGGTACGGAACCCTTCGTGTGCGAGTCCGACTCGCACTTGGCCGGTTTTTTTCGTTTTTTTTTCTAAGGTCAATCTTTCGCGGAAAATCTTAACACAACCATTCAGAAAATGACTTCAAATGCACAACGCCATCTATCGAATATTGAGTTCAACTATCCGAGTATCTAAATGCCGTGTGTTGTGATAATTTGATTTTTGAAAACTTTAAATTCATCTTACTTTTGATAGATTGAACCGATTGCGATGAAACAAAAACTAAGTTATACTTCAAGTTACGTAAAAAAAAATATTTGTAGAAGTTATCTGTATTGGTTTCGTACATTTTACGTGATGCGTGCACAAATAAACAGACAAACAGATAAACAGACAAAAAATAAAAAAGTGCTGGAAATGAGTTCTGTTTGTTATCCTTTAACACCCGGCCCATTTTTTTTTGGAAATATTTTCGATGTTGAAAAACGACTTTTCTACAGATTCATTATATGTGATGATTCATTGATGATGATAAAAATAATTTTATGAGTGGAGTGAAACAATAAAAATATATGTAAGTAAATATCTCCAAGTTATGCTTACAGCAGTGAAAACTCCAACAACAAGTTTACACATCCAAATAGTCTAGATTATTATACCATAACTTCTTAATTCCCTGAAGACACGTCACAATTACCCAACCGTATTCGTACACAATATACAGTTTAAACTCAAGCAACTCTGTCATCCGTACTATCCCGTTGAGAGCAAACCAAATTGTTCTGACACGGTTACTAAACAAGCTTGCACCGGGATCGCTGAGTCCGGGACTTGATAATTGATCTTATATACCGACACTTCCAATTGTTGGGAGTGTTCTGGTATGTCGTCATACTAGATTTACTGGGGTAACCCAGTGTGTGTGAATGAGAGAGTATTAGAGATGCCTGGATCGACAGAATTGTGATTTTTAGGGTTCCGTACCCAAAGGGTAAAAATGGGACCCTATTACTGAGACTCCGCGGTCCGTCTGTCTGTATGTCTGTCTGTCTGTCTGTCACCAGGCTGTATCTCATGAACCGTGATAGCTAGACAGTTGAAATTTTCACAGATGATGTATTTCTGTTGCCGCTATAACAACAAATACAAAAAACAGAATAAAATAAATATTTTTTTGCCGTTTTTGCGATAATGGTACGGAACCCTTCGTACGCGAGTCCGACTCGCACTTGGCCGGTTTTTTATTAAATTACATAGTTTCTTGGTTTGACAGTGTTTCTTTTAATTTATTTTAATTTGACCTGAAAATCTGATAATCAATCTTGCCAAGGGATACTGAGTTCATGTAAAATATGGTTACTTACTTGCAATTAGCTACATTAAAAGCCAACCCAACACATATGCAGAAAGGATAGGCAATTTTTATGAATCCTTTGATTCATAAAAAATGGTCAGAATTGATTAACATTTCTTTTTTTACAAGTTTGCTTTCGTATGTGTGTCCGGGAACTAGTAATCGATTTTTCAAGCACTACCTGGCATCCAATAAAGATGAAAATTGGCGTACTTATCTTACGTTGAAAACATTAAAATAATATGGTACTATCGAGGTGATCTCATGATGGAGCCAGAAGGTGGCCATAGGAAAAGATAGCACCATCGTGTTTGGTCTCATTGCATATATATATTGATATGCATTGACAAGTGATAATACATTTCGTACTTTTTAGTTCATTAAAGGTTGTATTTTTTTTTCTTTTCATTATTTGATTTTCTAAATATCTTAACACATTCCTTTTTCAAACTTTTATGTATCACAAATCATAAAGTTATTAGCTAACCTATGTCACGCAATTTTTATCCGCCCCAATACTGACCAACAATTGTCCATATTAAAGTATTGGCGCTAGTTAATTTACATGCCCCAACAATTATTAGAGATTAAAATTGAATACGCTGTTATCTTTCCTTAGCTATTGGTTTTCTTTTTGTCAAATAAATCCTATTACTTTTTCTACTAAGGAGCTCGTGGCTAAATAATAACAGCCGCACATGTCGATCTTCAAGGTTAAGCAACGCGAGACGAGGAGACGAGGTCGGTCCGTGGATGGGTGACCATTTCAACATACCGAGTTTCCTCCGTGCCTCGGAAAGCACGTTAAGCCATTGGTCCCGGCTGTCATTTGAAGATCTTTGACAGTCGTTACGGGTAGTCAGAAGCCTAAGATCTGACACCAGTCTTGCCAAGGGGTATCGTGTTACCCAGTTACTGGGTTGTGGAAGTCAGATAGGCAGTCGCTCCATGTAAAACACTGATACTCAGCTTAATCCGGTAAGACTGGAAGCCGACCCCAACAATAATTAGGAAAAAGGCTAGGCAGATGATGACTTTTTCTATTTTGTAAATCAATTGGCCCCAGTATTGGCGCTAGGGGACAGCACGTCCCTAAACCTATATAGACCAAATCAACTGGAGCCAGCTCAATTTATTAGCAATATTAGTCGTCTTTATTTGTAAAAACATCTGACCACAAACTTATTCTATCACAACATTTTGTGAATCACATAAAGTTATTAGCTAAACTATGCCACGCAATTTTTAGCCACCCCAATACTGGCCAGCCCATAATGTAATGGCGCCGGTGGCTGGCACGTCCCAACACCTGTACAGAGGTAATCAGCTGCTATTATTTATTCGGACCACGTCGCGCGGTCTGCTCTCGGATAGAACACGGAATTACTGACTTTCATGCTTTCGGCCACATCTGATTGAGCTAATCTGTGCTTTTATTAACGTGGTTGGTTGTGGACGATTTCGGGCTTTTCATGATAGTGCCAATTTTTCAGTATTTTACCATAAATTAAAAGGCCACAATACTTGTCACCGTATTGACAAGTATTGTGGCCTTTTTTAGAGTTTTCATGTGACTTCCATAAAGCTTAATATAAACAAAACATTATACAGTACAGTTTCACAGTTCTGAAAACTGAATGCAAAGCCGCCTGCACTACTCCTGTGTAGAGACATTTACGAATTGTGTTGACAAACAGAACCTTGAAATTCTGAGAATCTGTCTATCCTAAGATTCAGTATCGAGTAGATTTAGGATCGAAATAGTCAGAAAAAACTTCCTTTACTTAAATTCGGCTATTCAACTGTAATCACATCAATATATCTGGGAAAATACGATTGATAGATTGGACGTCACAAACCAACCTGTAATCAGATTAGTCCAAGATAAACTAATGGAGAAACCTAGTTTAGATTAATTTTATCTGTTACATCGTGTCGTTGTATGTCGTATTGTGATAATTAAAAACTTTTTCTTTATCTCTTTCTTTAAATAATTTTATAAATCCCTACCTAAAAGATTGAACAGATATTTCAATAGACCGAAACAATTAAAAAAGGACTTATTTTGCCTAGCAATAGGATGCAACATACACAAAATAATACTTAGAACGTAAATTTATTAATCGATTGGAATCAATAGTGTCGTGGTGGCTGAGTCGCTAAGACCTTGCCTTTCGTGCTTGAGGTCGTGGTTCAAAACCGGGCAACTACCAATGTGACTTTTCAAATAATATGTACTTTCTAAATTTATCTTGGACATCCCTGACGCTGTTGGAGAAAAACATCGTGAGGAAACCAGGACTTATAGTTAATATACGATTTAAATCCCCAGCCCGCCTTGAACAAGCGTGGTGATTAATGTTCATGCCTTCTCTGTATGAGAAGAAGTATTTGCTTGCAGAACAGGCTGGTATTATTATTAGAAATATTATTTTTTCCCCATTTTCGTCGTCTCCCCGCAACATAGACACGAACACGCACGTACAATTTTACGACTAGTCGGGGAACCAACCGACTGTCCGACACTACGACGTCGCGTCGTTTGATAGTCCGGGTGATACCACCTCCCCTCATTATAGGATTTTGTTTATTTATACTGAATTCTACTGGGTTTTGGCTATAAAACATAGTTTTATTAAGGTTTTATAATGTTTTACGATTTTAGTTTGAACTAATGTCTTATGGAAGTGAAGTTCGTAAAGCTATTTCGTAGCTTTCGTAAAATAAATTAAGTCGTGTACATGTATGGGTGAGCCTTAAAGCGGACGCAAATCCAGAGCTTCGGCTTTTTATTTACTTTAACTATTCCCAAACTATAACCAACCAACTCCTGTAAGCCCCAATAAACATTGGGGACCACCAGAAAAGTACGGAAGCATAAAGTTAGTCAAATTCCAGTGAAACGGTCTTAGATCTCATGATGAAATTAAGACGACGACAGTCACCAACGACCTTGAGGGAGCAAAACGCGCACTCGTTTCACACCCGCGCGACCCAAAATTCAGTAGTTTTTTGTAATTTCCTTATTATTCTTTGACTTTATAAAAAAAGCCTCAGATCAAAATGTAGATAGTTGAATTGTCTTTGAGATGGTGACAATTTCATTAAAATAGGTCCGGTGGTTTGGATCGATTGTCGTTTTTTCAATCGTGTTAAACATAACTTTACAAATTAATTTCACTAAGCTATACGAATAAAACTAAAAAATTCTTAGATTAAATCATAAAGAAAATTGTCTAATATAACATATATTTTTTCTCTTTTAAAATCAGCTACTGCGAGGTATTTGCGCCCTAATCAGAAAAAAACAGGGGTGGAGTAAGAAATAGCAGCAGTTGCCGAGTGGTAACGACAACGACTTACGAGTTGTAGGTCGTGGATTCGAACCCAGGCAGGCGCTTTACTTTGTGTAATTTATTTCCCACCACTGCTCTCAAAACGATGAATGCTTCTCTCAAAGTGAGGAAATCGGCATGTCCTGGATCAAAAAATTCTAAGACATGTAACATCCACCACCATTGGGGTCACGTGGTGGATTATGGCCCAGTCATTTTCGTAGAAAGGAAGCATGTGACCCAGCTGAAGGAATTATTATCTAAGTTGATTACGATTATGGCCGAAAAAAATAAGAAAAGTCGTAATTTCTTTTGATACTCGTAGGTATTATCAACATGAATTTTTCTGTAAGCCTTCCTGTCAATAACCACAAAATAGTATAGAAATTTAACATGTTTCACATGACCCACTCCGCTTTTGAACAGAAAACCCGAAATAAAATCCATCCAAACCTACAAAGTTGTTGCCTTAAATGTTGTTTTAAATTTCATACAAAACAAACTAGATCATGTAGCCTGGGCAATCCGACGTTTCCATTTCCCGAATGTTGCGGGATTTTAAAAGTGTCTAAGGAAGTAATTGCTCTGCCAGTTACGCCACTGGATTTGTAAACTTTGTGGCTGATGTGGTCCGTGGCTTCCGTACTTTATCTTTTTGTGAGGTAGGTTAGGTATACCAAATGTTTTAGAAAATTCCTCAAGTGGATTTGTACCCTTTTGATGGGTAAGGTTGGAGCAACAAGCGATGTTAGAACTGGGAAATGACGATTCTATCAGTTCGCTATCCACTTCTTCACATAACTTTCTGAATAACCGCTAATAATCTCATGATGATCTGCCTAAGACGGCTTCCAGTCCAACGAGTTGCATCTGAATACCAATATTTTACATGAAGCGATTGCCTGACCTTCACACAGTCACAGTTAAATAAGCTGGATAGCGAACTACGCCTAAAAATGTTTTGAGCGAAGATACTAAAATTAGACTATTCTTAAAAGTTATTTCCTTTTTTATGTTATTACATGTGCAGCAGTTTAATTGATTCCAGTGAGGTAGGTACATTAGAGATACAATTCCAAATATGTCATTCCATTGATTATAAATCAATAAAATAAATAACCCAGTTCAATCAGCAAACAACACCCTAAAGTACCCTATTAATCAATGCAAATACGTAGAAAATAATTAGCACAACCCCGTGTAAATGCAAAGGCATAAAAACTCCAAACACCGTCTCGTTATTTCAATTAAAAAGTTTAAGTCCGAAGCCAGATTTCATTTTAAATTAAACACAAATTCTGCTGACGGACGGCCAGTACGTATGAGTACTAGTTACTGTCATTAATAAAAGCAGTTGGAACAAATATTAAACATTCCTCGTTTCAAAGCGGCGGACAAGCGTTTTAGTAGTCCTACTCATAAATGTTAGGATGGGGCTTCTAGAACAGCGGTACTTATTCTTTATTAGGGACCCCAGAAAATTGTTGCACTTCCGTGAAAAGAATGTTTGTTTAAAGGACCTGCTCATTTCTTTAATTACATGTAATAAGTTACTAAACAAAGTTGCAATAAATCTGCAGCTAAGACGATTATGGGTATATTGATGCGATTAGGGACTTACAAACGAAAGATAATCGACGTCCCATGTCCATGCATAATTGCAAAACATTTGAGTATACATCAATCAGAAAATTGAATTGTTAGGTATTAGGGTTCCGTACCCAAAGGGTAAAAACGGACCCTATTTCTAAGACTCCACTGTCTGTCTGTCAACAGGCTGTATCTCATAAACCGTGATAGCTAGACAGTTGAAATTTTCACAGATGATAAATTTTTATTTCCACTATAACAACAAATACTAAAAACAGAATAAAATAAATATTTAAGTGGGGTTCCCATACAACAAACGTGATTTTTTTGCCGTTTTTTGCGATAATGGTACTGAACCATTCGTGCGCGAGGCACTTGGCCGGTTTTTACTCAAAAATATTGCAATTTTTTTTGTAAACAATAATAATTTAAAAAAGAAAAAAATGCATTTAATATTGGTATCTCCATACCAAATCAGAGCCCGGTTTATTTTTGAAATAATGATATTATCCTAACTCACTAATCTCGAACTGAAACTAGTCAAAGCCAGCCCGCTGACTTAGTAGCCTCACTCAGTTAAGTAACGGACTTATCTTCGATGACACGTGGCCACGCCTCCCGCCGGCCCTTTGATGTAAGCCCCTGTCCACCCAATGTTGTCTCAAAGCTCTATTTAATTGCTACCTCGTTATTCCAGGATTATTTACACAGAGAAAAACCGTTTTTAATCACAGCGTTTGTGAATGAGTCGGATGATCAAACGATTCCGCTCATATGTTACAGTTATTTAATTGCCGTTAAATCGATTCTCGTATGCAATTTGAACGATTTCAAAGGATTTTTTGTAGTGCAAATATTAAGTGGAATATGTTTGGTGTTAGGGTTGTTTTATATTATTTGACAGGGGGACAATACTCAAATCAACATATGCGAAACATTTTTATTTGGTTTGAAGTACCTACGCAATATTATTTTGTTTAAATTTTAACTCTGAGCAGATATATCTTCCTAAATGTATAAAAAAATATCTTTATCTCTTTCTTTAATATAATATATCCTTAGAAAAACAAGAGTTATCATTTTCTTTTTATGCGTTCCTTTGTTTACTTTCCTTTGATATTACCGAGGCTAATCTTTTTACGCAAATAGTCTAGAGCAGTGGAGTAGTGAGTCAGAGAGCAGTGGTGGCCCAGTGGTATCGGCCGCGACTTACAAGTTGTAGGTCGTGGGTTCGAACCCAGGCAGGCGCTTTACTTTGTGTAAATTATTTCATCACCACTGCTCTCAAAAACGGTGAAGGAAAACATCGTGAGGAAACCGGCATGTCCTAGAACCAAAAATTCGAAGGCATGTGACATCCACCAACCCGCACTGGGCCCGCGTGGTGGATTACGGCCCATTCCCTCTCACAGAGAGGAGGCCTGTGTCCCAGCAGTGGGAACATTAATAGGCTGATGATGATGAATCTTTTTACAAAAAAATAGTACTGCCTACTTACCTACCTACCTACCTATTTTGTTAACACTTGACGCTTGACCTCACTCGCCAAAAAACAATAAAATTGTCAAACCATAAAATTGTTAATTGTAACGTAAACGAACAAATAATCCACCTAAATAAATAAAATAGATATTAAACACGACCCTTTTCCATGTTTATTTTGAAAGCAACTGAATCCGTATTATACCTTCATTCGGACACATCTCTTTATTCTACTTAAACGTTAAAACCAATTTATTTTTCATAATAAATTAAAACGTACAATCCTTTTTTACAGGGTTGATCCCCCTGATCCCTGCAACCTTCAGGTAATATTTACTCCCACAGCCCAAAATATATCTATATCCCTCGTTATGTCAAAAATTCTAATCATATAACCCCTTTTATGTCGCTTATGAATATCCTCTACATAGAATACTTGTACAACTATATTCAGTTCGAAAGCATTCTAAGAAATAATATTAACTTTTGTAAAAGTTCCTATAGGCCTACGCTTTTTCGGAAATCGGAATCTTTTGTAGTGGTAAAAGGGGTTTTCCCCGAAATAGATATTGGTTAAAATGATAGAATCAAAGGCAATGAAAGCTTGCATATAGTTAATAGGTAACATTTAATTTGTTTCACAAAAAAGGTTGATTGAAAACAAATAAACACCAAAAATTGTTTACATATTATGCTAAGTTTGTATATCAGTTGAAGGCACAAAACGCGCACTCGTTTCACACCCGCGCGACCCTAAATGTAGTAGTTTTTTTGTACTTATTATTCTATGACTTTCAAAAAAAAATCCTCAGATCAAAATGTAGATAATTAAATTGTCTTAGGGATGGTGTTGATTTCATTTAAATAAGCCCAACGGTTGTGTGATTGTCGTGTTTTTGTCCGTTTTAGACATAACTTTATAAATTAATTACACTATGTTATACGAATAAATCTCAAAATTTGTCTAGTAAAACATACATTTTTTTCCAAAAAATTACGACTAGCCATTTAGACGTGATTCTCATTTTAAAATCAGCTACTCAAGGGAATCGGCGCCTTAAGTTACCTCTTCTTCAGGCTTCGTAGCACTCGTAACCGTCGTAGGCGCTACGACAGATCGTAGACCCTGGCGTAGCGTCGTAGACTACTAAATGTGCTCTCGATACACTTGTTGTATAGAGTACACCAAACACAACAACAGAGGCAAAGTATATTAAATACTTTATTTTATTTTGTGTTAGTTTCATCTTTCATTGTATGCAAATTATAAAAAGATAAAAATTCGGGAAAAAATCTCTTGAAATTTTGGTTCTACAACAAACATACACTGATAGAAAACAACAGCAACTTTAAGGTACTTACCACGTCATGATAACTTTTTATCCCGGCTCCTTTGGGATAGGTCACAAGTCAAATTGTTGCTAAAAACGAGTAAATAATAATAACAGAGGCACAAAAAAATACGTATTTATACTTCCAAAAAAATCCTCATTCTTTTCTCAAAACGTCCTTAATCCAAATCTCGTGTAGTGTACAAATGTCCTACATTCACATTCGCAGTTAATTCGGTCTCATTGTCTGGCATTTTTCGCTCTTCTAATCTTGTTAAGCAAATCCGAGGGAGCCTGTGACACGGGTCCAAGGGATTTTGTTCACACATACCGTTTTTCTAGTGTAACCTTACTTACGTATGTGTCTGTTTTCAGTGTAAATTAGAACGATCCATTATGGCTTACGACCCTCGTTTGATTGTCCAATTGGTTGGATTGTTTTGAAAAAGGACAAGAAAAAATGTGATTTATTAGGTTTACTTTACTGACGTATTTTGTGTTAAAGACATGATTAAGGTACTTTAGTCTTGATCCTTTTATCGTCTCGTAAAAATACTTTGGTTATGTTAGCGTATAAACTTCGAGAGCATTTTAATTTTTATAAATAACTTATTGTGTTTTGAGAAAAACTTTAGTTTTTTTTATTGAATTTTGCCTAAATACAAATTCAGGGAAATTAAATAATAAGTACCTGGGCGACCGAGCTCTGCTCGGGTGAAAATAGAGTAAATGTCGTTTTCTAAATATGAAACCTAGCTAGATCGATTATCGCCCCGAAACCCTCTGCATATATTTCATGAAAATCGTTGGAGCCGTTTCCGAGATTCAGATTATATATATACAAGAATTGTTCGTTTAAAGGTATTAGATTATCGGTATTTTCTGTTTTATTTGTAAGTAATCAAAATAACAATGTACAATTTTACTGCACAAAGTTTCGATATGAATTATTATAATTACAAGTACAATGTTGTTATAAACTGCTCCGAGCTATTGGGAACCACCACCCCTTTATGTATGTATGATGCTTCTTATCTGTTATTGAAAAGTGAACACCCCGAATGTTCACTTTTAAGATATATCTGTAACATGCTCACCATGTTACCATTTGCTTATTATTATTCAAATTTAAAATAAATTATTTGCCCTGCATTAAGAAAAATAAAGGCGGATATATGGACTGCCCTATTACGAGTACTAAAAAAATTAAAGCGAAAGTAACTGTGTCTGTTTGGTACCTTTTCAGGCTTAAACCGCAAAATTTTTACTGAATTATGGCATAGAGATAGGCTCCTTCTTCATCTTCTTCCTCTTTTCGTGTAAGGATGTGGCCACCTCTTGTATCAGAGTTAATTAAGTCGCCACTGGGAGCCCCACAGGCCCTTTAGTAGGCTATTTCAGACTTACATGAGCTATATAAGTTTCCTCACGATGTTTTCCTTCACCGTTACCTGTGATACCCAAGATTAAACTAAGAAAGTACACATGAATTTGAAAAAGTCACATTCAATCAAATTCCCTACGAACTCAAGCACGAGAGGCGAGGTCTTAGCCACTGGGCCACCACGACATAATTCAGATAGGCTGGATCTTGCAGAATGGCATAGGCTATTTTTCATCTCTGAAATACTTGATTTTTGCCATGATCTGCTAATTGCTAAATTTCGAAGACTATTGAGTCTGCCGCCAAAAAATAATCTCCCACACTAAAACTATCATAAAACCTCCAAAAAGACAATTAGAAACATATCTATTTACTATATAATGTACGTATAATCCTCCGAGGGCTGCAATACACGGGAAGGATAACTAAGCCGATTACAATATTCGAGTGACTGTCACCCCTAGCTCTCTGCCGACTTGTTAGCGAGTAGACGCAAGTTTGTCTTGTTATAACTCGACTCGACTTCGGAATATGATTGTACATGTCTACACATCCGGATTTTAAACCGTATTGTACTTTAGAAGATGCTACACCACTTTAATATAATTGGAAGTTGAGTTAGTGTTTGGATCGTAGGAAGCAGGGTAAATTATAAAGGTATGTTTGTAGACGAATAAAAATAAATGAAAGAAGGAAGAAAGAATGATGTAAATGGAGACTGAGACCTTAGAAGGATGTCCTAGAATAGAATAGAATACTCTTTATTATGTACAAGTAACTTATATGGATAAGTTACAGAAAGTATAGACGAAGAAAACATTGCACTGGGTGACACAATGGGCGGCTTATCGCTAAAAGCGATCTTTTCAAGACAACCTTTGGATGGATTTAAAAAATGAAATGAAAGACAGTACCTATAATACGGTCCTAGAAGTACATATAATACATGGACCTTATTAGTGATCTTTTTCAGAAAGGTACAGTGCGTAGTACATACTCGCAACCAGCGGGCGTGAATGACCAGACATATAAACCTAAAGAAAATGGATTATATTATGTAGTTTCTGCCTACCACCATGGGGAACAGACATTTTTGTATGCATGAAGGTATGTGAAGGCAAATTCGAATAGAAGAACTCATTTTGGGCAAATATGTTTAGAAATGTTACTTAACCATTGCCAACACACAATTTATAGTACATACTTTATTTCTCCAAGCAACATATTACGTACTCATTTGTAGGATACAGACGTGAAAATCCACGTGGGATTTCATGTTACAGGTGTCTACAGTAAACAGCGGTTTCTAATATGCCTTTACAAACGAATAGACTGGTGTACCTATGTGTAAAATTGCACCAACTACCAAAGTCCTTCTGCTCTTTATTATATAAAACTAGAAAGTCATCCCCGCTTCATACGGTCTTTACGATTAAACACAATAGTGACATATTTTTTATTTAATATTAACCCCTTCTTTTCGAGTCGATGGGAAACTGTTTATAAATTTTGGACCCTGATTCCAGCGTCAGTGGTAAGCATAAGGACTTCCAAAGTGCATGTGTATGGGCACCTGGGACACTCCAGCATGTGTGCCATATTTTGCAAAGGGGCACCGCACACACACTGGGGGTCAGGTTTATCAGACGGGTCTATAAAACCCCATTTCGCCAAATTGTGTTTGCAACGGAAAAAAAAACCAACGGCAACTCTTTAATATTAACATTGATACTATACGAAAAAACATTCCAAATTAAATTCTCTAAATGATGTTACAGAATTTATTTCATAGGTGGTTAGAAAATATCTTATCGTAGCCTATTTTCTCCTGTTCTTTTATAGCCCTATTCTTCAGGAAAGGCTAGGAAATATACTTCCCTCACGTGGACAGGTAACTGAAATATAGCCCATTAAGTTTTCACTGCATTTAGAATATGTTTCTACATAAAATGTAAGTAAGCTTAGTCCTACTTACTTTTACATGCACTCGTTTTCCAATTTGCAATCCCTGTTAAAGTCTGTATTTCGTCGTAGCTAAAACCAGCCCGTTTTAACCTAAATCAGGAACGAATAGGTTCCTTCTAGGCAAGCGTACTCTATCAGCAACCTCATCATCGCTTTCCATCAGATGAAAAATTCATCAATATACATCTCTATAAAAATGTATAACACAAAACGGCTTCTAACCGAAAAGCCGACGTTGACGTTTTGAAAATACTTTCATTATGCGTACAGCTAAGGAGTGGAATTCCCTGCCGGAGTCTGTGTTCCCCGATAGCTACAACCTCGGGGTTTTCAAGAATGAATAGGTTTCTTCTACACCGTCGCCCACATCATCGCTTACCATCAGGTGAGATAGTGTTCAAGCGCGAGCCTAAAAAAAAATACAGCAAGCATAAAATGATGGTGGCACATTTCAGGCTTTACAATGTTGACAGCTGAACACATCTACCAACTTCGAAGCCCCATAAAACAATATTTCACAAAGCTAGCAATAACTTCACTTACGACAAAGTTATAAAAAAAAACTGTAACGACACTTCTTTAATTTAAGACAGGAGCCATCAACATTTTACAGCAAACTTCCGATTTCCGATACTTTTATATTGTATTGAGTCGTAAAGCGTTACCTTGAAGGCTACAATCAAAACAAGGTTATAAAAGCAACAACCTGGCGTCGAATCGATGAGGAGGGCTTGGCGGGACTCTCACTAAATTCTTAATACCTCACGTAACAGTTAAGGAGGGTTCGCACTAGTGTTGCTACGCGACAAGCCTCGGGATCCGGGATTGGGATGTGGGACGGGAATATTGTAGACAGAGCTTATTTGATGTTGAAACTTTGAGAAGTGTATTTGGCTATACGACCGATACGATACGTTTTAGGCATTACTTTTAATGAGGTTTGTTATCGTATTCTTTCATAATAATTAAAGTTTATATTTATATTTTGATTCGGTTTTTTTTTTGGTTTTTTGAAAGCTGTTAACTTTTGCTATACACAATCTCATAATACATTTAAGCATATTCAGCCTATAATGTTACTACTGCTGGGACACAATCTCAAAAGTATATTGTACTTTTTTCATTTTATTCAGGGCAATCTAAACAAAATCCCGGGCACCCTGTCCCGTATATATCGAACTTTTGACAACACTATGCGACAGCTACTTATCTTTTATTGTGCAGCCTCCAGACAATGTTGCCATGTCGGTGACGATCGATGATAATGCACTGAAGCCCGGAGATCAACGTGCTACTAACTTGATGCGAAGGTTTTAAACTTTTGGTAAACTTCGAGACGTGTTTGTTAAGGGTTTGTTACACCCTACGTATAATATACATTGTATAAACTTAGATGTATAAATCGTAAAGTTGCCGAAGATATTCCCTATTTACAAAGACATAAATTAATTGAGAATAAATCTTAAAGCTGTCAAAGATGCCCCGGAAATATTCAGAATGTTGCCAACACTATAACTACTTTTATTGCGAGACTTTGAAACAATATGAAGTCGTAAAATATCAATGACTTTATTAACTTTTGAGATCTTTATTTCATCTTGACTTTGCTGGAATATTTCTTTGTCATTGAAAATATCGTAATCAAAGCCAAAGAAATTGTAATTTAAAAAAAATAGCCCAATAAAAGTATCTTCATTAATTCCCGTCAAGTATTTACGCTGTTTTAACACGGAATGCAACGTAAACGCCAAATTACATACATAAACATGGCTTCCCTAACAAAGGTTACAGTTTATCGAGGGGGAGCAGACGCATTAAAAAGAGGAAAAAGTTCAACACGGTAACTGCATACGTACAATCGGTAAAGTGAATGATCAATTGAAGTACAGACGAGAACACTGTTTGCTGTAGATTGGCTGGTATTTTTTAATCGTATGTGTAGCGGTTCGTTTTTTGAAAATAGTCGTACTATAAGGTCGAATTTTCCTCAACGACTGACGTTTGTAATTTGTTTAGTCAGTTTGTTTCTGTTTTAATAATGCCGCTGTCCAAGACACAGATAATCATACAGATGCCTCATCCCATACAAAGAAACCGAGCCGACGTAACTAGCGATTTTCGTCTGATTATACCGATTATTTTTTGTAAATCGATTGCGTTCGGTTTCTTTCCACGGTGATAAATAGATCACCATCTATATCCGTGGAACGGAATCGAACGCGATTGATGTACAAAAAATAATCAGTATAATCAGTACAGTATGCTGGCACGGTTTCTTTTTATGGTATGAGACACCACTGTCCAAGATCTTAGATAAATTGTAGAGCCTTTACGAGAGGTGATGTCCTATCATACGTGTGTCCCAGCCCCTTTATGACATAAGTGGGTATGTCTTAGCTTGCCCTATGCATACAATCCAGCGGGCAGCAATCAACTGTGCTATCACTATGCTCATGACATGAATGCCTCAAAAGAAGAAACTATAAAATTATTCAACATTGTGTTCGTAACCCCTGAATAAAACTTTTTACTGGTGATACTGACTGAGATCAGTGACTGCAGTCATTTGACTGACAAGCTGGATGGTTATCACACCATTTGTTAGTATGTTGAAACCCACTGGTCCGCGCCTGCGCGGCGGTAGGATACACCACGAGTAGGCTAGATTGACGTATTTGGAAGCCGTATTTTATCTCCACTGACTGATACTTTTTGTAGACAGAGTAAATTTTTACATAAAAACTCGAATTTTCTTTTTGGTTGTCGGTGTCTTTGTACCAAATTATTTCCTTTTCTTATTTGACATCGACTTCAAAACATTAAAGTTATTTTTCGCAAAATATTTTTGTTAATAAGTTTTATTTTTCTCTTTTCAATGTTGGTACCTTTATTAGTAAGGATAAATAAAAAACTACTCGTCAGATCTTAATCGAATTTAAATACAACTTTGAAATGAGAGTATATCAGGGTGAACTGTTCACACCTGCGTACTCCTTTAGAGCGTACCAGTGTGATGTTATGTTATGAAATGGTGTAAACAATAAACAGACATGCGATTGCAGCAATCCCAAGTGACTTGCCGTCATTTATTGAAGAGTTCTGGTGTATATATCCGAAGTTCTTCATCAGATCTTGATGAAAATTAAATGGAACCAAATGAAAAGCACCAGCTTTCAAATAAAAAAAGAATCATCGAAATCGGTTCATAATCGGCGGAATAATCGCGTAACAAACATCCAAAAACATACGATCGATATGAGGATCTTTTTTGAATTCGGTTGATATAAGTGGCCTTTACCGAGTAGAAATTTTTCTCGTTATCATTTTCTTGTCCTTAGGTCGGCGCCACATGATGCACACTTCCTATTTCATACTTCTAATCGTCATGTTAGTAGTCTCCTTTCTAGACATATTAAATTCTTTCACACAGTTCACCCATCATTTACTAGATATATTTTAGGAGCTTATCCAAGTTCAAGCCAATGTTTAAAGACCAAACTCTCATAATCAAAATTACCTTTTATTAAACATCAGAAATTGTCCACGTTGATTTCCAGCTGCATACCGCTACAATATCTCTGAAACAACTACACAAAGCAATAAAAAGATGCTACATAAAGCTGTAGGCTCAACAAGAGTACTCGTACTCCGGATATGTAAACCGTACATGACGGGCGAATATGTCACCAAGCGCTGATATATGACAGGCTCTAGCTGTTAACTTATGGAGTTCCTTACCTTGCTAGTGTTGTGACAGTGTATATCGATGTTGTTGTTTGATAGGTGGTACTATCATGTTTCGATAGAAGTGTTTATCTACATTGTAAGTGTTAATGTGCAAAGGTTTTTAAGAGAATTATACCTTATGAATTTAAGCCAGTGAGGTTATTTTTATTGTCTTGCTATGTGTCTATTCATTATGTAATTTTCGGAAAAAAAAATGCAATGGCAATGACATTTTTTGTACCTCTTTCGAATGAAACCGAGTTTTTTATAAAGCCTATAAGTGTAGCTACTTAAACTATAGCAAATCTTGACATCATTTGTTGGGTTTGGTCACTTTGTGGTTCATGACAATATTTTAATAACCTCAATATAATTATCAATCAACACCAAGACTACACCAACTCCACTCAACCACTCATTAACTTCAATGACCTTTAGTAAGTCCAAGTCCTCAACAAATCTCTCAACACCAATCCTTCAACACAAACTAATCTACCAAATTAATATTCTTATCGACACTTCAAGAAGCTTTCCCCACCCTGCCTATAACCACTTTACATTCAACGCGCTCTCGTCGACGGCAAACGACTAATCTTCTGATATATCGACGCTCACCTTCCCTTATCTAAGGAGATCTTCGAAAAAGTGCCCCTTTATTACGCTATGGATTACCCCCGTGTACCGGGGAACCCCATAAAGCCTCTGTGATCAGTATATAATGGAGTCAGGAGAGTCTTTGGACAATGTTTGGAGTTGTTTTATGTAATTTGCCTTTTTTATTAATGAATCTTTCAGGTACTAGATTTTTAGGTCGTTGAGCTAATAAGCACCATAGCACGGATACTCGTATACAATATTTAAATAATGTACTTTTCTGGTTCATGCTGGCAAGCTGCTCGAGAGCTTCTTCGGGTGTATTAAATGATAAGCTACTACGAAAGGATGGTAACAGTAATGATAGCTGACTACTCTTTAGGATGTAGAAGTGTCGTCTATATTTTATCTTATATTGTGGAGGGGCCAAGAAATAACTCTGACACCTCGACCCATTGGGATCTATTGTGGTCCCCTAGATAACCTACTCCTCCCCAATCTCGTTAAAAACTCTTTTCATGAGTTTTGCAACGTGACTAGGAGATATGAGCCTATAGTCTTCTGGTTTTGGATATCCAACCTAGGGGTTGGAGGTTGAGTGTCCTAGGGGACACTCATTCGCTTACCAGCCAATGCATCGCATGTGCACAGAAGGTGCTCCATGCGTTCCGTATGTTCCCCACACAACCTGCACATGGGACCCATCTTCATGAGCATGTCGTTGGTTCCAAAATGCCCAGTAAAGGGTCCCAAGCATTTAGCGGATTTGCCCCCTGCTCATATTCCAAATGCATTCCCGTGCTTTGAACGTACAGCCCAGGAATTTCTTGGAGTGTTGCAGACCGGTATTAGACAGCCAATGTGTTCGTTGTCTGTCCGCAATAACTATTGTCACTAAGTTCTAAATATTTGGGATTGACAAACGCTACTGAAATATCACGTTGTCATTTCCCTAACTTGACACATGACATGATTACAGAAACGCTGCTCATCATGTGACATTGAGACTTTTCGGCAGTCGGTATCGATAACAGAATTTCACTTTGTATGTCAAGAGGCTGTGAACTGTGATACACCCGGACATACGATATAATTAAAGTCCGCCTTTGTACATTGAATTTTACTTTTGCCTAAACTTTAATAAATTAAATACTTCTAATCCGATTAGTGCATATGACACAGAGGAAAACCCCAAAATTCAAATACCTATGTAACAATATAAGTGGAAAATTATCATTTTGGAGGGCACGGTTTTCTGACGGGCAAGGCCATTATATCTAATCTATTGTTGTATTGGATTATAATCAATACATCCGTACGTCAGTAGACTAATGCGAAAACATAGATGACTCATAGATCATCGTAGTGATAAAATTCCGTGAAATACTCCTGATAAGATTTGATTAAAAGTTTTGGGATTATGTTTTCCTTCGCTTTGCTAGACGGAAAGTGGTTTGATAAATTTGAAATATAGTGAAGCAGCTTTAATTTTCTTCTAGCATAGCGAGAATATCTAACAATTCCCTGAGAATAAAATTATGCAACTAGGTCTTTGGTGAAGTGTTATTTTGCTTTGAAGTTGCTTAACGTATAGTAACAAAAACAGTTTCATATTTTGCTTGTAACTGAACCGAGACAAAGATGACGTTTTTTTAGCCCCATTTACACGGTAGAAGTTTGCCCGATGCAAGTGCAACTTATATTGTTGTTTCATCTTATTTATTTATATATACTTTATTATACACCAAAATAAAAACAATAATACATACGGAAACCTTAAAATAAAAACAAACATACAACAGGTGGCCTTATCGCGTTCTGCAATCTCTTCCAGGCAACCCAGAATGGAGAAAGATATCCTGGAAACGACATGGGGTTGCACTTGGTGCAATTTTAAATTGAACAATAAGTTGCGCGCGTTTTATTGTCACAGGCAAAGCATTCCATAGACGAGCGGACTGGACAGTAAAATATTTGTAACAACTTATGGTATTCCACAGGTAATTATATCAGACTTTAGATTCATTTTGAATATGTATGTTAATCCAATTTTTTTCGTTCCAAGTCATACACCCTAAACACTTCAATAACAAAATCAAACATTTAAAAGCACTTTCCAACCAACTGAAGCTCTAAACAAAAATCATGAAAGAAACACAACTGACAAGTTAGTTGGAAACAAACGCAAGCCGGTTATCAAGCTGGGTGGTAGGTCGAAGTTTGACAAAGCATTTATTGTTAGTGAAGAAGCCGGCTTCGGGCGACGTCGGGAGGCCTCGGCAAACTTCAGGCCCGCTCGCGCACGATAACGAGTTCTAAACTCAGGCACTGATACGAGTACGTCTGGCGGATTGCTCTAATATGGTTCACAACTGCTCATGTATGGTTTATTTGTGAAGATGATATAAGATTCCCTGCAACTGAAAAGTTAGGGCTTGTTATTGCATGATTATATCCTGGAATGCAAGCTTCTTCTTCTCGATGGCAATCAACTTTTATATATTGAGTTGGCCCAGAACTTAACTGCGAGTTTGATGCCATCTGTGGCATCCATCAATTCCTGTAACGTACATCCGGTCACACTGGTCAAGATGGAACAGCACCACATTCTCACAGTCTATAAAACTGCATTTAAGCAGGGTTTCTTTGGTTCGACTAACTGTGTCCAAAGCCTGTTTAGGTCCAAAAGTTCAGACTGAAAGCATTTGACTAACTCATGACTATTTCAACTACTTTAGCTAAGGTATTGAAAGAAAAAATTCATCCCTATGTCAGTTTAGATGATGACCTTTCCGACAAATCGATTATCAACCAGGCAGGTTCCATATTGTGGTTATTTTGGCAGATACTTAATATTTCATACATCCTAATTTAAACTTTCAAGGTACACCAAACTGCCAGCATATTAACCTATGAAACTACAAAGTCGTTCCATTCATTCATTCACTAAAGCACGCGACGTAGATTCATCGGGCGCGAAACATTCATCATGATCATAGACACTCGATATTTCATTCTCGGTCTCCTTGAAATCCACTAGAATATACGAAAATACACACATATTTAATACAGAATAGCCAAATACTATTCAGAGTTCAGGGCCTTTCTAACATGAGATAAAAACAAATTTGACACCGACCAATTTTGGTAAAAGCTTTTTAGCGAGTGATTGTGGTTTCATATTTGAAATAGAGTACGGGATTGTAGTACCTATACTGAATACGTGTATTAATACGAGTAATTATGAGTTTACTAATGGATGTTGCTAAGTAATATGTTTCTGGTTTAATTGTCATCAAAATATTAGCCTACCATATTGATGTATTAAAAAGAGGTAGATACGGGACTGGGCACAGCGCTTGGTCCTACTAAACTAAGTGATGGCCCGTAGTGGACACTCAGTCGCGCACGGCACATGGATGAAATATAAAAAAAAAAAAAAAAAAACAGTAAAAAATAGAAAAGACATGACACTGAATACAGATGTGTGAGTTTCGGTGCATGTAGTCGTGCGCCGAGCCCAGGTTTTCTGATCGCGATGTTAGCGTGTAACATATCTTCCTATTTTTAATACATCAATGGCCTAGCTACCACCATTTGGTTGACCACCAAATGGTGAAATTACCTAAATCAGCAAGCTTTGTAGCAAGATTTATTTATCACGTTCACTGCGTTACCAGATACTTGAGAAAAGGTATGTAACTTGCGTTCAGTGCGGTGGGGGGGGGGCGAAATAGACAAATTTACCGCTGGTGCGGGCGCTGTATGTTAGGAACTAAACGGCGTAGAAAAGAGACAAATATATTTTTGGGTCTTTCACGTCAATTATAACTATATTTATATAAAAACATATACCAGGTCGGTTAGACCTAGCTTCGATAGAACCTAATTTTTTTCTTTCAAATGCGGGTACTAGGTCCATTAGAACTGATATTAGAAACCTGTTACTAAAAGATGGGTTTATTTGCAACATTGATGTACCCGAGAGAAGTTGTGTTATAATAAGGTATTGTATGCTTATGTTTGTTATTGCATCTGTTTGTTTCCCAAGTAAAATATAATAAAATAAATATACTTCTATCTATATCGTGGTTTGACGAGGCGCGTTAGAAGCATAACAATGCAGCCCTGAGCACAGCACTGCGCCAGCGTCGAAACTAGTACAAAACTAGTAGTTTCTTCGCTGGCGCAGCGCTGCGCTCTAGGCGGTATCGTTAGAGAATAGCACTACTGATGTAGCTTGGTTTAAACTAAGTAAAATCAATCTACATAGCTATTCTCCAACTATCTTGTGCTGTCGGCTTCCAGTCAAAGCAGTTTCAGCTAAATACCAGAATTTTACATGGAACGACTGCCTATCTACCCTTCACAACCCAGTAACTGGTATGGCCGGTATCTTTTGGCAAGACTGGTATCAGTTTTAATGACTTCTGACTACCGTAACTACTGTCAAAAATCTTCAAATGGCAGCCGGGACCACAGATTCCGGCTTGGGCCCGGCGGGAGGGAATCCGGCTTAAGGTGCTTTCGGTGGCACGGAGAAGTCTTGGTGTGCAAAGGATGGTCACCCATCCACGGACCAGCCTCTAACAGGCGAAGTTAAAACAACTCGCATTACTCTGTGTAATAGTCGATAAATACTTGCTTTTTGTTCGACTCTCAGCGACAGGATTCTGCCCAAAAAAAACACCCAACACTATCAATTCCAAGTCTAACCACTAGTCTAACAAGGAAACACTAAAAATAAATCCATAACAAAAGCTCATTATGACTAAGTGAATCGCCAGATACCCTTTAAGAGCAACGATAATCACCGGGGCACTCTTATCCCCACTTGAACTGAGTACGCAATACACTTGATGCCAAACGTAAGTACACCGTACATTTGAGAGGTGTGTATGTACGTTTGTATATATGTGTATTGATGTCAGAAGGATTAGCGATGAATGGCATAGAGATTATTATCTGTGCAATCATTGGGCTAATTATGTTGTTGAGGAGACATTATTTATTGTATACTAAGCTATAATCAAAATAAAATACTTACCTAATTAGTTACCTATTGATTTTTATGCCGACATTATTCTTTCAGTAGTTGTAGATATGTAGATATTTTTAAACGTGGTGGACATCCCACCCATACGCATCAAACGTTTTGGGAATACTTTTATTATGCGTACAGCAAAGGAGTGGAGTTCCTTGCGGGAGTCTGCATTTCCTGATTGCTACAACCTGGGAGTCTTTAAGTCAAGAGTGAATAGGTTTTTCCTAGGCAAGCATGCTTCATCGTCGACCACATCATCGCTTACCATCAGGTGAGATAGTGGTCAAGCTCAAGCCAAAAAACGTTATTTTCAAGTTTATCTTTGCATCATTGTCATCGATGAAATAAACCATTGTGACCAATCCTGGACTTACTAGTATTTAGTAACTTATACTCGATAATAAAATACGTTATAACAATATATCGTATTTTAACGTTTATAATCTGCCGGAGTTTACGACCTGTCTTAGTACTATTCGGTCAATTATAGAAGTAGAGGAGAATAAAGGAGTTGAGGCTTTTTATATCATAGGAGATTATAACGCGCACCCGAATGGGTTGTTTTATAACGAAATGATACATTTTTGTTCAGATCAAAGCTGGGTCTGTATAGATGTGGAGATGTGTGACAGTGATACCTACACTTTTACAAGTGAATCACATGGCTGTAATAGATGGTTGGACCACTGCATCGTCACTGAGTCTGCGCAGCAATCAGTCGTTAGTGTCACAGTAATGTATGACTTGTATTGGTCCGACCATTTCCCGATTGTGATTGAATGTGACTTGCTTAAAATAAATTGTAAAATTTTAGACAGAATACCTGAGGATAATCTTGTTAATCGTATTGTGTGGGGCGAGAGAACGTCTGAGCAGATTAATGAGTACCACGACCTCTGTCACTCTAGGCTAAGACTTATAGATATTCCTCACGAGCTGAGTGATTGTTGTGATAACTTCTGTGATCACGGAGATCATTGTTCAGCTCTTGATAAAATGTATTCTAATATTGTGAATGTACTGGTACAGGCCGCCGTACAGACTTATAAGATAAAGTGTCGAAGGAAGGGTGGCTATGTCACGGGGTGGAACAAACATGTCGCGGACGCTCACCGCGAGGCGCGGCTTAAATTCCAGGTGTGGACAACGGCTGGTCGCCCAGCCAGTGGTCGTGTTTTTCATGATATGGCATGGGCGAGGAGACATTTTAAGGCTAAACTCAAGTGGTGTCAGAACAGGCAGGATCAGCTTAAAATGAATCTCCTTGCTTTCAACCATAGTAACAAAGACTTTAAACATTTTTGGAAAAACACAAATAAAATGAATGTGAGGCCGAGTCTCCCGGTGAGTGTCGGTGGTATTACTGACCATAAGAGTATTGCTGATGCTTTTAGGGACCACTTTTCGGTGCAGTCACTCTTGGGTTCGTCGTCCCATGGAGCAAACGGTGCTGAGACCATTGGGACTGAGCGGAACGCGAAGGTACCAGCCAAGAATGTGGCTACAATAATTTCGAGAATGCAGCGTGGGAAGTCGCCGGGTCACGATGGTCTCAGCATCGAACATTTTAAACATGCGGGAGTCCATCTGCCTAGAGTTTTGTCGCTATTTTTCACATTGTGCCTTGGCCATTCCTATTTACCAGAACCACTTTTGCGGACGATAGTGGTCCCCATAATTAAAAATAAAACTGGTGACACATCCGACGTGAACAACTATCGACCCATCTCGCTGGCCACTACCACGGCCAAGGTGCTTGACGGTCTGATGAAAGGCTGCCTGTCAGAATATGTTAAAGTGCATGACGCCCAGTTTGGATTCAAGGCGGGCGTGTCCACAGAGAGTGCCATACTCAGCCTGAAGCACACCGTCAAGTACTACACCGCGAGGAGGACGCCGGTATACGCGTGTTTCCTTGATTTGTCGAAAGCTTTCGATCTTGTCTGCTATGATGTGCTATGGGACAAGTTGAGGGGCACGGGTGTGCCGGCGGAGTACACAGCCCTTCTCCGATACTGGTATGCTCACCAGACAAATCGGGTGAGGTGGGTCGGTACTCTGTCGGATGAGTATCGAATGGAATGTGGAGTAAGGCAGGGGGGGTTAAGCTCGCCCCTGTTATTTAATTTGTATGTAAATGAGCTTATCGAGCGGCTGAGCAGCACACATGTCGGCTGTCATATAGACGGTATATGTGTCAATAACATAAGTTACGCGGATGACATGGTGTTGCTCAGTCCATCGATGAGCGGACTGAGGCAGCTGCTTGGGATCTGCGAGACATATGCGGAGGTGCACGGCCTTAAATACAACTCAAAAAAGAGTGAGGTGTTAGTGTTTACGGCACCTAAACAAAAGCCCCGTCGTGTACCTCCAGTATATCTCAACGGCGTAGTACTTAATGTGGTGAATACATTTAAATACCTAGGTCATATTGTCACCAGTGACCTACGTGATGACAGCGACATAGAGCGCGAGCGTAGGGCGTTGGCGGTGAGGAGTAATATGCTCGCCCGTAGGTTTGCTCGCTGCACGGCAGACGTCAAAGTGAGTTTATTTAAGGCATTCTGTCAGTCCTTCTACACGAGCGGCCTGTGGGTGTCATATACGGGACGAGCCTACAACGTCCTGCGCGTGCAATACAACAACGCTTTCAGGATGCTATTGCGATTGTCTCGACGTTGCAGTGCATCGGGAATGTTTGCTGCAGCTCGTACGGACGGCTTTCATGCTATAATGCGTAAGAAAGCGGCTTCCTTACTGCAACGCTTGCGTAGCACTCGGAATGGCATCCTGAAAATGATTGTTGGCAGAGTGGACTGCCCCATCCAAAGACACTGGGTGGAAATAGGTATAGGTTTACTTTAAATAGATTTAAGTACCTACTAATAATACTAACGTAGCATTTAAGCACAATCTGTTACTAATTACTAACAACTTATGGACTGTTATAGGTCTGAAATAAAGATATTTTATTTTATTTATTTTATAAACAATTATATCGCCAAACCGCATTGCCTCAAGCAAGCATGATGATATTGCTCGTGCCTTCTTGAAATGAGAAATGGCCTTTACCCTAATTTGAGTCAGTTGTATCCTGATATTAACAACAACACAAACAAAGTTACCGAAAGTTCAACTAGTGAATTGTATATTGCTGTGTAAGAGGGGCGTTTCCTAACACAGACATAACTTACTTAAAAGGAGGCTCCAATCACCAACTAATGTAAAACTTTTTGGTTCAAATTCATTATTTATTACAACACTAGATTATTTCTTTAGGCCTTTTAACGGAAGTAATCTTCAATCAAACGCACACAATACTCTTTCCAAAAATAATATATCACCGTGGCCACGCCAGCTGTCAAGTCACAGGTTACCCAATAAAAGAACAAAGCACGTGAACCCATCCCTATGCATATCTAATAAATGTCAACCATGGAAAATATATGACCGCCTGCAAACAACCTCGTTACTTTTTTAATATTAAGTACATATTTTATGTGTGCTACAGTTATACCATCACAGTGCACGAAGGTGTACTCGTAATTTTCGAATAGTTAAGTTTTGTTATAGGGATTGGTCGGACAAGGCAACACATCGGGATCAGTAGAAGGCCATGGGGAAGCTTTTTCCCAGCAGTGGGACAACATAGGTTGTATAATGAATTCATGTCGAACTAATTCTGGCCAGCGTGCACCTGTCCGCCGAATGGTTGACTCATATAACAGTACCTTTGAAAATATCGACATCTTCAGCTGTCCAATGTCTAAATTCAAAAACCTGACTCGATCTTCTTTATTAAATAAAACCCCTATTAAATAAAGTTCATTTGTGTTGGTGGGTTTGATGATTTGCAGAAAGAGCTTTCTTAAAGTCGTCAAACATTCTGAGGTCATACTTTATATTATATAATCTTTATACCTAAATTTTAGCTTTTTTTGTTTGCTTCATAAAATACAAATTAATGCTCGTACAGCTACTAAAGCTCCTAGCGATACATTTCTTTTTCTTATAAACTTTTATGTCTACCTGTGGACAGCGTTGTGGGTTATAATTATTACTAGCATTGTCATTGTTAATTTAGTTATAAGTTCTTATAATGTAACTGTTTGCTGTTCCTTTCAATAAAAAATAAAATAAATAATAAAATAAATGGGTGGCGAACAAGCAGGCCACCACAGATTGGACATCGCTGTATATGGACATCTGCAATACCAGAGGCTTAGCAGGTGCATTAATATCCCAGAGACACTAACCACTACTACTCCCTCACCTCCCCCCTTCGCTCCTCTACTTATCCCAACGTTTCCTTGAAACTGGAAAATAGCTAAACCATAATAGGTATCATTTTATTTCATGCAATGCAATGCCAAACAAGCAGAGAAGTCCATCTGATGTTAATTGGTCTCCTATCTGCAACACCAGAGATTCTCACTCTGCATTCACTCATTCTGTCGACGAAAGCGTCGAGATGCCGATTGAAAAATGTCGAGAATATATTGGAATGAAAAGTGCTATCAAAATGTCACGTGATCAATCCCTTACAGTTTTGGTATTTCAACCATTCCCAACACGTCTTCTTCTTCGTCGTTTAAAAATGACTCGCTTAAATTTTTCATCCCGCCTTACGAAATAAAACCTCGTTTCCTTTCTACATCATTTCCTTATTTTACCTTAGGCTCAAAAGATATCCCTTCAATTTTATTTACAGCTCCATCATAGCCACAGACTAACATCAAGCAGCTCAATAAATCGTCTTCATCCGTTCCGATCTTATCTAAGCGACAGAATTATGAACTCCAACCATTTTTCCGCTGAAACTACTGTTTGATTAATAGCTGAAGAACCCACTATATATTCAGTTAGATAAGGACCGATGACTGAGTGTATCGCATTAGGGTAAACTACGACCATTTCTTTGAAAACTATTCCGGGACTAGATGCTTTATCTAGTTTCATATTTCATGAAAACTTGCGCTTTCTGTGTTTGGTTTGGAGACGGACTTTTGTAGTCTGTGACTTGTATCTGATTGGTGTTCTTTTTTTAGGGTTCCGTACCCAAAGGGTAACAATGGGACCCTATTACTAAGACTTCACGATCCATCTGTCTTTATGTCCGTCTGGCACCAGGCTGTATCTCATGAACCGTGATAGCTAGAGAGTTAAAATTATCAAAGATTTTTTTTTTTTTTTTTTTTATTATAGGTAGGCTCGCGCTTGACCACTATCTCACCTGATGGTAAGCGATGATGTGGTCGACGGTGTAACACGCTTGCCTAGAAGTAACCTATTCACTCTTGACTTAAAGACTCCGAGGTTGTAGCTATCTGGAACACAGACTCCGGCAGATGTGAAAAACAGAATAAAATAAATATTTAAGTTAGGCTCCCATACAACAAAAGTGACTATTTTCCCGTTTTTTTGCTATAGTGGTACGGAACCCTTTGTGCGCGAGTCTGACTCGCACTTGGCCAGTTTTTTTGTTTTTATTTAGTACCTAGTTGGTATTGTGTTTTATCATTGTCTTTTACAAAATGCTTGACTACTCGTAACTTGGAACCAGAAGGTATTTTCGTTACAGCCAACCAATAATTCATATGGGTAGGTAGATAAATAGTACATGTATACATCTATTTGTGTGAAGAGCAATTATTACGAAAATTTGTGTCTATTGTTAATAACACTTACTGTGCGTATGTACGATTAAGGAGTTACAGTCGTGGTGGCCCAGTGGGTAAGATCTCGCCTCTCGTGCTTGAGTTCGTGGGTTCAAATTCGGGCAAGTACCTACCAATGTGATTTTTTCAAATTCATATGTACTTTCTAAGTTTGTCTTGGACATCACAGGCAACGGTGAAGGATAACATCGTGAGGAAACCTGGACTTACGTAGTTAATGTAAGTCTGAAATAGCCAAGTCCCAAGTTCCCAGACGCGGCTTAATTTCGGTGCTGCGAGTCCAATACAATAATATGTTCAGGATGCTGATGCGGCTGCCTCGCTATTTTAGTGCGGATTCCATGCGGTTATACGCAAGAGGTTAGCCTCCTTGTGGCAGCGCGTGCGAGGCAGTAGCAACGGCATCTTGCAGATGATTGCGTCTCGAACGGATTGCCCAATCCCACAGATCATATAATACTACAGTACCCAATCCAGAATAAATGGTTGTGCATTGTTATGTGCTCTCACTAACATAGTTTATAAGCAATGTACTAACACCTTTTGACGGTATTTTAATAATTTTAATGTTGTTTCAATTAATGTGATTTAATATAATTTTGTAATCATCTAATTTGTAATTCTATGTTTTAATTTGTTTTTTTTTACCCAATGTTTTATTTTGTGTATGGATTTGGTATCTGAAATAAATGTATTAATAAAAATTAATTGACTCTCACAGGTGGCCACATTCTTAAACGAAATGAGAGAAAGGAGTTAGAATTTCTCCTGCTGTAGTCTGTTTCCTGATAGCAATAACCTGATCTGGCCGTCTTTTAGAAAAAAGTGAACAGGTTACTTCTAGACAAGCGTATTCCATCGACGACCACAAATCTCGTGAGCCTGTCAATAATAACAATAATACCTAAGTTTCCATGTAAGCCATGAAATTAAACATGGAAACTAAGAACCAGGTTAATTTTTGCTTAAGTGGTTAAGAACTACGGCTAACTACCACTTAAACGTAGTACATAAGGTTCAAGGGTAGTATTAGTAGCTAAGCACCGTGCAGATTATTGGTTCAGTTATTTTCAATTAACTTTTTCGAGATGTAATGAACATTAACTAGCCTATAAGCTCGATAACCTTATTTAGGGTTCCGTACACAAAGCCATAATTGGGTTCTCTGACAGTAAACCTCAGTGTTATATAAAGATTTACAAAAATAGGACAGTTAAAAAAGCGCACAACAAATACTTAAAAACATTTGAATATTTCCAACCACACAGCCATCACACAGTTAAGCCCTGTGAGGTTTTTGTTGTGTGGCTAAAACCATATGTAAAATAGGTGAATAGGATAGGATTTTGGAAAAAAAAAAAAAAAAAAAACATGGTCAAGGCTTGAACCAATTGTCAGGATAACAGGCAGATAGCAGTAGCAGTAGCACTGGTGCAGGAACAGGCAGCTAGGAGTGTGGAGGTCAGGCTGTGGCTTAATATGCCGATCAATCAAGCCCTTTTGATATGAAGCGGTGACCGTCGAAGTTAAAGAACCAGTAACACACTCAATAAATAATATTTATTGCATTTCACAGAATTTGTAGATTCACAGGCCTTATATATAATAGTTTTAAAGAGAAATTTTAGATACAATCGTATACTTCATAGTATTAAACAGAAAAATGGACTACCAGCGTTCAGTCCAGATTCAAGACTAAAAAAAGTGACACCCGTTTTGTTCGTTCCGACATGTCTTCTAATTTTTAAATTTGATTATCAATTAAGAAATCGTGAACGAATAAAACGGTTTACAGAGGCGCAGTCTGCCGCTGCCCTTATAATTAAAAATATAATGTACAACGAGCTTAATAAGCTATAGAAAATGGTATCTTATGTCTATGGTTTAAGAAAATAAAATAATGACAATGTCATGTCAGGTAAAAATGTCAAGAGTTAAAAATAATATAATAGTTTTGGATGAATCAACAAATCTTATGATTTTCAGGTTTATACCAATGTAAAGAATACATAAAAAAGCAAAACATGAGATGATACAATTTCAAAAGTAACGGTGATGAAATTTGTAAAATATATTATAAAACGTAAGTAAATTAAGACATGTGGAAAGAACACCACAACATTTTACACATATACAGTTTCACCTTTTGTGTTTTTGCTAATTTGTTTATTATTTTATTTTTAGGGTTCCGTACCTCAAAAGAAAAAAACAGAACTCTTGTAGGATCACTTTGTTGTCCGTCTGTTCTTCAAGACCCTTTATCTTGGTGACGCGTAGAGGTATCGAATTGAAATTAATATCCTATACTCAAGTTTGCAACCCCTTGCAGCTGTAAAAAAATTAATCTTCTAGATCAACACAATCAAGAGATAATAATGAATATTTTACACTCGCAAAGGCATCAAAATCTACAGGGCACTTTCCGTTGACCTAGAATCATGAAATTTGGCAAGAAGCAATGTCTAATAGCACAAGTAAAGGGAAAAACCAAAAATCGAAAGGGTGTAGGTATTAATACATCAAAAAAAAGATTATTAATTTATTTGCAGTTGCTGAACTGATCGCGACTTATGTCGATGTATGGGACCGTTTTCCAACGGCAAAATATTTTTTTTCCCTCAATTCTGTCTATCTTATCGTTAGAGCAGTGTTCGGTGCCCTCGTAGTTTAAGAACTTGAGTAATGTTATTTTCAATACACTTGTTAAACATGGCGTACTTTCAGAGGCTATAATTATGATTCGAAAATTAAATCTTACGCATAGGCATCTTTCTATTACGCGGTCGTGACTTTTGTTTACGAGCTCGATCATTAGTTTTGCAGTTTAGTTTTAAATTTATAAATCAATTTAAAAAGTTTAGAAGCAAAGAGTTTTCATACATAGAATAAAATGGGTTAGATTTTATACGAGGATAAATGAATGATTCCGTACGTTTTAGCATTGAACTCTCAAAAGTCTTTTAAATGGTTGTTTAATATATTTAATTACCAGTTTTATTTTAATTATTTTCACATCAACATTTGTCTAAAATTGAATAGGCTGTATAGACTGTTTTCGTTGTAAAAAATGTCCAGTTGCAAAAACGCGCCATGTATAAGTCAATTTAAAAAAGTTTAGTAGCAAGGAGTTTTCATACATAGAATAAAATGAAATAGATTTTATACGAGGAAAAATGAATGATTCCGTACGTTTTAGCATTTAATTCTCAAAAGTCTTTTAAATGGTTGTTTAATATATTTAATTACCAGTTTCAATTTAATTATTTTCACATCAACATTTGTCAAAAATCGAATAGGCTGTGTAGGCTGTTTTCGTTGCAAAAACGCGCGAAAATTTTATTTTTTTGTCATTTAACAAATCTAATTCTTTGATTTGTTTTTACTATTTCCCACAACTGTATTGAAAAATATCGTGTGATACACGGGCGTGTAGGTTATTGCAAACTACGTACGACAACTCGTTTGCAATAACCTACTTCCCACCCTTGTATCACAATGTACTATTAATTATTTTAGTGAATGTAGCTGTTTGTACGGAACCCTCAGTGCGCGAGTCGGACTCGCACTTGGTCAGTTTTTAGGGTTCCGTACCCAAAGGGTAAAAACGGGACCCTATTACTGAGACTTTGCGGTCCGTCTGTTTGTCTGTCTGTCTGTCTGTCTGTCTGTCACCAGGCTCTATCTCATGAACCGTGATAGTTAGACAGTTGAAATTTTCACAGATATATTATATTATTATTATTATTTTGTATTTCTGTTGCCGCTATAACAACAAATATTAAAAACAGGATAAAATAAATATTTAAGTGGGGCTCCCATACAACAAACGTGATTTTTATGCCGTTTTTTGCGATAATGGTACGGAACCCTTCGTGCGCGAGTCCGACTCGCACTTGGCCGGTTTTTTTATTATTATTTTTCGTTTCCATGAGAAACCCCGTGCGGTCCACTGTCGATGCCACGGATGTGTTCGCACCGGGTTTTTCTGTTTTTATTATTGTTTTTTAGGGTTCCGTACCCAAAGGGTAAAAACGGGACCCTATTACTAAGACTTCGCGATCCGTCTGTCTGTCTGTCTGTCTGTCTGTCTGTCTGTCTGTCCGTCTGTCTCCAGGCTGTATCTCATGAACCGTGATAGCTAGACAGTTGAAATTTTCACAGATGATGTATTTCTGTTGCCGCTATAACTACTAAAAACAGTATAAAATAAATATCAAAGGGGGGCTCCCATACAACAAACGTGATATTTTTGCCATTTTTTGCTCGATATTAATAACGGCAACAGGTAGACGCTTGAAATGTTCACAAAATGTTTAGTTGTATATTTACTTCAAAAAATAATAATTAATAAATTAAAATAAAATAAATTAAGGGAACCCCCCTTAATTTATACAACAAACGTGATTTTTATGCAGTGTTTTGCGATAATGGTACGGAACCCTTCGTGTGCGAGTCCGACTCGCACTTGGCCTGTTTTTTTTAAATCGCTTTTGACTCTTGTGCATGTCACAAATTAATATATTTTCTTTCTTTCTGTAATCTCTGGAAATACTTATCCGATTACGAAAATTATTTCACTGATAGGAAGCAACACACTCACTGAATGGGCTACTTTTATTCCGGAAAAGGTTTAGAATAATTACTGGGTGCCTTAAACCAACTCCACTTGCTGCATTATACGCGCTGGCAGGAATAGCCCTTCCGGAGGTTCGAAGGGAAGTTGTCTGTTCCTCCGAAAAGTACAAGCAGCAGACCGACAAGCGCCACCTACGGTACACAATGGAGCAATCCAGGAATTAAAGAGGCGGAACAGCTTCCTTAAGTCTGCTAAAATAATAAACCACAACAGCCCTGGCGAAGCACGAAACTGTGGCTCCTAAAACGCCTCCAACAATTGACTATATCGAGCCTGCAGAAAAATTTCCAGCGGGGCATAAACTGCCATGGCCAACCTGGAAATCTCTAAACAGGCTACGAAGCCAAGTGGGCCGCTGCAGGTATAACCTGGTCAAATGGGGTTACTCTGATCAGCTACATTGTGACTGTGGAATCACACTGCAAACGATGCCCCAGCAGTTGTTCTGCTCCCTGTGCACAAACACCTGCACCATGTAACCTTTGCGAGGTCAGCGCTAGGGCTGTCGACGAGGATGAATTCCGGTCGAAGCACCACATCTAAATTAACAAGTGACATTCTAACATCGAAAGCGTGGCGGGAAAAAGCGTGGTTGTTAAGAGTCTCAAGTCAGTCAGCTCGTGAATATGTATCGTCCTACTGCACAGCAATGTTTTCTTCTTGTTTACATCAGCTCCCTTCTTATGAAGTCGAGTTTTTGATTTTTAATTAACTTTTATTATTTTCAACTTTGTAGTACCCATTTCTTTTAAAAAAAATAAGTGATATATATTTTTGTAACCATCTCTTAAAACCCTTCATATTGATACCCCACTGGGTGAATTTGGAAAAAAAAAAATTGGAACTCCCACAATATGCCATAAAACCGCCATGTTTGTTTTTTTTGAAGGTCACATATCTAAAAATATTTGGGCGGTCAAGACGTATCGAACGATGTCTTGATTATATAAATCTGTCTATCAGTTTTAATGATATGAGGTAATAAATAATATTATAGTTCTCCCCAAACTTCTTGGCCGCCATGAAGTTTGCTACAATGGCTGCTCAGTAATAAAACCCATACAAAAACAGCACCGATCCGTGCCTTGTGCTTCGAAAAGCCATCTTCACGGCAGCCCAGAAGTTTGGCGAGAGCTATACATATACACAAGATACGAGCGAAAAACACAACCCTTCCCTTGCAGTCGGGTCATCGTGAATAATACTTAAGAAAACATTCAAAAACTATCAACTTTTCAGCCGCCGCCGGCGTCGCAACCACAAAAGAAAAACATTTCCTGATGAAAGCGACCAACAAACAAATTATACTGATCACTTACTCTCCTGAACCGCGAACATTCTGTAGATAGTGCTATAAATTAACGCAAAGAACAACAACAAAGGATTAAACAAAGGTGCGATGCACACCGTATCGTAGTGAATATCGGTGCACACGATCTTTTCTCGGTCGCCTTGGGTTTGTGTTTTATGGTACCTACATACATGCAAATATGTATGTCGGTGTGAGTAGAGGACAGGTTGCGACTTATGAACCCGCTTTCTTCTATTATTTTATGGTACACGTATTAGTTCTGAATCTCTGTGATAAGGTCCTTCCACCGCTTTAGTGCCGTAAAACGGTTATTTTCTAAAGCTTACTCCTTAGTAATGGCTTGGCTGAAAGGTTTGAAAGAAAAAAAATTGTTACATGTACATTATTTGTGAAAAATGGTTTTGTCGGGTAACTAATAGTTTTGCTTTAAAATAATAATTAACAACACGATATGTATAAGCATGTCGCTCAGATTAGCCAGAGAGTCACATTCACACTGCGGTCTCTCTATAGATTCAAACATTTTCTTCAGTCTAGCACTAAAACCACCTTAGATCAATCTCTTGTGTTGCCTATAATCGACTATGCTGATGTTTGTTACCTTGATCTATCCCAAAAACTTCTTAACAAAATGGATGAACTTCTTAACAACAATTTCGGCCTTCGTAAATATGATCACATTCCTTCTTTCCGTTCTCAGCTTAAATGGCTGCCTATCCGTCAGGGGAGATCCCTCAGATCCCTCTGCATGCTCTTCACCATCATGAACGATCCTTGTACTCCTGATTATTTAAAACAATATTTTAAAGTGTTAGGCAGTTCTCACGATCTTAACCTTCGAGCTTCCAAAAACTTACTTATCCATATTCCTTCTCACCGCACTGGGTTTCCATCTTATTCTTATACTGTCTTAAATATATAACTCTGGAACGTGCTTCCATTGACATCAAAAAAGTTAAGAGTAAATTGTAATTTAAGCGTAGAATCCGGAACTATTATTTGTCCTCTCATACATAGCTCAGTCTTCGTCATAGTTATTATATTTAAATTTCAGTCTCATTTAGAATTTGGTATTTATAAAAATATTTATAAAAAATTATTTATGTATTTTATTGGTTAGGTAGTTTATTAATATCCGATTTTAATTATTGTTCATATTTTTTATTTTGTACACCTACCACTGTTGTGTCCTTTTTAACCCAAAGGTTGACTGGTAGAGAATGCCTTGCTGTATTAAGTCCGCCTATGTATAACCATTGTATATGATGTTTATATAAATAAATATTTTTTCCTTACTTTTGAATACTGCTCTAAAACGACTTGGATGTTTAAAATATTTTTACACAGAAAAATGTATGGCTAGAATTTCTTCATAACTGAAATAGCATATGTAAACCAAAGAATATTTTGCATACAAAACTGTCATTAAGGAGGTTCAATATTTGTATTCTGGCTCCGAGCGGGCGTACGGCCAGTACTGCGTTAACATTGGGGTATATATACGCCTTAAGTCAATTTAATAAGGTAGAACGCAATGAGTGAGAAAATCTTACCGACACAGGCACTTATTTCTTTGAATAAATAGTAATTGAGTAATTCAAAGAAAAAAATCAGACACACAAATTAAACAACAATTAAGTAATCCAGACTATTCTAAATTCTTTCAAAATTGCAAGTCAATAAAAGCGGTTCCAATTTGAGATAGTCATAAAAATGTCTCCGTTAAACAATAGTTATTGCATGCTTATCTTGAACTAAACGCTCGAAGCATCCCGCAGAAATTCCCAAATTATCATTCATTTTATTTTATACGAGCGATCGAGACATTCATATTTATGTATGGGTCTTTATCAAAATGCATGAAAAAGTGTGTGTAAGCCAATGAACCCAACGGTTCATTGCACCATAAGAACCATAATACCTACATTAAATTCTATTATAATCTGCATCTCATCTCTGCATTTTTTTAAATCCTGTCTTTAAGCCTCGCGCAAATACAACAACCTAACTTCATATTTACTTCATATCCATTTGGCTGACCTCGTTTTAGATATAAAAATACGTACCTATGTTAGTTAAGCTTAGAAGTTTGCAATTAAGCAATGAATTAACGGACCATCTTTTATGAGTATGATTGTCATAACCGGATTCCTATGAGCGGCGCTTATCACTTGAGCAAGGTATTAAACATTTAATGAAGCCTTTATTTCATTCATGTCGCCACAACTCATATTGAAATCAGGATCCAAGCCTCAACTCTTAAAACAAACGCATTATAAATACCAATTTATGGCATAATACAGCAGAAAATATCATAATGATAATACCTTCCGAATGGAAACAAAAGGCGGAATTCGTCTCGCTTAATTTGAAGTGTCATAAGCTACAGTATATTCGTAAAACAATGCAATGTTCGCGTAGAGTTGGCAGGTCGCGGGATCGTGGGGATCGAGGGATGAGTCCCGCTATTGTACCGTGCCTCGACGTCTGCCTCAAATCTGCTTTGCGAATCCCTTTTCATGATAATGACGGCTTAAAACCTCATTTAGCCGGGTCTCGACGCCTCCACCACTTAAACGTTATGGCCCAAGAAAATTGTCGCGTAATTTAAATAACTTTGTCGAGACCTTTCCATTGTCTTCGGTTTTAAACTCAGAGGACCTCGAGTGTATAAATCTTCCAGTTTCAGGGAAGCATCTTCATTTTTGTTGAGGACATTTATGTCGTTATCTCTTTAGAGCTCGTTGGAAGGTCCTCGCTGTTATTAAATGTTAAAGTTGCGTAAATCTTTTTCCATTTTGTTTTGCTATGTTTTCTTTATTGAATTTGTACTTTATTTTTGGAGATTTTGTGGTTTTATAAAAACATTTTCTCTGAATCGGCTCTGTAATAGGTGCGGAATAACTAAATTTCGAGTTACCGCAATGATAAAATCATAAAAGTGCAGACCATCTATACCCCTCGATAATGACACTACACCACAAATTGTCAAAAAGCAAACAGTCAATAAACTCCCCGCAAACCATCAACTAAATTAGCTTACAAAATGAACATTCACAAAATCAAGTTACATATAACAGTGCGACGAATATGAGAGGACATCAAAGGCTGGTATCATAGCCAACTCCAGGTACCTACTATCTACTACGTTAATTGAAAGCGAGCACGAACGCAGGAGTATTTACTTAGCGCTCACCGTGACCAGACTGTGTGCCTGTGTCTGTACTGTGTGTGTACAGCTCTTGTACGACTTGTGTCAAAGACTGGGACAACCGCTTGTGTGCTCGAATGTGTACAAATTGAAAAAACTTGTTTGTCTGGCTTCAAGTGTAAATATCGTGATTTAAGGCCAATATTGAGTTTTATTTGATGAGGGGTGTTTTAATCAGGGTTTTTAGCTGTTTTTCTTGAGAAAGCTCCCTGAGAACTTTAATAAAAATGATCTGGTGAATTGGAGGTCTATACAAAACAAAGCTTGCCGGAAATCCAAAATTTTGCCATATCATTATGTAAATCGGAATCAAAAGTTCAAAGCAACAGTTGACAGACATCGACTAATCAACTTGATAGCTGAAACGCTATAAACTTTAAACTGTCTGAACTCAAACCAAATTGGTTAATGGAGCTCATTGAAATCTGCCTTCGTCCCGCTAATCAATAAACATAAACGTCGATTCAGAGATTTGAACACGTAAAGCCGTGTACCCATCTTAATACCCAGAGGGGAAAGTTCAAAGACTTTCCAATTTGGAACCAGGGACGGATTTAGATTAGATTGGCGCCGCGACCGCCCTAAGTAATGGCCATATCATGTCGAAGATAAATCAGGTTTTTTGATCGTTTCTTCTGGCGTTTTGCCAGTTTTCAGGTGATTTCGATTCTTGTGACTGTTTTTGTTCGACCTCACCCTGATATACAAAACCCTTAAAACAAAGCATACGTTAATCAGCTAATTGGAAAATCAACTCATAATAAAATAGGTTTCATATCTCTTGACATCAAAACTATAACAAATTAACCCGGAAAACTTATCCTCACGCGACACATTCCAAATCCAGCCCTGCAGCAAATGTAGCGAAACAGCGCCAAAGGTTAAACTGTGCCGTTAGACGAAGCACACGTACAGCGCTGTATGAAGCGCTTACAGCGAACAAGCCTCTTCTAAGGCAGGGTATATATCTTTAAGAAAGATTAACGATCTTCAGGTAGTGGAGAGCTGGGGTCGGGCTATAATTAAACGCAATAGATGGAGCTTCCCCAAAGATTTAGCGAGAGGGGTTGGCGTCTAGCTGAGTTATGATTTCACACGAGACGATGTGATTGGCACCCCGTAATGAAGACGGTGAATCGACTTTTTGATAGCACACCGGAGATATCTTTATTAGAAAAGTTTGTTTGAACGTTAAGCTGACGTACTGGAATTGAACTATCATCATTTTGAAAAGGTTGTTTAAAAAATTAGTTATAAACTTTTCACTAGTGCATTTTTGATCTAATCAATCTGCCTATCCTTTTCCAAGTTATGTTTGGGTCAGCTTCCAGTCCAACCCGATGTCGCTGAATACAGTACTGTGATGTGCAGGTTACTGGCTAACACGATATTCCTTGACCGGTGACCATAATTTCTAACTGTAAACAAACTACAAATGACAACTGTGGCCATGTGTGGAGTCCTGCAGCCTTATTGCGTAATCGACCAATCACAAAGACGGAAATCCACATAGCGTCTTTCATCTCGCATGTGATTGATCGATTGATGGCTTCAAAACGCTTTGCCTTGGCGAATTCATTTAAACAATTAGGCTGCTGGTATGTGATGGATGTTCTACCTTCAAAACTGAACTCGTCAAGCGTTTGCTTCTCTGAAACCTCTAATACCCCCCCCCCCCTCTAACTTCTAATCTGTGAAACTGTGAACTGTGTACAAACCACAAGTTCCTCAACTGCATAGACATTTGATAAAATCTGTACTTAAGATATGTTATTACGTGTTAGCAAATAAGTACCTATTTTCATGAAAACGGTCGAGTTCATTCTCCTTATTATGTAATGTATCTCGAGAACAATGTTCATACATATTAAAGGTCTCAAAAGGTTACATTTCTTCCCCGCTTCGCGAAGCGTGTCCACGCTGTCACATATTTTACTCGCCCTTACGTACTCGCCCTAAACGATGGGAAGTACTATTAGATCCTTTATATAAGTTCTACTGTTTGTTGTGTTTTCCCAATTTAACTTCTATCTAACTTCCCTGAAAGTTTCAGTCATATAATGGTTCAGTAATTGTCAAATATTGGGCGCTGGGAAAGTTTTTTCGATCACAAATAATCACAGATAGAGACTACTTTTAAACGGAAAAGTTTTCGTAGTTTTTCCAAGACTATGAGTTGACATTTTTTGAATCGTTCAGTAGAATACAATGCTTTTAATAAGACTATAATTTACGGTCACATTTAAATATACAAATTTTATGTACAAGTAGTATAGAATATACTTTATTGTACACCAAAACAATTACACTTATCAGCAGACAGAACAGTATCAGTGGTACATAGGCGAACTTAATGCCAAATGGCATTTTCTACCAGTCAACCTATGGGAACTGCCATAGCTGCGCAAAATAAATACAATTAATTCATCTTATAATTTTACATTTATGTGTAAACCTACCATCATGGAGCAGTGGTGGCCCAGTGGTAAGGGTCGCGACTTACAAGTTGTAGGTCGTGGGTTCGAACCTAGGCAGACACTTTACTTTGTGTAAATTATTTCATCACCACTGCTCTCAAAATGGTGGAGCAAAGCATCTTGAGGAAACCGGCTTGTCCTAGAACCAAACATTCGAAGACATGTGACATCCACTGACCCGCACTGGGCCCGCGTGGTGGATTACGGCCTATTCCCTCTCTCAGAAAGGAGGCCTGTGTCCCAGCAGTGGAAACATTAATAGGCTGATGATGATGATGATGTTCGCACTAAAATTATGATAAATGCACTAACTGGCGATAACAGCCTCTCAGTACCACGCAAATCAATGCCATAGTTATCACTTCGTTCACTTAGTGCCCACTTAGTTGTATCTACGAATACAAACTACTCAAACCTGCGAAATTGATCCCCTGCACACAACAATACCTTTGCCTTATCTTGTGACCTAAAAGCCGATCCCCAATTCTGCACCAAAGCCAAACAGGGATGGTAAACCTATGGCATGTGTCAGAATATTTTATTGTTACCGTAGCTGAATTCTGGGTCAAACATAATATTGTATATTTGCCATCGTCACGCTAAAAAGAAGAAGAAGAATATTTTGGTCACGGCAATGACAGAAATCATGACTTACTAGTTTCAGTACCTATCTACCTTAAATGCATTATTATTTCATTAAGTTTCATCCTGTTCTGTCCTATTGCAGGGAAAAGGCATCCCTTTCTCCTTATTATTCCTCTCTATGTTAAGCTAGTTAGCTAATGTTGAGAATTTCTAAGTAGATTTTATAGTAAGTGGTTATAATCGTTCATATTCAAGGATTTTATTGAAAGTATTAGGTTCATGAACTTCTACAGAACGAAACTACTGAACGCCACCTACAACGCTTCATTCAATCTGCTTAGCCTGTTCCCAACTATATTGGGGTCGGCTTCCAGGCTTACTGGATTCAGCGGAGTACCAGTGTTTTACATGGAGCGACTGCCTATCTGACCTCCACAACCCAGTAACTGGGTAACACGATACCTCTTGGCAAGACTGGTATCAGAACTCAAGCTTCTGACTACCCGTAACGACTGTCAAGGATCATCAAATGACAGCCGTGACCAACGGCTTAGCGTGCTTTCCGAGGCACGGAGGAAACTCCGTAAGTTGAAATACCATCCACGGACCAACCTCGTCAAGCGTTGCTTAATCTTGATGATCGAACAGTGCGGCTGTTATTATTTAGCCACGAGCTCCTATATATATATATATTAATAGACAAGTGTTATTATAATATAAATGACTTTTTGACAGACTCCTTTTAAATGTTTGAATGTTTGTATTATTGTTTAGATGGTATTGTATTGTATTCTTATGAAATTTTATGCCGACATTCTGGAATAATTATTTTGTTTTGACTTATTTTTCTTGGAGCTCGTGGCTTGCGAAGTTTAATTGACAACATTGTAAGACAAACTGTAAATTTAACCTCGTGTTAGCAACTAACTCTGAATTAAGTTTCTTGTGCAAGTGAGCCTTAGTATTTTACGTATTAATTTCGCCTTTTTTAAAGACCCACGTCGCGACCATAATTTCATCGACAAAACTGGACGCACATGTAAAAAGGTTCGCCACCCCTGCAACAGATCGATGCCACAGTATAATACACTTGTCAATTAGGATATTGGACGTCGATATAACAAATTGTGGACCGGTCTGAAGTGCCCTACCTACTGCAATCAATTAGCGAATTGTTTGTATAAGTCGAGCATTCGCTACTTATTGTCGTTCGAATATTGCCGGCTCGGTATTACTGTCATGCAATACTTGTAATGCATTCATCTGTTTATGAAGGTTTTAAAGGATGTTGTACGCAAACTGATATAGTCGCTCCATTTCAAATTTCTATACTTTTTTTTTTAAAAGTTACGGCGGACTGTGATTGGAAGGTACTACAATGTTCGGGTAGAGAGCTTACCAAATAAAAAAATCTTTAATAAGGTGTCCTAAAGTGCAGAAGTACTAAAATGGCAATGCGATGACTATGCCACTTTCCATAGAAAAATTCAAACCTCTTTATCCTCAAATACACGCTACTATTATCTGTCCAAAATTACTACTGCTTGCGTCTAGATTCCTTACCGCCTTTACATACACATACATACATATACATACCTACCCAGAAGATGCATGTTAACACACGCATCTTCTGGGCTCGATCGTTCCATTGTAGATTCATCCATCGCTTTCCATCAAGTGAGATCCAGATCAAGAGCTGGCTCATCACAAAATATTTTTTTTTAAAAAGAATAGGGCCACTAAACGAAAAAGATAGCACAACGTTAACCTTAAGACAATACCATAAAGAAACGCTTACGTTTACAACACTTTTCTCCTCTATTGCTCAACATTGAACTACAGCACTATCCTCAATATATACCATACGCTATAAAAGCGAGTACACACTGATAGACCGCTTGTGCAGCCACCGACAGTCGCAATAATCCGGACAGCTCCGGCATGTCAATTACGGTATTGAACGCTATAACACAGAAGCTGTTTGAAATGCAGATGAATGATCAACTGACTGTCTGATACTGGCCTAAGTGGAAATGGTTTGGTTCTTAGAATGTTCCTTTGATGAATATTTGGTACTTTAGTTAATTGGAAATGATACAGAGATCAAGAATGCAACTTATGTGGTATATATGTCTCTATCCTACAAAATAGTACAATGAATTTGAATACTATAAATTAGGTGTTCTCGAATCTAACGTAGGTTGACTTGTAAAGTGTAGACGAACCTTAGTATGCATGAAAATATGGAAGTTCATCAGAATAACACAGCAAGATCGATAAAACGCCAGAAATAGCCATAATCAGACATGATAATTATTCACATTCCGAACTGAAATCCGTTAAAACTTTAATGACATCTCGGCATGCTCATCTGAGTGCAGTTTATTTGCTCAACTCGAGCACGGTGGGAGCACGTACGTAAATAGTCGACTAGACCGAGTTTGCTATTCGGCTCTAATTTAATTCGCGAAACACTCAGACGGCCTAAAAAAATACACTCATTTGAAATTCCAATGCAATTGCAGACGTGTCCTTTTTATAATCCCATTTGGATGCACTCCGGGAGAGCCTCGATTAGGAAAAGCCTCTGTTTACGAAATTACACTGGTCTGTATGAATTCTGTGCTGTAAATTCTCGCAAACGAATTTAATTCAGAGATAAACTCTAGTACGTCCTGCGGGAATTGCGTAGGCACTCGGTTTTATGTTGTGAAGTGAATGAAAATGATTCGCTTTTGAAAAGATAACGGCTGTTGGTATCTGTGAGATTTTAATGTTGGAATGCTATTGAGAACATTGAAATGAAGATGGCGTTGAAGTAAATAATTTGTTCTGATTATTACGTTTAATAGAGATAGCACACCAAACAGATTCGAATACAGAACGTCGGATGTCCATACCAATCATAGTTCTTAGTCTAACTTTATCATCCCCAGTATTCTTTCAGTTCAAATTTGAGCCAATCACAAACTCAGGTGAATCGCGTAACTTCGTCGGCTTCGCGTCGTTAGTTAGCTCAGGAGCCAGGTCCCAACAACAGTCTTTGAATGGATTTTGTTCATAAACTACGCACAATTGCTTCCGTGTTCCATTTCATTTGCATGATAGCAAGGCTAAAGTTTCACGTTTCTAACTATATGCAAAGTACATGCCGTGTATGTAATGAAGATTTCTGAATTAAATATATATCAAGTGTGACGTTTTAGAGCCAGACCTTACTGTGCTGGCAGGTTGAAATGTATTCACTGCAACACGAATAATTTATTCTGAAATTGTTTTAAATTTAAACTGTTCATGTCAAATGTTCCAAAGCCGTTTCAGAGGCAAAAGGAGATTTCCTTTGACCATTTATGACACGATCTCTGTACCGTAGTCCGTAGTCTGCCGACCAGCACTTTCATAATATAATTCTTTTCATAAATCACTGCCAGACTATCTCCGAGGCAAGTGTTTTAGACTGCCGCGTTAGGATTATCACATAGTCACGTAGATTCCTTCCTTCTTTCTTAGCCTGAGTCAAGGGAATAAACTTGCTCTTGTAATCTGTAAACATGTTATTTTTAGAATATCTTATCTGTGTTTGTAGGTTTTGTCTTGATTTGTTGACGCTTGTACTTTTTGCTTTCGAAATAAATAATAATTAAGGCCCATTACTTCTCTCACATAGAGGTCCCAGGTCCATAGGTGCGGTCCATAGGTGTCCCAGTAGTGGGAACATTATAAGCCTGATGATGATGCTTATCATGTAAAACGCATAAACAAGGAAGATACACGAACAGCATGACTTGCGTGCAGACGGGATTAGGGACGCGCCTGGAATACCCTCACTCTAGGCCTAAACGAACATATTTGGCTAGAACTTTGCAAGTTCTATTTTCCTCACTTACGAAGCAAAACTTTTACCAACTGAATAATGAACCGTATCACAGCAATACGGAACCGAAAATAATCATGCACTTACAATAACAAGCTACCGTCCAAATTGACAAGTGCCTGAAGTGCTCCAAAAATATCTGCGTCGCTCCACAATGATTCCGCACCGGACGGCGATAATGTGCGCTGAATAAGTGATGGGGCTGCAAATAGTGCAGGCGCGCCACCACGCTTGTGAACTCAGCCTTAGTTTTTCATGTGAAACCGCGTTTTCATGGTAGGCAAACAATGAAAGTTGTACAATATTGTTACTGTAACAGATTTTTGTGGGAACTCATGGTGCTGGTAGAAGACACTACATTGGCAGTTCACATAGTGGACCGATGACCTGGTAAGAGTCGTGGGAGTTCGCTGGATGTTAAAAAGCACAATACCAGTCGATGTGGTTAGGAAGGCCTATGACAAGCAGTGGACGTCTTTTGGCTGCATTTATGGATATGTTGATAACTATGCTAATAACATTGCATGCAGTAGGTAAACTGTGTGAGACATGTATCCAGCAACGCGAAATCATGTTGTATTTTTACAAGGCTTAGTAGCTGTTATAGATTCATCCTTAAGAATAGATTCTTTATTACAATTATTTACTGTCAACTACAATGTGTACTGACTAAGTGATGCGGCTGCAAATAGTGCAGCCGCAAAAATGCTTTTGTGTACTCTGCCTTAGATTTTCACGTAATAGTGATAAATTAAAAGGTTGTTATCGTTTCGTCGTCCTTTTTAGCAGTATTCAAGTGAATTGACTCTAAATAAATCGTCGTTTAAGCTTGCTATCAATTAACTTCTGTATCCGGAGTAAAAATAAATAATTGCAAATACTGTAGGTTACAAAAACTGTAGTGTTTTATCTATTTTAAGAGTAGATTAACTAAAGTAGCTCGGAAACGGTCGCTGTTTTTAGAGATTGAGCTCGCAATCTATCAGAGTGGACGGTAATTAGTGGTAAATTGTTGATGTGGCTGCAAATAGATAGCAACGGGACACTTTTGTTTGTGCTTTAAAATAGCCCAGTGAATTCTGGACAGCAGCAAACTGGCAACCTTTCTAACTGGCTAACTTTATTCGTTGTTACAGAATGAGCATTATTTGTGTCTAGAGAGCTTTAGTGTGTTCTGCTCACCTACAAAAGCTTAATACAAGCTTGGAATCACAGACAGTAATTATTCGTGTCCGCCTAATTTGCGCTGCCTGAGTGCAACTTTCAGCAGACTGTCATAGGCGTCAGTGGGCTTAGTGTGAGTTTTTACTCACGCTCATTCGCGTTAACGTAAACGTCAATTTGTATTGAAACTGGATAAGAACCTTCTGGTGATAATAAAAAGAAACCTCTTTTTTAGGGTTCCGTACCTAAAGGGTAACAACGGGACCCTATTATTAAGACTCCGAGATCCGTCTGTGTCTGTCCAACCGTCTCTCTGTCTGACTGTCTGTCTGTCTGTCTACCTATCTATCTGTCCGTCTATCACCAGGCTGTATCTCATGAATGGTGATAGCTGGATAGTTGAAATTTTCACAGATGATGTATTTCAGTTGCCGCTATAACAACATATACTAAAACAGAATAAAATAAATATTTAAGTGGGGCAAACAACAAACATGATTTTTTTTTGCCGTTGTTGCGATAATGGTAGGAACGGAACCATTCGTGCGCGAATCCGACCGCACTTGGCCGGTTTTTGTATACAAATTGACATAAGAGATCGTTTACCTTATCTCGATCGAGTGCGTTAAAAAACTCGAAATAAGCACACAGATGGTCTATTGGTCGATGAGGATAACACTCACTGACATTATTGACAATGACTGGTTTGTATAGACATTGCCACGTCTAGCAGCGAGCGCATAGACATCTCCGTTCTTTAAAAAAATCCGAAACTTAAAAAAAAAATATTTTAAATGTAAGTAATCATTTTAGCTAGCAAACGGTCATCATTGCTTGCAAGGGCAAGCAATCAATCACAGTGGGCTGCAAAGTGCACTGAATAATTGATGCAGCTGCAAATAGCGCACATGGCTGCTTTTGTGCGCTCTATTTCCTCTAGAGGTTTTTGCCACTTTAATGGCACAATTTTAGCTGGGTAAACTGGGTATTATTCTCCACACACGAAACCAAATTGTAATGTCTTCCCTTAAAAAAAACTCCTCCTAAAATAAACTAAACGAAACAAATCATCCAGGATATAATTCCTAAAATCAAACAACATCAAATAAATCATTAGCAAAATCATAATAATTCTTAAAGAGAAGAATTGGGCTTAAATCATTGATTTATTACGCATCCCTAAAGCGGCCTTGAGAAGCGATAATAAATGGAATATTAACGTTCATTTCATTGGGAAAGCAGCTAAGAAAGGGCAATTTTAAGACTCGCAAATACGCAATGATTTATACCTCGATGATATTTTATTATGGTTATAAAACATACCCGTATCACGAGGAAACCCTTCCTTTATACCTTAGAACATAATTTCCTTCAGCGTTGACAATATTGCCAGTTGTAAAAAATATATTTTGTAGATTTCTTTTCACAGTAGGCTCGTTATTACAGACATTGTTCGCTGAATTGCGTCGTTTTATATCGGCTTAAATGTTAATGTTTTTCTTTTTGGTCGTTATACGAGTACCTACTAGGGACTGCTTAGTGTTATTTTCGTATTTTATATTTTTCCTAAAATACTTCTTATAGAGCAACGTCTCTTTAATATGTTCGTACACGAGTGCTTCTGTTCATCGCTTACTCGACTACAATAGCTTATACCGTAAATATTAGTTAAGCTAAACAACAAAAGGAACTCATTCGCGGAAACGTGCACGGTCGCTGCACTAAATATTTTGTTCAAGAAACAATTTGCGTCACTTTAGCCAGTCGCCGTCTAGCGTTAAAGTCCAAATTTCCAGCTCAAAATTTTCAAGTTCCTTTTAAAGCAGAACTATCCATTACAGAGCATATTTTTCTAAGATAAAACCCCACTTTTAACTAGAATAAAGGAAGCTGTACAATGAAGGCGTGTGTGAATGTGGTGCCAAAATATGTATCTTTTTTGCAAGATTCCGTGAGGGAAGTTTAAGCGTCTGGCGCGTCCCCGCCGCGGCGTCGCCTCCTAGGGCGCTTAAAATGTTGTGAAATGGTCAGACAATATTTGGGTAAAAAAGCATATTACCTACTAAAGAAGAGGGCTTGTATACAGAAACTTGAAAGTATTTATTATAGTTTAATCATTCACTCATTCAGAGCTCATTTGTATTATTTGAAAATCCTTTAAAATAATAATGCATCGTAACATGATAATATCTTTAGTATTTTCGTTTTTAGGGTTCCGTACCCAAAAGGTAAAAACGGGACCATATTACTAAGACTCCGCGGTCCGTCTGTCTGTCTGTCCGTTTGTCACCAGTCTGTATCTCATAAACCGTGATAGCTAGGCAGTTGATATTTCTGTTGGCGCTATAACGACAAATACTAAAAATTAAATTTGATAAAATAAATATTTAAGTGGGGTTACCATACAAAAAACGTTTGTTATTTTTATAACCACTCATAATAACGTAGCTGAAACCTAATACTCATGACTTTACATTATTCATTATCTCAAAATGAAATCTGTTATGTGAACTTTATACTTTTCCATTATTGGTTCAGTAAACAATTTCATAATAATGCTTTCTGACTGGGCTGCCACTGAGTAATTTCCAACAGAAAAACCCAATTAAATCCTGTCCGACCCTGGTATCGAACCCAGGTCCCCGAACTCAACAGTCGCGCTAGTTGGTAAGAGGCCAAAGGGGCAATTAACAATGTAGTCGATGCCGTGTTTTGCGATAATGGTACGGAACCCTTCGTGCGCGGGTCCGACTCGCACTTGGCCGGTTTTTTAATGTATTATCATCATCCACCACCTGCACCACCCAGTGTCCTGATGTCTGTTTAGCGACGTTGGACAAGACAATCGTACCTTAGCAGCATTTTAACACCGCTGCTTCACCATCGAGCTTGTAATTGCCAAATTTATGGCACCCTACACTAACGTAATTGTGGTCTGCGACGGTGGCATGTATCACTCCAAATTAGATTCAGAGGAAACTGGCAAAATGGCTGTCAACGAAAGTGGGCACCGCGTTATTTATCGCTGGGTGCGATGCAAATACGTGGCTCGTTGACAACCCCGTGTTTTATGGTGCTAAGATATGGGCATAATGGGTAGAACATAGGGACATGGCATTTTGGGTAGGGACGGTAAAGGATTAACGTGCAGTCGACTGGAGAAGGAATGTGGAGAATAGTCATCCTTGTAGATGTCTCTTTGTCCTACAGTGATCAGGACTCATTTTTATGCATCCAGCATCCTTTCGGCGTTTCTTATCTAACACCCTTTAATTATTTTATTTTGTCAGTGTGGACCTTGTGTTGTCTGAAATAAATAAATTATTATTAAAATTTATTATTTACCATTTAAAATAATACATCTGCAACATGCACCTTTATCGATAGTCATAAATACTTCTGAATTGTATCTTACAGCGTTATTAGCCTTCCTAGTGTAGCATATACACCACTTTCATAGTCTACAGCCAAACAATATATGGTTTTTTGTAGATAGTAAACGTTCACTGTGAAAACTTTAAAAATATCATCAAATTCAACAAACAGACAGAGCAAATAACTTCAAAGCTCACAACACAAAAGCAAGACATTAAAAAGATTCAGAAACAGGGCACAAACCACCACTTGCTTGCTTAAAAGTTCCCAGCACAACGACTCCAGTCTCTTTCATGCAAAACTTCAACTGCGCTTCAAAAATAGCTAATTATCACAATGAACGAGATAAGCACGACACGTACATTCCTGAACAGGTAAAACTTTAGAACAAAAGCGGTACAGAGAAAACTGGGAAACAAATCCTTTGAAAATTTCATCTAAACAGCTCTTTAAACGCAACCTTAGAATGAAAGTGACCTAATACAAAATTCTTGTAATTTCTGATTTTGCCCTGTGGTGAAAGAAAGCCCGAATCATCATCATCATCATTTCAGCCAAAAGACGTCCACTGCTGGGCATAGGTCTCCCCCAAGCGTCGCCACACTGATCGATCCTATGCGTCTCGCATCCATCGGATTCCCTTTAGTACTAAGTCACCACTATACTTTTTTAGGATTCCGTACCCAAAGGGTAAAAACGGGACCCTATTACTAAGACTCCGCAATCCGTCTGTCTGTCTGTCCGTCTGTCACCAGGCTGTATCTCATGAACCGTGATAGCTAGACAGTTGAAATTTTCACAGATGATGTATTTCTGTTGCCGCAATAACAACAAATACTAAAAACAGAATAAAATAAATATTTAAGTGGGCTTCCATACAACTAAAGTGATATTTTTCGCCGTATTTTGCGATAATGGTACGGAGCCCTTCGTGCGCGAGTCCGACTCGCACTTGGCCAGTTTTTTGAAGACTGTTTACTCATTACCCACAATTATTTTTTTTGAGTTATGTCACTCTCTTTCTGAGGGTGCGAACTGTGTTCAACATCTAACTGCGGGCTCGCCAGTTGTTTGAAACTCTGCCCGCTCGAGGCTCGAGGCGTCTTCTTTAATTTATTTTCGAAATTAACTTCAAGACGCGACATGGCTAAGTTGGGCGAGATAAGTCTTACCTTGTTCTTGTGAGAGAATGTTTTTAATGTATTTGGTTTATATTTTTGGCGTAAGTTATGTCATGGACGGCCTTTGCGTCTTCTCACGATGCGTGCCTGAAGACGGACGGACGGCACTCCTAAACGAAACGTGTGGAATGGCGCAGATAAATAATATCTTTCGGAAAAACTTTTTCGCAAAATAATGAACCGACTTCAAAAACAAAACACTAAAAAGTGCAAAACAACTTTCGTTTCGGAAGTCGGTGTCTTTCGCACCTTATGTTTTTACCCGACTGCCGAAGGAAGGTAATGTGTTTATTATCGTTTTGCGACATTGACTGCCGAAACGGAAGTTTTTTTTGCACTTTTTTGTATTTAGTTTTTGATGTCAGTTTATTTTTTTGCGTAAATGTTTTTATTTCTCTCTTTTTAGTTTTAGTTCACCATCACTACAAATTGAGCAAATTCCATAGTAAAGGTACCTTACTATGGAACTTGCTCAAAGGATTGACAAAATACCCAAAATAACTCAATTTACACATTCGCGCTGTTTGTCGCTAAAGAGTTCGGTTGTATGCCCCATATCTTGAAAACTGCCTAACCGCACTATGACCTAAGTTGAGAGATACTTAATCCAATAAAAAAAAAATAGTTACAATGCGATGACTAGTTTCGGAGAAATGCGTGGAGGAATATACATACATACAAACATACATAAACATAACGGATCCATGCGGACGACGTCACGGGGTATCCATTTTTTATATACCAAAATCTTCTCCAGTACTTTTCTAAAAACCGCATCAAAATTGGTTCAGCCAAACATGAAAATTGCGGACAAACATACATACAAACATATAGGTCAAACTGCGAACCTCATTTATTTTGAATCCGGTTAAAAATGCATTTTACAATGTACGTAAGTACGAAAATATTAATAAATACAGAAGCATACAAAGTTATCCTCTCTGACTCTCGCGTAACTTTTCATGCTAGTTTCTTGGCTGCCTTATTTTTTTATTCCCTACCATACCTTGTATAAAAACCCTAATTACATTCTGTACGCTCTGGCAACACAATGTAGTACTAACAGACAGACCCACGTATATCATACATACGCATTGTAACAAAGTACAGAAATTCTTAACTACACAAAGAGACTGTGTTCTTCTTACATTGTTATTTAATTCTAAGAGAAATGAGCTTAAGCAAGTAATCGTTTTCAGCCGACTTCAAAAAAGGAGGCGGTTCTCAATTTGAATGTTTTTTTTGTATGTTTGTTACGCGATTACTCCGTCAATTAAAGACCGATTTTGATTTGTTTTTTGTTTGAAAGGGTATACTCTCGAGGTAGTCCCATTGTTACTTACAAAGTCAAGATCTGATGAAAAGATCCCATGGATATCGAGGGAAAATATAGTGATTTTGGTATTTTCATCTACATTACAAGCATTTGCATTCAGAAAGTATCAATTGGTGAAGTGGAACTGGTGAAGAAGAAAATTTAATTGAGGAGTTATGTTACATCGATTCGATGAATCACTTATGATTGAGCCTTACCTACAACATCATGCTCCGCGCTTGTAACATTAAAAAAAATAAGTTCATTGGCAGCTGTCTATAGTCTACGAAATTTAAACCGGCCAAGTGCGAGACGGACTCGTGCACGAAGGGTTCCGTACCACTATCGCAATAAAACGGCAATAAAATCACGTTTGTTTTATGGGAGCCCCACTAAAATATTTATTTTATTCTGTTTTTAGAATTTGTTGTTATAGCGGCAACAGAAATACATCATCTGTGAAAATTTCAACTGTCTAGCTATCACGGTTCATGAGATACAGCCTGGTGACAGACAGACAGACAGACGGACCGCGGAGTCTTAGTAATAGGGTCCCGTTTTTACCCTTTGGGTACGGAACCCTAAAAATCACAATACCAATGATAAGTATGTTTTGGCTATAGGTAACAATGTGGATCTCGAATAGTTATATGACGGTTATAAAGCAAATTTAAATAAATATTTCTAATGAAAATGGTATCAGTTCAGTTCAGTGGTATGGATCAGTTCTAGATCTGGTGATGATGTAGGCACTGGAACTCTAATAAAACAACGTATCCCAGTCCCAGTATTTAGGCTTGTTAGAATTGTTATGAGAAGCCCTCTGGCTATAAAAAGGTTTCCACTGTAATATAAGGTACCAAATCTAAAAAGAGAAAAATAAAAACTTTTTAACAAAAGAAATAAATCGGCTTCTAAAACAAAACACTCATCATTCATCATTTCAGCCGAAAGACGTCCACTGCTGGACATAGGTCTCCCCCAGACGTCGCCACATTGACCGATCCCGTGCGTCTCGCATCCACCGCCTTCCCGCAACCTTAACCAGGTCATCGGTCCACCTAGTGGGAGGCCTTCCAACGTATCATCTGCCGGTTCGCGGTCGCCACTCTAGAACCTTTCTGCCCCATCGGCCATCCGTTCTGCGAACAATGTGCCCTGCCCACTGCCACTTAAGTTTGGCAATTCTTCCAACACAAAACGCAACAGCAAAACAAAACACTACAAAGCGTAATTAACTTTCTTTTCATATGTTATTTATGTTTATTTTCTCGTATAGATTATTTTCATTGTTGCAATTTCTATCACTGCAATCGTTCAGCAATAATTCTCAACTCAAAAGCCACAAATTAAAAGTTTATGTCTTGTTCCGGTGAATTTAGATACTACCGAAGCTGTCTCTATAAAATGAATCTTTCAAACTCACAGTATTCTACCGATTTCATCGAAGAAACCCACCAAACTATTTTCTCCTGACTCCTGTTCGAAGATTTGCAAGTTTCGTATAACAAGATAACACGGAGTTAGGTACATCGTCAGTTACGGGAGATAATTTATTACTTTACATGGCGCCTGACATATTTGAAATTAAATGCTTACATAGTTTAATTGGTTATTTAGTTCTAATATTTGAGAAGTTTTAGTGAGTTTAAGGCTGCGTTTTAGTTATGTTGGAGTTCTGTACGATAAATGGCAATCTGTATGGTTTTGGAACGTAGAACTTATTCTACACACACAGGGCTACAGGCTGATGATGTGCCCACTGCTGGGACACAGGTGTCCTCTCTGTGGGAGGAGGCGGGTTGTAATCTACCACGCAGGCACAGTGCGGGCTGTTGAATGTCTTCGGTATTTTGGTTCTAGGACATGCCGGTTTCCTCACCTTGGTTTCCTTCGCCGAAGTAAAGCGCTTGTCTCGTCTGGGTTTAAACCCACGACCTACAACTCGTAAGTTGTGACTTCTGGCCACCACTACACTCTGACAGATTTACTTAACAAACTTCCCGGAACCACCAGATTTTAGCCTATTTGTTGAAAGAAGTTCATTTGTTACCACAAAACAGAGAAAAAACCTAAGACCTACACATCCTCCTTTTATCCAAAAACTTGCATGCAGAACTCCAGAATCACAACAACATCGTTAGCAACGATACAATCCTCGTATTTGGGCTAAGTTAGTTGCAACAGGGCCGAGCATAAAGGAGCAAGGAAGATTGGTCCACAGAGCACAATGCGAGCCCATTGTTGGCGCAACAAAGGCATGGATCTATTAATTAACCCCGGACAGATCGCTCTTGTGTTACACTATGCAATCATAAATGTACTTCAGAACCTACATTCTGCTACGGTATTGTGTTTTTGCTTGGGTCGCATCGCATAGCTTCGCTTGCATGGAATTATCTCGTAGCGCGCTACGAAGTTCGTAGACCGTTGCTACGAAAATCGTAGCAGTGTCTATGTGATTTTAGTTATTTTTAACTCCCGATGGAAAAAGAGGGGTGTTATAAGTTTGAAGTGTGTTGCTGTGTATCTTTGTGTCTGTCTGTGGCATCGTAGCGTCTAAACGGATGAACACATTTTCATTTAGTTTTTTTTTTTAAAGGTATTTTTGTCGAGAGTGTTCTTAGCTACGTTTGAATAAAATCGGTTCAGCCGTTCAAACGTTATGGGCGTTTTACTGTTTGAATCGGGGTGTTTACGCAAGATATCGTGTCATAATTACGTGTTCAATAGATTGCCGATCGAAGCGTATCTACTATGTACCAGATAAATTATGTAGCATGAAATAAAAATGTGCCAGAGTTTTTTTTAAATTTTGAAATTTTTACGAATGAATTAAATTGGTCTTTGTTGATCTGTAAATCTTATTTTACACTCCTGATATAATAAATCTAAAATTAATCTTGACTCCTTATCAGTTGAATGAATTTTGGAACACAGGTCGACCTTGACCTGGATTAGGACATAGGAAACTTTTGCCCGGTGTAAGTTCTCATGGGATAATATTTACGCGAGCAAAACCAAACAAAAAAACTAAAAGCTAAGTTACTAAATATACTTATAGGCAAAAAAAAAACATTTCCCATTGTGCACTAGTCAGGACCTTTTCGCTTTTCTATATTCTACTTTCAAGTTAACATTGTACCTAAAATAATTGTAAACTGCCGAGCAATGAAAAAGTTCCACCCACAAAATGCCGACAAACACCTTAATTTAATTTTTTCATGTTTAATTTAAAATTTGAACACAATATTTACGTTTTTAGTTGGTAATATTCTGATGCGCTGTTAAATGTACTTCAATATTGCAGACGGCGTCATTAAGCTAGCCTTTCCCGTTTAGGAGTAATTTGTTGCTATGTCACTGGAACTTTTTCATTGCTCGCGAGTGTATAATGTGGTGGCCAGTGGAGAGCAGTGGTGGCCCAGTGGTATCGGCCGCGACTTACAAGTTGTAGGTCGTGGGTTCGAGCTCAGGCACGCGCTTTAATTTGTGTAAATTATTTCATCACCACTGCTCTCAAACCGGTGAAGGAAAACATCGTGAGGAAACCGGCATGTCCTAGAACCAAAAATTCGAAGACATGTGACATCCACCAACCTGCACTGGGCCCGCGTGGTGGATTACGGCCCATTCCCTCTCACAGAGAGGAGGCCTGTGTCCCAGAAGTGGGAAAATTAATAGGCTGATGATGTGATGTGATGATGTGTGTATAATGTGGTATACATACATACCTATATATACAAAATATACGTAGCATCAGTATAGCATATACAATATATATATATATATACGTAGTTATATGTATCTCGAGGGAGATCCCTTCTCCAAACACGTGTTAAATGTTGATAGCTGTCCATTAAACCCTTTGAGCTCATACACGGCAGTCAGGAAGTTGCAGTATGTAAATGACCCTACAAACTTTAACCGTTTTGTAGGGAAAATAATATTGGCATTGCTTATTTTTGTTTATTATTATTTGAAATTTATAACAGTCTAGCTGACCCGGCAAACTTTGTTTTGCCATAAAAACACCAAACATTCATCTACCCTACCCTACCCTACCTACCCTACCCTACCCTACCCTACCTACCCTACCCTACCTACCCTACCCTACCTACCCTACCCTACCCTACCTACCCTACCTACCCTACCTACCCTACCCTACCTACCCTACCTACCCTACCTACCCTACCTACCCTACCTACCCTACCCTACCTACCCTACCTACCCTACCCTACCTACCCTACCCTACCCTACCTACTCTACCCTACCCTACCTACTCTACCCTACCCTACCTACTCTACCCTACCCTACCTACTCCACCCTACCCTACCTAAGGTAAGATACCAATGTTTTTAATTCTTATTTTTTTTTTCATAATAACCTTCTCCTAACAATAACAAACACAACAAAAAAAGAATTAGCGAAATCGGTCCAGCCGTTCACGCGTGTTGCCGTGACCAAGGGAAATAGGGATTCATTTTTATATATATATGTATACTGAGTCTATAGTCTCTATTAGGTGTATTCAATCAAGGTCCTGAGTCAACACGATAAAAAGATATGGGTAAGTTTAGATTTTCGCAAAAATTATATTTGCCCATATCTTTAAAACTTTGCCACCAAAAAAAATTATACCAATTTTATTATGGCGGATAATGGGTAGGTACGGAACCCTCGGCGCACGAGTCCAACTCGCACTTGGCCGATTTTTATTATCCTCACTAATATTTTACTATCAACTTTCTCAACAAAACACGATTACTAAATAATACAAAACCACTAAACAACGTTCTATTTTACCTAACAACTTAATCATTCGACATAGAAAACTTCAAGGAAACATGAGCTCCAACCACGGCCAAAGTTTATATATTCTACGTGCGCCACTAAATCGTCGGCAGTGTTGGTGTTTAGAAAAATAAAAGTAAGTAAAGAGCTCCCGACATATAGGGGTATAACAGACATGATACTTTAACCGGCGATTTTGCGACTGCAAGCATGAGTAGCGTTTTGTGACTATTGTGTTGGACCGCGATAGCTAAATCGCGCTTTTCAACGTTTGCTACGTTGCTGCATTGCGATTTTGCGACTTGCTGTGTTTCAGCCCAGAGTCAAAACAATTGAGCATCAAGCCGTGTTCCGCAGATGCCAAACCTGCAAACTGGCATCAGAATTAATGCTGGGCGTAGCGTGCAGTCGAGTTTCTGAAAATCGACTAAATTACTGACTAACCTCTAAGCACCGCAAACTTTCAGCTCCACATAAAAGTATGCGGTCTTTAGAGCTTTAGGTGTGTTAATATCAAGTTCCCAAAGTGCGACTAATCGCTGCTACTAAAAATATCATGTCTGCTTTACCCCTTAGAGTTCCCGGCATGTGGAGAACACTTTATTACGCTCCTTACAGACGGATCGCAGACGGTATCTATGTAATAAAGTACTCGTTTTTTGTGAAGCACCGAATTTTGGCTGCGATACGAATTTAGTTACCCACATTTTCTTGTTCAAGGATTTAGCTTCTGGAAGGATGGAGGACGTTTGGCGGATGCTGTGGATGTTTTTAAAGTTGATACTGGCTGTAATATTTTTGAAAATAATGGACTTTGACTACTTTTTATCAGAGAAACTCGACTGTAACATTTTATTTGCATGCTTTAAAAGTGACTCAGCATTCGGCGATGATCATGCGCGTGTTTTTCATGTGGTAGATAAGGTTAGGTTATAGTATGTAGAAAAATAAAGCCTCTGAAGATATATGAATAAAACGTATGAGCGTTACCAGCACTTAGAAACACATCGTCCAAATGAAACCTCCTTCGGATCTTACTTATTCAGACATCACCCACTCGAATACATCAAAGACATCATCGACATCATTGACTTCCAAATTCAAATCATGGCCCATTATGTACAACCATCTCACACCACGGCTACCAGTCCACTTCCACTTTTATCCCACATAACAAAGCTGAGCAATTAATTTTATTACAGGTTGATGCCGGCGCGTTTGTGCGTGAACCGGTGGTTACGCATCGCGGAGCCGCGAGGGTCCTTCGGGGAGACGTCAAATAAACTTTGCAATCTCTCTCATAAAGCTTAGCTACAGATAAGGTGGAGAACAGAAGTGGCAAAGAACGGTGAAAGAAACTGACAGAATTTGAGAAAGGGCTGTAACTTATCAAAATACGAGTACATAATGTTTCTTTCACCGTTCTTTCCAAATAAATGCAAAGGCAACCAAGCTCATTTCATACAGATGCCAATTTGAGATACAAAACCTGATCCCAACCTAATGATACGATCTTAACATTAGGTTCTCTATGTATCTCTTTGCGAAAGATACAAAAGCTGATCTTCATAACTAGGTACAGTCAAGGGTCAAAAGTGCAGTCAAACTCTCCCAAAACTCAAATGGCTAGCTTTTGTAGAAGAAGTTAAATTATCCACAACAGATTTAATATTTTGTTTAGAAATTAGAGAGATTATTCCTACTAACTGCGAATAGTTGAAATTCTGCTGCCTACAAAAATATTGCCTTTTCTGTTTTGGTAGAGTGTGACTGCACTTTTGACCCTTATAGTACATACACAGTTAAATCAAGACAATTTAAACTGTCACCTCTACCCCAACCCTACTCTGTGTCCCGTACACACCATGCACTTGACAACAGGGTAATAATTAAAGGCAAAACGGCTAATCCTTGCCGACGAGCAAACACGACGCGGCGTTGTTTACACGCACATATATATCGCTAATAAATATTAAACGGCTGCGAACTGGCGGATCTCCGTTTTTACTGAACATTGTTTTTTTTTTTGTTGTTAATCGCATTATAGATTTTTTTTTCATGGCTCTGCAGCAGAAGTTAATACACGGACAGCTCGCAATTGTATTGGGTTTTGTGCAGGTTGGTTTTGATAACTGAGCTGACAGTTTTTTTTTGCGAATTGTCTAGTTTAATGGTTAAACGCGCGTAAAAGTGTAAGGATTTTTTAATTTCTACGAGAAAAAAGAAAACAAAATTTTACATTCAGACACAACTAAGTAATAATACCGCAAAAGTATTGATAGCAAAGCAATCTGTATGCCTTCGCAAATTCCATTTTTCATATTCAGATTTATATTCTAAAACATATTCAAATAAACTAAACCCAGCTCAACTTCACAGCATAAATTCGTCCAATATGCGTTACGGATGATTTGATCTAAAAAATCAATTAGAATTTCTATGACAGTGACATCACTTTGTCACGCCAAGTGGCCTGATTGATGGGACTTGATGTGAATATATTTTTTCCCCATAACCCTTCGGTCAGCCATACATTCGTGTCATTCGGAATTGATTGCTTATGAAAAATGCCAAAAGTCGAGCGTGCGAATTTATTTGGGATGTCGATTGACGATGTACGATGTCAGTGATATCTATACTTAACAGGTACCATTTGAAGACAAAAGTGATTTCAAAAAACTGTATAATTAATCTATTATTTTCTTCCACAACAAAAAGGATCATCACATTGATTCCTATCAATAAACCACTTTTTCTAAAAACTTAGTATGATACATTTAAAATCAGAACACGTCATATCAATAAACAGACAATTTCAATTCACTGCCTGATATGAAACCACGTCAAAATTGCAAATGGCCACCAATAACAGATACGCAAATATAAAGCTAAGCTTCCAAATAACCTTGTTTAAATCCGTTTATCGTCAACAGAAGGTGAAAAAAACAAATTTACTTGGAATCGAATTGTCTTAGTTCCATATTTTGAGACACGCAACGCAATCGGAAATGGGTCAGGGTCTTACGTAAGGTTCTAAGCTATACAGCATGAGGTTTTGTTTGGTTTTCACTTTAAACCCACTCCATATGTCCTTTCTTTGTTATTGTTCGTCAATTCGTTGAGCTCCTTAAATTTTGAGATGAGCTGCACGGTTATTGACAAATTCGTGCACTGACTGGACAGGTCCACTCAATCTGGCTGGTTCTTTCCTCAAAAGACCATTTCAGACAGCAGTCTACATGGTCTTCACATGATCTAACCAAGATTTTGTCTGGACTTTAAAAGAGACTGTGACCTCTGAGTTTGTTTCGGCCTTTCTTCTCAGAGTAGTCAGACAGGAAACGCCGACCTCATCTAGTTTTAAAAAATATGATCGACATGTAAAAGTATTTGTACAAACCAACTTACAGAAATAAAATCATTTATCATAGAAAGACTTAACTTTGTTGATACAGACTGATACATTTTGTACAAGACAAGTGTAGTCCTAACTGCACATTTAAAAACAATTGAATCAACATTTTATTTTTTTCAGAAAACCTTAACCACCCAGCATAGTAAAGCATATAATCAATGAGAAAAATATTACCCACAAACGCACATCAAGTTACTTTAAGGCAATAAAGTTCTATTGCCGACCACATCACCTTTTACCATCAAGTCAAAAGCGAGCCTCTCAACAATATTTTATTTCCATAAACTACAAATGGTGAAAGCGTCCCGTTTTGTTAACAAACTACTAAAACCAAACCATAATGGTCTCTAACAACTCAATTTTATAACAACAACCTGTATGAAACACGGACATGTATGGCAAAATATCTTCTTGGAATCAAAACGATTTCGCATGCAACCGTGCGACAGGCGTTTTGTGAAAAATGTTACTGACAAAACACGCTAATGTCGATCCGACACGATAGCCTGACCGACCTACATACCGACTGTAGACGGTAATCGTATTTGTATTGAAACAAAGACTGATTATGATGGTCGATTAGTTAATTGGTAGGTAAAATAATTCGCCGGAGCCATGAATTTTCTCGTGATCAAACGTAGCCTATTTTACTCGTTATTACATCAGCTATCTACCAGTGAAAGTCCCGTCAAAATCGGTCCAGCCGTTTCAGAGATTACCTGGAACAAACAGACAGACAGACAAAAATCTTAAAAATTGCTTATTTGTTGTTAGTACCGTATATAGTTTCACGTGCATTCAATAAAACGTTGTTATTTTGATATTACATACAGACACTTCAATTTTATTTATTTGTATAGATAACACCAAAATATAAGCAATTTTATTCTAAGTTTCTTGCAATTTCATTCTAAGTTTCTTGCATCTACAACCCAAATATTATGGCAACATTCCTTGTTTCCTAAAATAAGACAATTTAAATTGATCCCTAGCACAAGACCGCAAATCTCAGAGATGCGGCCACAATAAAAATGTTCAACCACCATAAAATTACCCTAGTCACAATCAAAAACCGTCTAAAGAGCAGTAAACGCGCAATGTTCCTGGGCACGTCTCACATATGCCCGCGCGATTTATAGCGAACCTTTTTAACCGCCATGTTGCGTATATTTAAAAAAAAAACGCTCCACAAGAAAGGCCAGTGAAATATGTTATGTATCTTTCTGAAATTGTGATTGGGGTTCAGGGAGCGATAACTCCCACTTTATGACCCAATTTTTGTCGGATAAACAATGGAATTTGAAATTTTATCTCGATCACGCATCGGGGGTCGTTATCGACACAAGCTTTTTGAATATTAATTCTGTATGGATGTGTTCTTTCCCCGTAATTATGGATTTCCGATACAAACGCCGCGATTATGCGCCGCACATAAATATCGGAAATGACGGTACGTGTTTGAATGACTTTTTGAACTCGGAATTGGTGGCCATTGTGTTTATACAACGACCTGTTACGTTACGATGGCATGTGCTTACCGATACGTACATAATACTCGTAACTATAAAGGTTTACGTCTTTTTTTATAAGAATACTTTAACACTGAAGTGCCACAAAAGCAAAAAGCGTAGAAAAAGGGAAACAAGACGATCATTACCATCAACGCAGCACTTAGAATTTTAAAAACAACACTTGAATATTCATTCCATTTATACTGAAACCGCAAAGAATAGTTGAGCCTATCTTTATTGCTGAAGGGTGCATCTCAATGTCCGAGTGCTTCCGAACATTGTCGAACGAAGCGTCTGCCCTAAGGAAATGGCACTGTCATGCAAATTTAATGATCTTCGGAACTAATTACTTCTCTCCGCACACAGAAGAGATAAAGCCTCCATGTTTGTATAGTTTGGAACATTCTAGACTGAAGTTAGAAACATTCTAGTGCAGTATGTTTAGGTTGTAAGTTTCGCGTAATACTGAAGTTTGTTCTAGAGTTTATTATCGAGCGTATGAAATGTTTGAAGTCTGCGTCTTTATCTTATATCTTTTAATATTTGCTTTTCTAATAGAATTCTGGTGTAGAACTTGGTTCTTGCTTTAAGTTAGGTTGACTGCCTGGTGTCTGAAACTCCACGTCTAAGCGCGTATTTTCCGTTTGGTTAGGATTCGTCTTCCTCACTCGGTTCTTGCTTTATTAAACTTACAAAAGGATTAAAATAGACTGTGGAACGGTGAATATTTTTTACTTATCACTATTTGGTAGGTAGCTATTGTTTGGTATGTGAATGCTAATGACAATAACTACTGTTACTACAGATTTCACCGATAATGTTGGTGGTAGATAAACGTAATGGTCAATAAATCGATTGCTCTTTGCCCTGTCCAAGTTTATTTTGTTAGTGGCACATAGCAACGGGCACATATACGAATGACGATTACGTAACTAGCTTTTTTGGTAATCGAATATGATCGCTTCGTTCAACTTACCTTACCTTTTTATTACAAGGTGGTATTCCCACATTCTACTGTTTTTTATCCAGCAACACCTCAACCTGTTTAACGCTCGCGCTGCCACAGGTAAATAGATGGTTAACCCTGTACACCGCTCTTTCAACTTCAATCTAAACATTGCCACACGCCAAAATCCAGCCTGCAGCGTACGGGTTAAGCTCAACATACTGTTAGAAACTTTATTCCATACTAGCTGTTGCCCGAGACTTCGTCTGTGTAGCATAAGTCCTTCGAATATCCAATTTTTTTATATCGTGCAATAATATTGTGGATGTGTGGGCCCAGCAAATGCAGTGGTGGCCCAGTGGTTACGGCCCGACTTACGAGTTGTTGGTCGTGGGCTCAAACCCGAGCAGGCGCTTTACTTTGTGTAAATTATTTCATCACCACTGCTATCAAAACGGTGAAGGAAAACATCGCGAGGAAACTAATGTACTAGAACCAAAAATTCGAAGAAATGTGGCATCTACCAATCCGCAGTGGGCCCACGTGCTGGATAATAGAATAGAATGGTTCTTTATTTGCACAGAAAGTTGGTACAAGTTACAGATGCCCACTCTCTCTATAGGAGGAGGCCTGTATCTCCGCAGCTTGCCGGCAATGTTCCCAACTTTAAAAGGATGATGTGATGGGCCCGGCGCCGCTTTCCTTTGATTCACCATACATACTGCCACAACCCTTTCCACTCTCTAAAGAATGATTGCAGGGATAAAAACTGTCCTATGCCTGCCCAGGGTCTTAAACTATCTTCTTACCAAATTCCATCTAATTCGGTTTAGCGGTTTAAGCGTGAAAACGTAACAGACAGACAGACAGAGATACTTTCGCATTTATGATTTTAGTATGGATATGGATTTGTGCGAATAACTTCGGGGCTACATTAACTTAATTAATTTTCCATATAATTAATGTTACATTTAATAAGGCACATCGGTTATAATCGTGTTCGTTTAACGAAGCTCTTGTTCAAGTTATTCAGTTTAAGCTTCAGATATACTCGTAGTGTATGTAATGTTTTGGTTAATGAGTTGATGTTTACTGAATAATATATTATTATGGAGTTTGACGTATCATGGTTGTTTAATGAGAAGTTACAACATTTTGTTCGGTTGATACTCTGGTACAGTTTTACAACATTGAAAAGTTCTGTCATCGACAGTTACTAGCGAGACTGGTTCTGGATTCAATTCCCGGGTTAGGCAATCATATTGGATATTTTACATTAGAAATCTCTGAGTTACAGACTAGAACCATCTTGTCGAGGCCCCGATTAATGGCAATAGGTTCTCAGAAATGTGGGCATAGGTTCTTACATACCATTGAAATGAAATATGTATATATAACATGTTATGTTATGTTGTAATAATAATTATTAATTAAAATCATTTTTAAAACAAACTTTTTTCGTATTCTTCTCAGCAAACCCTTTCATTTGATACCCATATCATGGCAGTGCACAAAAAATAACTAGTCCGCCATCTTGGGTCGACCACCATATTGGATTTAGAATGACGTCGTCAATTGTGCTCCATTGGTGTAATTGCTGCAAGGCGTTCCAGTGCGAGGATAAACGAAAAAAATAATAAATTAGCTAACCATGCATTGTCATCCAAATTAAACATGTATGCAAAATTTCATGTTAATTGGTGGAGGATAACTGCTTTAAAATTCAGTTGCAAGATTTGACCCGAACACACTTACATACATTGCAAATTTGCAAGTTAAATAAAAGCTTGTATAAACTAAACCGTTATCCAAATCCAAATCGCAAAACCAAGTATTTCCAATGGTTGAATATATCACTGAAAATATACTGTTACACCATCCACACATTCCACGATAATCCGATCGCAAAAAAGGCCACAAATTAAAACCACACAGTGACAAAAAAAGCGGCGATATTCAAAACTTTCGCTCAGATGGCTCTCAATATTGCACTGTACCACAAATAGGTCACCCGTATGTTGTCATTGTTGCAACTCCCCAACAATAGCTAAATGGAACTGTTGTCAGCCCCCGGCTTTGTCCGATGTCTACTCGATGCAGATCTATGGGTTCCGTTCAATGTTCGTTTCAAAAGAAAATATTACGACACTATTGTTGTATTGATGTATTTTGTGACGTCAGCGTCTGAGGTTTCTGTTATGACAGTTTTATTCATTCTGCTTCTGGTTTGACTGGACTGAGATTAAATGTCAAAACATAACAGATTGTCTCAGTTTTGGGCTAAACTAATTTGAAAGGCTGCGTCACGGAGAAGACCGATATCCGTTTCATTTGGGGATCATAACGGAAGAAAGAAGAGTCTCATAAAAAGTAAAACAAATGATAATCGTCCCATTTAAAGTAATCCCATATCTAGACAGAAATCAAGTATCTACAACGAAGGTTACACAAGTCAGGTGACAGTCGCTCCGCGTTCCAATTTTGTTAATCTAGAATCTCATTCGTAAATAGAATGTCAAAACTCAGGGATTACCAACCTAAATACCAAATTACTGTCGTCCAATTCTTATCGCGGAGCTATCAATATTTGTAGGCTACCACAGATAGCCGGTTGCATGTCCCCGGCTACTAACATTAGCGGCAATAGCAGGGTTAAATCCAATCGATGGCCGAACGCGATTGATAATGAAATAGGACCTATACATCAATTGAATATATATGAGTCAGAGCTGACTCATATATATTCATATGTATGCAGTATGAGCTGGAAATTATTCCAAGGAAACATAGGTACCTACTTGTACTAATGGGATAAAACCCTATGTTCCTAAATCCAGCGCCAAACCTAATCTAGGTCATGTTGGTTCAAATCCGTTAAGCCGTTGAGGCGTCATTATAATATTCTATGTTCTTCAGTCGTTCCCTCATTACTGAGGATCGTGGTCACTGGACCCTTTTAAGCAGACAATCTGCCTCCATCGACGCCGGTACAAAGTCAAAGGACAGGCACATAATGTGCGTTTGGCTTTCCATGGGATTCGGAGCATCCGCCTCCAGCACCAAATTTCGAGTGCGTCTATCCTCTGTCTTTGTCTTGCTCTGATTGTCCACGTCTCATCTCTCCGTAGAGGAAAATTGGAAAAACCAGTGCTCTGATAAAACGGGCCTTGGTTTTAAAACTTATACCGCGATGTTTCCAGATGTTCTGGAGACGCGTCATAGCATCTGTAGCCATGGCTATCCGTCGCATTATTTCCGGGACGCATTATAAGTGAGGTATATTTTACCTCTCCACGTTGTGATTAAGTTATAGTTAAAACTCATGGTTTTGAAACGACGCGTCGACGGCTTGAATATTTTACATGAATGATTTTTAATGGTTTTTCAGTACTTTGCAAAACTCATATTACTCGTACATCACATCGTCACCTCTTATTATGTCCATAGTAGTCACGTTTGAATAATCTTCTGCTGCGGAAATAGCGATGGGCGTTGAATTAACGAACTAGTTAATTTGACCATCGACGTACAATGAACGATTCGACGGTTCACCGATTATCAACGAACTAGTTGAATTCGTAGACGGCTAAACTGAGACTCGACTACATTCATGTCGACTTGTAACGCGACGACCGACGCGAGAACTTAGTTGGGTAATACAAGTTCATACGTCCGAAAAAATAACAACAACGGACGAACATCGAGCAAATTAATTAGAACTCTAACTCTAGAATTAAAGAGTGCATATTTTTATAGGCCGAATACTATTTTGGAGTTAAAATGCATTGTGTGTGTTAAGAAGAAAAGGACGCCAATAGTTTCACGTGTGCAAGCGATGGACCGATTGAACGATGCGACGTAAACCGGTTTGTACTTGTTTACGTTTCAAAAGTTGAAAGTTGTCGTCGAACCGTCCGTCCTTAGACTCCGCGCGTCGCATCGTCGCAAAGTTTATAAAGAATGTCTACTTAACAAAGTTTACGTTATGAACTAGTCCATAAATTCAAATAGTTGATCGACTCGTCCATCAACGAAAATGGACGGGCTAGTTTCGTTTACGAAAATTACGTCGACGACCCTCTCTATCTCTAATAGGAAACATTAATTAGTCAATTCAGCGATTCATTCTCAATAGCCAATATTATCGTAAAGCAAAACATTTTGAAATTAACACAATATTTGAATATTTTCAATATTAATACCCGCTATCGTCGCTCACAGACTCGAGAATGGAATTTAATCTGGGAAATGAACACGTCCACGGTTTTCGCATTATTTGTAATGCAAATAAATATATAACCCCTTCGATGTTTGTGGATATTGAATATTGAACAATGACTTTTGACGTGCAGATTGACTGGCTATCTGAAATTAGCTGATTGGATTTTTTGTTAACGCTGCCTTTTGAATGATTTGACCGGTTTGACCAATCCTAATCAGGCTAAAATATTTGTTTTTGCATATTTCAAAGACGAATTGGTTGATGTTGATTTTAATGTATTGCGTTTTTAGATTAGATTAATGAAACCCTTTGTAAAATCGCTGAAATTGCAGGTAAGACGATGACAAATAAAATAATAATTGAAATCACTCCTATAAAGTCAATATCAAAGTCAAATATTTATTTTAGTTAGGCCATTAAGGTTGCCCTCGTCGACGGCACGAACTATTTTATGTGCGGGGTTAAAATGCCTGCTATCTCATCCGACAACACGTGCGAAAGAGATAGATGCTGTATTGAGCAGTAAGAAGCTAGTTCGTGTATGAATTACCACTTATGCAAGTTTGTAGCGAAATGGATTTAGAACGAAAACGAGCGCGCGAATTTTATAAACAGAACTTTGGGATTCTAGATATCATGAAAAAACTACTAAATGTATATTTTTTAAATAAAATTATGTGCATTGTTGAACTACTAATCTATCCCTGTATGGTGGCCGTTTTGCAATTTTCCTTCTTCTTATGGTATTTATTTCCGCCCAAAGATGCGTTAATATTAGTGTTGAAATATGGAACTTTCGACGCTCATAACTTTCAAATATTTTTCTTTTTTACTTTTTTGTTTCCATACAGGGCTAGATAATGATGAGACAAATTGAAATTATTTTTAGGGTTCCGTACCCAAAGGGTAAAAACGGGACCCTATTACTGAGACTCCGCGGTTCGTCTGTCTGTCTAACTGTCTGTCACCAGACAGTTAAAATTTTCACAGATGATGTATTTCTGTTGCCGCTATAACAATAAATACTAAAAACAGAATAAAATAAATATTTAAGTGTGGCTCCCATACAAAAAACGTGAATTTTTTGCCGTTTTTTTTGCGATAATGGGACGGAACCCTTCGTGCGCGAATCCAACTCGCACTTGGCCGGTTTTTTTTATTTTGAACGTACATTGTCAAACAGTGGAGTAATCGCCAGACTACGTTTGTATGGAAGAATGATCGACTAGTGTAACCTTAAAGGGCACATTTGTAACAAAAATAGGCCATTTGTTTAAAAATACATCATAAATAATGTAAAGTTAAACAATATAAAAAGTAATACACATATAAATTTTAATTTTCATCGCATAAATTCAACAATGGAACAAAAAACCTGGCGACAAAATACAACGGTTTTTATTATTGTCCCGAGCGTTACGCAAAAACTGGGACATACGTAAATTATTACAGAACCAACTGTACTGTATAAAACACATTACAAATGGTTATATCATGGCTGGTGATCGTCAATAATTCAACAAAATGGCAGTATCGTCAAACAGAAGGCGGAAATAAAAGGAAACAGCATAAGGGAATACGGTTTACGCAAATAAATGAAAATTCATCCAAGCAAACAATGGCGGGATCTCATGCTCGTTGGTATGAAAGTAAACATCTTAAAGCGGCCCCCCAAAATGGCGTCTAATGGTATTAACATTGTCATGGAGTTTTGTGCGTAGATTAGCGAGGCAAATTCTCATTTCGTCGATGTTCAAGTATGTGGGGAAATGCTTTTGACTTAATTAATATTTAAAACAATGTGTTTCATGATTTCAATAATATTTTACAATGCATGTCCTCGAAAAGAGCGTTTTCCAAGCAGCCAAACTGTGCGGCAAGTGTCGCTTTTTTTCACTAGTGTTTTTTACTTTTCTGTACTTTTTTAATTTTTAACTCCAACATCATAGAGTTTTTATTATTTAAGAAAAGTTTTAAAAATTAGTTAAGTACAGGTTATCACGCATTTTAATTACTCTAGATTTAGATTTTGATCAATAAATTATTAATTTTAAATATTCATTATATATGTTTGGCAGAACTTATATTTTACCCGTGCCTTTTTGCGTTACGATGTGCATATTTGCACATGCGCAGTAGATATACCCGAGGAACTTTTAGTTAATCTGTGGATATGATTAGAGCGCGTTTGAATAAGGCTGCCATTTTATTAATTTTTGCTTTGGTTCAGATATTTTTTTTTTATTTCCTCACACAACGCATAGTAAAATGTTGTAAAATACACGTGCGTAAGATGATTTTCGCACTTGTATCATAAATAACTATTGTAACTTTGACTATAAATTAAGTACGTTTCGTTTCATTTTCCTTTTGTTGCAATTCTTTCTTAAATAAAATACGACGAATGATCATAATCGGTCTCACAATTTATTATTAATGACCACTTACTGCACAAAAAAACCGGTCAAGTGCAAGTCGGACTCGCACACGAAGGGTTCCGTACCATTATCGCAAAACACTGCATAAAAATCACGTTTGTTGTATGGGGGGCTCCCCTTAATTTATTTTATTAATTATTATTTTTAGAAGTTAATATACAACTAAACATTCTGTGAATATTTCAAGCGTCTACCTGTTGCCGTTATTAATATCGAGCAAAAAACGGCAAAAATATCACGTTTGTTGTATGGGAGCCCCCCTTAAATATTAATTTTATACTGTTTTTAGTATTTGTTGTTATAGCGGCAACAGAAATACATCATCTGTGAAAATTTCAACTGTCTAGCTATCACGGTTCATGAGATACAGCCTGGAGACAGACGGACAGACAGACAGACAGACAGACGGATCGCGAAGTCTTAGTAATAGGGTCCCGTTTTTACCCTTTAGGTACGGAACCCTAAAAAGGTCATTTACGATTTTCGAGCATTAATAATTGATGCAGAATCACCCTATCCATACATTTTCCACCAATGGCGACCGAACAAAATGTGGCCACTTAAAAGTTTAAGATTTGCCCCTATTATTATTTAACGCTTAAAAGCGTGCGAACAGGCATAATCGCCTTTTGTGCTAAGACTTATTGCCGTGAAAGCTTTCACAACCTTTTGAAGCGCACTTTTATATAAAAACCGCAACATTCGTATTATTTATTGTTTCCATTTGGAATATGCCCGCGTTTAGGGAGGTTGCCCTCGACGACTTTTTGCATCGGTTTAGTAGTGCGATTTCGTGAACGCGCTGATTCTTCGCTAGTTTTGGCCGTTTGTAGTAAATGCAACAAGATGCTGCATCGCATCTAAAGCGCGACTTTATCGATGCAAACAACAGTGACAACAGGCGTTCACAGGATGGCTTCCTGCACTGGCCACTATGGTGCACGACTATATCAAAACTACATCGCGTCTGTATAGCCGGGAATACATTATGAAATTAGTGGCATGCATGATGCGCACGGGCGCACGGTTGGCGCAGTAGTTGAACGATTGACTGCTGCGCTGCGTGTCACGGGTTCGATTCCCGCACGGAACAAATATTTATATGACCTACAGATAGTTGTTCCGGCTCTGGGTGTTTGTGTATGTGAATTTATATGTTTGTAAACGCACCCACGATACAGGAAGAAATTCCTAGGGTGGGGCAACGAATTAAAAAAAAAAAAAACAATTTCATTTCGCGAAACTTGTTATAGGACTCTTGAAACTTATTTCGTTCAAAATAATAGTGTCGTGACACCTAACGTCGTGAAACCTTCAGTATCACAGTAACCATGGCACCATCGGCATCGAAGCTTGTTTTGCAATGCTGTTGTCAAACACACTATCTTGTACAAAATAAATAAAATACCGTCTCGAAAGAAAAGACGATGGTGGATTCGAGAGTGGATATCAAGAAAACATCTAGATGCAACGCTGTTAATAGCAGATGAAGATCTGCACAAGCGATTTCACGACACTACTTTCGTCGCGTTTAAGCGTTTGAAAATGGTGGCACATTCAGTGTTATGAAATCTTCTTCTTCGTGTCAATGATTCCTTCATTAAAGTTTTCTTCGACCAGTATTCAGCCACGTCGACAGCCCTAGCGCTGGCCTCGCAAAGGTCTTGCATGGTGCAGGTGTTTTTACATAAGAAGCAGGACAGGAGATGGGGCATCGTCTGTGGGGTGGTACCGCAGTCACATTGTGGCTGATTGGTGTATCCCCATCTGTCTAAGTTATGCCTACAGCAGCCCACTTGGCTTCGTAACTGGTTTAGGGATTTCCAGATGGGCCATGGCTGTTTATGGCCCGCTGAGAGCTTTTCTGCAAGCTCAATATAGTCAGTTGGGGGCGGGTATTTGAGGAGCCACAGTTTCTTGCGGGCTTCGCCAGGGCTGTTGTCTTTAATTATTTTAGTCGACTTAAGGAAGCTCTTTCGACTCTTCAATCGCCATCTCCTAGATTGCTCCATTGTACATTAGGTGTCGGTTGTTGGTCTCCTGTTTGAGCTTCTTGGAAGAACGGGCAACTTCTCTTCGAACTTCCGGAGGGGCTATTCCGGCTAGCAGGTATAGTGCGTTAAGTGGAGTTGGTTTTAAGCAACCAGTTATTATTCTACAAGTCTCATTTAAGGCTGCATATACTTCTCGGGCATGAGCAGATCGGTGCCACATTGTCAGGCAAATTCGCCAGTCGAGAAGCAGAGAGAGAGAGAGAGTGTTATGAAATTATTCCATGCATTGTAAAACTTGATATTTACACGTGAAATTGTTGACAAAACTTTTGTCGTGGAAACAATTTTATGCCCCTAATTTCATAACGTAAATTCGGTTTATCCAATGCTGTATTGCGAAAGTAAAGATGCAGAACTTTTACCGGTTACGTAGGCGAAGGTAAAATACCAGTGAATTCATCACAACTGTACCGCGATCGTTTTGCTATTGAATCGCAAAAAACATCATGGGCGACTCCACTCCACTCCAAAGATGGAGATTTTAGTACGTAACAATACAAATGTTTATGACCGACGACGACTTGATCTAGCCGTTTGTTCAGAATGTTCAGAAACTGGTTTTAATGCTAGCTTGGGAACGGAAAACATTTTCTTTTTGATTTTCTAGAGTTCCTCTTGTGTCGCGTTCCCACCTGAGCTTTGTCGAATAGATTTTAGGTATCGTTCACTGGTTTTCTTTTGTGAGTTCAGCGTAAATATATCTTGGGGCGTTATATACCGTTCTTTGAGTGAAAGAACAATAACAATATTTACGTAAGGGATTATAATGTTACTTAAGAGTGCCGTATCGTTTTCTTATACAAAGTGAACTGAATAATTTATTAGTATTATTTATTTTGCTTTTGCTGGGAGCAGTTGTGGCCCAGTGGTATCGGCCGCGACTTACAAGTTGTAGGTCGTGGGTTCGAGCCCAGCCAGGCGCTTTACTTTGTGTAAATTATTTCATCACCACTGCTCTCAAAACGGTGAAGGAAAACATCGTGAGGAAACCGGCATGTAATAGAACCAAAAATTCGAAGACATGTGACATCCACCAACCCGCACTGGGCCCGCGTGGTGGATTACGGCCCATTCCCTCTCACAGAGAGGAGGCCTGTGTCCCAGCAGTGGGAACGTTAATAGGCTGATGATGTGATGTGATGTGATTTCTTTTGCTTATTGTTCTTTCGAAAAGCTATAAAAACAATCAACTACTCGTATCAGCTTATTCTGGCTGTTAAATCTGAATCACATCTTTGACTTAAGGTGAGTATACACTAGAGCATTTTTGCGAGCATTACAATGTAATGTAACGTTCTTACGAATGGTACAATACAGACAAATGTTCAGTTTCCTAAAGCATTTCCATGTAATGTAACATTCTAGGGAATGTTCGACGCTGTGTTCGACGTTATGCTCTAGGCGACTGAGCTTACCTGTACCATTTCTTTGTACTTTGCGTTCATTATTGAGCTCACTCCACGACACGCGCTCGTGCCTTTGCTCAATAAAATGTTACACTAAAACGCTCGTTGGTATTTAAAAGCAGTTTGTAACAAAACATCGAGCTTCATGTTCGAAGTGTGGTTTGAGTAAATTTAAAAACAGCGAATGCTCGATGTTCCGTTACAAGTAAATTCTCTAGTCTATACTCACCTTTAGACGGGTAAAAAGAAAGAACATATACATAAAAACAAAGAAACAACACAGAAAGAACAACATACATTGTTTTAGCTGAGATTAAATTCGAAAGTCTTTAAATGAAAAATATCTGGTTTAACTCAGGGTGATGTTCTGAATTAGTTTGTGCAAGAATTTTTGTTCGAGAATGTAGATAATAATAGACATTCAGTCATAAACTTTTGTAGGTGGTGGTGTATGTCTCGGTAACTTTTAATAACGTGTTTAATAGGTAATATTATTCAATTTCGTTGAAGTAAAAGGGGAATATCGCATTAGTATTTCCCTTACCTAGTTATTTTAGCATGAAATGTGTAGTATACTCTTTGGAAAGAGTATATTTATTTAAACTAAGTGACTTTGACGTGTATCAAAAGGTTGTCGTCAACAACCAAGCTATATTTTTTTTAGACTTGGGTACTAGTCTTTTTGCCAATCATTAATTGAAAGTAATTATTTTATTTCTACTACACTACAATATTCTTACCTACCTGCAAGGAACATCTACACTTAGACATAAACTGTATTGTTAACTCATTTACTGCAATAAATACAATAATGATATTATTACTTAATATAGTTACTACTTGTCACTTAGCCGATAAAATATATAATGGCAACACTATGCTAAAGAAATTAACTAAAAAATCAAATAACTTTTTATTTATTATGTTTTTTTTTAATCTATTTTGGACCAGGCCTAATTATACTTTAAAAAACATAGACAATTAATAGAATGTCTTTCGTATATAACTCACTTTCAGACGCTCAAATTTAAGTCAGCTAAGATTTCGCCATTGTTCTTTGAACTTCTTCTTTTCTTTGAGTCGCTGGCTGGACAGCCGTTCAAATTTATTTGGACTAAAACTTAGCCAAAATTTCAACTAACCCCTATATTCTAAGTAATTTCCTCAACAAGTAAATTTACCTTTATAGTTTGTTATTTATCGACATTGTTGGATTTATTTTGGCGTGAAATAATGTAAATACTGCTTTATAATAAAACAAACTATTCTACTGAAACACCCGGAAGTTCTTCCAAAAAATAGGAAAATCAAACCATAGCCCACAATATAAAATAAGATTGGTAAGTGCAACACGTCCTTATTTCATCTGGAGGCAATTTAACGCCACGTCGTCGCAAGTCTCCCATGTAATTCGTTCCCAACATGCAAATATGCCTAACGCGACACTGAAAAATTTCATCCATTACTTTATTGAAACAATGTTTTACGTAATTTTCTTATAAGACAGTGAACCCGATAACTTACAAAAGATTTATAGAAGAATATGTTACATTTGTCGGTTTTTTTTTTTTTGTTTCTTATTTTAGTCCACTGTGCAAGGGAACGTAAACCAAATTGTAACTTAAACTATTAAATTTCGGCTTTTAATACTAATCCTACAAATAATGTCCTTTTCACAGACTAACTAGATAACGTAAGTCCCTCCATCTGTATGAAAACCAAGCGTGCCACTTTTTCACAAACATTTTTTTTTATTTATTTATTTAACAATTTTTGTACACACACATAATACAAGGACAAGAAGAAGGAACAGAAAATTAGGTACAGAGGTGATGCTTATTTCTAATGAAATCTCTTCCAGCATACCTGCGAAAGGAAAATGATAAAAAAAGAGATGTAGACATTTTTTTTTTTTTTTTTTTTTTTTTTATTTCTGTATACATTGTGTGTGGAGGGGAAAAATAAAGACATAAAACAATTCACGGTTTAGTAATATACAATGTAACAAATAAAACATTGTCATATACATACATAATTTAAAAACAAATTTACTTACCAATAAAAGAAAACATTTCCAATGCCTCGGCCAACTTTCTCTATATATTCTTTACAGCTCAATGTAGCATAAAATCGGTGGATATCCGGTGGCGATAATGCTAAATGAAAAGCTCAGATTACGATCATTGATCGTAACATACAATCCCTCCCTCCCAAGTCCTTTACTTGTGATTGATTACTTGCAATTTAATATAGTCGATATCACGCACATATTTAAAAAACCGGCCAAGTGCGAGTCGAACTCGCGCACGAAGGGTTCCGTACCATTATCACAATAAAAATCACGTTTGTTGTATGGGAGCCCGACTTAAATAGTTATTTTATTCTGTTTTTAGTATTTGTTGTTATAGCGGCAATAGAAATACATCATCTGTGAAAATTTCAACTGTGTAGCTATCACGGTTCATGAGATACAGCCTGGTGACAGACGGACAGACAGACAGACAGACGGATCGCGGAGTCTTAGTAATAGGTCTCGTTTTTACCCTTTGGGTACGGAACCGTAAAAAACGACATAAAAATCACGTTTATTATATGGGAGCTCCACTTAAATATATATTTCATTCTGTTTTTAGTATTTGTTGTTATAGCGGCAATAGAAATACATCATCTGTGAAAATTTCAACTGTCTAGCTATCACGGTTCATGAGATACAGCCTGGTGACATACAGACAGACAGACGGACCGCGGAGTCTTAGTAATAGGGCCCCTTTTTACCCTTTGGGTACGGAACCCTAAAAAAAGGACAAATACGTATCGGTGGAATAACATCGCATTGCGTCCTTGTGAACATACTTGCAATTTCACTTAGTAAAAAACGCTTATCGTTGTAATATTAATCGAATTGCGTCGCGCCATCGGGTAAGGGCCTTACGCTGTGACATTTAAAATAATTTTATTCCAAATTAATTGTGTAATAACGCGGCTACGAAAAGTGCTACGAGAATCAGTTGGTGATTCTCGTAGCACTTTTCGTAGCCGCGTAGCGCTCTCGTAGCGCATTGAATTGTGATTGTTTATGACATGACACAAACACTTACACATCTAGTAACGCGCTATATAAAAACAGGGATGTACATCAAATTCATTAAGGTCCTAACTTCAAACAAACATTCCCAAACAACAATAGACAAACATATTGCTACGAAATTTCAACCATTACCTCTCAATTAGTTTAGTTAAGTCGAATACCCCGCGTTGCAGGCATCTGCGCATAAATTAGTCTTGTTAAGTGCAGTACAGGAATTTAATCCTCATATTTCGTCTGCACCCGGTTCGGCATATCTTTTCAGGTCTAAAATGAATTGTACATGAGGTGGATCACTCAAGCCAATTTGGACTGTAACACTGATATTCAAACTTCAAATTTGCTTGAAGGGTTGGGTTTTCTATTTCATTTGCAGTCCGATATCTGGATAAACGTCTCTGAAGAATTCACAACTGTAAAGCTTACACATCAAAGTTGGTTTTTGATTGTGGAGGGTAAGAATTTAATCCCGTTTGGAATTATAAAGCTGTATGTTTAATGGTGCTCATTACTTGGTGAATGAAATCGGATTACCAGACGGCAACTAAGCTTGATCTCTGACTAAAACATGAAGGGGGTTTTAATTTTGAATGTGTAATAATCAAACTTTTTGGGGATTTCGGAGATCAATACTTTATGAAGGGAAGAGTTACTGTTGAATATTGTGTTCGATAATAAAATTGAGTTCAATCTTTTTCGATATACCTACTTTGAACGAGTGGAATATAAAAATATTTTTGTAAAAATATATTTTCAGATGAAATATAGATAGGTAAGTAAAGTATTAAGGTTTATCCACACATATCAGGGAAAAGCATAATAAGAATAAGAATAAGCATTGCCATACAACGTGGCAATGCTGCCAGCCTTTTGGGTACATTACCAGTGGGGAACGATGTGGAGGAGTTTTTCGACGCCATATTTTAGTTAAGTATATTTTTAATTTTAGTTAGTGAGTAGTTTTTGGTTAAAGTGTATAGGTTTGTAGTTTTAGTTATTTAAGTATTTTATACACTGTATATACTTTTATCACAAATAAATATTTTTACACATAGGACAATAACATCATTTCATAAACTAATTTTTTTTTGATAAAAGATCTAAGTAGGTATTTAAATTAAATTACAACAAACATCCAACAAGAAAGAGCTGTAAACCCCTAATGAATATTTTATTACGAATACAAGGTAACCCAGGAAGTAAACGTGAACATTTTTAATGATAATACTTTTCGGAAAGCATTCTGTTTCCGTGGTTTTATTTCGCCAAACGATTGCACATAAACGGGCGGTAATCTTCATAATCGTCTCACGTCCATCAAATGAAATCCTCAGCTTTTTATTGTTTACCGCCTTTTATACGATTGGGACTTTGAAATGTTTTTATGCCGCCAGTAACGTAAGTAGGAATATATTAGGAGCGTCTCGTGACGATCGCCTCTACCGAATAATGCATTTGTATTGAGCTAGTAAAAAAGGAAATCCACCCATAACAACTTATAATTTTACTAGCTTCTGAACTCGCTTCGAACTTATTCCCGGGATACAAAGTATCCTATGTGCTATTCCTGACTATAATCTATCTTTGTGTCAAATTTCATCCAGATCCGTTCATAAGTTTTTGCGTGAAAGAGTAACAAACATACATACATCCATCCTCACAAACTTTCGCATTTATAATATTAGTAGGACAATATGGACAATATGGATGTTTCCTCGGTAGAATAATGATAATTCTATTTAGTCCGTCAATGCGTCAGTATAAGGATCACTTAATATTATAATAACATCTGTATCTTGTACTTACTTACTGTGCAAATAAATCATTATTCCAGTGAGATTTTCAAATAATATTGGATTTGTATTTTTGTTTTACCAAATAAATAAAAATTAACAATGATAATGCGCATCAAAGTTCAGGAGCCCCTGCTTGTGACGTCACTTTGTCAGTATAAAGTGCAGCACATCGAGATGTCACATGATGTTTCAACGCACTGTATCGTCGTAATTTTTTGTTTACGTGGCAAAAGAAAAACATAAGTCCAATATTTTTATTAATCTACCTAATGGACTAAAAAATAATTTTCAGTTCACACACCTATTGTCTGAAATAAAGATTTATTTTACAGTTTTCAAATTGTGAAATTGTATTTGTTGTGTTTTTTGTGATTGTGGATTGTTATAACTACGACGCGAAGTATTAAACTATGTCATGATAATTGACACTGTAAATAAAAGAAACATTTTTCCACTATAATACCTCATACTGAAACCTACACAAATTGGTGATTAATAAACTATCGGACAGAAACTCCTAATACTAATAAAAGCAACAAATCCGCCACCCTAAACTCATCAATTAATTTTAATTCAAAGTCAATCTCCCGCCCTCGACTCACAAAACTACCAACCACACAAAACTAACCAGATCTACCTACATTACCGCATAATCCCGCGGAAACTTCCGAATAGAAACGTGGATGCTGAAGCCTCTTTGTATTATACTAGTTGTAATTTCCTCGCAGACGAGGCTTGCGACAATCCCGACTTATCCTTGTTCCTTGACAACACTTTCCCTTGGGCCTGTGCTCGCTGCCAAACTTTACAATACACTTCCTAACACTCTTAAAAATAGAAACCTAAAGTCTATTTTCGATTGGTAAAGGTCCTTGAATATCTTTGCCAAGACATAGCTTGGATTTATAGCGCAACTTCACAACTCTTGTAGTCGCTTTCATTTCACACACTAGTAAGTAGACTGGTTTGTCTTTACTCTTATTGTGTTTCGTTAATATTTCACGACCCTTGACGGTTAATGTCAAGTAACTTAGTTAGTTTATTTACATTTAAAAGGGATGGTCCTTTCAGGATGGTCTTCCTTTCTGTTTGGTCTTTGTTCAACATTTTAGGGTTAGGTAAAATTGTCGAGTTTGGTCCTCTTGATTGAGTCGACATTCGAATCCGATCCTATCAAATTAGTGCAGGGTTCTCCCCCTTACTAATGAATGCGCCAAATTAATAGGTTGTTAGTAACTTATCCTTTTAAAAGTTCGTTAACGAGCACGCTCAAAAAATCGATGGGCTTTTGCTCTTGCACTTTTTGAATATAATTGCAGACTAATAGGACTGTTGGCCAAAGAATAAACGCGCCTATGCCTTTATGCATTATTTAATTTAGTAACGATAGAAAACAAGCGTATTATCTACACTACGGAACAAGCATTTATATGTACCTCACAAGCAAACTTCAAATCCATAAAACTTCAGACGAGAAAAGTCACCAAAAAGTATTTCAAAGCAGTCTCGCATTGCCCACACTATCGTTCCTATTTCAAAAATTAGAATGGAGTCCGCCATTTTCTCATTCGCCGCGTAAATTAGCTCGCTAGTGCGGACTATCGCGGTTGTCCTAATGCCAGTAATGTATGAGTGACTCCCGCTGCGAGAGACATATAAATTGCACGCGAATGTACCGCAGCCCCGCGTTTGAATAGAAATCGTCAGGATGCAGTTGTGAGGGAATTTCTGGTTTCCTTTGCTGCGAGATATGACTGTTTTCGACTTTATGCGCATATATCTGCTATAAACAGACTTTGGTTGGTCTTGTCGGGCTGTTAGCTAGTGCTCTAGAGTTGAGTAGAAGTTTTGAGCTAAATCTTTCGACTTCCTGTTTTCTTCCGATGCAACTGAATATTTTTGAGTTTGATTTATTTTAAACAATACTTAGGTTCTTTTTCAGTAATAGTTCTGTTTCTTCAGTAATAGTATCTTTGATTGGCTTAAAGATACCTATTTAGACAATAATAACACAAGTTGCTCACGCACCATTTCATACCAAAACCAGGAAAACCATCCAAAAATCCCCTACAACCTTAATCTTGTTCCAGCCTTGTTTTGTAATTACATTTTAATATCAACATCACATTTTGTAATTTTTCTTTGAATTATGACTTCAATAAATCAACCGTCTGCTCAGAACGTCTGCTCACTAAAACAAAGACATCACGTGCCAAGAGATGATAAAATAAATTTTGAACATCCCCCCATTACAGAGCTAATGGGCTGTATCTCGAAAGCTAGGGAATAAAAGATCCGTCGATTAGAAACTTTATGTTTGCAATTTTCCGGAGTCCCATCTAGAGCCTTGCGAACCTTGAAATGTACGTACGTAGTACGGAAACTTCGTAGAATAGTCCATCTGTACTGGGTGAAAATAGACTTAAGAAAATCGAATTATGAAAAGTGTGAAAGTCATTAATAGTCGGTACTTAGTAAGGCCTTTTTTATGTAACCTGCATAATAAATCCAAAACAGATGGCACGTGATTATCGATGGCTGGATAGCCTGAGAGGCTGTGACTGAAAATTCGAACACGAAAGTAAACAATTTGTTAAAAAAAAAAGTGTTCATTATTTGAATTTCCTGTTTTTAAATTTTCAAGTATCGGGTTATCCAGGAAGCGACAGTTAGGAATTTGAATATAACAAAACAAAAGAAGTCTGCATGTATGAACCAAGTATGAACGTTTACTTCCAGGGGCAGACAAGCGAAACGAACTTATAGGTACCTAATAATGGTCGTGCAGTCAGGAAATAGACTCAATTACCTACGTATCGATTGAATATTAATCTGATACCACAATCAGGAGGTCCATAAACGTGAAAAACCGGTGTAATCTACTTTTAATCGTTTTAATTCCAAACGGAATCATAAAGAAAGCTATAATGATGTGAGTGAACGCAGCTTAAAAATAAACTGGAATTTGCTGTTTATGGAAATTATTTGTATATACAAAACATCTGAGTAGGAAGGTTCAAATTCTTTTTTTCGTATTCTGTACAAATTAAATACAATCGACCTTTTATTATCTTTACGAACAAAAACGATTTGTAAATTAAGAATTGAAGTTGAGTAACTTTTTTTTTTGGTTGGGCTATCATCCAATGACTTCTCCCGCTCTGGGTGAAGCGGGAGGGCGTGTCAGACTTTTGCTGAATAAAACCCACCCGTGTTCCTTCACTTGCTTGTGCCAGGGCCGCGGTAACTCTCTTTCAAATTTATCCGCGACCCTGACAGACTTCGGCCCTAGCGGGTCCCGTCAGTTGACTTCTCTTTGAAACGCGCGTGGAACACTACGTGCCGTCAACTCGGGCCTGGTCAGCCATTACTCGCTGTCCGCATGCCCGCACCTACGGTGGCCGGGATTCGGCTTGCGACTCCCGACGCCCAGGTCGTCTCTTGCGGTGGCTAGAGGCGCGAACCACCAACCCGAACCGTGCACCTTTTGTCGACGTTTTATAAGTGCCCCTGTAGGCCTATGTGAAATGAAAAACATTTGATTTTGATTTTGAGGGAGTCACCGTTGCGTCTCCATCACGTGTTCCGCCTCCTCCTTCGGTACTCAACTTCAAATTCTTAATTCTAGCAAAAAGTTGTTAAACTCTAACATGAAATACCATCAAATTTTGGCATCAAAGTAGGGTATGACACGTTCTTAACTCCAAATAAGTCTTCGTTCAGAAATAGATATCTTCACTTTTTTTCATTATATGATACAGCACTATCCCTAAATTATACCACACTAGATTGCACAGGTAAGGCAATCAGTCTTGAACATACCTAAATACAAATAGCTATACAGCCTACATTGAGTAGATACTGGGCAGCGCTAGTCAAATCATCCATTACACGGATCAAAGGGGTGTTCCACGTGACTTGGAGTTATTGCTCGATACAGGTACACTACGAGATAACCATTGTCAGGAATAGCTGGGCTTTGTGAGTGCAGTTAGGTACACAGTAATCTTGATGAATGATAGAGAGATAGTGTCGTATTAGAGTGAACTTAGATATGTCAGGACGTTGGTCCTGTATCCTAGGCTCCTTTAAATATTCTTAAGTATTTACCAGTGTGTGTTGCCAGTGATCGCCTATGGGAACGAGACGTGGTCGCTGACAATGGGCCTTATCAGAAAGCTTAAAGTCACCCAAAGGGCAATAGAGAGGGCTATGCTCGGATATCCGCAGGAGAACCAAAGTTACCGACATAGCCAGGAGAATAGTGAAACTTAAGTGGCAGTGGGCAAGGCACATTGCTCGCCGAACGGATGGCTGATTGGGCCGAAAATCTCTGGAATGGCGACCGCGAACTGGAAGACGATGCGTTGGAAGGACTCCCACTAGGTGGACCGATGACCTGATTAAGGTTGCGGGAATGCGCGAACACGGGATCGGTCAATGTGGCGACGCCTGGGGGAGGTCCACGTTCAGCAGTGGACGTCTTTCGGCTGAAATGATGATTTAAGTATATTTTTAGGTATATCAGACAAGGGATAGATGTAACATTCTCAGACCGTCATTGTTGGAAATACGTAGACAAATGATCATTAAGTTAGTCCTTAGGTTCATTATTTCACCTCATTAAACGCAGTCAGTGCATATCTCCGTAATTTATTTTCACCATCACAACAATACCACGAAAAAACAAACACTTAAGCGCAAAGCTTTCCCAAAAAAAGAACAAACGGACGCAGCACTCCAGGAGCAATTATCTTAAAAACACCGTCTATGAATCATTATAAAAATAAATCACAAAAAGTGTTAAGAACCGCCTTTTGGAGCCATCGTACCACTTAAATTAAAAATCGCGAAAATTGACGGGCGCACTGAAAACATATAAATCTGAAGGCTAGCGGAAAATTAAAAAGGTTCCCGAGGCAGTGAGGCGGGCCCAGTGTCGTTTGGCACACCGTCGAACCGGGAATAATCAACCAATCTCTCATTACTTTACACAGCATCACTCTTTTTGATTTAAAATCCCTGCAGACGTCTCTTTGTCAAAGGACCTTTATAAAATTAATTGATGAGCGCGTTGAAAGCGAAATACGCGATTCAAGCTCGGAAAGTAATTTGCTAGTGTTTTTAGTTTCTTCTTCTTTTTGTGGGTGTTGATGTTGATGCTATTAATGCTATTAAACCAACCCCCGATTTCTCAATACTGGATTATCGGGCTGTTGACGTAATCGACGAATAATTGCCGGTTATCTGCTTTTGAGGATTTATTCAACCAATCACAGCAGACAACGCGTGCTTGACAATTTGTCACATTAATTTTGCGATAATCTAGCGTTGAGAGCCTAAGATCTGTATCCAGCAGCCTTATTGCGTAAGTGAATTCGGCAAGGTAAAGAACAAAGTGTATGAACAATCTAACAATTACATAGACGGATCCACATCGCGTCTTTCATCTTGGATGAGATTGGTGGATTGTTCACAATATGTGCCCTTTGCCTTGCCGAATGCACTTACGCATTAAGGCTTCAGTTGAATGAGGGATATTATTAAACAGCGATTACTGTTTCGATACTGGATATGTCATTCCTGCCATTGAATCATGAAGAGCAACAATTCGGGAACCTCTCAGTCATAAAAAAATACCTATATAAAATTCACAAAGCCATTCCGAATACCTAGTTAGCAATCGGAATCGGAACCACACGTACTTAGGGTCGTTCCGCTAACGCGCCATTTCTTCAAATTCCCGATGGCCGTACAATCGTTTTGGTTAACGATGCACTAATGCGTTTGCACTGTTCCCATTACCGGGAGGCCGCCGACCACTCATTAATACCATTCGATTAATACCTACGTACGTGTTCTGGTAATGTACAATTACATGTAATAGTTCCCTAAATAATGGTAATCGTTCCAGAGAGAATAAAGTTTTTTTGTTAAAAAGTGCAGCCACGGAAATAAAATGGACATTTTTTAACAAAAAACTAATAGATCATTTGCGGGATACCTGACCACATAAAATCATATTGTGCATGCATGAAATGGAATATGCATTGTAGAGTGCCGCACATTTTCAACAACAATAAAATAAATCTGACGTACCCGAACCTATAAACATTCAAAAGCAATTTATTTTCCTCAATGCGATCTGAACTAAAGCTTGTATACCTTCATAAAGAATTCTAAACGTGCATTCTCGCATTACGCCATCTTGAGATTTATGGCAACCCGCTGTCCACCATATTGTTCCAAATTTAAAAATATTTATTTGCCCGCCGAATCCTATAACCGTCGTAGCTGAATTGTTGTTTCGATAAGCATTGAGTGGACTTTGGAGACTTGGTTGGGTTTTATATGATCGGCTTGCGTATTGGATACTTGACTTGGTTTATTACTGGCCGGTTTTACGAAATGAGGTTAAAATCTGCATCTTTTTTCATATTGCGGATAACTTTTTTGTTTCAGGACAATTCTTTTCTTCTTAACGCATAAATATAGCTAGCTCACTACCTAGCTATAGTTATAAGTTAATACTACCCTCATAACTCCGTATACCCTACGTAGCACACATAATAGGTATTAGTTTTAGTTCTATAATGTTTGAGATTTGGTACATATTCAACATACGATGAAACAAATTCGTTCAATTTCAGACAATGAATTAGCAGGAATTAAAAACGGAACATGGACATAAACACAGAATCACAGTTCGGAACATATAAATTTAAAACGTAGCGGAAAATTAAAACGGCTCCCGCGGAGAGGAGACGCCTGAAAATAATGTTATATACAATAACAACGAAACAAACAATATGAAAAAATACAATATTGCCATGAAAAATGGCACCAAGACGCTTTTAAATTTATCACACACAATATCGGGCTAACGGGGACTGTTATCATTTTTATTTATTTCCGTAAATAATATCGCGGTGTGATCATTAATCCTGGATATTTTGTTTGGTTAGTTGAGAGTTTTATAGGAAATGGTGGTAGCTAAAAAAGAATCCCTTGCGATGTTTTCGCTGATGGGTCTATCAATCAAGTCAGCCTATTGCAAACCATGCTACCTGAATTCTTCCAAGTTGCGTCATACCGATAACACAGTTATAGTAAATCGTCGTCTCACGTTAGTAAGTCCAACCGTGGTCTCTCACTGTCTTCATGGGTCGTTTAGAATAGACTTTTTATGATTTCAGTTCCTATAATTATGAATTCTTAGGGCGGTTACGCACTATACGTTCGTGTACGTGATTTGAGTTCCGAGTTCAACATGTTCTGAATTATGATGGATAGAGTTCGGATGTAGTGCTTAAGCTTCCCTACAAGAAGTACTATGGCTAATTTCACGGACACGAATCGGTGGGCTTAGAGGGAGTTTTTACTCACGCTCACTCGCGTTAACGTAAACGATCTCTTATGTCAAAATGTATACAAAAAAAAGAGGTTTCTCCATACCGTCACCAGACGGCGCTTATCCAGTTTCAATACTAATTGTCATTTACGTTAACGCGATTGAGCGTGAGTAAAAACTCGCACTAAGGCCTCGGATGTAGTGTTTACCGCCCTTAGTAGTCGCTGCTAATCAAGAGGCCAAAACCTAAAAATATTACAATCGATATCGATATTACAATCTAATAATCAGGTTGCTAATAAGTCCGATAAAAGCTTCATATTGTAAGTACACTGATAGCCTTATGATTAGGTAGAAACTGACCCAAACTGGTTAGGAAAAGCCGCCTGCTGATAATTATAGATATTATTATGAGATACTAGTTATTTTCTGTTTCACGTCATCTCGACCCGATTTACCTAATGCGATGACGTCAGAGGCAAGCTAGTTCGCGTGATTCTGACGTCAGAGTTCTTCAAATATATTAGGTACGTGGATATAATGTGTGGGCTATCCCATTTGGTAAATAATGTTTATGATAGTGTTATCGAAATAAGATTTAAGGGCTTATTACACTTCACGGTATTCAGGGCCCTAAACCCTAATTTCGGGTGGTTTAATAACTGTTAGGAAGTTAGGGTTCCCAAAATATCGACCTTATTGATACGGAATGGTGGAGTGACCGGCCCTTAGTATAGTAGTATATACACTAACGAGCAATGACAAAGTTCCAGTGACATAGCACCAAATTACTCCTAAACGGGAAAGGCTAGCTTAATGACGCCGTCTGCAATATTGAAGTTCATTTAACAGCGCATCAGAATATTACCAACTAAAAACGTAATATTGTGTTCAAATTTTAAATTAAATGTGAAAAAATAAATTAAGGTGTTTGTCGGCATTTTGTGGGTGGAACTTTTTCATTGCTCGGCAGTTTATAATAAGTCCTTATGTTTTCGAGAATACTAATATAGTTCAGTACCTATATAGATCTTCGATATGCTTTTGCAGTCAGCATCGAGTCAGCAATCATATACCTATCTCATTAATCTTATTTTCAGAAAAGTTTCATGTAAAGTAGCAACCGTTTTTCATAAATTAGCATCAAAATCATCCCTTAGCCTTTTGCCCTCCACATAAGAGTCTACCCTCGAAAACATTATGTAAATACACAATATTAAGTTTAGTATAAGACCGGTATAATACAATAAAACGAAACAGATAAGGAAATCCGGGGAATTTTAAATTGTTGCGAGAAAATCTAATAATCCCAGCTCCGGATAGACGCGGGTGGGATCAGCCAATTGATCAATGACAGGAATTCTCTGAATTATTGAGAAATTGTTCTCATTCGATTATAGGAGGAACGAGAGAGGATCACTTCGAATTGTTTTAAATGCTTTTTGAAGCGAGAAGTATAATAAGATAGCTACTATACTGTTTTGTTACAATATATAACTATTTATTAAATAGGCATAGGGCATAGACCGCATTTGCTATTTATATCAATGTGATACGAAATAAAACCCGTTTTCCTACCCACCTACAGGGTGCGTGTTTTGTTTGGGGTTACCAAAAAATTAAAGTCACCGCCAGATAACAGAAAAATTCAAGTCGTCAAGACCTATCTACCAATGTATTCCAATATTTTAAAACGATACGAAAAAACTATAAAGGCAGTGTCGCTAATCGGTAACAAGATCAAAATAAAAGTATCGCGGTAAGGGGCGTCCTTGACCCTTATAAGCTTTATTTGACAATTATTTTCAGTTAATATCTCATAAACGCGTGAGAAAATGGTTCTAAAGGTCGTTTCATTTGAGACCAAAATTATCAAAATATCGGCATAAACAAAAACCGGCGAAGTGCGAGTCGGACTCGCGCACGAAGGGTTCCGTACCATTATCGCAAAAAAACGGCAAAAAATCACGTTTGTTGTATGGGAGCCCCACTTAAATATTTATTTTATTCTGTTTTTAGTATTTGTTGTTATAGCGGCAACAGAAATACATCATCTGTGAAAATTTCAACTGTCTAGCTATCACGGTTCATGAGATACAGCATGGTGACAGACAGACAGACAGACAGACGGACCGCGAAGTCTCAGTAATAGGGTCCCGTTGTTACCCCTTGGGTACGGAACCCTAAAAATTATGTTTTCAAGTTACGTAATTACACTTTTTGGTACAAATCTGATCAATAACTTTTTTTTTTGTTTATCTGGCGGAAACTATAACGCGTGATTTCGTAGCAAACTATTTTAATTCCTACTAACAGACACATTCACATTAGCATCTATTAATTACGACAGTAATTAAACACCTTGAATACCTAATTAGCTTAAGCAAAGTAATAGCGCTAAAGCAAAAAAAATAATACCTAGAAAAGTTGAGAATGTACGTAAAATATTAAGTACCTTAAACCTGGACGGAATACGTATGAGCTAATTAAAAATATTTTAAGAGCATAGCTAATTACGGTTCTGCTATAAAATGTAGTTTTTTATCTTTTTACTTTGAGATATTTTTCTGTAAAGGCAATGTGTAATAAAGTAGGTTTTCATTTACTTACGTAACTGTGCACAAAACCATGAAGGTACAGGTATTTTTCTCGAGAATATTTGCACGCTACGTTCACCCGGTCGTACGGGAAAACAATGGCGAAAATTATATAATAATTCCTAATTATCTCTTTTCATCTCAAAATTAACGTTAATTAAAATTGCAATAACCCTACATTTATAAATTCCTCACAACAAAACCTGTCTTCGAAAACTTCAGAACAATATACAACGCTTTCAACCCTCAAAAGCCGTCAGATATCAAAGATTGGACGTCTAACCTTAAAGCGATAAAGAAATTAACCGCCCGCGTCTTGCAAACAACTTAATTGAGTTAACCTGTAAACGTCATGTCACAGTCAACCCTTTTCTGCCGACGTTATTGTGTTCCTTGGCAAGAATTTTTTGACTGTGGGTTTGTTTTATTGCTTACAATTTCATATTTTTAAGCCCCATATTGATTACGCCCTGTGTTAGATATTATTTTGGTTTTATTATTTGCAAGCTAAGACTGACCACAAGGTTTAGAAATTTTATTTTTAATATTAATTTTCTTCCTTATTAGGCGGTTTACACACGGCACCGCACACCGCCGCGGTAAGCGGTGAAGCGGATCCCATGTCGCATTGGCCTCTAATAAATCCGTTGATGCCTAACACACGTACACCGCCCGACCACGCAGGTTGAGCGGTTCTCTCCCCTCCGCGTCCGCGGCGGTGCGCGGTGCCGTGTGTAAACCGCCTTACGAAATTATTCATACATCTCTTTCGTATAATCTTTCTTGGTAAGTACTATAAAAATCTTAAAAATACTGTTGGACGAAGTCTTCTTCAAAGAAAGTTGTAACGCCCCATTGAACCTTTCTACCTTAAATTGCATATTATCTGAAGTTATTGCATGCTGCTCCGTATTCTGTACAAAAAAAAGAAAACACTTTTCCGACCGCCCTTACGTTCCTTAATAGCCATTTAAACTGAAATTAAAACGGAATGCCTGCTTCGGAATCCTTTAGAATAAAAAAAACACGCTGTACATTTCGGGCTCAGGTAAACGTGAGATCGTACATTTCCGCGTAACAAATGAAGAAATATCATTCGTGAGTCCATAATTTCATATTTTGGTAGCGTTTTTCCTTCATTACACGTTTTCTGAGACAAGAGTCTAATCTCCAACGGGCTCGACCCGCCCCGTACTGTCTCGGGGAATTAAATTATGTCTTTCCATGAATATTATACTCGATGTCGCAATCTTTTTGCGTTACTCAACCGAGACTCGTCTGAAAAAATCTCAATGAATCATAATATAAAATCCTCCAGAGTGCAGGGGTCTTAAGCTTAGCGGCCAGGTAATATGGATCATCTTTCTTCTAAGATGATGTGGATTTTTAGTTTCAATTTTAGCTCGTAACTTGATGTTGAAGACTCGAATTGAATTTAAAGTCTGCTCTCGGGTTGCTAACGTGCGCTGTTTGCGGAAAAGTGGAGTTGAAAATGCATTTTATTTTGCACTTCTTCGAAAAAGATTTACTTAGTAAGTGTAGTTAAGCAATAGCCAACCATTATTGAGTAACTCATACACGATCATTAAATCAACTGAATGAGCGAATGAATACCTCCGTGAAACCTCTGTTTTCACAAGCCAGCACTCACTGAAACAGCCTTCATTTAAATGTAAAAAAAAATAATGATGGCTCGCATCACAGTTCAATCTCGTGGAAAGCAAATAATCACGGCAATGTATCCGTCCATGGCAGGTCCCCCTACGGCGCCGTAGTTTTTTATCGTAGAGCCGAGATAAATGTCCGGTTAGCGGGGGTCCAACGTTGATTTATAAAGGACGTCCGTCAGGGCAACGAATTACGTAGGCTACGATGTAAATCACCTAACGTTGGAGGCGAATCGATAGCCTTAATGCCATACCTATGTGCTTCCGTTAAGGTGTTTGGTGTTCGGTTGAAAGTTTACGGACTGGCTAGTCTTTCGGACCTTTTGGAAATATCACTCCGCGATCCACGGTCGTGTAGAAATTTTCAGATCTTCAATCCTTTCTATCGCAATCATTTTAGGATTATTGGCTCAGTTTGAATCTGAAAATAAAATGGTTCAAACAAAACATAGGCAGGGTGGTGCATGCGAATAAAATTCCTAAAGGTCCCTTGCCAACTCCATCATTATAATAACAACTTCACACAACTCATTAAACTCGCCTTACGTCAAAAAGTTGCCGAAATTTCCCGCGCATTTTCCACATACACCACGCCACAGATTAAAAAGGTCAACAGACCCTTAATAGATTAAAACAATAAGTAGCTCAGTAACAAGGAACGGGCACATTCATTATACGAATGTTTATTACTGGCTGACTCTAAACTTTTTATAACGAAAAAGTTGACGATCGTAAAACACGTACAGGTGGATTAAAAAGGGAAAAGTTTGGCAAGGGCTGTGTCCCTACGGGGTCGGATTTAGGTAACGAAGTACGTAAAGTGCGACAACTTAGAAGTCTTTACTGTGAGTTTTTATTTTGTTTCTGTATTGTAACAGCCTGTTTGGAAGTTAAATGGGACGTGGTGGCTTAATTATGTTAGGTCTTTTTGTTGTGATAAACAGACCTTTTTTTCTTAGATTACGTGATCTTTGGACATAGATTCAGAAAGAGCTTCAAAACTTTAAGATAGGTATCCAAATTCAAAGATTTTAAAACACTTATTCAGTTGAATGCCGTAATTACCTAAACAATTAAAAAGCCATTGAGTCCCGCGTGTATCCACGTTTTGAGCACTCAAGGGATTAAAACATTGGTCCAAAATTCCTACTGAAGTCTGCCACACTGCTGGAAAACTATAAAGTCAGTAAAATATCCTGCATTTCTGAGAATATAATATCCTACATTCCTTGTAGGTACTCACTACCTACTGTTAAAAGTACTATTCAAAATATTTAACATATAAGTGCAGTAAATACTTTATGTTTATTGTGTTAAAATGTTACCCATCAAAAAGACTTGGCTTAAAGGTCTTAGTAACCAAGCCATAATATTAAAAAAAAAAAAACACTACCTACTGTAGTATTATTTTATCTGTGGTACTCACTGACGTAGTTATTTCACAAATACGTCAAACATATTACGTCAAACACATTACTTCAAACAAGGCAAACGTTGAACAAACCAAATTACTAGATAGTTATCCACCATGAATAAACACTATGTCACCAAGTCAGTCTCACTGTCTTTCATTACTAAGACACAGCCAGAGCATTGTCTCAGATACTATAATTGGAGTAGGACACCCTACAACATGAAAATGAACCCTAAACATCCAGCTCTAAGCTTGGAATTTGAGTAAAGGAACAACACAAACGTTTCACTTTTAAAAACGCCTCGGATGTTGAGTGGAGGCTTGAAGACTTTAAGATCGGAATGGGTGTGAAAAATGGAAAGAATACTCGTTCCTCATTCAGCATAGCATGAATGTAACGAAGAGATTATTGTCTAGTTTTTTCTGGATTTTAGTGTAAGATTCTTTAGTGCTGTTTTTGATAGCACAAGTGCACTACCGTAATCCTCAGATTTTTATTACCCGGCTGAAAGGAAAGGGTTTTGTTTTTAGCGCGTATCTTGTATGTTTGTATGTATCAATGTATTTAATATTCTTTATTGCCTCGTATCTTTCAAACCAGTTGACGGATTTTCATAATTAATACATCGTTAGATAGGTCTTGGCCGCCCAAGTGTTCTAAGATAAGTGTCTTTAAAAAAATAGGAACATGGGTTGCAATTTATTTTTCTTCGAATCTCATCGAGTTGAGTATCAAAATGAAGGGTTTTTAGAGATGATTACAAAAACATATACCACTTATATGTTTAAAAATCATTCGAAAAAAATAAAGTATAACTAAAAAGTTGTAAATAAAAAAGTTATTAAATCAAAAAACCCGACGGCAAAGATGTAAACAAGAAGAAAATCATGCTGTGCAGTCGGAGGATATTTATAGTTTGGTCAGCCAGCTCGAAAATGTGTATACTTTAACAGTTATATTTTTTTTTAATACGTAATATATTACGTTTATATTCATAAAACGTTTATTTACACCAATTATTAAAATTAAATTGAGGAGTCATGCCACATCGATTCGATTAATCACTGATTGAGCCTTATCTACAACACTATACTCCACGCTTGCAACATTTAAAAAATATAAGTTCGTTGGCAGATGTCAGTTTAGTCTACAAAATTAAAAATCACAATTTAAGTAGGTTATTAACTTCATAGTTTTTTTTTTTTTTTTAATTCGTAATAGGTTTGCGCTTGACCACTATCTCACCTGATGGTTAGCGATGATGTGGTCGACGATGAAGCACGCTTACCTAGAAGAAACCTATTCACTCTTGACTTAAAGACTCCCAGATTGTAGCTATCGGGAAAAACAGAGAGTTAATTAGTTAACTAAGTACCTATAATCACACCAGACATATGAGGTAGAGAAGATACATAAGTATTCACAATATAGGGGATAATGTGCACATAATCCTCATTTAAGATTTAAGTACTTACTTGCAAATCCAAATTTTAACACTCAAACCAATTATAAAGTCAAATCCAATACAAAGTACTGAAAAGATACCGCTTACAAAAACTGTGGCCTTTTTTTTACTTAACTGCAAGAACAACCCATTGAATAACCCCATTAACTTTTAGACCCCAATAAAATATAAAATATAACCCTCCCCAAAATATCTCTCCGCGTTCGAGACACCAGAAATAATAATCAGACTGAAACAAACTAATCCATAAAAGTCATTCGCACATGACATAACGTTCTCAAGCAAAAAGTTTAATTTAGCCCTTGAGTTATAACCGGCAGCTGGTGAAATTTAGGGCCGCCAGATCATAAAAATTAACAAGTGCGAGTCGGACTCGCACACGAAGGGTTCCGTACCATTATCGCAAAACACTGCAAAAAAATCACGTTTGTTGTATGGGAGCCCCCCTTAATTTATTTTATTTTAATTTAATCATTATTATTTTTTTAAGAGAATATACAACTAAATATTCTGTGAATATTTCAAGCGTCTACCTGTTGCCGTTATTAATATCGAGCAAAAAACGGCAAAAATATCACGTTTGTTGTATGGGAGCCCCCCTTATATATTAATTTTATACTGTTTTTAGTATTTGTTGTTATAGCGGCAACAGGAATACATCATCTGTGAAAATTTCAACTGTCTAACTATCACGGTTCATGAGATACAGCCTGGTGACAGACAGACAGACAGACAGACAGACAGACAGACGGACAGCGAAGTCTCAGTAATAGGGTCCCGTTTTTACCCTTTGGGTACGGAACCCTAAAAACTAACGAAAATGAAAGGAAACTCAAATTCACAATTCCCATCTCTAATTTTCAACCAATTTTTAACATTCCTTAAATATTAAAACAATTTTTTCGCAATACTTTACTATGGCTGACAAAAAAATGAATAGTTTCAGAAAAAAAGTGACGTATGACGGCCCTAACGTCGGGTGTTATTGGGCGAAAATTGCAATATGGCTGCCGAGAAAAATTACAAGTGGGAAAAGCTGAACACAGTAAGCACCCTTCAAACTGCAGTGAGGGGAACGGAGCCTCGAGGTGACGACTGAAAATGCTTTGTGATAATGAAAATGGTGGATTTTGGTGCTCATGTTGCGTGTGAGTAGATAAAAGGATGGAACAATACTATTTTCCTTTTGTTTGAAAGCATATTTATAGCTTTCACAAACAACAACAAGGAAAAACGACCTGTAACTATATAGCTTCGGGATTTATATTCAGGATGTTATCTATTAGTCTTTAGATTCTTGAATTTTTATCGGTATGGTGCAATTCCTGAAAGCCAGAATCAACAGTGGCAACCACCAGAAAAGCGCCGAGGCAATGAAGCTCGACGAAGTCCCGGCGAATGAATTTAACTGTCTTGGATCCCGCAACGAAATTAATCAGAAAAGAAAAATGGAGGAGTAGGAAAAAAAAAATAGGAATTTCCACTTCCCTCCATATCAAGCAGGAGACAGAACAAACAAAAAAGACCAATAGGCACAAAGGGTCGTTTACAACTGGGATAAGCCCAGTTGCCTAGCACCACGGATAAAAATTAGCATTAATATAAATGGGTCCTAACATTGTGAGCTGTGTAATATTTGATTCCAATAATAGGTTTGGCAAAAACGCTTGAACGCACGGCAATTTGTTCTAGATTCCGCAATGTCCGTATAGTAAACAACTCCTGATACAGCCTGTACATTATTCAACATAGTATTGCGTTCATTCTGCCAAAGAATACACTCCCATAAGATATGATGTGCAGATTGTACATATTCGCAGTCAGGTGTAGAACACTGACATAAAGGCGAGGCAACAAGCTTGAAGGAAAATAATTTTTCAATACAGTTGTTAAACATGGCGTACTTTCAGAGGCTATAATTATGATTCGAAAATTAAATCTTATGCATAGGCATCTTTCTATTACGCGGTCGTGACTTTTGTTTACGAGCTCGATCATTAGTTTTGCAGTTTAGTTTTAAATTTATAAGTCAATTTAAAAAGTTTAGTAGCAAAGAGTTTTCATACATAGAATAAAATGGGATAGATTTTATACGAGGAAAAATTAATGATTCCGTACGTTTTAGCATTGAACTCTCAAAAGTCTTTTAAATGGTTGTTTAATATATTTAATTACCAGTTTTAATTTAATTATTTTCACATCAACATTTGTCTAAAATCAAATAGGCTGTATAGACTGTTTTCGTTGTAAAAAATGTCCAGTTGCAAAAACGCGCCTTTAGATAAAAGTCAATTTAAAAAAGTTTAGTAGCAAGGAGTTTTCATACATAGAATAAAATGGAATAGATTTTATACGAGGAAAAATGAATGATTCCGTACGTTTTAGCATTTAATTCTCAAAAGTCTTTTAAATGGAATAGGCTGAATAAATATAATAAAATCGAATAGGCTGTGTAGGCTGTTTTCGTTGTAAAAAAAATGTCCAGTTGCAAAAACGCGCGAAAATTTTATTTTTTTGTGAATTAACAAATCTAATTTTTTGATTTATTTTTACTATTTCCCACAACTGTATTGAAAAATATCGTGTGATACACGGGCGTGTAGGTTATTCCAAACTCGTGTCATTAAAAACCCTCGCCTTCGGCTCGGGCTTGTTAATGACAGCTCGTTTGCAATAACCTACTTTCCACCCTTGTATCACAATGTACTATACTTATAAAGTTACATAGAGTTAATAAAGCTTTTTAACAAAAATCAAACCGACTTCCGAAAAAACACTGCAAAATGAAAAATAACTTTCTTTTTCGAAGTCGGTGTCTTTGGTACCTATTGTTTTCCGTGTTTCGACACCGACTTCGGAAAAGAAAGTTATTTTTCGCTTTGCAGTGTTTTTTTTGGAAGTCGGTATTTTTTTTGTTAAAAGGATTTTTATTTATCTCATTTTAGTTTTGATAGGTACCTCCAATTGCCATAAAAATCATATATAGCCAAAGTACATATCATGACGATTCTAATAAGCCCATACACGACTAGGATACATTGGTTTATTTCGGAGTACCAGTGCCTACCTGCCGGCTTCATCATCAGATCAATTTCATCAGCACTATTTATTTATAAGTATTTGCTTCATCATAATCGTTAAACTATTCGAGATATCTTATAACCCATGACATACTTAGCATTAAGGAATTCTATTGACCATCTGTGGTCTTCTTCACCAGTTCCACTTCACCAAATGTTACTTTCTGAGTGCAGAAGATTGCATTGTTGATAAAAATACCAAAATCGCTATATGTATGCCTATAATATTTGAGGATTTCCCTCGATTTCTCCAAAATCCCATCATCATATCCTGACCTGATGACTATGGGACCAACTGAGAAGTATATCCTTTCAAACAAAAGAAGAATTTTCCAAATCGGTCCAGGCGTCTTCCAGTAATCGGGGAACATAAATAAAAAAAAAAAAGATTCCGACGAATTGAGAACCTCCTCCTTTTTTTGAAGTCGGTTAAAAAAGCTTGTAAAAATCATTAGCAATTCAACCTTCTTTACCTGAGTAGATTATGAAGTGTAGGTATGATGGTGATAGGTGTACCTACCTATGTAAAACATCAACATATTATTATATAGCTAGCCAGATACTAGCTACTTAGCTATATAGTTCCCGTATGGTGGTCCCGCGAGCTTTGCACCGAGATCAACATCGCACCTAATATGAAAGCCGACGGAGAGAGGTAAAAAGTTACAGCCAAAACACAAAGTTACGCACTAAACGTTTTGAGAATACTTTTATTATGCGTACAGCTAAGGAGTGGAATTCCCTGCCGGAGTCTGTGTTTCCCGATAGCTACAATCTAGGGGTCTTTAAGTCAAGAGTGAATAGGTTACTACTAGGCAAGCGTGCTCCATCGTCGACTACATCATCGCTTACCATCAGGTGAGATGTTGGTCAAGCGCGAGCATTTATCAAATATAAAAATAAAAATAAAAAGAAGACATTATTTTTGGTAGATATGCTGTATGCTTTTCAGAGATATCTTGTTCTTGAGTTGGACCAGCTAGAATAAGAATTAAATAATTACTTAGATAATAACAAGACATCATTTTTTATGCGTCAAGCAAGTCATTGTTTTCAGGCAGTACCAGTACATAACATACCCATTATGAAATTTGAAATCATCTGTAAATTAAATGTCAAAACACACATACCTACTACCTACCACCACGGTAACTATATTCGTTCCCGTATATTTTCATAGCAGCCCCTAAAACTGACAGGCAAAACATAACTAGATATGGTTATAATGTTTGAACTTACTAGCAAGGTTATATTAAAGTTTAATAAGCAATGGAACCTAGCGAATCGCGTTAAAGACTAATTTGTGGTAGTACGGGGACTCAAGATAGATTAACCAAGGAACCAACATAATAACGCGTTGAGGGCACTGCTGCGGCTGCCTCACCTTTGCAGCGCATCGGGAATGTTCGCGAGCGTCCGCGTTGACTGTTTTTATGCCAGCATGCGCAAGAGGACGACCTCAATGGCGAGTAGAGTGCGGGGCAGCGGCAACAGTCTTCTTAGCATTGTTGCCAACAGGTTGGACGAGCCTTTCATGCGGCAGTGGCAGGCCTTGCATGCACCCGTATACCGGGCGTGGGGCAGGTAAAATGTAAATTATTAATTTATTTTTGCAATATAATTTTATATAAATTTTATTTTTAATATTTTGACATTTTTTATAACATTCAACAATTAGAAATTCTACATTTGACATTGTTTTATAAATTTCTGACATTTTATAATTTATTTATATTTTGGACCGTTTTAATTATTACTTTTGATGAGTTTTTGATTGTTTTAAATTTTAATTATTCATGAATTTTATTTTGGCGTTTTATCTGTTTATAATTTTGATGTATGTATAATAATAATAATAATAATAATAAGTTCATTTATTTTCTCTCACAATGGTTTTAGCACTAATCTGTTTACAAATGCATAAATTCACATTGTGAGAGCTGGTGCCTGATGTAGGTTTAGTTAAAACCTGTGTTACAGGTCACCAGGCCCCACTTAGTGGCCTCATGCAAATTAACAGGCAGGTAACATGTAAATCCACAAAAAGAAAAAAAAAAAAAATTAATAAAACAAAAAATTAATAATTGAAAAGGAAAATAAAAGTAAATAATAAAAGCAGTCAAAAGGCGTGAGGTGAATGGTGGTGAATGTGTATGTGAATTGTGGTAAATTTGTAGGTGAATTATGGTGAATCTGTGGGTGAATGGTGGTGAATGTGCAAGTGGAAGGTGGTAAACGTGTAGCTGAATTGTGGCGAATGAGTGGTGTATTGTGGTAAAGGTGTAGTGGCAAATGTGCTTAAAAAAAAAAAAACAGGAATTATGGAACCATAAGAGCATACAATACCGAATTTCGCAAAAAGGACGCAGAACGGTGACGGCATTTATTTAATTATGTGAAACAGTTTCTCCGTGTCATCATAGGAAAGAGTTTTCAAGTATTCAGTCACTTTTTGCTTACAACTGGGCTTAGGTAAAGAATAAATATTTTGACTGCTGTTAATAATATTATAAAGATAATCCCCCAGGTAACCGAAAAACTTGCGGGCCAGACTCGAACGGAAAGATTCTGTTCTGCACACAGTACCCTTTCTTCGTTTGTCTTTCAATAAATTCGAATCATAGACCAGCTGCGAGTGCTTTTTGAGAACTGTGTGCAAAACAAAAGTTTGTCTTATAGACAGAACCCCCCACCTCTTGTACAAGTCGACTGTAGGAAAGCGAAAGGGAAGACCCGCAGCAACCTTAAGTATGGCACGTTGAGCTCTCTCCGCCTCTATTAAGTGCGTTTTAGCAGCACCTCCCCAGGATATGATGCAGTAGTCTATAAGCGATTGGCACAAGGCGTAATAGACCATCTTGATGGTACGAAGGTCGGCTACATGTTTTAGACTCTTAAAGATGTAAATGAGTTTGCGCAGTCTCGTTACCAGGACGTTTATATGCGGTTTGAAGCTGAGGAATTGGTCCAATATAACTCCAAGATATTTAATGTGATCGGTTCTTTGGAGAGAAGGACATGCACATGGTTGGTATATTGACCAGCATGTGTGGGCCGTTATAGAAAGTGAATGTGGGGGTAGCGCGTTCGATCGATGTGCAAATGCTATATATTTGGTTTTTGTGACATTGAGAGTTAGCACATTACTCTGTAACCAATCAACAACCCTGTTGAGCCCCCGTTGAGCCACATCAAAGACCCCCTTCCAGCTATCACCACTAAAAAAGAGGGCTGTGTCATCAGCAAATGTAAAAATTTGGCCATTACTGAGGTGGAGTTGACAGAGGTCATTGATATAGATCAAGAAGAGGGTCGGGCCAAGAATACTGCCCTGAGGCACTCCAAAAGTCACTGGTAGTTCGTCACTCACCCTGCCATCAACTCTGACTTGCTGTTTCCGATTTGATAGGTAATCCTGAAATAATTTCAAGGGAAGACCTCGTACTCCCATTTTTTCCAATTTGTCCAATAAGTGTGGGACAGAAACCGTGTCAAAGGCCTTTGCTAAATCCAGAAACACTGCGAGACATTTTGTTCTCCTATCCAATGAGTTTATGACCGAGCTAACCAATTCGTGTACCGCGTCATTGGTAGATTTGCCTTGCCGAAACCCAAACTGGGAAGGTGAAAGAAGGCTGTTAGCCTCGAGGAACCCGATCAACCGGTTATTCATTAGGCGCTCCAGAATTTTTGAGAGCGTTGGCAGAATAGAAATAGGTCTAAAGTTGTCGACACAGTCCCTGCCACCACCTTTATGTATGGGTTTTATTACTGCGGCTTTGAATGCCTGAGGAAATTTCCCCGTAGATATGGCGAGGTTACAGATGTGAGTAATAGCAGGGGTGAGAACGAGAGCATATCTCTTCAGCAACCGACCCGAGATCTGGTCAACCCCAACAGCACAATTATCCCTTAATCCTTCAATGAGATGTCGTACCTCAAGATCGTCCGTAGGAAGCATGACCAAAGAATGAAGAGAAGCGGTGTTCGCAAGGTTATCAGACTCATCTCTGAGAGTTAATGAATGAGAACTCATTTGCTCGGCCAGGTTGCGTCCTATATTAGCAAAGAAACGATTGACCTCATTGATGCTCCCATCCGGGTTCACATTTGAGATGAGACAGGAGGAGTGATCTATAGCCCTGTTTGAGCCGCTAATCTGTTTGATTACATCCCATAGTTTCTTTTTGTTGCCTCTTGCGTTCTCAATCTCTTGTTTTTCGTGGTTTCTTTTAGCTTTCTTCAGAAGCGAAGAACAGAAGTTTCTGTAGCGCTTGTATGATGTCTGGAGTATTTCATTACTAGGGTCCCCCTTCAGCTTTTTATACAGATTATCCCTGTTACGCATGCACTTTAAAAGCCCTTTTGTAATCCACGGCTTACCTATTATTTTCCTTCTGGGTATTTTTACTACTTTGGAGTTCTCTTTTACAGCTCTTGACAGATAGCTTACTAACAAGTCTGTTGCTTCATTTACATCATTACAATTTAAGATAGTTAGAAAGTCTGTCTTACGCAGGGCTATGTCTAGGTTATCATAATCAATACGGTGACTTATTTTGTTAGAATATTCTAACTATGTACTGTGATTATGTCTGAAATAAATAAATAATAATTATTATTGTTATTTCAAGCCCATTTGCGTTCATTTGCATTTAGGACTACTAGTGGTGTTTATGTAGTTACTTAAAGCTGTCAGCAGGTAATACCTACCCAAAGAAGGTAAGATAGTACTTAGGAAGATAAAGCATAATTATAAAGCTTAAAAGATATGTATATCCATTTATATATACATATCTGTAGGTAAGGCCATAACCACAGCCTTATTGCGTAAGTGAATTCGGCAAGGCAAAGGGTTTGACCCCATGAAAGAATATGACAAATTCTATTTTAATAATTAGTACTGCCAAAAATTATTGGACGCTTTCATTGGTGATCATACTGTTTTCGAAAGAGTCCAATATTTTTTGGCAATACTTACCTAATTATTTAAAGAGTATTTGCCATACTCTTGCATGGGGTCAAAGCTTTTTCCTTGTCAAATTCTCTTACGCAATTACGCTGCAGCTTTTGATCCATTAACAATTGTGTAATAACCTGCAGCGGAATAGCTTTACCCTAGCAGTAAGCCCACCGGTGATAACTTTGCACTTTACAAAAAAAAAAGAAACATCGCTTCCTCCATTTTGAATCTCAACTGGGTTAATTCTACCTTACTGTCCTAACCTAATTCCAAGGGTACAGTTTTCACCTTTATCCAGTCGCTGACGAGAGGCGCGGCCCGGTACGGTCAACATCCGTACCGGCCGGACGTCATTTCAGAACCGGAAAATCGCCAATCTCCTCTCCCTAGGGTCGTTTTTTTTTATTTTACACGCTCGCGTTACTGACATCTGGTGCCGACTGTACCTTTATACAATTTAGTAGTTTGTAACTTTGTGTGTCGTTTTCCGATAACTTTCCTGCTATATTGTCATCAAGTAATTTATGTACCACTGACCTAATCAGGGCAAATCAAATAATAATTCCAGGCTTTATGCGACCTTCCTGATGGGTCATTCCATCTTGAGTTATATTAGTATTACACCGATAAGCGATTTTACCTAAGCGAAATTGTACGTTCAACTTCACAAGGAGGCATTACCACAGAATAAATAATAGTACAGTAGCATTACTATGCAATTCGACCGACTTGAAAGTTTATTAAAATAGATATACGTCACTGCCCGATATCGCCTATAAATGCAATTTAAATTGCGGCGCGCGGTCAGCAAAGTCCCTTACTTTCCCATTGCAGGGCAAAGGCCTCTTCTCATACAGAGAAGGGATGCGCATTAATCACCACGCTTTTTTAATGAGGGTTGGCGATTTCAAACATATATTATCTAAGTATAGGTTTCCTCACGATGTTACCCTTCTCCGATGTCAACGATAATAAAGCTAAAATAAAACAAGAAAATTTATATGCAGGCTGATTCTTCCTCTTCATGTCGCTGGCACGACAGTCATTCAAATTTGATTGTTTCAAAACTTTGACACTTCCACGGTACCGTCGTTGGCAGCGAACAGATCACTGTCTTGGCTACTTCATGTTTTGGGGCACCATAGAGGGCAGGACATGAAGTAGAGCGTGGTTTGCGACTCAGCTCCACATGCACATCCCGCTGCTGTTCTGTCGAGATAGCACATGATGACCTGGTTAAGGTTACAGGCATCCGCTGGATGCGAGAAGCACGGGATCGGTCAATGTAGCGTCGCCTGGGGGAGGCCTATGCCCAGCAGTGCACGTATTTAGGTTTATTATAAAAACAAAAAATCCAACTGTTTGTATTCATATTTTTTTGTTGAAATGACATTAAACGAGGAACATTATTAACAATTATTCTTGTTAATATCCAGAAATATATGATCTTCAAATGGAGCATAACAGAAAAAACGTTTGGAAGGAAATTGCCGATTAATTGGGAGTTATGGATAAATAAATTTTGTATTTTACTGTGTACTGTAGGTACAGGTTTTTTTTTCAACTCATTCATAACGTAGATACAAGTAAGCACAAAATTAAATAGCGTTCTTCCATCTTGCTCAGAAGTTCGACCGACGAGCAAAATTTGCTGCGTAGTGTCGCGCCAGTGTGTTTAGCATATTTGGTCGCGTCGCGTCGCGTCGCTCAGCTGACGCGTTATTTCGCCTAGTGCGGTCTGACCTTAAGAGTGATGTATGTATAATTCTGCCCAAGGATATATCATTTAGGCCTCTAGTTGTTTTTGGTATCTTAAAATGATTTTTGGAGCTGGATTTGGATTGCCAGCTCGAGATCATTAGTTTATAGGAACCATTCACAATGATCATCAGTAAGTTGGTCGCGTTCTAAATGTTGAAGAGAATGGCTGCTAAAAAACTTCCATGGGACAGGATATTTTTTCGTGATCTCCATGGTTTATTCTGCAATTAAAAGGACTTGGTAGTTTAGTTAATTACGGAGCATCTTATCCTGATCCAGCATCCGAATGAATCCCTGGTTTTCGATCATGCCAGACAATTTTACCAATAACCTGTTGATATTTACAGTGTCTTATGCTGCTGACAAATTAACAAGAACCAGGCCAGTGCTCTTCCGATTCTTGTGCCCATCCTAATTTCAAAATTAAATTCACTGAGTAGGTAATTCTCCGCACCGACTGTCACACACTAGTACATTATGGTACAAGTGTGTAATGTTGGTGATTACCGCTGAGGCGCCATTGAGACCCGAGCCGTTAGGTGAGGGTCGTAACAGAGCCGAAGACGGTAATCATCAATACACACGTGTAGGGGAAATGTAGGCAATGGGAGTCAGTTGGCAATGGTGATCACCTCAAAATAACAAAAACCGAACGCAACCAAACGATGCTAACATAACTACACGCTAGCATTACGTCATTCCCGTGCGCGGCCGTTGATTGGCTCAGTTCGCGCGACGCGTCGGAGAGTAACAGGTGTGTGAAGGTTTCGCGCCATTTTCATCTAATTTTTCGAGTTGATAAATCCGAAGGTAAATCACAAAATACCAAATATTTATTACTGTACTTGTAATGTGTAATAGTCGTAGCATTTTAGTGTGCAATTCAACAGCTTTATTGTTATTATAACCTATAATTTCTCCTCAGGATTTTTTTTTCCGTCAGTTTGCCCATGTAGGTAATCGGAGTCAGGTGATCCCAATTACCTACATACTGATCCCCATTGCCCACACAACCTAATCTCGGTGAATTCGGACGAAATAACGAAATATGGTACCGGTGCACTTCTTGTGGGCTATGGGCTCATGCCGACTGTACTGGATGGGACTCTGCGTACAATTATGTGTGCGATATGTGTTGATCACCATTGTCCACATGCTGATCACCATTGCCAACCGATGTTGACAATCGTGATCAAACTTATTTTTTTTTTATTTTTTTATTGAACCAAAGTTTATAAACCAAAGTGATTAAAGTTGATCTCAATTGATAGTTAAGAAAGTAAAGTTTATAATAAGAACACAGCAATAAATAGTTGATACATAGATTTGCTTTTTTTTTCATTCTCGCTTAAGTGATCCCCATTACCTACATTTCCCCTACCTATCATACGACGTTTTTCAACACACTTGTGAAGAAAATAATACTATAAAATCATTTTCAACAGTGAAAACGAGTTGTGAAATTTTTTTCGCAATGGCGGGAATAAATAATCAGTTTTCCTATGCGCGCGCATCTAACAATGGCGATCGGCCATAGACTATAAGAATGAGTTTTCTTTTTTTTTGGTTTTTCGCGGATTGCGTTTTAGCCACGTACAAAATGGGGAATTTCAAGTTTTCTTTATTACAGAGAAAACAAAATTTATATTTGAGTGAAAGTTTTATATAAGTATTAAACACGTACAACTTGAAATTATCTATTTAAATACGAAGTTGCATGAAATGAGCAAGCAATAGGTACATTAATTTATTTGTACTATAGAGCACGATCTTTTTACGAAAGATTTTTAAGAACAAAGCAACACAACCAATAAAATAAAAAGTAAACTCTATAACTCACTTGTGAATAATAGCAATGAAAAAGTCACAGTTTGATTACAGGTGCCATTATGTGCCTAATTGCGGTGAAATTAAAGCCTCTTTATGAGCAAGTGTGTTGAAAAATATATTATACTAGCTGACCCGGCAAACTTTATATTGCCATAAAAACACAAAACATTCATCTACCCTACCTACCCCACCCTACCTACCCTACCTACACTACTCTACCTACCCTACCCTACCTACCCTACCCTACCCTACCCTACCCTACCTACCCTACCTTACCTACCCTACCCTACCTACCCTACCCTACCCTACCTACCCTACCTTACCTACCCTACCTTACCTACCCTACCCTACCTTGCCTACATACCTACCCTACCTATGTAGGTAAGGTATCAATTTTTTTTTCTTTTTTTACCTAAGAACCTTCTCCTAACAATAACAAACACAACAAAAAAAGAATAAGCGAAATCGGTCCAGCCGTTCACGCGTGATGCCGTGACCAAGGGAAACAGGGATTGATTTTTATATAAAATCCTCTGACTGCTTAGATAAAGTGGATTACATTACCCTCATGTTACCCAGTTACTGGGTTGTGAAGGTCTGATAGGTAGTCGCTCCATGTAAAACACTGGTATTCAGCTGAATCCGGTAAGACTGGTAGCCGACCCCAACAATAATTGGGAAAAAGGCTAGGCAAATGACTGCTTAGATAAAGTACCTATAGATGAAGCCCTGGCGTGGCCGCACATGAGACAACAATAGTTAGTTCTGGTGTTACAACAAGAACAAGAACACTACAACCCACCATCGCACTGACACTTATTATATAAGTATAAATAACCCAAATTCCTTGTCTTCATTAACACATAATACCACGAAACCAAAGAAAATCAAACAGAACCGAGTTTGTTTGTCAAACCTGCCATTATATTAGAGTTTGACAAACAACAGAAACCGGCCATGGTGACAAAGACAAAAAATAATCGTCCTTATTATTTACATGGAGCTGCCAATTAGATAACTTGCCCTATCAATCAAGCTCATTTTAAGGCTTAATCTATAGGTACTTTATCTAAGTCTGACTGTCATCTATATAAAGGGTCTTTCAACAAGGACAGGTCGATGTTAAAACTGAATAAAACAAGATGTGTGTGAGATATTTTTTATTTAAAAGACCCATTTATGCCATTATGGATGGAATATGACATCGTTCAAATGTCCGCCGCGGCTTCGTATGGTGGCACGAATCCGAGAGGTCCAATTTTTAATGACTCTGCTGCATAGATCCGGCTGAATCCGAGCGATGGCCTGCGTTATGTTGGCTTTCAGGGCAACGGTCGAATGTGGTTTATTGGCATAGACCTGCGACTTCAGAAAACCCCACAAGAAAAAGAGAACTCAAAAGATAACTCTACCCTCAAACCGTTCATGCAGAATGTCGATTGTGTCGTTCGCTGTGTGGCAAGTAGCGCCATCTTGCTGGAACCACATGTCGTTCACGTCCATATTGTTCAATTCAAGCCAAAAGAAATTGTTTATCATTGATCTGTAGCGCTCGCTCGATCTATGCAGCAGAGTCATTAAAAATTGGACCTCTCGGAATCGTGCCACCATGGGAAGCCGTGGCGGACATTTCAACGATGTCATATTCCATCCATAATGGCATAAATGGGCCTTTTAAATAAAAAATAAATTTCGTTAATATCTCACACATATCTTGTTTTATTCAATTTTAACATCGACCCGTCCTTGTTGAAAGACTTTATATAAAAATTTATATATATAGATGACAGTCAGAGGATTTGCCCAGCGTATATGCAGCGCGCTCTGTCCAGAGCCAAAACAACAAGTGGCACTGACACTTGTAACATTCAGGTAGCGCCATCTATATTTACTGCAAAAGACTGAGGATCTGGCTCGAATTTTTCCTTATCATAAAAATTAAATGTGCGAACATGTATCCTCCGACTGCATAGCATGATTTTCTCCTTGTTTACGTCTTTTTAGTTCGCTTTTTAAGCAGTCGGGTTTTTTGATTTTTTTTATTAACTTTTTACAAGTTTTTTTTTGCAATTAAATAGGTATTTAAGTGTGTTCGGGTCAAATCTTGAAACTGAATTTTAAAGCAGTTATCCTCAACCGATTACATACACGTTTGGTTTATCCAAACAGTTAACTTGCACTTGCAGTTAACTTGGTAAGCTAAAAAGCTTGTTATAAAAAGCCTTTTTTTAATGGCAATAAATATTTTTATGTTAAAATCATTATTTCGTGTAAGTTTAATAAAATTGTCATACCTATACTTCTATCTATATACTTATTATTATAAAGAGGAAAGATTTGTTTGTTTGTACCGTATAGGCTCCGAAACTACAGGACCGATTTAAAAAATTCTTTCACCAATAGAAAGCTACTTTATTCCTGAGTAACGTAGGCTAATTTTTAATCCCGAAAACGGGTCCTGTGGGGTGGCCCACGGGAGCGAAGCCGCGGGGAACTCTATCTCAATAAAGCGGAAGAGGTTGATTGTTTGTTTGTTTGAACGCGCTAATCTCTGGAACTGCCAGTCGGCTTTCAAAAATTATATTAGTATATGATAGCCACATTCATGAGGAAGACTAGGCTATTGGTATACCATTACTCTAAAGTTCTTGGTTAGACTTAAATGTTGATATTTTGTAAAGTAAAGCGCTATCGAGCTGCTTTACCCGCGTGCGCTAGGGTGGTGGCTAATTATACGTAAGTTACCAAGTAGGTAGGTACTACAAAGATATTGGTTTGGTAGATCTAAAAAAATCCACGACACTATATATTCTCTTATACCCACTTAAATAATCCACATTAAGACATTTTGGGTGAAATAATTTATATAAAATAAAAGATGATTTTTGAGCACTATTATTACGCAGGAATATTCATACTTACGAAGTTACTTCATCATCAAGACAATTTTATGAAGATAAACTTTGTTTTTATAGCATGTTATTTGGACGCACAGTTTACGAGAAAATGTAAAATAAAAATAATTCAACATTACTATTTACCGAACGAGGGCGGCGACATGCAGGTGGCCGAGTCTGCTCTTAGTGATTTAATTAACTTTAAGTTATACGCGGGTGAAGCCGTGTGGCACAGTTAGTACTCTAAATAAAGTTATTATCATTCCAAACAACAATTTGTTATAATTACTATAAGGATTATTTAAAAAGATAACACAATATACAATCAACTAAAAATATATTTGCTAATAAAACTAAATAACACTTAAACATATTCAAACTTCGTCGACAAGCTTAAATCTCTGATGTTGAGGTTGGGGTAATACGTTGAAGTATTTCTTCATTATGGTCTGTTGTTCCCTTCCTCCATAGATTCTCTGCACCCATGTGTGTTCCCAATTGGGGTCAAACTTTTCACAGGTCACTACAACCTTGCCAGCTTCCATCGCAAAGAGAGTTCCATTCTTGCCGAAACCCACCTGAAAATATTAATTTTAAAAAATTATATGAACAGATATACAAATGGCTACCTAATACTGTGTTTACAATTTTACAACCGTAAAATAATACTCAAAACTTTTATAGAGTATAATAACATGGTGTTAAAAAACCTATAAGAATCAGCGAAGCCAAAATAATTTACTCCAACTTTGACATTTTGTTACAAATGGTTATACCTATGTATAACTAAAATATATATTAAGAGAATAGATCTTGTCATTTAATAAGATAATTTCATCACATTTTTCTCACTCGAATTCTCCTCAAGCTCTTTAAAAATACACATACTCTCAACTCCACATTCACCACACTTACACATATGGAAGGGCTATTGTTTATTTTGTCTCATAACCCTCTTATGTAACATTTGATTTGTAACAAAAGTGTGAGGATCCTGGTACCCATAACACAAGTTAAATCTTTCTTTGGGTGTCAGAATTCAATACAAATACTACTGACATACATTGTTACTCGCTAATATGAATTTGTTATTTTATCATAATGTTTGTTCATGAGTGTTTGACTGTACAAATGTTTTAATTCCAATAAACAATTTATTTAACAATATTACATTCAATCCAGGATGGAACCTAGGTGTCCTTTGTGTGGCTAACATATGACCAGCCTGAACAAAGTGTCCATCTTGCACCTTCCACCCTCTACGTTTCGGCTTCACCGAGCAATTTGTGTTGGATGTACTACCACCAGTCTTTTTACTGGCATTCCGGACAAATTCTGAAAATCCAAAACAATCAGTATCATTTTCAATCTATAATAATAACATAACCTCAAAACTTTATTTTAAGCATTCTTACCTTTAATAACTGAGTTTGTTTTGCCTGTGTTTATTAAGAAATTTAGAGACATTTTGGTTTTTGTTTATATACTATTTAAGCCTAAAACAAATAAATTTTAACTGACAATTTCAATAAACCCAGTTTTATGTTATCAGACGACTAAAACTTTTTTTCAAAGACACCCCAGAGTTTTCTCTTTCTGGGACCAGTATATTGAAATGTACTCTGTGTAGGGATGGTGCGTATTTACTGGTTTAGGTATAAAAACCCAGTACGAGTTTATCAGTACGCAGACCGGGTATGTACAGCTGAGACCCGGTCCGTACCCGATAGGTATAATGTCAAGCTACGCACCGAACTAAATCGTATTACACCACTCACCTGCCACAGAATACTTGTCGCATCGGGTATGACGTCATACCCAGTGCGGCGGGTGCGGCGGCGCAGTAGTTCACCACTCACTCGCCACAGAATACTTGTCGCATCGGGTATGACGTCATACCCAGTGCGGCGGGTGCGGCGGCGCAGTAGTTCACCATTCACCCGCCACAGAATACTTGCCGCATCGGGTATGACGTCATACCCAGTACGGCGGGTGCGGCGGCGCAGTAGTTCATAGAGTCCGTCCAACGAAAAAAGTCCCGCGGAAATACACTGAACTAACAAGATTTGTTAGAGGATAGCGTACAGTCGCATAGAAACTAGCGCCGCGTCTACGGAACTTCTTTTGTTGGACGGACTGTAACGCCTGCGCTCGACCGCCCGCCATAGAGAATACGAAGTTACCCGAAGGTTACGGTGCTTCCCGAATACTCCTGATCGAGCCCGTATAGAAACGAAAAATTTTAGGCATACCAAATAATTCGTTGATGCAAATTTGTTCTTTATTTATATTTTAACTAGCTGTTGCCCGCGGCTTCGCTCCCGTGGACCACCCCACAGCACCCGTTTTCGGGATAAAAAAAATAGCCTATGTCACTCAGGAATAATGTAGCTTTCTATTGGTGAAAAAAATTTTCAAATCGGTCCAGTAGTTTCGGAGCCTATTCGGTACAAACAAACAAACAAAAAAATCTTTCCTCTTTATAATATTAGTATAGAGTATAGATAAGGAAGTAAATTGCGTATTAATGTTAAAGATTATTATTTATTTTGAATTACTTTTTCCAGAAAATGGGTTCTAAAGACGCTAATAAAGATAGAGGTGATTTTAGAATATATGAAAATAATTTAAGATATTTTTAGGTATAATGTACTTGAGTCGACAATAATAATATTATTATTTTCAATTCTTTTTAATTTTATGTCAGTTCACTTTCACTTGTGATGGATTGAACTATTGGCCTTGAAAAAAAAATTATCTAAATTTTTCAATGATCGTTCGATCGAGTCTCCAAAAGGCGACCGCTAAGGCCAGGTCTGAACATACCCATAGGTATTTTGATACTGGGTTTTAGTACTGGGTATATGGCCATACCCATACCTTTGAGGCCGGGTATAGAATGTTGCAGGTATATCTCATGCCTAACTCTGTGTCTGGGACAATGACTTACTGTCTGTCATGTCATCTGTCACTGTCAGTTTCTAATGTGACAGGCGACCGACGACCGACAGCCGATTTAACCACAGACTATAGTTATTAGTGGGTGCGTTCAGTGGGTACGCTTTTAGTGTGAGAGTCGATCTGGTGAATCGGCGGGCGCTCGATCATTGAAGAAAATCACGGTATTATGAAAGAAATTGGCCAACGATAATTGTATTAAAAGAATCTAATAAGCGCGTGTTTTACACTTTCAATCAATCAATACAATAAGGTTAATGTTTTTTTTTATTAACTTTTATTTCAGAGCGTCATCCCACCTAGAGACCTATTTGCCTCCCCCTAAACGAATATCTGGATCCGCGCCTGCGCCCTCATGCATCCTTCCAGATTACGTTTACCTAAGTCCACAAGGAAGATCTGTATGCATAGTTTAAAAATCGATCTTATCAAAGGCAGAGTGCTCAATAAATTTTGGAGCTCATATGTAACCCATCAGAGTTGTGGTGATAAAATTTTCGAGCTCTACGCTCGTACTTGCATCCTCAGTTCTAGGACTATGTTAAAGTATCAACTTCTAACGTATCCGAGGCAGGCTGCTCAAATTTTTGGGTGGCCGTGACCACAACCTTTTTTGAGAGCTGGACCCGCCCCTGCCTGTACCCTCGATGACCTAAACAACGCCTCCAATGCTGCAATTAGATGCCACGTGGCCACCAAGAAATTAAATAAGTGTCCACTAACTGAACGCACTTGAAGGAAAAATATTGACGTGCATGAAAGTATTGACAGTTGCAATAATTAGTAGTAATCTTTGGATAATTGACATATCTTGATAATGTTGTCATGTTGAATAAAAGATATAGATAATCAGTGTTGCCAACTCAGTGGATTTTCCACTAAAACTGGTGGTTTCGACTTCCCTTTTAGTGGCGAAATATTGCTTTTAGTGGCTAGTGGATTTTTTTAGTGGCTTTGATTTCTTCAGTTAGTGGTGGTACGCCATTGAACCACTAGTACGATTTACAAAATACTCTAGTTAGGAAAGAACTATTAATAAAAAATAATAATAATAAAAATAGTTTATTTGATAATCATATTTGTACAATAAAATTTGAGATTGAAGCCTCCTTTTAAGCAACAGATGCCTGTATTAGGAGACTCCGCTCCTTCATAAACAAAACGTTTCCATTAAACTATTTACTAATACGAGTACATAATCAAAAACAAGATGATTTGAGTGAAAGTGTGAGTGTGAGGGTGTGCGAGTGTGAGTGTGAGGGTGTGCGAGTGTGAGGGTGTGTGTGTGAGAGCGTGTGAGTGTGTGTGTATATGTATGTGCAGTATTTATGTTAGTATATCTGCTGTAGAAGTGATTCAGTCTCGTGGTAGGTAAGCTTTTTTATCCATTCCGTAAGTATTTTTTTGCATTCGTAACTATTCTTAGGGTAGACATAAATATGTTTATTAATAGCGTTATAAAGCTGAGCAGAACGTTTCCAAAGTTGAATACTGGCAAATTGTGTTCTTGTGTGTGGTGCTTTTAATATAATGTCTTTTCTTCTTCTTGCCAATATTTTGGAATCATAGGTAAGTGTTTTATGTTTTGTGAGAACAACTTGAGTAATATAAAGTTTCCGGACCGTTAGAAGGTTACTGATATGTTTATCAGTACAATATCTCCGTTTTTTAAAATACATGCACTTGATAAGAGCCCGTTGTGCCCGCTCTAATACTAAAAATTTTGTTTTAGAAGCACCCCCCCATAATAGGGATGCAGTATAACAATACTGATTGTGCAAGCGCTAAATATATTATATTTAGGAGGTTTTTGTTCCTGCCTGAAGGAGAACAAACACTTTTAGGTATTATATGTCTGAGAGTCTTGAAGATCCAGCTTAGTTTTCTGATTCTGTTAGCAACTTGATCGATGTGGGGATGCCAAGATAATCTCTGGTCGATGATAATACCCAAATATTTGATTTGAGCTACTCTGTTAATAGTTGAGCAGCTGCAGTGTGAGTGATTATCAGCATCACATAGGTGAACCTTGAGATTAAAATCAGTACTGGGTAGTGTACGACTGCATACACTGAAGCATATGTAGTTAGTTTTAGCCACATTCAGTGTAAGCAAATTCCGCCCCAGCCATCCAGCAATCTCAGACAATCCCAATTCTGCGCCAAGCTGAACGTCTAGCCAAGAGTTACCCGTGAAGACCACTGCTGTGTCGTCAGCGTACGAAAAGATTTTTGCATTTGCAATATGCATGTTACAGAGATCGTTCACATAGATAAGGAACAAGGTGGGCCCCAACACGCTGCCTTGGGGGACTCCGTAAGACACCACCGTGTCCCCACTAATATACTGACCCACTCTAACCCTCTGCTTTCGATTGCTGAGATAATCTTTGAGAAGATTCAACGGCATCCCGCGAATCCCAATATCTTCCAGCTTATTTGCTAAGAGTGGGACAGAGACGGTGTCGAAGGCCTTTTTTAAATCTAGGAATACAGTTGCACATTTTTTGCCTCGGTCAAGTTGTTCGGTAACTAGCTTACTAAGCGCCGCAACTGCATTCTCAGTAGAGATACCTTTCCGGAAGCCAAATTGAGAGTCCGATAAAATATTAAAATCTTTTAAATATTTAAGTAACCTTATGTTAATTAGTTTTTCGATTATTTTAGAAATTGCAGGTAGGATAGATATAGGCCTATAGTTGCCTACATCGTGTTCATCCCCAGACTTAAATATTGGCGTAATAATAGCCTGTTTTAATGCTGCCGGAAAGATTCCCTGACTAAAACACAGATTGGCGAGATGAGTAATAATTGGAACAACATCCTTGCGTATGAATTTCAAAAAACTAGTTGAAACGTTGTCCCATCCAGGTGCACTGCCTGTCTTAAGACTCATGAGGATACGGCTCACTTCACTTATATCAGTGTCAAGCAGTACAAATGAGTTAGGTTGAGCTATTGGATTGAGAGGTCGATCCCGCTGATTATGACCTAGGCGAGACTGGATTTTCAGTGCAAGGTTCTTACCAACGTTAGCAAAATAATTATTAATATAGTTTACAGATTCTAATGGAGATGATTTAATATTAATTAATTCTGTGTTGTGGCTTTTACACTTACTAGAGTAGGTAATTGTTCTTCCATAGTAATTTATTATTAGTAGTTGATTTGGTTATTAATTCTCTTTCGTACTTCTTTTTTATTTTTTTTATTAAATTATTGCAATAGTTCCTATATCTTATAAAAGTCACTTTTAATATTTCATTGTATGGTTCTTTTTTATAATTTTTTTGCAACTTGTTGCGGTTCCTGATACATCTTAAGATGCCTGGGGTAATCCATGGCTTGATTATGCGCTTACTGTTTGGAATTTTTACAAGGGTAGTATTTTTATTAATCGATTCGGATAGTTTATTTATAAGAAGGTTAGTTAGGGATTCCGGATCGTTACAGAAAAGTAAATCAGCTAATCTATTTTCTAGCAGATACTTATATGCATTTTCAAAGTCAATTGAAGGTTTTATTTTTTTCGCAATTGGGGATTCTTTAATTTTTGAAAGGGATAGAAAGGTGGTAAAGTGATCTGTTATGCTTGTTTGCAAAATGGCAATAAAAGCGGCTGTCTTGTGCTTGTTTAACTTTATCATAAAATGATCCAAACAGTTTTCATTTCTAGTGGGCAATGTATGACCCGGCAGTATACCATACTGGGATAGTGTATTGAGGTAATTAAGTCTGTTTTTTTGATCATGAGACGTCTCAGTATCCTTTAATTTAATATTTATATTGATATCACCCGCTATAATTATATTTTTCTGGGTATTTAAAATATCGAGATGGGTACTTAGAGAATTTATAAAACTCTCCGAGTTTGCGTTAGCTGGAGATCGATAGATGCATAAAATAATGTTACTAAAAATTTCCAGCTGAAGGCAAGACGCATGCGACAGTTTAATTTCCGAAACTTTATGTTTTAGATTATTTTTTATGTATACCACAACGCCGTCGTTCTGATTTAGGTGGTGTGTGGTAGTGTAGGAGGAATAATTGTAAAGATGTGGTATAGGATTTTCAGAACTCAATCTGCACTCCGTTAAAATAATGACATCAGTTTCAAAATTAAAGGTCGAGAGAGTTACTACAAAATTATCAAAATTGCACGAAATGCTTCTTATGTTTTGAGAAATGACGGTAAAGTCAGTTTTTTTTATATTTGCTAGTCTAGTCAACTCCATGCAATCACATTCAATACTACGCGCTATTTGTAGATCATCAATATCTTTAAGGGTTTGCAGTTGGTTATTCATTAAATAAATTTTGGAAATAGAAATGACGTGATATTTGATAGAGGTTTTGGTGGAAGCGAGCTTTAATTTTAAAAGTTAGCCTCATAATAAAGATGTGAGGTGAAGTAGAATTCACGGAATAAGTCAGAATGAATGAATGGGTAATATACTTGAATGTGTGCGAGTACTTGTTGTGTGAATATAGTGAATTGTGAGTGAGTGTGTTATGTGTAGGTGAGTGCCGATTTGTTATGTGAAGCATTAGATAACGAGCGAACAATGTAATTACAAACAAAAATAGTTTTAAAACGATTATAGTACCCTCTCCGCTGTCAAGGCGTCCGATTGACTATCGCGGCAATGTCAATCTGGTCAATTGGTCGGTTTGGTCAGGTGAGAGTTGTGTGTTTTTTTTTAATATTTTATGTCAGTAAGGCGGGTATTCTCGATAACTTTTAGTTTTAGTCGATTATTTCATAGACAATTATAAGAAATAAAAATATTTTGGTCTGTGGATCCGTCAAATGACATTTATATTTATTGTCAAAGTCAGTGCACAAAATTAGTCGCCATATAGTGTTTACAAATACGTTTAAAATACGAGATTGTGTTAGATCCTGAGTGCAGACCCTGGAGCCCTGATGTAGGGCTCCAAGGGGGAGTGTTGAACTGTTTTTAATAGCTTTTTTGTGTATTTGGTGTAAATTCGAGCCGAAATAGTGTTTCATCAACCACGTTCCGACTTTTTCGTGTCCGTTTTTATTTATTCGTGTTTCGAAGTTTATTTGTGCTTAATACTCATCAAACTATTGTAATTACCAATGCTACGCTAATTATCTATCGAAACAATGAAGTTCTAAACGAAACAAATTCGATTCTAAGTGAAAACAAAAACTTTTTTGTGCCGCCGGCCGGGTTATTTTTTTCCGTCGTAATTAATAATAATAAATAATTAATAAAAAATGTGTGGGGAGGTGTGATATTTTTATTGATTCTTGTGTAATAGGGTGTATTCCTGTAAATAAAATTAAAACTTTATGAAATAATGGTATGTTTTTTTTTTATTAATTTTTTTTACTCAAATTTACTCAAAACTGGGAAACACAATTTTTATAAATTAATTACAAGGTAAAACTGGGCAAATCCCTGTGAAATATGATAGCTTATTTCATAACGATTCTAACAACATAACATTCATACATGGTTCCCATACAAAAAACCCAAAAAAATGGGTTTTTACTGAGACCCCGGGTCGAAACCGCAATGTATTGGACATTTGGCCTATCCCCCAGCTGCAATATGCGATGGTCAATCGGACGCCTTGACAGCGGAGAGGATAAGATAGCAAAAGGTAACAAAAAAACCCAACAAATTGAATAGATACATCAAAGGGCAGGCAAGCAAAAGAGAAACAAACATAGTTACGCCTGACTCCACGTTGCTAATACCGTCGGTGCTCCGTAGACCAATTGAAATCTGACCAATTGGTCTATGGGGAATATTACATGTATCCATCGTCCAATTTTCAACTGGTCTATGGAGAATTGAGAAATGTTCCGCTGTCCAGTTTAATGGTATAGTAAAGCCGTGTCCATAAGTATTAAAAAATATATTATAAACAATTTTTGAAACCACTTAATAATCATTTATTGAATACTTACGGCATAACAATTAAAAAAAAACAGTGAAAAATACGCAGATAGGACAAACTGTCTTTATAGTCCTTGCCAATTTTCTTGGCCGCCCTGAAGTTGGCTGCAATGGCTGCGCTGTCGTTAATCTCATACAAAAACAGCACCGTTTCCGCCTTGCGCATCGGAAATTCAACTTCAGGGCGGCCCAGAAGTTTGGCGAAGACTATAACATTCTGCAACAAAATGGATAATCCTTAACAGCTCACAAACGGCTTATTGCATTGAAAAAAAAAATGTCTTAGGATTCTTCAATTCTTCCCACTGGTAGGCTAACGATAAATCAATTAATTGTCATTACATTGACACCTTAATGACACATAAGTTTTCTGTGAAGTGGCCATTTAAAAAAGTTTACATATTTTCCTATCTTTTCTTTTCTTTTTATTGAAGATTCTATTATAATTAGCTATAAATGAAATAAATACAATATAAGGTTATTTTTTTTATTCCTTTATAATATTTTTGAATGTAGTTTGATGTGAACCCAAAAATATAACAAAGGCTTCTTTGAACCCAAAGTATAGGAAACTGGTGTGAACTCAGGGTTATAATGTGATAATGGAACATAGTTTTGGTTTAGGTCGAGTATGCTCCATAGACCAGTTGGTAATTGGACGATGGAAACATGTAATTTTCCCCATAGACCAATTGGTCGAATTCCAATTGGTCTACGGAGCACCGACGGCTAATACGCAATATATTATAACATGAAGTTACTAGTCATTTGTTCAATTTAAGTTGATGAATCTGTTGCTCGCTTGTGACAAGTATGGTCGAGGACTGCTCATCCTTTTTAAGTAAAACCCTGTCATATGCAGTCCAACAGAATTTAAACAATCCTGACTTGGTAAGATCGCGCGCTAAAAAGTGGAGACGGGAACTCTTCGGAGTCAGATGGTCAGATAGAAATATGGGAGTATCATCATCTGATTTGAGACCTAGGTGTTTACAGCATAACTTGGATTTTGTTTTTAAAGCCAAAGCCTTACCTACCCTTTTTCATGATGTCTGTTTTAAGTAAGGTCGAGCCGGTCTCCACTATTATTGGCGTATTAAGCATCTCACCGTTTCTCCCACGTACTCTATAAATGTCCTTAATGTCGTGTTTGGTAATGGGACAGTCTAGGTTTTTGGAAAGGCAAGTAACCATTTCAATAAGGTCCTCCTTCGCTTCCCTTGGCTTCCTAGGCACATTCTTTATAGCAAAATTAGCCTTCTGATTGCTGGTTTGCAAGGATTCCATCTTATCCTCAAGAATTTTTATATAGGTCTTGTCCTCCTTAACCTGATTCTCCAAAACATCATGCTTCTTTTTAAGATCTTCATATTGGCCAGTAAGAAACTCAATTGAACCCACCAACCTGACATTACATTGCTGGATTTCTTTCAGTGACGAATCAATTATCCGCTGAAACTCCTGCCCTTGTTTTTCAGCAAAACCACTCAGCATTTTTCTCACCTCCACCTTGAACTCCGCAAATTCCTTGACAATTGAGTCTTCCATGTCTTCTCGACTTCGCTTGTTCCGTTTGAATACATAATTGGGGGTCGTATTCAGATCTCCCTGGTTGATGTCCGATTCCGAGTGCGATTTGTTCATATTTGATTCCATCGAATATTATGATAGAAAGGTAAGGTAATCGCACGCCAACGACGAAAGCGTAGCAACTTCGTAGCGTAGCACTTATACCGGCCGTAGCACACGTAGAGATTACAACTCGGGGCGCTAGCGAGATAGCAATTATCGCGCCTGCACTCTTCACACAGGCACTCCGCGTTTAAGACCGCGATCAGCGGTGCGAGACTGAGATAGCAATTTAGTAAGGATCACCTTATCCTGTCTTCGTGCTCTGCGTTGAACGCACTATGTCAGCGGCGCGGGAGCAGGACGACAATTATGTTGGCTGTAGAGATGGGTCGTCGACGTAATTTTCGTCAACGAAACTAGACCGTCCATTTCCGTTGATCGACGAGTCGATCAACTAGTTGAATTTATGGACTAGTTCATAACGTAAACTTTGTTAAGTTGACGTTCACTGTAAACTTTGCGACGACGCGACGCGCGGCGTCTACGGACGGACGGCTTGACAACTTTCAACTTGCCGACTGAACGTAAACAAGTACAAACCGGTTTACCTCGCATCGTTCGATCGGTCAATCGCTTTGTTCTTTTGCACACGTGAAACTATTGGCGTCCTTTTCTTCTTAACACAATGCATTTTTACTCCAAAATGGCATTCTGCCCATAGAAATATCAACTCTTTACATCTAGAGTTAGAGTTCAAATTAATTTGCTCGATGTTCGTCCGTTGTTGTTATATTTTCGGACGTAAACTAAACTTGTACTACCCAACTATAAGTTATAAGTAAGTTCTCGCGTCGATCGTCGCGTTACAAGTCGACATGAACGTAGTCGAGTCTCAGTTTAGCCGTCTACGAATTCAACTAGTTCGTTGATTATCGGTGAACCGTCGAATCGTTCATTGTACGTCGACGGTCGAATTAACTAGTTCGTTCATTCAACGCCCATCGCTAGTTGGCTGTCTTCTTCCCTCACGTCGTGCGGGCGGCCGGGGGTGCACCTCCGGAAAGCAATTGAATGCACGCAACACTCGCGTCTCACGCGCAGAAATATGTACTATTATGGTGCGGTATAGTCAGACGATGTTTGCGGAGCAAAAAGTAACACGTCTATCCTCGTTAATGGTTTGGGCGAAAGAGAGCTATTGAAACAAGTGTATAATTTTTTGTAGTGTAGAAGACACAACAGGAATAAGGTAGTGATTTTCGAGGATTCCCCGAAATTAGTTTTTCAATTTCTTGAATAATTTTGATTATGGACTTTATTTGTATGACTACTGGGTCAAGTTTCAAGGGTTTGTGTATATTCTCTGGTCTGTTTATGTTGTTCCCTATGCGTGCACAAATACAACGGACGGACAATACAGTACAGTTCGAGTCGGTATCGGTAAAGGTTACTGTTGGGAAATTTAGAGTATAATAATAACACAGTGGAATATATGTAGTGAACAGAACACAACTTTTATTGGGTATTGACAGCCATTGTTAGGAATGTTGCTAAGCATCTAAAAACTACCATAAACACTTTATGGTCTGAGTGACATAATGGATTATCCTTCATGGACAACACCCCCACTTAATCCCATATGTCTGCTACAGAACATATGCTTCAGACGCACTGTTGCTTTAGTTAGCATATCTGCAGGCATAACATCAGTCTGACAATAATTGATCCTGATCACCTCACTATCAACTAACTCTCTAACAAAGTGATATCTAATATTTATATGCTTTGACCTTTTGCCGATAGTAGGACTATAAACTAACATGCTAGCACTTTGACTATCACTAAAGACAATCACAGTGTCTGTCCGATTAGTTAATTCAGCATATAAACCTTTCATATTTACAACTTCTTTAGCAGCCTCACAAAGAGCAATGTATTCTGCCTCGGCAGTACTTAAAGCTACGCATCGCTGTTTGCGAGCTTGCCAAGCTACAGCAGCACCACCAAACATAAGGAAATAACCTGTAAAAGAACGGCCATCAGGCCCATTTCCCCAATCAGCATCTGCATAAGCAACCAAAGATTTGTCGCACTTCTTAAAGCATAGCGATAAATCAATCGTCCCCTTCAGATACCTTTTTTTTTTTTTTTTTTTTTTTTTTGCCTGGAGAAATGCTCATGCATACTGCACTACCACGGGGAGATAGTGCAGTTATGTGGGACTCTAACCCACTAAAACTCCACGGTGTCCTCCTGTGCCGCTTATGGCGGGAGCACGGGTACGCGTTAGCACTCACCGCGAACCCGCCGCGGCTGTCCGTCACCGGACCCTCCTCGGGGAAGTCCCCCCATCACCGGCGCACCAGAACACACTGCACGCCGTGACCACCCTAGGGACCAATCAGCTCATGGGCGCCAGACGACCCCGTGTATGGCACCCTTGGTCCCCCTGTGACGGGTCAAGGTCAATGGCCCCGCCACCTACCATTGTTCGGCCGCAGGGGATAGGGAGAGCGGCTAACGCAATACCGACACTCCTCCTCCCCTGCGGCCCCACCGCGTCCGCCATCAGACGGTGGCGACCCCGTCCGGGCCGCGGAAGGTAGGGAGAGCGGCGCACCGCAATACCGGCACTCCTCTCCCACCGCGGCCTCCAACCCTCAGCCGCGACATCGTATGGGTCCTGGAAATCTCCATAAGACATCGCGGCCCGCCTCAGTTGCGATGTCGCCTGTTACCAAGCGGCACCGCAACCTACTAGTTGGCCGCTACGTCGTCGGCTTAATCGGCAAAAGCCCTGACGAGCGGCCCCTCCTCGGGTTCCTCTTCGCTTCACCGTGGGTGACCAAGCCACGGTTACTGAGCCCCCCCGCATCGACAAAGCGGGAACCCACCGGGGGGGCCCCTTCAGATACCTAAGCACACGTTTTAATGCTGCCATATGAGCGGAATTGTTAAAATTATTAAATTGACTCAGCATTGTAACCGCAAACGAGATGTCTGGTCTAGTACTACATGCCAAATACATAAGAGAACCTATAATCTCCTGATATTCAGCATTCTCATTTCTCTCTCCTGGCTTCAAACGAATGTTAGTTTCAACTGGTGTACTCACTGGTTTGCAGTCTCGCATACCATACCTTTCCAAGATCTTCTCAATATAGGATCTTTGAGAAAGAATAATTTCTCTTCTCTTTTTATCTCTGAAAATTCGGACCCCTAAACATTCTCTGGCTTCTCCAAGGTCTTTTATCTTGAAATTACTTGCAATATGCTGCTTTACTTTCTCCGCCTCGATGATTTTATTTGTAAAGATGTAAAAGTCATCGACATAAAGCGCAATAGCTAAGAAAACATCTTCAGTTTTCTTTGTATAAACGCATGGATCATATTTGGATCGAATAAAGTCCATTTTCATAATATGTCCATGAATTTTCTCGTTCCAACAACGAGCTGCTTGTTTCAGCCCATATATTGCTTTGTTTAACTTGCAAACTTTTCTTTCATCCTCAATAAAACATTCTGGTTGCTCCATATATAAATTTTCCTGAAGCTCACCATTTAAAAAAGCCGTAGTCACATCGATGTGATGTATCTGCAGATCCTTTTCAGCTGCAAGTGCTACCAGAAGACGGATTGAAGACATTCTCACCACAGGTGCAAAGGTTTCAAAATAATCTTCTCCTGGTTTCTGGGAGTAGCCTTTAGCTACTAATCTAGCCTTATGACGCTGCACGCTACCATCTCCGCCAATCTTGAGTTTAAATACCCACTTAGATTTTACCACATTGACTTCTATTGGTCGATCAACTAATTCCCAGGTAGAATTCGCCTTAAGGGAATCATACTCATCCTTCATTGCTTGCAACCACAAATTTTTGTCCGAGCGCTGCATAGCATCTTTAAGAGATACAGGATCACCAACTACATGAAAATTATAGACCATGTCCTCATCACGTTTAGGACGCCTATTCCTAAGAGGATATCTTCGTTCTGGAATCTCTAGTTCAAGAACGTTTTCATCCGAACCAGAATCAGAAGCATCGTAAAAATCTTCTTCCGGACTTGACAACGGATTAGCCTCTTCGGGAGTGACCACCTCTTCAATCATTTCATTTTCATCACGTACTTCATGAAAACTATTAACTGGACTAGGAGCAGTCCACACGGGAACATTTGCAACACTGCTCTCAGTAATAACAATTCCTTCACGAATATCTTGATCAGTAATCGGAACCACCACAGTAGACGGCGTTTCCAATGGCTGAACATTTGTATTCGTCAATTCAGGAACATCTGGCTGAGCCACTCTATTTGGCTCAACATTCCTTTCTATAAAAGTTGCGTCTCGAGCGAAAATTACCCGCTTTGTGTTGTTCATGTTAATGAACCTATATGCCTTCTGATTTTCACAATATCCTGTCATTATCATTTCAGCAGTCTTGGAATCAAACTTTCTCCGGCCATGATCTTTCACCAAGACATGAGCTTTACATCCGAAAGTCTTCAAGTGTGAAAGATCCACTTTCTCCCCAGTGAATACTTCCTCCGGAACTTTATCCGCAAGAGCCATTGTCGGAGATCTATTTTTCAAATAAACGGCACATCCAACGGCTTCACCCCAGAACTTTTTATCCAATCCAGCTTCATGCACCATACATCTCGCCTTCTCAACAACAGTTCGAATAGTGCGCTCAGATACCCCATTTTGTTGTGGCGTGTACGGCACTGATGTCTGGTGGACTATTCCATTAATCTTCAAATAATGTTGAAAATCATTGCTGGTATACTCCGTTCCATTATCGCTACGCAATTTCTTAATTTTCTTACCGGTTTGGTTTTCAACTAGCGCCTTAAATTCTTTAAATTTAGCAAACACTTGGGTTTTGGACTTCAATACATAGCCAAATGTTTTTCGACTATAGTCGTCTACAAAAATGAGATAGTATCTGTTTCCACCCCATGATTCAACTTCCATAGGTCCTGCTAAATCCGAATGCACTAGTTCCAGTAATCCTTTAGCCCTTTTACTGTGTTTCCGCCTTGGAAACTTCTTCACACACTGCTTGCCCTGGCAACATGCCACACATGGTTCCTTGTTCACTTCTCCAAACGAAAGACCGTCCACCATGCCTTTCAACTTGACCATTAGTGGTCCACTTAAGTGACCTAATCTCCTATGCCATAAATCATACGCACTTGGAGCACCTGAAGTATCTGAAGGAGTCGTGAGAACCATCGCTGCCTCTTTCGGATCTAAAATATATAAACCCTGTTTTAGTGGTGCTGTTAACAATGGTTTACCAGCTATGGTTACATCATTTTTCATATAAACCTGACAACATTTTACATCAAAGACAACAATGCAACCATTATGACAAATCTTACTAACCGATAGCAAATTAGTAATCAGATCTGGAAGCAACAATACATCCTCAAATTTAATTTTACGCCCCATGGCAAACACATCACCTTTTAGTTTGGAAACGATTTTGTCATTGTTAGCAGTAGTAATATACTTCGAACTGCCTGCACTAACATTTTCCAAAATTTGTGTTCGCGAGGTCATATGTGATGTTGCTCCGGAATCTATAACCCATTCCATAGGTTCTGTGGCTGTCGATAAAAGAGTTACAAAATCCTTTTGTAATAATAGCGACACATTACCTGCAGTACCCTTACTAGAACTATCCTGGGTAGAAGTTACATTGCCCTTACTGTCTTTAGACTTGCGCTGCTTACACTGCCACTTATAATGGCCTTTCCGTTTGCAAAAGTGACATATTATATCCTTCTTGCTAACAAGCGCCGAGTCCATTGTCTTCGTAGTTGTCTTCTTCCGTTCACTTTCCTTCAGAAGCGCTGCCATCACTGTTTCCGTAGTGATTTTCATGCTGGAGTGCTCAAGTGACATTACAAGAGGGTTGAATTCTTCAGGTAGTCCAGCCAACATTATAATTGCAATAAATTCGTCATCCAGACCAGCTTTTATCTTAAACAAAGCCTGGCTTGTGGCTTGGATCTCATTAACATATTCTTCTGTTGAGCTATAGTCTGTGAGCTTCACATTGAATAATTTCCGAAGTAAATTCAGCCTCCGCAGCAAACCTCCATCTGCATAAGCTCGTCGTAGCGCCTCCCAAGTATCCCTCGCCGTTTTAGTTTTCATAATGAGGGGATAGATCTTCTCTGAACATAAAAGACAGATCTTACTCCTAGCTTTGGCATCTTTTTTAATCGCCTCCGCCGTTTTTGCCTCAAAATCCTCATTTAAACATTCCCATAAATCCAGGTCTGTCAAAAACATTTCCATCGAGAAAGACCAAGTCCCATAGTTGGACTGGCCCGACAACTTCTCAAATGTAACGGCTTGCATTTTCGTATAAATTTCCGCAAAAGTTTTAATTTACAGAGATACGTTATGCCAAGCAAGTCATGGGCTGGGCCCATAACCTGTTGGGAAATTTAGAGTATAATAATAACACAGTGGAATATATGTAGTGAACAGAACACAACTTTTATTGGGTATTGACAGCCATTGTTAGGAATGTTGCTAAGCATCTAAAAACTACCATAAACACTTTATGGTCTGAGTGACATAATGGATTATCCTTCATGGACAACAGTTACTTACTATTTTAAATTATTTCCACTAATTTTGTGAAACTAATAGGTATGCCAAAACCACAGTATACCTAAAAGTTCCGAGATTGTTGGTTAGGTAAACCAGAATTAAAGGACTGGTTACAAGTGGTGGAAAGCACTGCTGGCCCAGTAGCTAAGTGCAAATTATGTGGTTCAATTTTAAGGATACATTACGGAAATTTTGTTGTTATGGATTAGTGGTTTTCTGGTGGTTTGTGAAACCGTTAAGTTTAGTGGTTTTCTGCTGGGTCACGAAGCCACATTTGGTGGGTTTGTAAAAATAAAGTTGGCAACACTGTAGATAATCTGTCAAATCTGTGCCTGGGGATGTCGGAAGTGCAAAAATATATCGATGTATCGATATTTATAAAAATATCAATATCGACCTCGATATATCGAGGAAAAAATATCGATATATCGGTCCAATTTTTAAAGATTTTCGGTTTTAAAATAATAATGTATTTAGTTCAGTCTGGCTCTATAATAGGTAGTACTATTTTTTATACTAAATGTACATTATTTAAGTCTTAATAAAAACGAAGGTATTTTAATCGTTAATCCTTTAAAATAGGCAAAATTTGAAAATTTCAAAAACTAAATAGCAATCTTCTAAAAATATTCTATGTTGACACGACCACACACACACAACGCAAAAGAACTCACATTTGAAAGTAAGTGAATAGTGACGGATTTTGGCCACCGCGGCCTGCGGCGGCCGCAATACAAACAAAACATTCAAGTCATAGACAATACAGTAATTTGCCGTTCGTTCCTATCTTTTACGGCTTTGAATTCTGCTAATAAATTAAATTTGAAAAAAATATAGTTTTTGATACGTTTTTCGATATTGAATATTTTGTATCGATATATCGATGTATCGGAAGAAAATATATCGGCTAAAAATATCGATATATCGTAGCAGAAATATCGATATATCGATGTATCGATATTTTTTCGACAAGCCTATGCCTGCTGCCTTGCCTCACCTGCCTGTGCCGTGGTGTTTTTATTTTGTTATTGTTGTTTTTGTGCTGTGCAAAAGAATTGATCTTGATTTCCATCCATTGGAAAACCAAAACAGTTTTCAGACAAACATTTGTAATCCGGAACAATGTCATCCGACCCACTGAATATTGCTAGGCGTAAGCTAAATGAAGTGCTGGGTGAGAAATCCACAAAATATTTTAGTCAAATGAAACAATGGTTTCGAATGAAGTTAACTAAAGAAGAGTTTGATACTGAAGCACGAAGCATACTTTCTTCCGACCAGGTGCACTACCACAATGAATTTTTACTGGCTTTGTTGAACAAAGTGGAAGGATTGGCCGAAGCGTCCATATCCATCGCTCAAGAAAAGGCTAGTTCGCATAATAGAAACAGTAGGAGACATAAGAGGACTTCTCGTACGTCTGAGAAGTCTAACTTCGAGCCTGCCGACTTGCTGGAGTATTTGCCGCCTAATTCACCACCAGGAGCTGGCAGTGATGGTGTCAAATATGCTGCTCAGGTAACATTTAAAATAATATGTAAAATTTTATGATTAAATACCAATATTATTTCTAAAAATACAAATTCTTACTTTGCAGGAAATATTCTTACCTGATCATGCCCTAGTTGTGGGTCGCTTCATGCTGGCAGCATGGGAGACAGGGCTGGAAGGTGCTGATGACGATGCTGCTGATGCCGTTGTTGTGGCCGTGCAACACTTCCTGAAGAATGTAATCACTGCCGTAGTATCCCAAAGGAAGGGCTACAAAATGCATAACACAAAGTTCATGTATGATGTAGGAACAGACGTGCCCAACATGTGGTTGAGGAATACTGCAAAGCTGTATGATCCACAGAGAGAAGGGCGCGTTAGTGTGGATGAAGGGATGACTGATTTGCTGGGACCCAGGTGTCCCCCTACAATAGATGAGATGGAGCACTCTGCAGCTTTTGAAATTGCATGCAGGTGAGAACTGAACAACAACATTAAATATATAACAAGACAATTGCAGTCAACTAACTTTGAAATTGATTCTGTAATTGGTCCCTTAACACCCCAAAAAATTATTGAACTTTTCAAATAGATATTTGAAATTGTGTTAGAAGGCCACCCTCTAGGTGGCGCGATGACCTGGTCAAGGTTGCAGGAGTCCAGTGGATGTGAAACGCACAGGACCGATTGGTGTGGTGATGCTTGGAGGAGCCCTATGTCCAGCAGTGGATATCTTTACACAGAAATGATTATGATGTCAAAAATATTGTAGTAATAACATCTGAATGGGTGCTGCTAACCTCATCTCTACACTTTTAAAGGAAACTATGCTTTATAAGGAAACTATGCTTTGTAAATAGCTTCTGCCAGCGGTTCCTCCCGCGTGAATGTCGAAAATTATCCCGAGGGAACATATGCCCGGGATAAAATTTAGTATCCTATGTGCTATTCCTGACTACAATCTATCTCTGTGCCAAATTTCATCCAGATCCGTCCAGCCGTTTGAGTGTGAAGACGTAACAAACATACAAATACACACACACTCACAAACTTTCGCCTTTATAATATTGGTGTGATTGAAATACTGACAGTTTTTTATTTTTATTTCCAGTTCCAACACAGAGCCTAATGATGACAAATTGACACTAGAAGAGTTTTACAACACACTTCTAACAAACAAAAATGTTATAGCCAGCCATTCTGTGTATGCAGTCAACATGGAACGACTAGCGAATATGTTGAACCATCCTAGTATGTAAGCAAATAATAATAATTTCCATAATACCTTATAATAAGGGGCGTTTTGTGTTTAGCTGTAATAAATAATGTATCTTTAAGTTTAATGTAATAGTCATATATTTAAATATAATAATAACAAAAAATAACAGATTCTTACATTATGCATTAAATTCCTTAATTAATTAGTACAATAATTTCTAAGACTAAGATCCCACTACAAAAATCTGCAAGTATTTTTGCAGTTTTTTCAGTGCAATGAAATAGGAGTACATAATGAGTACAAATTTTTAGGCATGCTCCCATTTCATCACTTCTACGCCAGCAGGAATTTTAGCGTAGTTGTGCTGGGAAAGAATCTTGCCAGCATGACTTTTATATCTGCGATAATTGAGAGGTATAAAATTTCTAATTATTGGTATAAAATAGTACAAATTAAAAGGATTTTAGTACCATCTAAAGTTATAATGAATGCGTTCATGGTCGTGCTACGAAGTACAACACTAAGATTTTCAAGTGAATCCAATGTCATTCATAAGAAAAGGTGTAGAAAATAGAGAAATATAAGGTTGGCAGCTCAGTTAGCCACAATCTATAGGCTGCCAGCTTACCTGGTAACTCATAAATGGCGGCTAAATGTGATCAAGATGATGTTGCATACACATTCTAATACAGGAGAAATTCCAAGTATAGAATAAACATGAAAAAAAAACGAAAATCTAGTTGCGTTTACTATCAAGATATTTGCAGTGAGATCTCGTATTATATTGGTTTTGTCTTTATTGAAAGACATTATTATCTTCTAAGAAGAAACATTGGGAACTGTAGAAAACAATATTCTTACAAAAACTGAGTCTTTAATCAGTTTGCTACTCAACAAATAGCCACAAAAGAACAGCTATGTGTTAGGTGGAGTCTTTATTTTCTATATGGCAGTGTGAAAAAAAAAAAAAGTTTACGTTGATGTTTCAATTTTTTTTCGTCCACTTACGACGAAACCGTTACAGCGTAAGATTACATTATATTCACGCCTCAGACTGAGGAATCAAAGGAGACGCGCTAGGCTCCGAAGGCGACTGTACAACTAATCGAGGTACACTTCCACTGGTTTGAGGACTTCTCTGAGGGCTTTGACTTGCTGGTAGCTGTTCTAATTCATGAGCTTCTGCTTCCTCAACATCAGGTCCCACGGCACCTAAGAAATGGCGCTTCTTCCACGCGAATACTCCGAGAACTGCCAACAAACCAACTATTCCGAATGCTCCAAAAGTTATGCCTGTTGCTGATGCTGTCGACATAGCATACAGACCTGAAAGGAGTGGTGAATGTAAGTTTTAGAAGACATAGACAAAAATATCGAAAGTGGAATTATCAGATAACATGATTTTCGAGAGCAATGTATTGTAACAACGACTTTAGGCGCTGTCCTAAAACATGGCAAAATCGAAAGCGCCCTCTGTCGGCGCGACGACGCGGTCCTGTTTGCCATACAAATTAACGCGACGGACGCGTGTTCTCGCGATGATCGCGTTGTTATTATTATATATGATTTTTACTCGCAATTTTTCTCTATTTCAATCGCAATCAAGTTGCCGAAAGTTGTAAGTTATAAGGCAAAAATAATACCTACCTATTTATTATCCAAAAATACGGTGAATAATTTTACTATGACCAAAGTAATAAGCCTACATTTTAGCTTCAAAATCAATATTGAATAGCAAACAAAGTGAATTGAGCTCTTTTTAGTGACCAGTAAAAATAAGTAAATTGTTCAGCAAATATAATAAAAAGTTAAATCAAAAATCCCGTAGACTTATTACGTAGGTATCTTTTGCAAGATCAAAACGATAGCGATCAAACGCTTTATGTCATAAAAGTCGGCATTACCTGCAGTGTATGTATGATAGGTCCTACACAATCATTTGCTAATCACTGTTTGTCAAATGCACATATTTAAAAAAAACAGCCAACAACTCTAAAACTTTTGTATTGAAGAGCAATTCTTGTGCAAAAATCGCTATCGTTTTCTGGTTTTGCTCTTGCAATAGATACGTAATAAGCCTGCCGACTGCCTAAGTACCTACGCGCGTAAGTACTAAGTCGACGAAGATGTACGCCTCCTATTTTTGTCTGCAGGGTTTATACCTACTAACTTATCATGAAAGAGATGACGACGGTATGATGACACCGATGTCATTATGCCACCCCCTTCAAACCTAACACTTCCGTGTCGGGGTTCCCTAAATTTACTGAACTCGTTTCGCTTTGTACTAATTAGTTGAATATAGAGCAATAGTAGTTTAGGGCTTATGTTTAACTTACCACCAGATATAGTAACATATAACAGACAAAAATAGTAAATGATCACCAAAATTAAACCCGCATCTTATTGTAAAATTATAACCAAAGTTTTAACATCTCGCTATCCTGTTTAGGCAAAATGACTCCAAATAAATCATTGTTAACCCAAAAGTAGTAAATGATCACCAAAAGTAGTAAATGATCACCAAAATTAAACCAATGACCAAAAAGATTATAAAATTTCTGGGAGCAACTTGGAAGTAGCGCTCGCCGGCCGCTGCCGCGGCACCGCTCGCTTTGCTCGCTCGGCTCGCGCGCGGTTGGTCACAGTTCTAACCTAACCTAACCTATTTTACAACATTAAATAGCGCAATAATTTGCTATTAAAATTTGGTGATCAATTTACTAAATTTGGGTTTCATAGTACAATTTTAGGTAATAGAGGTTATGGTCACAAAGTAATTTTAGGTGGTCATTATATTTATCCCCGTAGTTTAGTATACCTACTAAATGAGCTGCACCGCTTAAACATTTTGTTATGCTTACCGATTGTATGTTCTTGCTGACCGTATATTTTAAATAATTACTTTCCAATCTTATTATTTTGGTCGAAATTTAAGTGTAATAGTTTTATTACACCGTGTACACTTTTAGTAGTAGAATCCGAGAGTAATTCGTTATGAACTTACCTTCAACCTCAAATTGAATGAAGTCGATATGCTCCTGGCCATCTTCAAGACCAGCCCCGCAGGTCCAAGAGCCGAGATCCTCATATTTCACTTTGCGAATGGTCACAGCACAGTCACCACGATCTAAACTCTTGTTGGTCGGGAAATAATATCTGCCTAGAATTGGACTGAAACCAAAACATATTTTTAATTGTCGAATCGTTCTAAGTAAAAAAAACCGGCCAAGTGCGAGTCGGACTCGCACACGAAGGGTTCCGTACCATTATCGCAAAACACTGCAATAAAATTACGTTTGTTGTATGGGAGCCCCCCTTAATTTATTTTATTTTAATTTAATAATTATTATTTTACGAAGAGAATATACAACTTAATATTCTGTAAATATTTCATTCGTCTACTACCTGTTGCCGTTATTAATATCGAGCAAAAAACGGCAAAAATATCACGTTTGTGGTATGGGAGCCCCCCTTAAATATTAATTTTATACTGTTTTTAGTATTTGTTGTTATAGCGGCAACAGGAATACATCATCTGTGAGAATTTCAACTGTCTAACTATCACGGTTCATGAGATACAGCCTGGTGACAGACAGACAGACGGACAGCGAAGTCTCAGTAATAGGGTCCCGTTTTTACCCTTCGGGTACGGAACCCTAAAAATTAAGTAGGTACCTACCTAGGTAGGTACTTATTGAATTCGGTTATGCTTGCAATCTATTAATTTAAGGCACTGGGTAAGGCATATACACGGTTAGATTTTTATCGTTTTAATCCCGCAGCGAAATTATTTTGTCTTGGTAATACAATCAATTTATGAAATAAATAAACACTATAATTCAATCAAGAAATGGTAGATTAACAATTTGTGAAAAACAAAACTCGAAAGCGACGTCGAACCAATAGTAATCCACAGGCTTATTACGTATCTTTTACAAGAGCAAAACGATAGCGATCAAACGCTTTATGTTATAAAATTCGTTATTACCTGCAGTGTAGGTATGGTAGATCCTACACAATCGTTTGCTAATCGCTCGCTGTTTGTCAAATGCATTTATTTAAAAATTAGAAAATTCCGCCAATAACTCGTAAAACTTTTGTATTGAAGAGCAATTATTGCGCAAAAATCGCTATCGTTTTGCTCTTGCAAAAGATACGTAATAAGCCTGCCGGCCGGCGCGGTCATTCCTCCGGCGCGTGCGGTTCCCTCACTAACTAAGAAACGTAACGTAAAAAAGATAATTCAAAAAACCCGACTGCTTAAGAAGCGAACTAAAAAGACGTAAACAAGAAGAAAATCATGATGTGCAGTCGGAGGATACATCAGCAGCCTAATTGCGTAAGTGAATTATGCAAAGCAAACAAGTTGGAACCTTCCCAAAACGACTTTTCGTATTGCATATTACACTCTGAAACGGAAAGGTTATGCTCCTTTCATTACCAATATTTTGACGTAGATTGATTGTAAAAGAATGAATAAAAGCGGAAGAATCTAGAAAAAACTTCAATATTGGTATTGTGTAATGCAAATGTCATATATCTTCAACTCCGTAGTATCTATAAGTAGTCTGTGTTCAACTCAAAGGAGGATTTGGAAAGCTTACGCTAGCTTTCCAAATTAGTTTCGCAATACCGAAAAAGTTGAAAGAAATGATTCCGATTCTTTGAAAGAATCGACTTGTTTCCTTTGCAGAATTCACTTACGCAATTAGGCTGCTGGTTTTGGTCAGCCAGCTCGCGAATATGTGGGTTTTTATTTTATAATTAACTTTTTTTATTTATAACTTTTTTAGAATTTTGTGTTTTTGAAATCACCTCTTCACCTTTATTTTGATACCCCACACGATGGGTATGGAAGAAAAAAATATTTGGCCCCCACAATCCGCCATTTATTATTTTCCAATTTTAATGTAGCTACAGCTAGTGGTGACACTTGCAAGGTTAAGATGAATCTATTGACGTAGAATCATCTAAATCGGCCAACGCGTTTGGTCTCTAGAACGCCACATAGGAACAAACATACATTATATACATAGACTTATAAACACATTACCCTCCTTCGGCAGTCGGGTAAAAAGTATCTCACGTCACGTCTAGGGAATTAGGTACCAATGGTTCTCACGCTTTCGAGTTGATGAACATTTTTTTAACCCCCGACGGAAAAAGAGGGCGTTATGTTTGACGTGTGTTGCTGTGTATCTGTCTGTGGCATCATGGCGCCTAAACGGATGAACCGATTTTGATTTTTGTTTGAAAGGTGACTTTGTCGAGAGTGTTCTTAGCTATGTTTGGTGAAAATCGGTTTAGCCGTTCAAAAGTTATGGCCTGTTTTCAGTTGAAACGGAGTATTTTCGCCTCGTAATTACATGTTCGATTATACGTGTTTTGGATTTTTTTTATAATTTACTTGTTAAATTATTTTAAAACAAAACATTTTTTTTTATTTTATCTTTACAAATCGATACTGTTTCATGCACCGGATCGACCATCCATTAAACAAACAAAATGTATCTGTGTATTCGTTACATTTTGGTCTTCTCGCAGACCAAGGAAATAAAATATACCTTATAATCAGTGTCATAAAGAGCATAATGTGCCAGCATCGACTCGAACAATACTTTTCTGTGGCATAATTGTTAGATAAGTAAAATTATAACTTACTTTTTACTAGTCACATCAGAATTGATGCTAAACGGTTGCCCATTGGGTGGCTCAAATCTGCAATAACTTAACGGCACCAATCCTTTTGTAGTCACACAGGCAATCGTCATAGGCTTGCCATGGACTGCAGAAATATTCGGTTCAACGGCTGCTACTTCTCTCACTACCCTTACTTGGATGATCTGCATCATTTCTAAGCCAGTGACATGCGTTCCAATGTGGCACCGCCATTCTCCCGTATCGTTTTTGGTGGCTTGTATTTTTATAGCGCAGTGGCCAGCGTTGAGGGTGGTGCCAGAAAACCTGATGGTACAGTATTAGGTTTTATTTCACGTTATTTCTCTTATGTCTAAAGTAGGTAGGTACCTATTCAAAAAGATAAAAGCAAAACTACAGTTAAAGGTCTATCCACACATATCAGGGGCGTGCCCGGGACGTGACAGGGCCGGGTCCCGGATATTTTTTTGAGCCCCTGACGGGGCACGGTCCGTCCAAGTCCCTGGCACGGCCCTGATATGTGTGGATAAACCTTTAAGCGACCTACGATACGAGTATAATATATGCTGCCGCCTTCCATGTCGTTGAAGGGTCGCATTATTAGGCCAACAAAATTTAACTGTATCGTCATTCGTCGTGTTATAGTACATTACTGCAGCGGCCAGCAAAATAGGCATTGATTGACGAACGTGTAAATGTGGGCCGAGGCACACATACGTAAGTCCATCAATGCCTAGTTGTGGCCAAGGCTTGTATAGTACTTTTCTCAAATAATGCGCGGAAATTAAAACTTAGTAGTACCTAGAATTCATTTTGTCAAAATCAATGACGAACAACAATAATTGTTCCCGCGTTAAAGTGTTCCTTTGTTTTATTTTCAATAAACAGCGTTCTATTTGCAAGCCAGTTCGAAATTTAAATAAAACCTTTGATAAGTTACCTCCTTGGTTGCCATGTTTCGGAGTAAAACATCGTTCCATTTTTAAACTACACGACAGATATGAGTTTACTATGGAATTTATTTGGCCGCTAGACACGACAGATATGGATTTTCATACAACTTTTGCCGGCCGCTGCGCGCATGTATTTGACCAGTACAGCAATTTCGATTTATCTCGAAGAAGGTTGTCAAAATAATGATCATATTTCCAAGCATGTTTGAGAAAAAGAATTTAGGTAGGTACTTTTTAGCAGGTTATGCATAGGCCGAAGCACAATACAATGCGATAACTTTCAACCTTTTGACATTGGAAAAGCAATAAAAATTAACAAATTTTAATTAGCTGCTTGGTAACGTAGGTAGGTACCTAATTTTAGTGTCGTGCGGATTTTATAGCTCCAAACATTGTAGATAGTGGGGCCTGAAGATAAACCTATGCCATTCTAGATCCAAAGTGAATGAACATTTTGAACAACTAAAACTTATGTGACAGCCTTCGGTCAATAATATCGTGTATTATTGATCGAAGGGGACAGCTGATTTTTATCGCGATTTCATGTTTGGTCCCATAAAAAAAGTTGTTCATAATGTTGCGCACAATGATCCCCTTTCTGTTTTTGTTGTTAGAGTTGTTTATGTGTAGACGAATCACACGATGAACGTATGCCATATCGACCGATCGTTAGTCCCTTTTCATACGCTCCGCAGGCTTATTACGTATCTTTTGCAAGAGCAAAACGATAGCGATTTTTGCGCAATAATAGCTCTTCAATACAAAAGTTTTAGAGTTGTTGGTGGCTTTTTTTTTTAATATGTGCATTTGACAAACAGGGAACGATTAGCAAACGATTGTGTAGGACCTAAAATACCTACACTGCAGTTAATTCCGATTTTTATGACAAAAAGCGTTTGATCGCTATCGTTTTGCTCTTGCAAAAGATACGTAATAAGCCTACCGGTTGCCCGGTAGCGGCTACCCGGAAACCGGAGCGAGTGAAAAGGGACTTACAATCGTTCGATGGCGACGTTTGGGGAGGCCTATCGTCCAGCAGTGCATGTTTTTCAGCTTAAATGATGATTATGAAATGAGAGCGAATCTGAAAGTCGCACCGGTGACTGAAAAGTCAACTGGAAATCGGAGGAATAAGAAAAACGACAGGAGGAAAGTATAATTAATGTGTGTACGAGTAGGACAAGCCCAAATTAAAGATGGATGGACTGAGTGCAAGATGAGAGGGCTAATCACTAGTGAGATGACGACTGATAGATATTAAGTATCAAAGAAGACACCTTGCGCCAAACTCGAAAAAATTTAGATATCTAAATGCAAGGGCGTCGCCAAGGGGGGGCAGGGGGGGGCAGCTGCCCCCCCCTAGAGATTCTAAAAAAGTTGCCAGATGTAAAGCAACCACAGTCCTAAGTCTTTGACTTGACTTGCTTGATTGATCATTCCCGTACGTCGAAACTCGAAATATATAAACCAAACCCAACAGATCGAACCGTTGTTGATGTGAATGTTTTTGTATGATTTACTACTGCGCTGACATTGCAGCCAACTTCGGGACGGGCAAGAAGTTTGGCGAGAACTACCGATATTATTACAATCGCTGTAGGCTCGTGCCACAAGTGAAAAGCTTCATGTGCTCTCGACTTTACCTACAATTCATACTTTTCTCATTCTCCATATCAACTTGCCCCCCCTGGGCCATCGGCTGGCGACGCCCTTGTCTAAATGCAAAATGAAGTTGAATCGGCCAAGAGGCTCATCGGCACTGGTCGAGTCAAATCTGCAGAGCTTTGAACATCGACGCAGAGCTGCTAGCCAGTCGGTTTTTTATCTGGTACATTTCAGGGAATGTGCGATAATGTGCATGACATAATTGCGCCTAGTTCCATCATCTATACAAGACGAACGGCGATGCGCCATCGGTATATGGTGGACATACCACCCATACGCACTAAACGTGTGAACGTTACCCCAACAGGAAAGTTACTCCTAGAGTGATATGAGTGGAACGTATACTTAGTGCGTAATCTGCTATGCATGTGCGCCACATAAAATATAAGTGCGTGTCGTAGTTTTTGAAAAAAACCGAAAAAACGATTCCTGCTAGGGTAACGTTGTTCCAGCAGGAAATATTGTGCATGGGCAGAGAGCTTATAGTTGTGCAAAAAAGTGCACCGAAAATATAACTGGTGCGTCATCAGGTTTTCGAGTTATTGCATTTCCTGCTGGAGTAACGTTTTGAAGAATCGTGTATCTCTAAAACCATTGTACGTGCGCCTGTAGAATAAACATACACGAGTAGCTCTTGATATGTGCGTATTTGTGCCGGAATTAGTTTTAAGGAAATATTTATAATTTTCAAGTAAATGCGCTTTTTAGAAAACCCGAAAAAAGTTCGCAGTGCCTAAATGAGAAAACGTATAAGCTTGCTGAAAACTGTATTCAGTCCATCTTGACGCTTCTAATAACCATAAAAAGTTTCAAAAGCATACATGCTTGCGTTATCGAATAATATTGCTAAAAGTCAAAACGTGGTTGTCATAACTTTGACGGCAAAATACAAGAAACTGACTCAACCCAAGATAGGTAGGTGTAAACCACAAGTATGTGCGCTTAGTCAAAAATATATACTGAAAATATTCAGCTTGGAATGTTTCTTATTTAGTAGATTTAATGAAAAAGCTAAACATGTAAACAAAGGCTGGTTATCCGACCAAATTCAAATGACTACGAAAAAGCGACGGATTCATACATATCGATGACCTTCTTAATTGGACGTATTAAACCTAAGCTGTTGTCCGTACAGTCGCGTTCAAACGTTTGTTGGTAGAGTCTGGCAAATGAAAGTAGACACTCGAATTATTTGCAAACTTTTTATATGGCAATGTTATACTAATGTCAACATCAATTTTTGGTGATTTGTTGTGGTCTTGATAATAGCATTTATTTAAGTGAAAAATTAATAAAACAGTTCAAAGTGGATTACGGGAGATGTCGTTTCGCATGATGTCTAAATATCAAGAAAAACATCAGGAAAAGATTGCATAAAAAAATAACCAAGATTTGTTACGTGTGTTGTTAGATTTCATAAGTTATTATGACGCTAATAAGTTGAATAAACCAAAATTATTACAGAATACTGTTGTTTTTTTTTTGAGATTGATACATAATATCTATAATATTACCTACCTCAATTACCTATTGTATTTTTATTCAGACGAAATAAAATAAATATTTCTAAAGTATAAAATTAGGTTATTCCAGATATTTCATACTAGTTTTGGGGTTGCTATGCTGATATTTTTTAAATTTTCCACGCTTTTTCAGTCTATACTTTCGTTTGCTAGACTCTATGACCTAATTTTGGGGACTAATTTAAAAAATACATTAAATGCACCTTGTGACCATAACAAATGAAAGAGCTTGTTGATGTAGAAATTATTATTTTTATTCCCTTAATTTTGTTTCTTAAAGTAATTATGGCATCAAATCACAGATCAAATTACAAACCTATTAATATTGGAAAACAGTTCAATCAAATTATTTGTACCTTGTGTAGTCATTATTATTTAAAATCACATATTTGTTTTTCATTTACTTAAGTACTAAAATACAAACAGTAAAATTGGCTTTTAATTTATGAACTTTATCTGTAGGTTCTTTTTTGTAGTCGGTATTCATCCCACATAACTTGAACGTTTTTTTTTGAAAACAGCCGCCATCTATTTTTTGTTCTCTAAAGTACTTTTTTCTATTAATATTATAAAGGCAAATGTCTGGATGTGTCTTCAAAATACCGAATATATTTTAATGAAATTTGGAATAAAGAAGATGGGTTATAACTTGGCACTACTTTTTCTAATGTACTTACCTAATCAAGTAAACAAACAACAAGACAGCTAGTAAAATATAATCCAATAACAAGTAAATTTTTCTATAACTTTTCTACCTCAGTGTACTCAGGCACAACACGCTACAACCGGTTCGTGAGTAAAGTTAAGAAGGTCATCGATATGTATGAATCCGTCGCTTTTTCGTAGTCATTCGAATTTGGTCGGATAACCAGCCTTTGTTTACATGTTTAGCTTTTTCATTAAATCTACTAAATAAGAAACATTCCAAGCTGAATATTTTCAGTATATATTTTTGACTAAGCGCACATACTTGTGGTTTACACCTACCTATCTTGGGTTGAGTCAGTTTCTTGTATTTTGCCGTCAAAGTTATGACAACCTCGTTTTGACTTTTAGCAATATTATTCGATAACGCAAGCATGTATGCTTTTGAAACTTTTTATGATTATTAGAAGCGTCAAGATGGACTGAATACAGTTCTCAGCGAGCTTATACGTTTTCTCATTTAGGCACTGCGAACTTTTTTCGGGTTTTCTAAAAAGCGCATTTACTTGAAAATTATAAATATTTCCTTAAAACTAATTCCGGCACAAATACGCACATATCAAGAGCTACTCGTGTATGTTTATTCTACAGGCGCACGTACAATGGTTTTAGAGATACACGATTCTTCAAAACGTTACTCCAGCAGGAAATGCAATAACTCGAAAACCTGATGACGCACCAGTTATATTTTCGGTGCACTTTTTTGCACAACTATAAGCTCTCTGCCCATGCACAATATTTCTCATTCTGATCATTCGTTTAGAATTTTCCTGCTGGAACAACGTTACCCTAGCAGGAATCGTTTTTTCGGTTTTTTTCAAAAACTACGACACGCACTTATTTTTTATGTGGCGCACATGCATAGCAGATTACGCACTAAGTATACGTTCCACTCATATCACTCTAGGAGTAACTTTCCTGTTGGGGTAACGTTCACACTAAACGTTTTGGGAATACTTTCATTGTACCTATAGCTAAGGAGTGGCATCTCCTGCCAGTTACCTGAGCTGCAACCTAGGGTAGGGGTCTTTAATTAAGTCAAGAGTGAATAGGTTACTTCTAGGCAAGCGTGCTTCACCGTCGAGGCATCGATCACATCATCGCTTACCATCAGATGAGCTAATAGTCGAACGCGAGCCTATTAATAGGTTATAATTTTAAAAAGTTTTGCTACTTATCAAGTTCATAGACATTACTGAGAGGCCAGGACATAAGGCACTAACAATGTGCCCTTAGATTTCGGAAACGCTTGCAGTTATTCAGCAAGTAAGAAGTATATTATTGTTTTTATTAATCCTATTTCCTTTTAATTTAATAATAATAATTGAATAAAATATTCCGTTCATTTTTACACAGTATAACTTAAAATTAACCAATAATAGGTACATTACATAGAGGTCCATAAGTGCTAGGAGTTTACAAATTCCCTGGACTGGACCCCACTCTAGAATTCCCTGTGTTGTTGGGTCCTTTGTTAATGTTCATCTCATATTTTTAAGGTACTCACAGCATGATAGTAAGGATTGAAGCTAGAAATGAGAGCTAATGAATGGAGATACTTATGTCCAGTAGTGGACTGTTGTAGGCTGATGATAGTGAAGTAGGTACTTACGAATGTCGTAGACCAGAAGGATGTAAGAATCCACAGTATGACATAGGCATATCCGTCTTACATTGTATATTAATTTGCTCATTTTCTAACGCCAAAATAGTTTCCACACCTTTCACATCAAACACTCTGAAAGCTTTTCAAAAATAATATTAAACTAACACTTTTTTATGTCATAACTTTAAACCATTTATTTTAAAACAACTGAGAATAAATACCTTGTGTTTTAGATAGTAAATTCACTGTTATTATTAATAAAACCACTATAAATAGATTGTATTTACACATTTTCAAGTGTCAGCACAAAGCTGGGTTGACGACTAATATTGCAAAGCGTACCGAACCATTATAAAATCAACTACCCTCAACACAGTGATAATTGTATGTCATAGGTCGCCGTTTACGTGCACTGACGATAACTGGAGACCTTTAATTACTCAAGTAAAAATATTATCTGTATTTATGTAAGGAATTGCGTGCTCCCCTAGCCTTATAGAGCGTTGGCGGCGTAGCTATGTATTAATGATAACTAACACCATATTATTGTTAATATTTGTGTATTGTTTATGTTAATTTCGGCATTCATAAGTGGGCTGTGAAATTTTGCTATTAGCTATAGCATTGGTGTTCTATTGTTGTGAATAGGGCAACGAAAGAATAATTTGTGTTTTTGTGATAAATATAGACGTCACCGTTTGTTTACTTCAAATATCTTAACATTCTTGAGGAAACGATCGGACCTTTTCTGTAAAATTATTGTACTACTTATTAACATTAATTAGTACTTTGTTTGTGCGATAAAGTTATTTTGTATATAAGCAGTAATGGACATTGTCCACTTACAAGCATTCGTGAACAAGACGCTATGAAAAAAAAGCTTTAGTATTTAAATTATCTTTATCAAATATTTCATATTAATAACTAAGTAGATGAATGAACACTGTAAAAATCATTTTTCCATTTTATACCTATCTGATTTGATGCTACACAAGAAACTGCTTTGGATTTGGTCGCCCAGTGCGCGTATCTTTCTAACTAGTAATTTGTTTTAATTAGGTACATTTTTAAATTCTTAATATCTTTTGTATGGAATAGCCGATTTCAATAATTCAAAAAGTAATCTACGGGTACTAAAACAGATTTTACGTTTTCTTCTATATTTATATATAAAAATGAATCCCTATTTCCTTTGGTCACGGGCCACGCCATCACGCGTGAACGGCTGGACCGATTTCGCTTATTCTTTTTTTTGTTGTATTTGTTATTGTTAGGAGAAGGTTCTTAAGAAAAAAAGTATGAAAAATGAAATTGGTACCTTACCTACATATGTAGGGTAGGTATGTAGTTAGGGTAGGGTAGGTAGGGTAGGGTAGGTTGGGTAAGGTAGTAGGTAGCGTAGATGAATGTTTGGTATTTGGTTTTTATGGCAAAACAAAGTTTGTCGGGTCAGCTAGTATTTTATAAATAAGTATATACATTTTTTCATTTCATTTAAATAAGAAAATTTAAATTTCATTCATTTGAATTTTCTCGGTATAAGCATCTTGTTGACCCAAATCCATACAAATTGTCAAAAATATAATGTTGTATTGTTGGAGTTTAACAAAAATAAATCTACAATACTCTATGTCTGTCTCTGTCTAACCTTATATTATATGGTTTGGCTTCGAACCCTTCTCAGGTAGTCCAGACCCAAATCCTATCTGGTCACTATACACAATCGCATCAGCCGTGCTAGGGAACACATGTATCATAAAGTATTACTGAAACACACCTTCCAATTTAACAAGTAAAGGGTAATTAAACTGTATTATTGAAACCCTTATAAAACGATCTTTCATTGGTGTCCACCTCTACCCATAAATCCCAATATGTATTATATATTTTTTAACTTCCCATTGACCTAGGTAGCGTAGATGAATGTTTGGTATTTGGTTTTTATGGCAAAACAAAGTTTGTCGGGTCAGCTAGTATTTTATAAATAAGTATATACATTTTTTCATTTCATTTAAATAAGAAAATTTAAATTTCATTCATTTGAATTTTCTCGGTATAAGCATCTTGTTGACCCAAATCCATACAAATTGTCAAAAAAATAATGTTGTATTGTTGGAGTTTAACAAAAATAAATCTACAATACTCTATGTCTGTCTCTGTCTAACCTTATATTATATGGTTTGGCTTCGAACCCTTCTCAGGTAGTCCAGACCCAAATCCTATCTGGTCACTATACACAATCGCATCAGCCGTGCTAGGGAACACATGTATCATAAAGTAGTACTGAAACACACCTTCCAATTTAACAAGTAAAGGGTAATTAAACTGTATTATTGAAACCCTTATAAAACGATCTTTCATTGGTGTCCACCTCTACCCATAAATCCCAATATGTATTATATATTTTTTAACTTCCCATTGACCTATGAACTTCAAATTTGGTGATAATGTTTAGTATTACGTACCTATATTTTACCAACAAATACCAATATATTGATAAATCAGATTTTTCTTTAAAATTCCTTCTTTTTTAGGGTTCCATACCCAAAGGGTAAAAACGGGACCCAATTACTAAGACTCCGCGGTCCGTCGGTTTGTCTCGTCTGTCTGTCAGCAGGCTGTATCTCATGAACCGTGATAGCTAGACAATTGAAATTTTCACAGACGATGTATTTCTGTTGCCGCTATAACAACAAATACTAAAAACATAACAAAAGATTTTTTTTGCCGTTTTTTGCGATAATGGTACGGAACCCTTCGTGCGCGAGTCCGACTCGCACTTGGCCAGTTTTTCTATTACAGCCTGTTTTTGCGGTTTGGTACAGAATATGTGCGAAGTTCGACACGCACTTGGACAGTTTTTACAAGCTTTTCATTAACTTGCAATGTATGTGTGTTCGGGTCAAGTCTTGACTGAATGACTGAACTGAATTTTAAAGCAGTTATCCTCAACCGATTAAGATGAAATTTTGCATACACGTTTGGTTTGGATGACAATGAACGGTAAGCTAAAAAGCTTGTTTAGCAAAAGCTTTTGTTTTTAATAGCATTAAATATTTTTTTAAGTAAAAAACATTATTTTGTATTCAGGCGTAGGTAATAACATAATGTACCCGTAAGTTTAACTAAATATTCATATATTTAATATAATAATAACAAAAAATAACATATTATCTGATTAAATTATGCATTTAATTTTTTAAACTTATGTTATATAATACCAGCCAGTAACTGTCACTGCAGGACAAAGGCCTCTTCTCATACAGAGAAGTCACAAGCAATGACCACCACGTTTGCTCAAGGCGGGTTTTTGATTTCAGACATATTAACTACTAGCTTCTGCCAGCGGCTTCACCCGCGTGAAAATCGAAAATGATCCCAAGGGAACATATTCACGGAATAAAAAGTATCCTATGTGCTATTCTAGGCTACAATCTATATCTGTGCCAAATTTCATCTAGATCCGCCCAGCCGTTTGAGTGTGAAGAAGTAACAAACATACACACTCACAGACATTCGCCTTTATAATATTAGTGTGATAAGTGCAGCAGCCTTATTGCGTGAATAGGTACGGCAAAGCAAAGGGTTTGACCGCTTTCAATCGACTAATCACACAGACGGAAATCCACATCGCGGCATTCATCTCTTCAAACCTTTCGCTTTGCCGAATTCATTTGCGCAATTCGGCTGCAGCTTTCATAACGATGTTTTCTTTCACCGTTGTCAGCAGAGGCGTATTATCCCTAAGGCAAACTAGGCACGTGCCTAGGGGCGCGAAGTTACAAGGGGAAAGTTTTTAAACATAGAAAAAAAAATACATGAAATTAATTGCTATAAATAACATAAGTAAGTTCAAGTTCCAGTAGTAAGTATTTGTACAATATGAAAGATTCTTTAATTCTATAGAGATGAAGAGCTTCCGAAGCGTGCTCTTTCTTGATTATTCCTACATCGCCTGATTTCATATTAGAAGTTCGTAAGATACAGCTCAAGCAGATGCTTGTAAAAGTCATTTCCAGAAACTCGCCAAGCTTAACGTTTTTGCTCAGTATTGCTCTTGATAGCAATATGAGCAAAAACGTTATTTGTATTAGATAATTATGTATATGGCCGCTAGGGGGGCGCCGATGAGGAGCTTGCCTAGGGCGTTCTAGACTTTTAATCCGCCTCTGGTTGTCAGTGATGTCCAAGTATAAACTTAGAAGGACAAATAAATTTGAAAAAGTCACAGTGGTTCCCGGCATGCTTATTACGTATCTTTTGCAAGAGCAAAACGATAGCGATCAAACGCTTTATGTCATAAAAGTCGGCATTACCTGCAGTGTAGGTATGGTAGGTCCTACACAATCGTTTGCTAATCGCTCGCTGATTGTCAAATGCACATATTTAAAAAAAAAACGCCACTTCTCTAAAACTCCTGTATGGAAGAGCAATTATTGCGCAAAAATCGCTATCGTTTTGCTACTGCAAAAGATACGTAATAAGCCTGCGGATATGAACTCACAATCTCAAGCACGAAAGGGGAGGTCTTAGTCACTAGGGCCACCACATTCTAACTTATATTAATTACCTACTAATTAATTTGCCTTTATTTACCCTGGTTGTAGACCAAAAACTAAGTCAGTTAGCTTGGTTGGCATATCTGGAGTATTTTTTTATACTTGTTACATACTTTGCAGCTCACAACTTCTATGAAACCTATCTTTGCTTCATTGAAAGCTTACTTAGATCTTGGTCTACAACCCGCTTGAAGGACAATTACGAACTGGCAGACTAATTGCGTAATTGAATTCGGCAAGGCAAAGGCTTTGACTGTATGAAAGAGTATGAACAATTGACTAATCACATGTGAGATAAAAGATGCCATGTGGATTTCCATCTATGTGATTGGTGTGTTCATGGTGTCAAACCCTTTGCCTTGCCGAATTCGCAATTAGGCAGCTGTAAAAAACAATGTTATTATCTTAAACACAATATCTTACACATAAGTACTGACGCTTTTTCCACGCTAAAATGCCGAGAATTGCAAACAAACAAACTATTTTCAATTGCTTGGGAATTAAGTATATTGCTAGTTCTGTCATCACACCAAACAATCCTGAAAAGAGAGGTTTATGTTAGTTTTTGAAGGCAAAATTACCAAAATAGTTAGTATTGGAACTAACAAGATAACATGATTTTCGAGATTCATAAATTGCTAAAGATAACTTAGCGACCTTAGATAATAAATTTTATTTTGAGACTAATTTGTTGCCAAAACCAGGGATACAGTTCAAAGAATTTTCTGTTATACAAGTATATCACTTGTTGGAAGATCCGAAAGTAATTAACTATCAACTTACCTTCAACCTCAAATTGAATAAAGTCAATATGCTCCTGGCCATCATCAAGGCCAGCCTTGCAGGTCCAAGAGCCGATATCCTCATATGTCACTTTGAGAATGGTCACAGCACAGTCACCACGATCTAAACTCCTGTTTGCCGGGTAATAATATCTCTCCAGAATTGTACTGAAACGAAATAATGTTTATTATTATTATTTTATTACTTACAAAATCAGTCGTTCTTGCTTGTGCAAGAACGAATGATTTTGTAAGTAATAGAATAAAGGTAATTTAAAATTTCAGTTTAAATACTAAAAACCTTAAACATTGAGCTAAAATTTAACATTAACCTTAAAAATGTAGACAATCGGGATTTGGGCTTCACCAGGTATATTTTATCTGTGACCAGCAGCCTAATTGGTAAGTAAATTCTGCAAAGGAAACAAGTCGATTCTTTCAAAGAATCAGAATCATTTCTTTCAACTTTTTCGGTATTGCGAAACTAATTTGGAAAGCTAGCGTTAGCTTTCCAAATCCTCCTTTGAGTTGAAAACAGACTACTTAGAGATATATGACATTTGCATTACACAATACCAATAGTGAAGTTTTTTTTTTTTTCGATTCTTCTGCTTTCATTCATTCTTTTACAATCAATTCCACGTCAAAATATTGGTAATGAAAGGAGCATAACCTTTCCGTTTTAGAGTGTAATATGCAATACGAAAAGTCGTTTTTGAGAAGGTTCCAACTTGTTTGCTTTGCAGAATTCACTTACGCAATTAGGCTGCAGGTCAATGAAAGATTGAGTGTAAGCGAAAGTCGTTTAGGCGCATTATGTCCAATTCGCAAAATGTCCAATGGCCTCAAAATGTCCAATTCGCAAACTGTCCAATTCGCAAATTGTCCAATTCGCAATTTGTCCAATTCGCAATTTGTCCAAATCGCAAATGGTCCAATTAGCAAATGGTCCAGTAAGCAAATTGACTAATTCAAATTATAATCGTTAATTAGATATAGATATCCTTGTTAGTTTAATTCTCCTAAATATCTTAGTTCAAAGCATTACCAAAACATTGTTTACGGAGTTTAGTAGATAGATAATAAATACGTTTCTGTTACCTTTACCTTCGTTTTTTTTTCGTTTTCTGATATTATTATAAACAACAAACGTATAGTAATCACTTTTTCGGTAACTAAACGCAGTCATTTTTATGTCATTTTTGAGGGTATTTATAAAAATCACTGACAGGAAAGCGCAAATTATAGGTAGGTACTTAATTAATAATCTTGTTGTCATCGTTGTATAACACGTACTTAGTACTTTACCTATGGTTAAACGAGGAAAATATTAATGTTGTTTATTTTAAATTACTTAGGTACCTAGAAGTGTAGGTACACTAACAATGAACCCCGAATTTGAATTTATTGAAAATCAGAGAGGAAAGTTGAGTTTGATTCGCAATAATGGCCACCGGTATAATCTAAATTGGACATATGCTAATAATACTACATTGTGGCGGTGCATTAATCGTAAAATATGTTCTGCCTCAATCACACTGGACCAAGACAAAAAGGTGATTTTACGTGAATCGTGCCATGTTTGTGTATCAAGCACAACTTCAAATGAAATTTTAAAGGGAAAAGCAAATCTGAAAAAGGCAGGCAGGCTAGAATACAGCAAACTAAAGGTAATGATATGGTACCTCAATTTCAATCAATAAAAAATACACTCTACAGAGCCCGACGCAAATATTTAAATACTGATTTATCGTACGTCATAGCGATACACGCACTGTCACTATCCCAGATGCTTTGGCAAGAGACTTCCTAATTTGTAAAGATGGAGAACAAGAGAAAATTTTGATATTTTCAACAAAAACGGCCCGAAAATTTGTAAAGAAAACGAGATCATTCTACGCTGATGGTACATTTAGAGTGTGTCCTAAGCCGTTTTATCAAATGTATGTTTTGCATATTGATTGTAATACAGATAGCAAATCCACAAACATCGTCCCTGTAATATTTGCACTACTACCTAATAAAACAGAGAAGACTTATAGGCGATTATTTACCCTCATAAAACAAAAATTTCAAATCAAAATAAAAAAATTCAAATGCGATTACGAAATTGCTCAAATAAATGCGATTTCGTCCGTTTTCCCGTCAGTCTCAATCACTGGATGTTATCATCATTTTAATGATGCAATTTGGAGATTTTCAAAAAAAAAGAAGTTGCTCAGTACTAGAGATGGACGAAATATTTCAAGAATGATTGCGATGATCCCCCTAATACCTGCGAATCTGATTCCTGCTGCATGGCGTTATATTTTAGATAAATACTCGACTTGCGATGAAATGAGGCAGTTTCGTCAATATTTTGAGAAACAATGGTATCCGCATTTACCACCAACCATTCTCAGCTGTGCAAATCAGAGACACCGTACAACAAATGCTCTGGAAGGGTGGCACCGGCGCATCAACGGTCGTATTTCGAAAAATCCAAATTTATATAATTTTCTTTATAAACTCCGGAAAGAAGCCAAATATTGTAATAAACGCCTCCAGGATTCTTTATTCAAAACGAAGGGAAATAAAAGAAGATTAAAAGACATCACATTTGATAAAAAATACAAAAAATATTTGATCGAACTCCAAAATGGTCAAGTTAGTCTTAAAAGCTTTTTCACAAAGATTATATTTCTTCGTCTTACATTGTTTAAGCGTTGATGTTAAAATACATTTAAATTTCTAGATAGTTACTAGGTACCCATAACTATGTTGATTCCACTTTATGAAAATACTTATGACTACATTTCGTAATATTTTTTCTTAATTAAAAGCGTTATTTTGATTTATCAGGCTAAATTATTTATACCGATTGTGATTTTTTTCTAATATATGTATGTGTTATCATTAATTATATGCATTTTTACTTCGAGCCGAATCTCACCCAACCTGATGTGGGGGTCGTCTAAATTACGCCTCTCGTAATCATGGACGCCTGGACAAATTGCGAATTGGACTAATTGCAAACTGGACCAATTGCGAATTGGACATATTGCGAATTGGACAAAATGCGAACTGGACCAATTGCGAATTGGACTAATTGCGAATTAGACAGTTGGACATTTTGCGAATTGGACATAATGCGCCTAACCGGCGAAAGTTTGTGACGACTTTGAAAAATACACATTATAATTTGATCCATAAAGTGCAAAATCATCCACAAGAAAGATGCTTTAAAAATTAATTACTTACTTGTTACTGGTCACATTGGAATTGATGCTAAACGGTTGCCCATTGGGTGGCTCAAATCTGCAATAACTTAACGGCACCAATCCTTTTGTAGTCACACAGGCAATCGTCAAAGGGTTGCCATGGACTGCAGAAATATACGGCTCAACGGCTGCCACTTCCATCACCACCCTAACTTGGATGGTCTGCATCGTTTCCAAGCCAGTGACGTTGGTTCCTATGTGACACCGCCATTTTCCCGTGTCGTTTTTGGTGACTTGAATTTTTATAGCGCAGTGACCAAAGCTGAGGGTCGAGCCTGAAAATCTAATAATAATATATTTTTTTATGATTTATTTTTTATAAAGAAATATTTAAAAATGTAAAAAAAAGTGTGTAGATAACTGAATAAAAGAATTAATAATATCGTTTATTTATAACATAAGGCATGATTTACAAAAAAAAAATACAGTTGCTTATTTGCCTGAACTAGGTTGAACCTGTGTTTCAGGCGTTGTGCACGCAAAAAATTTAACACGTTGCCATAAACGTGTTAAGTTTATGTGGCGTTGTTTCGTCTAATTATGGGAAAAAATTGGTAGAGTTGTAAGTAAGGAACACTGAATTGCAGAAAGACTAGTGAGTTCTTTGCAAGTTCTCAAAAATCTACTAATTATAGTTCTACTTAGCAGGTATAGTTTAGTTTTCTTGGTGCATTGCCAATGTAAATGTAAATCCATTTTATGGAAAAAAAACAAAGGCACAATAATAACCGATTTTTTATCATTAAATCAGGGCATTATTTAATTCAGGGAATTCAACCATTACAATTTTTTTACAACCGTACCAAAGTATCAGGTATAAAAGGAGACATTCATTGTTACATTTAAAGTTTAATCCAATGCTTCATGTGTAAGCTTTTCAGAAACAACAGTCTGTCAAGTTTACTGGGATCCAGCGATTCTGCACATCACTTGTGATGTTGCCGAAAATCGAAAAAAGGCGCTCACAAGGTACATAAATGATCCCATCCCACGATAGTCAAATACCTAATTTAACAAAAAAAAATCGAAATTCAATTTCCTAGGGTGAAATATCGATTCATTGGATCGATTCAGTGCTATATATCGATTTAAAAACATCGATTTTTGACTTAAATGTCACTAGATGGCGCGATATGCATTGTGTGTAAAATTAACATTTTCTAGAATTGATCATAAAAATTGTATGTTATTATTAATTAACTCTCCTAAGCACAAAATTATGGTATATTTGGCTCTTAATTCACATTTGAAAGATTATTTGAACGGATCATCTAAAATTGATTCCAATAGATGGCGCTGTTTTAAATTTCTGAGGCATTTGTCACTCTATTTTTTTAATTTGTATTGTAACAATACTGCCGGTTCTCAGTAAGGTCTTCGAAATGTTAATGCTCAACCAATTGTTGCTTCATTTTAACAAACATTCTATCTTTTATGATGAACAGTACGGTTTTACCAAAGGGCGTTGCACAACTGACGCCGGTGTCACCCTAAAAAAGAACATCTTTAACGCTTTGGAGGAAGCACAAGAAGCCATTGGAATCTTTTGCGACCTCTTGAAGGCGTTCGATTGCGTTAACCATGAGACACTATGGTTGAAGCTCGAGCACTATGGAATTAGACATACAACCCTTGGCTTACTTAGATCATATTTAAAAGCCAGACAAGTTAAAGTTCAGGTAAACGGCGTAAACTCATTAGAGTCTGAAATTACAATGGGTGTTCCTCAAGGCTCGATTTCGGGTCCATTCCTCTTTTTAGTTTATATTAACGATTTACCCCAATTACTACAAAATCAACCGAAAATTGTGTTGTTTGCTGATCTTTGATATTTAAAATAGATCGGCGGTCACAAAATCTTGATGATGTGAATAACTCTATTCATCAGGTCCAAAATAGATTCACGGCAAACAATTTGGTACTAAATGAAAAACAAATGTATTAGATTCACATTGCCGCATGTTGGAAGTAGCGAATGCGACATCATATTGAATGGCGAAAAGTTGGACTTTATAAATCAAACAGTTTTCCTAGGAATCACTCTAGACGACAAATTGCAATGGAGTTCTCATATAACATCTCTTGCGGGTCGGCTGAGCTCGGCCGCTTATGCTGTTAGAAAGATAAGACAGTTAACGGATGTGGAGACCGCGCGTTTGGTCTATTTTAGTTACTTTCACAGCATTATGTCATACGGTATTTTACTGTGGGGTCGAGCGGCTGACATTGAATCCATATTTGTATTGCAAAAGAGAGCTGTCAGAGCCATATATAATTTAAGTCACCGAGAATCTCTTAGGGAGCTATTTAAAAATATTAATATTATGATAGTTTCTTGCCAATTCATTTATGAAAATATTATGTATGTAAGGAAAAATATACATCTCTTTAGTAGTCAGTGATAGACAAAATTTTAATACGAGAAATAAAGATAAGTTAGATCAATCATCTTATAGACTAGCTAAAGTACACTCATCTTTCATGGGGTACTGTGTTAAATTCTATAACAAAATACCTTGTGATATATTAAAACTCAATGAAAGTAAATTTAAAACTTTAGTTAAAAGCACACTTTGTAAACAAGCATATTACAAATTAGATGATTATATTCAAGATAAGAATGCTTGGCAGCATGCTGGTCCCGCTCCATAGGGCAATCTCAAGTGTGGAAAAAATCAAATTTGTTAATTTATATTCCTATTCATAGTTATTATATTCTTATTTTATTTTATTTTTCAGTTTTGACTCACACACTGTTCCGTTGTTGTTGAATTAGGTATTTTACATATGTTTGCAATATTTGTAAGTATGTGAGAACCATGTTCCTATTTATCAAATTAATGAATTTACCTGTTAATGCTTTTATTACTTTATACCTGTACGTAGTATAGTGTGTAGTGCTATTTTTGGGTGCATCGTCCTCACATATATGAATTTATTAATGTATGTACATAAGTAAACATTGAAAAACACCTATTTTTTTAAAAAGAGTAAGTATGGAGTTTCTTGTGCGTTCTTCTCCATAACAAGCTACTTTTCCGAATGCACGGTAGAATAAATTTTTATTACTTGTACATTTTTAATTTAGATTTATTATTGTTTGACGTTTAAAAGTGCTGCTTATTGGCCTAGTTGAAATAAATATATTTGACTTTGAACACATTTTGGTACAATGAAACTGTTAAAACGTGCAATAAATACTATAAAACAAATCGTCACTGTATTTAACGAAAAAAATTGTCACAAACCGAGAAAACCCTTCTACTTACAAGTCGCTGCTAACACCATATGTAGCCGTGGAACGGAACCGAACGCGATCGAATTACTTATAAAATAATCAACTTTAATCAGACGAAAAACGCTAGCTACGTCGGCACGGTTTCTTTGCATGGGATGAGGCATCTGTATGCTAGTATTATTATCTGTGACTAGTTTCAGCTGCTTGTGTAATGGAAGCTGACCCCTACATATTTGAGAAACGCTTCGCAGATGTTGATTAAAAAATTAAAAGTACTAGCGATTCATAAAGATGATCATCTTACGGGAGCGCAGAGCAAATTATTCAAGCTATTTATCCATTACTCAGGGCACTGTCAGCGACGCAGCAACCAAGGAGGACTTATTCATTCATATGATTCTTTTTAATCCAATAACAAACTTGTAATTGCATTGATGTATTAAAAAGAGGAAGATACGGTACTGGACACAGCGCTTGGTCCTACTAAACTAAGTGAATGCCCGTAGCGGGCACTCAGTCGCGCACGGCACAGGGTTGATCTCACAGCTCAATAATTTCAGTGCTTTTGTGTTTTTTGTTTGCAATAAATACGCATCAAAATGACTTCTTGTGTAGCTAAACACTGTTTAAATAATACCAGGAAGAAAAATAAGTCACATGGGATGGGATCACTTACGTAAGAACGTAAGAACAGTCAAAAATGTTAATTTGTTGAAAATTACAATAATTTTTAATGTTTGCTTCGCCATATTTATGAGTGCGAGATAGATATCAAAAACATGCGTGAGAGACACGATACGTGTCATTTCATTCATAATAGTAAACATTCAGTTTTTCGCTCGCACTACAGCGCCGTCTCCTATTTTTGTCCTTGTCTATCGGTAACTGTAGGTTTGGGACTGGTGATGACACTGAATACAGATATGTGAGTTTCGGTGCATGTAGTCGTGCGCCGAGCCCAGGTTTTCTGATCGTGATGTTAGCGCGTAACGTATCTTCCTCTTTTTAATACATCAATGGTAATTTGTATTTTCTTAAATTTCATTAAGTACTTACGAATATCTCTTCCCAGAAGGATGTATAATTCCACAGTATGTCATAGCCATATCCGTCTTACATTCTATATTAATATGCTCATTTTCTAGCGCCAAAATAGTTTCCACACCTTTTACATGAAATACTCTGAAACCTGATCAAAAACAATATTTATAAACTATCACTTTTAGTATCACTTTAAAAGATTAATTCTAAAACATCTGAGCATACATACCGTGTGTTAAAGATAGAAAATTCACTGTTATTGTTAATAAAACCACGATAATTTGATTGAATTTACACATTTTTAACCGACTTCAAAAAAGGAGGAGGTTCTTAATTCGTCGGAATCTTTTTTCTAGTATCAGCATAAAGCTGGGTTGACGTCTAACATAGCAAGCGTACCGAACCGTTATAAAATCAACTACCCTCAACACAGTGATAAGTAGCCGTTTACGTGCACTGACGATAACTGGAGACAAATACTAATTAACTTATTTAATGGTAGTAGCTGCAAACAAAAACTAGCCCTAATCAATACAAAATAAACATATTTTTAGTTTTAGGTACAGTACAAACATTTTCTTAATGTCCCTCGGCAAACTTCGAGTTTCGTCAGTCGTCGGATTTCTATCAGTTGCCCTTTGCACTTGGTGCAGACACCGGACGCTCTCAATCAACTTGGAAGTATATAGAGTTGTTGACTCTTATAACATATTATAATTTATTTTAAAAATGAGAGGAAAGCTGTTATTTTTACAGCTCTATATATTTCACACGAAAATCAAAACAAAACAACAATAAAGTACTTAGTTCTGAATTCAAATTATTATACACGATAAATCTAATAATTGATGGACATGGAAATTGGAGACATTAAAAAAATAGTTGTACTGTATGTGTCAAAATTAGTACCTACAACATTGTCCAAATGTCCAAATAACCTGGTACCCGCGCGGCGCCCCGCGTTCGCCTCGTGCGCCAATAGAGTCCGAGAGTCGAACGTCAGAGTGACGTCACAGCGCCAAGTGCACAGTTATTTTGACCGAGCAGGAAGCTCTTTCCTTGTTATATTTTTTTAATAGACATATGACGTCACTCTTTTTTTATTTCAAATATCTTAACATTCTTGAGGAAACGATTGGACCTATTGTGTAAAATGAGTGTCCTATTAATATTTAGCACCTTGTTAGTTCGACAAAGTTATTTTTTATTTTTAGTACTTTTGGCCAATAGTGAACACGTTGCTATAAAATAATACTAATATTTTAAATTATATTTTGATAAATATTACAACCTATAACTTTGTATGAATTAACACTGTTCAAATAGGTTTTTGAGCAACCATAATCAGGGCGAAAAGTTGATAGCTGAGTAGGTGGGGCCTAATGAGAGAACATCGAGAATATATACATTGAAAAGTTTCAAATAGGACTCCTGTAGTGGTCCATAATCAGATTTCGAGAATGGACACCTTTTATTTTGATCTTCAGGGGGTTTCCCTAAATTCTAGTAATCAAAACAATTGGGTGTGCTAATTTTGAGATAAACGTAGAATTATGACCACTTTTGAGTACTTCTCTAAAACAACGAAATTTCGTCATATTTTCCAAAAGACTCCATCATCCCGACTGACATTGACATATATATTTACAATCAGGTTAAGTCATACTATTGCACAGAATAAATATTCGCCTTGAATATCCTTTTGAAAAATAGGCAAATTGGTCTTTTCTAATGCGTCAGATTTAGAGAAATTTTGTCTTATTAAGTCATTTTGCATCAAGCCCGATCAAAAGAAAATTAGCTGCCCTGAAGATAAAAAAATAAGTGTTATTTTTCGAAATCTGATCAATCCTCCATGTAATAAATATAATTTTATTAAAAAAAAACATATTCTATTTCTCTCTCCTTCTCTCTGAATAATTTGACCACAAGAGGCCAAAGTCCATTCACATAATTCAACAGGTTGGTAAGTGTACTTATGTATAATAAGTTAAGTAAATCTTATTATCTTTTAGTATAAACGTTTACAAAGAAACTCAGATTAACCAATATTTATCATCATATAATACATATAAATAATTATATTCGACACCAAAAAAAATATATAAAAAATACAAAAATAAACTACATCTCGGGATATTTTTTATTACGAATTACATGTACTTTACATAATTTTCTAAATTAACAGTATTTACAACAAATTTAAAGCATCATTTCCTCCTATTTCTATTAGGTCTACTTCTTTCTGGTTTCTTGTCAGAAGTTAATTCTTGTTGGAGTTTTTTCAACATGTGCGGCGTTATTAGGCCCTGGAAACAAATTTAACATTTGTATAAATTTAAAATATAATTTATATTTTAAATTTATTTCAAATAAATTAAAATTTAATGTCGCTGTTGAAGCCAGAAGTTTTTTTTCTTAATCAATCTGCCCAAGTTACTAGCAGAACCAAATTATTTAATAAAATATCTTCTTTGCCAGTCTACTCTATTGTTTGGCTGTGCAAAGTTCTTCAATATTATTTAAAAAAATATGGAATTAATAAGTTGCCGAAATTGTGATTTTGATAAAGCAAGAACGCAGACGACTTTTTTCCGTTGAGATTTTAATATCATTTTATATGTTTTATAAACTTCTTCTCAACGAGTTATCACTGTCATGTGCATTCTCGCTAAAGGATGGGTCCTTTAATTTTGCTTACCCTGGCTACGAGCATGTCTGATAATCTAGCCTCTTCACCTTTGGCCTTCGTGTGCGAGCCGGAAGCCGATGCGCGGGCCGCTCTCTTCTGACTTAACGCTTGAATTTGTGGATCGTCACGGAGTACTTGTTCTGAGTTTCTTAGCAACCTGAAGAATTAATTATTTTGTAAGTACATCATCATTCTCATTTCAGCCGAAAGACGTCCACTGCTGGACATAGACCTCCCTCACGTGTCGCCACATTGACCGGTCCCGTGCGTCTCGCATACAGCGGATGCCCGCAACCTTGACCGACATTGACCTGGTTGTCATCGGTCCAACTAGTCGGTGGCCTTCCAACGCACTTGCGACTAAGTATTTACTCATGGGAGTAGGCATAAACGCCACCTTCTAAGACCCTCAAATACTTGTTTTGCTTCGTTTACGTTCATACATCTGGTACATACACAGAAGTCCTATCCATACTAAGGCTTAGCACGCACTGCGGTAATCATTCCCGCGAATTTTTACTGCCTATTCTGCGACCTACGGAATTGTATGAAGCTGCACGCATTGCGGTAAAAAATTCACGTGGAAATAATACCGCAAGAAATCCGTGTTTTGCCACAGAATCCACCGCAACGCAAAAATACGCGCGTATATATGCGTAAGTAACTCTGTCTGTCTGTCTGTTATCTTTTCACTCTTAAACCGCTGAACCGATTTAGATAAAATTTGGTATGGAGATAGATTGAGACCCTGAGAAGGACACAGAATATTTTTTATCCCGGAAATCATTCTTTAGAGTGTGGGCAGGGGTAGAAGTTTAGTTTAGCGTACTAATAATTTCTCAGGTAAGGCACACACCTATAATAATATGGCGCGATATAAAAAATAGGCTGCTCGAAGTACTAATGCTACGCAGACGAAGTCGCGGGCAACAGCTAGTCTATATATATATATGCGAAAGTTGAGACGATGGATCGATATTTGTTACGCAAAGACTACAGAAAGGATTTTGATGAAACTTTACAGTAATATACAGAGTGAGTTTTCCATGTGGGCTTGGATAGCTAAATCAGAAACTTATGAGAAATAGCGAAAATCACTCAAAGAAGTTACGAAAGATTTAAGATTTTAGAAAAAAAAAACACGATGACGATGGATTACACCATCCGGTAGTGTCACTAATAAAGATTAAGGCAATCCGGTAGTGTTGAAAAATACTAGAAACAGGTGTCCAAGTTGGGGGACGTTCAAGTATTAGGTAAGCAAAGCTCTTACCCCCCCTTCCCTCCTCCCATGCTTACGTAAACATTGGCATACTTATGCATTTTTCTTTGAATGTAAATATTCTGTAATTTTTTTTTGATTCATGAGCAGCCGTTATGGTTCTAGAAATAATAAAAAAAGTTTAGGATAGAGGACTTCAACGCACATAATATTCATTTATACAAAATTTATTGACACAACCATTAACTTGCTTTGCTTTGCTTATAACACGTCAAACCATCAATGGTACCGAAAAGAAACAATATATTGACGGAAGAAATTAAGACAAGTGAATAGTACGCGGTAATTGCCCTACTCGGTTCTAAGTGAGTACCTAAACGCATTCGTTATTTGTGGGAATCCCCGAATATGCGTTTCGTTTTCAAGCATAGACAATGTGTGGGTTGCCATTATGTGTACAAAAGTAAATAATTACTGCTGACGTAATCACCATCTAGACCCCCCAACCCCCCATGTCATCAAAAATAAGCAAAGCATAGACCCCCCCCGCCCACCTAAAGTGCTTACGTAATACTTGAGCGGTCCCTTATGCAACGGAGGAAATAAAACTGCATTATTGAGAAAGAGTGTTAGGTTCATGGCTCCTATTATTATAACTATATACCAAAAATTATTAAAGACGAACCTTTAAGAAGATTTAGAAAGTACCTAAAAAAATTACTAGTTCAAAAATGCTATTACTCTGTATCAGATGTCTTAAATGACAAAACTATTTAATTTATATGATTCATATATTAAGTAATTAAATAAGCGTTAAGTAAATATAATAACATTGTAGTAGGTAAAAGTTAATAAAATGTTTGCATGCCATCAGGCAGAATGTATAAGGATCCAAAATATTGGAACACCTAATTGTATTAATTAACTACATTATATGCAAATAAATAAATCTTTATCTATCTAAGTGTCAAATCCTGATAAGTTATATCATACGGAAAAGTTAAGGAAACACCGAATTTTTAACAAACCAACTTGTCCACGCTGGCGGAGCTGCGGGTCATAGCTAGCCTTTTGAACAACAAGTAAACTGTTTTGCCCATAGATTTAGAATTTTTTGCTACGCCAAAAGATACACGAAGCGTGCGAGCGAGAAATCCTAATCAAGTACAAACCGCCCAAGAGAAAAAGAGAGAGTGAATAAAGTCCAGTCATGTCACTTTTTTCGCGAGTAGAGGTCCATAGCGGCCCATCTATTTTACGCCGCGGTGAATTTCTTGCATTTAAATAATAATCTTTAGATTTAAATTAATAATATTAATTATGCAACTATGGTGGCTTGTTCTGTGAGTGAATGTGACGTTACAAGACGAAATAACCCCAATAAATACACGTTTCATAGGTAAATACAATTTTGTCCTTGGATTGTTTCGAACCATATTTTGACAAATATCTGCTAGTAATCGGCTCAGAAAAAGATTCTTACAATAGTATATTGATTTCCATTGTATTATATAAGTATATTTAGTATATTTAAACAATATTTGCGAAAATATTATGTAAAAGAGTAAATTGTTTGTTTACGCTAGGGCTTGACAAAGCGGTGACGTCATGAGTATCGATAAAAACTTAATCGTTTTAGTGACATCATGACATGAGTACAAACTTATTAAGTCAAGTTTTGTTAAAATAGATTTAAGGTACGATTGAGAAGATGTTTTTATCTAAACTGTACTTTAAGTTGCATGTTTAATTTTTTTTCAAAAATTATGTTTTGTTTCTTTGAGTAGGTTTAGGAATGACATTATATTGTTTGCATGTATTAGTTTTACAGTGTCTAGAATACATCAGTGCTCTGCTGCTCTGTTTTCGCATATTTCGAGCTAAACGCTATAAAAGCTGGGGTACCTCAAGGTAGTGTGCTAGGCCCAACTTTGTACTTGTTATACACATGTGACATCCCAGAACTGGAAAACAACACCATTGCGACCTATGCAGATGATACTGCAATTATGGCTACCGGATCAAGCCACAGAGAAGCATAAAAGAAAAGACAGGAACTCGACATACGTTATAAAAGTATGTATTGGTTACTCGGAAGGAAATCCTGTCTATCAATACATAATAAAATAACCATATACAAGCATATACTGATGCCAATTTGGACGTTTGGTATCCAACTTTGGGGCTGTACTAAACAAAGCAACGTAAAATTAATCCAACAATTCCAAAATAAAGTGCTTAGGGATGATGTAAATGCACCCAATGACACATGAACATAGTGTTTTTATAAATTATATCAGACTCTAAGAAAGTGCTACAAACTTGTGTAAAAGTGCAAATGGACACTATTCTTAGTTTTAACATAATCTATAACGTAACATATTAAGTTAGAGTTAAATTGCTTATTAAGAATTTTGTTCTTACTAACAAAGCATAAAAAAAAGTATTTCAAATACTTTTGGCTTCAAAACACATTTAGCGATTTTATTAATAGATGCGTTCTGCAGAAAATAAGCAAAATGGCGTACGTCAAATTGTCAAGTACCTTGTAAATTGTAATTTTCATTTCAAACGGTTATTTACACCTAACTTCTGTGTATTGATTAAGTTTATTAGTACGAATGTCACGATGGATGACCGACTGTATTTTTTAATTTGTATTTTAAATAAAAATATGTAAAATACTGTATTTTATATTTTAAATTACACGACTTAAAAATATTTTGTATTTCGTATTTTAAATACATGCGAGATATTATTTTGTAATTTGTATTTTAATTAAAACAAAGCATGGTTTTTTCCCAGCTAACTAACAACCCTTTAATCGTATTTCTTATGGTGTTCACCAAGTATCGATATCGATACTGAACATGGACTTTTTGACAACACTTTTTTAACTAACACATGGACAATTCCCTAACACATAGATTTTATTTTTTTGGTTTCGCTTTTCATCTGACTCTGTTTATCTTGTACATACTATATCTATGGTTTTGCCCGCTCAATAAGGTATTTGACAAAAAATAACTATTTAGTCCGTCAGTGAGATTTAACCTAAAAATATTGGACACGTATTTTTCTTTTGCCATGTATACAAAAAAATACGACGATGCGAACGCACTGTGCGTTGAAATATCATGTGACGTCACGCTGTGCTACACTTTCTACTGACATAGTGACGTCACAAGCTCCACTCCTGAACTTTAATGCGCTTTATCTTTATCAGTTTTTATTTATTTGATAAAGCAAAAAATACGGGTTCACTATTATTTGATAATTTCACTGACGGACTAATTAGAATTATCATTTTTCTACCAAGGAAAAATCCCTATTATTTTCTTGTTAATTGACATTGTTTATAATGAAACTAATTTTACATTTATTTGGTCCACAACTCTACACATATAGCCTCTTCATTCCTATATATATATACTGACAAAGTGACGTCACAAGCCCCCACCGCTAACTTTGATGCGCTTTATCTTTGTCAGTTTTTATTTATTTGATAAAGCAAAAAATTCGGGTGCAATATTATTTGACAATCTCACTGACGGACTAGAGACTTCGGCAGTTTAAAAGAGCAAGCCGTACTGTTATTTTACCTGGTAATTTGGAATATTCCTTGCTGAATGATGGCGTCCAAGTCAACCTCCATACTCCGCACTTGTTGCACGTCGGGGAACATATCGGGGAATCGGTAACTGTAAACAAAATAAAGGGATTAAATTAGAAAAGGACGAAACAATATTTTTAAACGACTCTAATTTCCACTTCTTTAGGGCTTGCGTCTATATGTGGCTCTGAGCTAAGCTGCGGACAGACATACAGACATAACGAAACTATAAGAGTTCCTTGATGACTACGGAAACCTTAAAAAAGCACATGATAAATGATTAAATTACGTATTGAATGAACACAAGTAAATTATATTGATTTGTACTGTTTATTAAGGTCCACACGAAATAGGTCGGCGGTCCGCCAATTGGTGACCCCTGCCCTAAATGATACGAACCTCAACCACAAGTAAAGCTCTAGCACATCGAACACGGCCTCGAGATGCACCAGGTCCATGATGGTCTTGGGATGCGGCATCGGCCACTCCACCGCGTTGCTTATCCAGTGCTTGTTGATGGGCTCGTTGCGACTGTATTGTCGCACCATCTGAAGATAGGAATATATCAATTTTATTTTAAATACCTTACTATTAACTGACACGGTGCCTACAGTAGCTAGGCTGTGCGGAACGGGTGTAGTGGACTAGGGCTCTAAACTAAATGGGACTAAACTCCATTTGCGATAACATTAGACGTTTAAATTAGCCCATTTTACAGCCCGTTCAACCGATTTTGACTTCTATTGCGTTGGTGATACGACATATGGTAGCTGTAGTAAACAGTTGGTTTTGGTAACAGGTTTATGCTTTTTATGTCCTCCTTATGTTTACGGAGTAGACCTCAAAATCGGTTGAACGGACTGTAAAAAGATTTGGATACATGTCTAATGTTATTTCAAATGGAGTATAGATGGTTCATTAATCACGTGAGGGTCGAAACTGCCGAAAGGGAGGGCAGATGATTAGGAAAAAAACCGGCCAAGTGCGAGTCGGACTCGCACACGAAGTGTTCCGTACCATTATCGCAAAACACTGTAAAAAAATATCACGTTTGTTGTATGGGAGCCCCCCTTAATTTATTTTATTTTAAGTTAATAATTATTTTTTGAAGAGAATATATATATTATTAGCCGTTATTAATATCGAGAAAAAACGGCAAAAATATCACGTTTGTTGTATGGCCCCCCTTAAATATTTATTTTATACTGTTTTTAGTTGTAGTATTTGTTGTTATAGCGGCAACAGAAATACATCATCTGTGAAAATTACAACTGTGTAGCTATCACGCTTCATGAGATACAGCCTGGTGACAGACAGAGAGACGGATCGCGAAGTCTTAGTAATAGGGTCCCGTTTTTACCCTGTGGGTACGGAACCCTAAAAATCACGAAATCGCACAAGGATGTAGTGAGTTTTTTTTTTTTTTGTTGAACGCTCGTTTTCTAGACCGAAAAGTCAGTCTGGATATTTTTATTATGATGTTTTATCCAGGATAAAATAAGATTTTACCTGTATTTAAAGATTATATTCCAAAATTTGAGATATTTGTACTAAAAAAATACACGTGATTTTGGGTAGGGGATAGTATAAAACCTCACCACGTATCACCAAGGGGGAGAGGGAGGGCGGTTAAAAAGTTGTTAAAACATCTAGTTATTAATGTACGACCCCAATGACATTCTATGGCCGATGGGGCAGAAAGGTTCTGGAATGGCGACCGCGAACCAGAATACGCTGCGTTGGAAGGGCTCCCACCAGGTGGACCGATGAACTGGTGAAGGTTGCGGGGTTCCGCTGGACGCACGGAACATTTTCATGTATTTTTTTTTTTTTCTTTTTTTTTTTAAAACGTTGCCCCACACTAGGAATTTCTTCCTGTATCGTGGGTGCGTTTACAAACATATAAACTCACATACACAAACACCCAGAGCCGGAACAACTATCTGTAGGTCATACAAATATTTGTTCCGTGCGGGAATCGAACCCGCGACACGCAGCGCAGCAGTCAATCGCTCAACCACTGCGCCAACCGTGCTCCCGAAAATTTAATATACAGGAATATTATATTTATTATACAGGAAATTTAGTATACAGGTTGTTTCGGAGGCGATAAATCAATCTAGCTAGGTTTCATTTTTAGAAAACATCGTTTTGTCTATTTTCACCAGAGCAGAGCTCGGTCACCCTGGTACTAATAATATGTACATTATAATTTTCACAAAATTATAAAAAAGCTATATAAAATTTCAACATTGTATAATCTATGGTTTTCCTATTTTTAGCCTATAAACTCAGAAGTGGCAATAACAGGAGGGGTGCCAGCGATAAGTATAGTTTACCCTACATAGAGCAAGATTCATGAATTGTTTTTGGCGTTTCTAACGAACATGAACCGTTTTATATGTGAAGTATGTTATGTTTGTATAAGCGAATGTGAGCAAGCGTGTCTTACAAATATGAACTTTAAAAAGCAAGAAACGCTAACTTTAGTTAACAAGACAAACCTCGATTCTCGCCCTTAGTAACTTGATTCAACTGTGTAAAGCGGTTTTTTTTGTTCGACCTATGTTGTTCCAATGAAAGGAAAAAGTCTGGCCCATAGCCTTCCACTGTTCCCGATGTGGCGTCTTTTCCGACCAATCCGTCAAAAACGCCCTCTAAGGGCCGATTTCAACAATTATATTAAACGCGATTAGTTCAACTAAACTCAGTTTACGCAAATACAGCGTTCTGATTGGTTGACACCGCTGAGAAACTACCAATCAGACCGCTTTATTTTCGTAAACTGAGTTTAGTTGAACTAATCGCGTTTAATATAATTGGTGAAATCGGCCCTAAATCGTCTTAAAATGGCTACTAATGACAATAACACAAACCTTAAGGAATGTAGCACACACAAACGGCAGTTTGTTATTAATAGGCGCGCAGCAGAAGACGTATCGCGCTCGCAGCGGCAAAGGCACGTGTTGTATCATCTCCGCTAGGAACTTGAAACCTTCCGTGTTGCACATGAAGTACAGTGAGGCGTCCACGGTACATAGGTGGACGAATATATCCTGGAAATAAAATGATCATGTTTGGATATGGATATTTAAACATACATATATTCTTTACTCTAAATCGCGAACGCCAGTTATATGCGTTCGGGCGTTGTTTTTATCTTAACAAGACAGATTAGAAAAAAAAAAAAATTACCCGACTGCCGAAGGAGGGTAATGTGTTTATCAGTCTATGTATGTATGTATGTATGTTTGTTCCTATGTGGCGTTCTAAAGACCAAACGCGTGGGCCGATTTTGATGGTTCTTACGTCATTCGATTTGTCTTAACCCCGCGAGTGTCACTGGCTACATGAAAATTGAAAAATAGGAAAATGGCGGTTCTTGGTTTCTTCCTAACCTGTCATGTGGGGTACCAAAATAAAGGATTTTAAGAGGTGATTTCAAAAATATATAACACTTATATGTTTAAATGTTCCTAATTCGAAGAAAAAAATAACTAAAAAGTTATAAATAAAAAAAGTTTATTAAAAATATCAAAAAACCCGAGTGCTTGAAAAGCGAACTAAAAAGACGTAAACAAGGAGAAAATCATGCTGTGCAGTTGATTTTTTTAATAAACTTTTTCTCAGAAATAAACAGACTTCCAAAGCAAAACCCTAAAAAGAGCAAAAATAACTTTCGTATCGGAAGTCGGTGTCTTTGGTACCTCTTCTTTTTTGTCGTTTTGCGACACCGACTAACGAAACGAATGTTATGTTCTGCTCTTTTTACCGACTTCACAAATAAAGAGATTATCTATTTATCACGTATGTATGTAATATTGTTAAAACTGCACAATATTCACATAACATATATACATACTTATGAAATTTGGCACACATCTGGAGACCCACATAGAATAACATAATATGTTATGTTGTCCACGCATTTATCCGAAACTACTTATCGGATCGTGATCATTCTTTTTGTGTTGGATTGAGTATCTCTCAACTTAGGTATATACAACCGAACTCCTTAGCGACAAACAGCACGAATGTGTACATTGATTTATTATGTGTATTTTGTCAATCCTTTAGGTACCGTACTATAGCAATTGCTCATTTTTACTGATGCTGTATTAAAAATAAAAAATCTAAGATGTAGTTATTTTTTTAAGTTTTGTTCGTGCTGGTGTCATAAAGTAGTCTGATTGACACGTACAAAACAAAGGCCCACTTGCATGAAAGACTTAACTCTGAGTTGGTTGCTAGCGCGAGGTTAAATTGACAATATTGTATGATGAACTGTCAATTTAACCTCGTGTTGGCGACATAAAACTCTGGGTTGGGAATTTCGTGTAAGTGGAGCTTAAAACAACTGAAAGTTTTCTTGAAAGGATACTTTATGACGTCAAGTAAAAGTCAGGTGATTTTAAGTATTTTGTGAAAATAAATACGATCTTAATTTTTTAAGATCTAAAAATAAGGTTGACAAACCTAAAATCTCGAAATGGTTTTGGAATCGGCATGGTTAAATTTTTACTTTGCATACCGAATTGATAACCTCCTTTTTTTAGAAGTCGGTAAAAAGTTCAAGAATAGACTTAGGCTCGAGTGCTATTTAAACTGAATAAACGCGCACTAGATTTTCAGCCATTGGCCTGGCACCGAGAGTTGAAAATCCAATAGTGTGGTCTTAACGCCCTAAGGATGCGCTATCTTGGATTCATAACACTCGGCTCAACGTGAAAAGTTGACATTTCAGTGCAGGTTTGCCAGCTTTAAGGTGACCGTTAACGCGTCCATGTTGCCAAACAAAAACAACAATACAAGCCAAATTGTTAAGAATCTTGATTCTAGGACTAAAACTATAGGTATATTTCTTGATTTAGCTAAGGCTTTCGACACGGTCTCTACTCCGATCCTTCTACGTGGTTTAGAAAGCTTGGGAATAAGAGACATCGCTCTAAACCTTTTTCGAGACTATCTAACAAACCGTAACCAACGAGTTAAGGTAGACAACTACATCAGTCGCGATGAGAATCTAACCTTTGGCGTACCACAGGGCAGTGTGCTGGGTCCCACCCTTTTTCTTCTATTTGTAAACAGATTGTGCCAGCTGTCAATCCCAAACTGCAAGATACTCGTGTATGCAGACGACACTGCGCTTATCATAAGTGGAGAAACATGGGAATCTGCTCACCACGCAGCCGAAAATGCTCTTGGTATAGTGATGGATTGGCTTTCACTGAATTTACTCACGTTAAACGTCTCTAAAACCCACTATGTCCCTTTCTGAGCGAACTCTGCTACACAGCCTAGTATGCCAGACGTAAAAGCCCATAGTTGTCACCCTACACTGACCCCTTGCAGCTGTCCTACTATAAAAAGAAGCTCTTGTGTTAAATATTTGGGGGTGTACATCGATAACATATTGAGTTGGCATAAGCATATCAGTGTGACAGTTGCGCGTGTTCGTAAGCTGATGTTTCCCATGAAAAAACTAAGAGGAGTAGTTGCCGACCGACTATTAAAATCTATTTATTTTGCCTTGGCTCAGTCACTTCTTACTTATTATTTTCTTCTTACTTTATATTGCATATCTGTCTGGGGTGGTACACTTAAAACGTATTTACTTCGACTCGAGAGGGCACAAAGAGCTGTCTTGAAAGTCATGCTTCACAAACCTTATCGGTATCCGACTACCCAGCTCTATAAAGACGTATCGTTGCTTACATAAATTTTAATAAGTGTTAAGTACTTATATTAAACTAAGTTTATGCTTACCAAAACTCCAACAAGGTGTAGCAAATTGTAAATGAACTGTAAGAGGAGGGTGCCTGTGTCTGTAACACAGTTTATACTACCACAGACACAGACGTTCATTCTGTCTCAAATAATGCATAGTTTTGTACATCATATATAGGCGTTTTTTTTTTTTATGAAATGGAAAAATTGTATTTGGGTTTCTTTTTGTTAATAAACTTTTATATTTATATTTTATGTGTTCTATCTAATAAATTGTTCATAATGAAGACTTAACATTAACCCCTCATATGTACCAAACCCGGAACGCAGATCTACGCGAGACACAATGGCATACAAGGGGTTAAACTAATAAGGCTGGCATGAGGTAGATTATAGCTCCATTTGTTCCGCGGTCGGGTGGAGCCCTGCTTGCGTCACCGGCAGGCTTATTACGTATGAAACAGCAATAATTGCGTAGACATTGCGCAACCATCGCGCGATCAATCGCTTTATGTCATAAGATCAGTAGGCTTATTTTTGCGAAATAATTGGTCTTCAATCGCGAATCCGCATTAAAACGATAGCCACCCCATAACAATTTTGCGACAGCGCTGCTAACGATAACAATCTGCTAACTAAAAATATGCATTTATCGCAAGGAAATCGCGATCATGTCGTATTACGAATTTGACGTGCAGAGTGAGTGGTTTGTGCCATCGGCGAATGCAAATTTGGCTGTCAAATTGCAATTACTTTTTCCCTTGTTGTTGGTCGATTGTCAATAGCTCGTTGATAGCTGAGTACAGAAGTTTTCGAATTTTTGGCGGCATTTTTTCGTGTGATATTCAGCGGCTACTTTAATTATGCACAAATTAATGCCTAGTGGATATTGTAATGACAAATTGTATCTCAAGTGTCTATGCAACTGGAAAATTTGTCGAATCATTAATACAGGCATGATCTCGGTAAAGTGGAGGAGAAAATTTATTGTACCTATTGTTGGCTACGTCAGCGAAGCTTGCCGACAAGATTGACACGCTATATTTACTGCCAAATACCTCAAAACACATTATGTGTTACGTCCGCATTATGTATTTTCTATTATATTCTACGTATATTTTTATATGGCAAGCACCAATGTCGACTATTCTGCCAATGTCTAAAGTAAATTGAAAAACAAGTGTGTCCAACGATCTATTTTACGTTTCATAGCTCAAATACTAATATATTAATAGTGATGTCCTAATGCGTTTTCGAATCGATTTCTTATAACAATCGGCTTTATTTACGAAGAAATTTTAATATTTTTTACAAATTGGCATTTTAGTAATATTCAAATTTTTCAAATTAATTAATATTATTTTAAATTTAAAAAAATATATTCACTGCCATTACTATTATATAAACTCGATATATCTTCAAATATGAATTCATCGGAATATAAAGCTAAAGGCAGGCTTATGTCTAAATTTTATGAATCGTTGGACAGGCATAAACGTTTTTTTTTCTAAGACTGTCAAAAAATTAAAGACTTAACTTAAAAGCCTCAGTAGTCAGGTCATTAAATTGAACGCGCGATCACTGCGCAATTATTGCTGATCGCTGTTTCTTACGTAATAAGCCTGCGGGTCAAGCGAGTTAGACAGCAACTGTTTTAACGTGGCTAAATCTTCGGGTTTGTGTGTCGTGACTTAACCTGTTTTATATGATTAGTTACTTACCATTAAACTACTAAGGCTGGCATGAGGTAGATGATAAGCGTACAGCTCCATTTGTTCCGCGGTCGGGTGCAGCCCTGCTTGCGTCACCGGGTCGGGCGAGTTAGCCAGCAGTTGTTTTAACGTGGCTAAGTCTTCTGGCTTGTATGTCGTAACGTACCCAGTCTCCCACGCACTGCCGTAGCGGCCCGCTCGACCTGATATTCATAAAACTTATCAGATTTATCAAAGCTGGCGGACATAACTCCTAATATGGTTACAAACCAAACTTAGGTATTTCTGCCGGATGCGAATCGACTTTTAGAACCTATTGCTAAGGCCGGGTTTTTCAACGCTAAATTATCGTAAAATTAATGTGACAAATTGTCAAGCACGCGTTATCTGCTATGATTGGCTGTTGAAAATTTATTCGGCGATTATTCGTCGATTACATTAACAGTCCGATAATCGAGTGTTGAGAAACCGGGGGTTAGTTGGCTGATAATTATATACGAATATGGAACATGCAGCTCAAGAATATGGTACATATTCTTAAAATACTTCTATATTAGCAAAGTTGCACTGCACATCAAATGCCAAATTAAAGCTTGAAAAATGGAACTTGAAGTGAATGCATTAGAACAATTCAGTTTAACTATCGAGGTCAAAATATAAAAGAGACGTGTGAGAATATCACTAACACAATTAAGAATTTCATGTTTCACTTACCAGCAATTTGTAAAGCTTGGGATATACTAATTACATCCATTTCTTTATCTCCATCTTCATTCACTATTGGCTTTATTAGCGAATAGAATATTATTCTTCTTATACTCCTAAAATTAAATCAATTTATTTAATGCAAATATTTAAGTCATTCACGACGTCTAAACTGCGGGGTCTAGAAGGTAAAAATTTTGCAAGAGACAAAAGTGATACAAAAGTGAATATTAAATCGTTTCTTAGTGATATTCAACCCATAATTAAAGAAGGTGCGGCTTTTTTGTTAAATTTTCCACTACCTTATCTATTATGCAACACATTGCCTAAGAAATTCGTTTCGAAATATGAACATTTAGAAACAAGATTATGAAAAAACAAACATATTAACAGTTTTGTATGGAGCTTTGATATCATTATGTAACTACAACGTAATAATTTTTCTTTTTGACGGCAAAGTACGAGTGAAATATTTTTCAATTTTAAGAAAAACAACTTCGTAACTGAATAGGCTACTGTTGGTAGACGCATCCTTCCGCTACGTGCGCAGTTTTTCCACCGCCCCAGTCAGCAGAATGATACTGAACCTGTTACCTCTCGAAAAAGCGCGCGTTGATTGTGTGTATATAGTCTGAACGTTTCTAATAAATTGTTGTTGGTACTTTTTGCATTTAATTAAATAAGCTCACCAGGTATTGGAAAAAGAATCGTTCGTGTCTCGCATAAAAAGGCTTTATTTTAACACTCGCATGCATTGGTACATCGTAATCGGCTACATCGCTCGTGTTAAAATCTCGACTTTTTATGCTCGACGCGAAATGTACTATTTTATAATTTTTATAAAAAAAGGAAATGTCACGATAGTTCTTTCCGTGTAAGTGAAAACAAAAATAGAATACCAGAGCTTGCCAGATAGATATGACGACGAATGACATTGTTGCATTTCATATGCATTCTAGTTGCAATGAAACATGATTTGGCGATGTTTCAAGGTAACTTACAAATTGATACCAAGTCCGATAGCGTCCGTAGCGACCATCACCTTACACGAGCTGTTGGGGTCATTGAACTTGTTGGCTTGAGCCAGCTTTGTGCCCGGCGGTAGGCTACCGTATATCACAGCTACTTCTTGACCCCTGAAACAATTATACGCTATTTGAAGATAAAACACAATGCACATGCATGATGAACATCAAAAAATCACCAGATTTAGTTTAAACCCAAATTCTAACTAGATTTGAGACGTGTAGCGAGTTATTATTTTATTTATTAAATGAATGACAAAATAAAACAATTTCCGAATGATATTAATTACTTTGATATTGTCGAATCAAGTTATGAACCGTTTCACGGTGAATATGTACTATAATCCAATCGACACCCTACATGCAACTTATAAAAACAAAATACATTGAATCTATCAAAATCAGTTGAATACCTAAAACTCAACACAACATAAACCATACTGCAGGTATCGTGATTTTAAAAGTCTATGTGACTGTTTTTATATTTGTTACTTTTTAGGGTTCCGTACCTAAAGGGTAAAAACGGGATACTATTACTAAGACTCCATCCACTATCCGTCTGTCTGTCACCAGGCTGTATCTTATGAACCGTGATAGCTAGACAGTTGAAATTTTCACAGATGGTGTATTTCTGTTGCCGCTATAACACCAAATACTAAAATAAATATTTAAGTGGGGCTCCCATACAACAAACGTGATTTTTTTCCCGTTTTTTGCGATAAAAAAAATAGTATGGAACCCTTCGTGCGCGAGTCCGACTCGCACTTGACCGGTTTTATGTATTACTGCCAAAGCAATATATTCCACATTGCTAAAAACCGCATATTTTATTTACGATTCTACTTCCCTTTTTAACAAACACTAGGTGCCATATAGGTAAATGATTGACTAAATTAAAGAGCGCTATAGGATTTTCTACTTTCGGCTCTAAGCCGAGTGTTGAAATTCCAACAGCAGCTTTTATCTAGGCATTTATTTAGGTGGAACGTAGTGTTAATGAAAACGGGCATAAAATTTTAGATACAAAAGTCAACATAGACGTTTAACATCACATTCCTTCCTAAAATACTTTAGTAATTGGATACCTGCCTCAACGTGGGACTGACCTCTGTTCAATGGCTCGACTTACACTGTAAATGTCGTTTTTATTGAAACACACTATACAGTCGCCTGGTTTCACGTTATCCAGCGATCCAAGAGCAGTGTCTTCCACCTTCAGTTCTGTTAGTCTTTTGTAATTGCGTACCTATAGACGGAAAATAACGTAAGTTATGATTCATGAAAGTTACAAACATTTACGTTGGCTATTACAAACATTTACGTTGGCTATTACAAACATTTACGTTGGCTATTACAAACATTTACGTTGGCTATTACAAACATTTACGTTGGCTATTACAAACACTTGTAAAGGCTCCCCCAAACAGGTGCGACACAACAATGTCACAAACGATGTGATAATTTTTCATTTCAGAAATTGTTCTTGAACATTTGTCGTCGCATTGTCTGCACGAGCCTTGAAACTGGACTAGTTCCAAGATTATTTTGTTGTTTTCAATTCTTATCGAGCTAATAAGAATTATTTTAATTTGGACTTATACCAATTTATTGGTAGTATTGTCATGACTATATCAATCTGATCATATTTATTTTAGTGAAAGTGAGATTAGTTGCCACAATTCAAATAAATAGATAGAAGTTTCAGTTCACAATAAAGAAAAGCCACAGTATACTTTACGGAAACCATCACATCACCCCAGTATTGCTCGTATTCCGCTATTGCGTAAACAAAAAGGTGTATCAGCTAAAATATAATACGATTAATTACTTCTAATTCTTCACCAGTAGTGTTACATATTTCTTCTATGAGATGTATAGCACCAGATTCTCCACACAAATGTATTTCGTCAGCTTGTAGTCCTAGAAAATAAACAAATTATTATTATATCTACTCAATTAAGGTGCTATATATTTATGGTTTATCAAAATAGGTATTGCAACTACCTAATATCGCTCTTGTCCACGCCCAACCTCTTCCTCTATCACCAATCATTTGGATTTCGTCAATAATTGCTACTTCATCTGTTGGTAACAAAAAGATTTGTAAAATTTATTTATTTATTTCTAAAACATTTAACTGGTTATCGCAAGTAGAGATCAAATTACAAAATAATAAGGCTGCCAGTATCAGTCACAAAAAAAATGAATCAAATACATAAACTCACGCCTTTTTCCCATGCGGGTAGGCAGAAACTACAGAACACAGAATACAGAATGAATATATCTGATATTTTATCTGAAAATATTATCAACTTGCCAGTAAAGTATATATGGCATTTTATCCAGCGCATCAATGGCAGCACTACTATTTTACATTTACATTACTACAAATTCGAACAGACTTGCTAAGGTAAAAGTCAATCTGTAAACTTTCTCTGCTGAACATATCCCCACAAAAGTCAAATCAATGTCCTAACAAAAGGCAATAAATATTTAAAAAAAAAGTTAATAAACTTTCTAAGAAAAGGCTATAAATGTCCCAACAAGTTATTAAATTTCCTAACAAAAGTCAATAAATGACCCAACAAATTCAATAAAATTCCAAACAAAAGTCTAAGCGGCAATTTCACCAATGAAACTAATCGCGATTAGTTTAAATAAACTAAGTTTATGCAAATACAGCATTCTGATTGGTAGTTTCTCAGCTATCTCATCCAACCAGAACGCTGTTTTTAGGGTTCCGTACCCAAAGGGTAAAAACGGGACCCTATTACTGAGACTTCGCTGTCCGTCTGTCTGTCTGTCTGTCTGTCTGTCACCAGGCTGTATCTCATGAACCGTGATAGATAGACAGTTGAAATTTTCACAGATGATGTATTCCTGTTGCCGCTATAACAACAAATACTAAAAACAGTATAAAATTAATATTTAAGGGGGGCTTCCATACAACAAACGTGATATTTTTGCCGTTTTTTGCTCGATATTAATAACGGCAACAGGTAGACGCTTGAAATATTCACAGAATATTTAGTTGTATATTCTCTTCAAAAAATAATTAAATTAAAATGAAATAAATTAAGGGGGGCTCCCATACAACAAACGTGATTTTTTTGCAGTGTTTTGCGATAATGGTACGGAACCCTTCGTGTACGAGTCCGACTCGCACTTGGCCGGTTTTTTTGTATAAACTGAGTTTAGTTGAACTAATCGCGATTAGTTTCATTGGTAAAATCGGCCCTTAATGTCGCAACAAAACTCAATAAGTTTCCTAACAAAAGTCAATAACTGCCTTAACAAATGTCTATAAATGTCCCAACAAAAGTCAATAAATGTCTGAATAAAGTTCCTTTGAGGCTGATTAAGGTAAAAAGTGAAAATTTTAGTCTGTTTTCTCCACACAGACTAAAATTTCTTCTTTTGACAGGGTAGGCAGTAGTATTAGTAGCCTTTTATAATAACTCACATCTATTACTAAGTGACGTCATTTCGACTGTACACGCAACATGATTAGAAGCCGTTAGTTCCGTAGCATGAAGTTCTAACACGTGATCCTCATCTGGGGTGTCAAATTTCTTGTCATCTGGATTTGTTATTGATGTGTACAATGACGCATGTCTCCTTTCTTCTCCTGTTATAAGATCGCATGGTGTGCCCTACAATAGTATAGATTGATTAAAGCTTGATAGTACATAATATTAAGACAGAGATTTAGGGAGGGGCAAAACTGAGTAATCATTTTGTTTTGCTTAAAAATAAGCAACAAATTATTTAAACATGGCTAAAGTCGATATTTTTTGCAGTGACGACAATGCTGTACTGATGTGCGCCTGCTCTTAGGATTTGGATAAAAACGATTATATTTCTCAATTAAAATGCAGACTGACAGAATGCAGTAATTCCAAATTCCCTTCCACCATTGACCTAGCGCACATTTAAAGATCTTATAAATACTATATATAAAACAGAACAGAATAATAATGACTAAGATACTTACATGTTTATTAGACTTATGGTAAATTTCAGTAGCTAACAATTTTAATGGGCCACAATAAACACCAGATTTTGCACATAGAAACCTCTCCAATGCATGATAAGTCTTTCCCGAGTTTGTGGGACCCGCATGAAAAACAATTTTTCTGTTTATGGCTCTTGCTTCAGGATACCTGCATAAAATATAATAATTTTGTATAGTACTTTTTGTTGCTTTTAGTTAGTAAGCAAAATAACTGGAAGGAGTAAGTGCAAGTTCATGAAATAGTGGAAGGAGTGCAGAAGTCTTTTTTTCAAGCTTTTCCTTCCCAAGATAGAAAAAAAATAAAATATATAGAATGTAAACCAAAACCATTTTCAGTATTGCGTGACACCTGTGAAAAATAGACAAATATTTTCATAAATACTCTATAATCTTTTGATATTATCTGCACCTTCATGTAAGAAATACTGCTACAAGTAAGAGCACTTTTCCTAGTGTGTCCCACTGATTTAAAGTACCATTTGTTAAGTCATGTTAGACATGGTGTACCAGTAAATATTTAATAATATGAAAGATAGAGGAAACACAGAAAACTCCTCAAATGAGGGCTCTTATCTGCTTTATCTCATGGAGGTCCATGCCATTAAAAACATTGCCTGGCCTTGAGATCCACCCTTTTTATTTTAATACATTGCTATTATTGTTTAAAAGTATAATTACTCAGGAGATAAACATAATGTTCTAATAACACAGAAGTTATTTAAAACGAAAGTAACTTTGTCAATATGATAAATAAGTTTAAGTATTTAAAATTGTCCTAAATAATGTGTTTTTAAAAGATGAAGTGGTATGTTGTATCACTGTTTTTACTGACCACAAAAAATACGGTATACTACACAACAAACCTGTTTTTAATTTGAATGAAAACAATATTGTTTTTTTTTTTTCATTTATTAAGAGGGCAGTGTCAATCTGGCTAGACTTGTTTGCAGGGTAGATATGGCCATAAATCACAAAAGATAAGGAAGTTGGTTAAAAAGGTTTTAATGGAAAGGTGAAGCATTTTGATAGGGTTACCATCATACAGATTTTTCCATTCTATAAATCTACATATATAAGCATTTATATGAAAATGAATATAAAAAATGATTACAAACCAGTTGGCAGGTGTTCTTAAGTCAGAAATCTTTTTCAGGTCATCTAAACAGTCTAGATGGGGGAATGCCTGTCTTGAATGTCTTAGGAAGTAAGGGAACAAATCATCCACATGGCCTGCTCCTAAAAACAATGAAACAATTTTTCTACATATTTGTTTTATAGTGATATGGTATTTTTAAGTTCACATTAATGTATATTTTTTTCTTAGCCAGTCTTAGTTTGCTTGTGCATTTGATTAATGTTTAATCAGTGTAAAAATACTTTCAAGTTAATTACATTGATAAATAAATGTAGTTTTAATTTGCTAGACTTATAAAAATAATGTTCTTTAAAATTGGAAAAATAATAAGTATTTTATTTGCATTCACATTGATGTCTTATTAGAAAAAAAACTTACCTTGTATAATATCGCTTATTACTATATGTAAATCAGGTGGTAGATCGTGTTCTAAGCAATGTCTTCTGAATGACAAAAAAGCCTGATGCAATAGCTGGTCATCTAACCCATTGTTTGAAGCCAATTCTCTGACCTCGGGTTTCTGATAGAATTTGTTAAGTATCTTCAGAAGATCTTGCTTTTTCAGACGTCCCGTGATTTCAGCTCCAATGTTTATGTCATCAGGATTGGGTTTCACTGGTACAGGAACAAATAGGGCTGCAGGAGCACTTTTGTCGTGTTTCTTCGTTCGTAGGAAAATATAACCTATATTATGACCACCTTTTCGCGTACATAACACATTTTTTCTAAGAATATGAGGAACACATGGTTGTAATTTATCTGCACAGTGGAGGGAGAGTATCCGTGTAAATCCTTTGTACATATTGATTAAGAAACAAATAATAAATTGACTAAAAATTTTATATCTTCGGCCGCTGTCATTCCCGATGATTTTGTTTTTTTTTTATCATTCCTCGTGTGTAAATAAAGTTTTCTTAAATTGAAAACTTGTCTTTTGAAACAACGTCGTTGCTTCCATAGATTATATAAATAGGTTGATCGTCTACGTTTCGGTACACTACACGGTATTCAAGGCTCTGAATACCGGGTCCCTATATATATAATTCAGAGTCAATATGGTCGATATTTTGAGAGCCCTAACTTCCTAACAGCTATTACACTACGTTGAATTAATTTAGGGCCCTGAATACCGTGTAGTGTAATAAGCCCTGTATAGTTAGAAAACTCGGAATAAGCACAGTGTTTCAATACAAATTGACGTTTACGTTAACGATGCGATACGTTAACTTGCTGCGTGAGTAAAAACTCACACTAAGGCGCTGTTGGGGGGCGGAGGGCGTTATCCTGGCTGAATTCTGGGCAAGGAAGGCAAGGCATTTAACTAAACAGAGTCTCGTTTGTTATCAACACGGTAAGAAGAAGAAGTAGATGGCCGTGTTAATCGCACAGCTGGTTATAAATAGTGCTTCTACTATTGCTATCTATCCTCAAAAGGTTGCTCAAAAGTTCACGTGTCTGACATTAGACAGATGGTAGATATTATCATTCTGAAAAAGATTACCACACTCTTGTTTGGTGTACCAGTAATCTTTTCAGCTGCCTAAAAGTCTATCCACACATATCAGGGCCGTGCCCGGGACGTGACAGGGCCGGGCCCATGCATTGAAGCTCCGTCACTGGCCCGTGACGGAGACGTGTGTGAACGAGTTCATATAAAATGTACACACCAATATTTTTTGAGCCCTGACGGGCACGATCGTCCACGTCCCGGGCACGGCCCTAATATGTGTGGATAGACCTTAACTGAGGCAGACCATTTAATGTTTTGTTGTAAATCGCATTTCCAGGATTAGAAGAGGTTTGATGCGGGCAGATAGAGCGAGATAGGATCTGTGGAAAGGAGGCCTTTCTGCAATGGGTCATAAAAAGACTATTAATACCAGTACTCGTTAAGTTCAATGCGGTTTTCATGAAATAATGAAATTATAAATGAAATTATTAGGTATTAAGATATTACTATCAGATAAAAAAAAAACAAAAATTATAAACCTATTATTTCGGATAATTTTGCCGTAACATTAAGTATTTATATTGGTAATCTGTGACATTGGCCAGCTCTATTGACTGCTCTATTTTTCTCGCTGCTTTTCCTTTCCTTTTTCTGTGGTGTGACGTGACGTGAGTGCAAGACGGACACGACGACTACTTGATCGTATTAATTTTTCGGCTGCAAGAGCTATCCAGTGCGTTGATCACGTTTCACATGATAGAGTTCACAAAATATACGATAACAGATCATTATATCCCAGGTATTGTGACTTAGTATAGCGTACTAACAAAATGGGCAAAGTTAAAAAAGGGAAGAAGAACTCGACAGTAGATGAGGGGTAAGTTTCATCAAAGGCATATGTTTACGCTGTTGTTTGCCAATTTTCTGCCGGGATGTTCACAGTATTTGTTTAATTGCAGCGACAGTGATGTAGAAACTACAAATATCGACAATGTTAAACCGGCGCAGAAGGCAAAGAAGTAAGTGGTTATAGGTTAACCAGTCACTATTTTTGAGTTATATATTGTGTGAATTCATGTGGTATTTACTGTTGATAATTACTTCGCTCACACGCGCACGTACAGTCGTAGTTTATCCCTTGTTATTTGTCATTACTCTACTGTAATGGTAATTTCTTCAACATTTAATATAATATTTAGTGTGATTTTTTTGATACTGCTGTTATCAAAACTAATCCTTTCAGAAATGTCGGTAATTGTTTACTAACAAATTACTTCCTTAAGTTTATCACTACAATGGATTACAAAACCCATTTTGGGCAAGAAATACTTAAAAATAAACAATTTAGTCTCCAGCTGGGATTCTAGACCGTAAAATTATTAAGCATAACACTTAGGTGGGACACTTTTTTACATTAGCCTACACTATCCCACTGCTGGGCAAAAGCCTGCCCCAAATCCTTCCTAACTTGAATTCGAAAATATAATGAATAAACTATCTTTTATGCTGAGGCACTGTATTAAATGACTCATGCAATAACATCTTTACTCTTTCAAATTATGTTGCAATAGAAACTAACTCCAAAAATGAATTTTCCAGAATATCGGTTGGGTCCGATAGTGAAGAGGAGAAGCCTAAAGCTAAGGCCAAACACAAGAAGTCAGTCGATGAGGATGTTAAAGAAGTCACAAAGAATATAAAAAATGTCTCAATTTCGAATAAGAAAAGCAAGAAAAAGGATGCTAGCAGTGATGATGGTAAGTACCTATGTATATATAAAATAAATCCTTATTTCCCTTGGTCACTCCATAACTTGAGAATGGCTTAACCAATTTCATTAATTTTTTTTTATTAAGTTTTCTAATTCTTTGTAGAAGGTTCTTACAGAAAGAAAAATTAAGAAATTGTGTGAAAAATTTGATAATTTCAGAAAACTTAATGACCATTTGTTTTGCGAGTAGAATCCATATTTCCCTTTGTCACTCAATAACTTGAGAATAACTTTACCAATTTCATTCATGTATTTTTTTAAAGTTCTCATACTTTGTAGCGTAGAATCCGTATTGCCCTTTGTCACACCACAACTTGAGAACAACTTATTTTATGTTATTTATGCATAATATTATAAACTTGAAAGTTTGTATTCTGTTTGTTTATCCACCTCTAAACTACTTTGAATTAAAGTTGACATACCATGTCCTGAATTAGGACATTTGCTACTTTAATCTATATTGCTTTGGGATAATTGCCGACTTTCATATGTGCATGAAAGGCTAATTTATTGTTAATAGAAAAAGTATGAAATCATTGTACTTTTATTTATGCCCGTATTAGACTGCAAGCTTACATTAGATCAGAAGTCATACAATACTATTTGCTCTTAGGAATACTATTGTAATAATACCTCTTTAGAGTCATTAAAAATGTTGTTTATTGAAATACAAACTCCAGATTAAATGCCAGCTACCTGCAAATAGTATTTTATAGTTCTGATACAGTGTTTGTTAGTAAAGATGAGTTCTGGATACTCAATGCCTTGGAATACTATTATTCAGTTACAATGCAGAATATTGAGACCTAACAAATCTCTTGAAGTTGTAGTTTAATACAATTATGTCTTTCAATAAACAACATTATCCATGACTCTTAAAGAAGTATTATTCAATATTCATATAGTTTTCTTGAAAGAAAGAAATAGGAATGTTTTCTTGTATATGCTTTATATTACAATAATAGTATTAATAATAGAATTTGTAGAGTTATGTCTAGGCTTCAATCTCAAAACTGAAATCACTGTCAGACTGTGCCCAGTATAAAGAAACATAAATCTGTACTAATTTTATGATTAACCTACAGATGATTCAGAAGAGGAGCAAAAGCCAAAGAAAAATAATAAAAAGAAAGAAGAAAATAAGAGTGCCTTCTCTATGTTAGAAATAGAAGATGGCGATGATTCCCCACCGGAAGCTCCTCCATCATCAGACGACGAGCGACCTGCCCAGAAACCTCAAAAGAAACCCACCCAAGAAAAGAAAGAACCTGCAGGCAAGAAGGGCAAAAAAGGGAGACGAAATAAAAATGACAGCGATGATGATATAGAAAAAGTATTAGCTGAACTGGAAATGGAATATGCTGGAGTAAAGAAAGAACCCACACCTGCTCCTGCTGAACCAGAAAAAGCAGAAGAAGTTGTAGAAGAAAAGCCTAAAACAAAAAAGAAAGGCAAAAAGGAGGAGCCAAAACCAGAACCTGAGAAAGATGATGATAAAGAAGGAAGTGACAATGAAAATGATGTCACCATAAAAACTGCTGCACAAAAGAAAAAAGAGAAGAAAGAACGAGAAAAGCAAAAGAAGTTAGAAGCTAAAAAGAAAGAGAATCAGGAAGGTAAGAAAGAGCCTGATGTCAAGGCTAAGGCTCCTGAACCAGTTCCAAGCAAACCTGAACCGGAAGATAAAGATCAAGCTGCCAAGGAACCATCTGAGGAAAAAGATCTAGATGCAGATGCTCCTATTGAAGGAAAGAAAAAGAAGAAGAAGGGCGACAAGAAGGAAGAAAAAGAAGATAAAACAAAGAAAGGCCCAACGAAAAAGACCATTGCTGCTATGCAAGAAGCTTTAAAGAAGGTCCAAGAAGAAGAGGAACGTCTTAAAAAAGAGGAAGAGGAAAGGATAAAGCAAGAAGAGGAGCGTGAAAATCAAAGACTGGAAGCTATAAGGTTAGAAAAGGAACGGAAAGAAAGGAAAAAGCAGAAAGAAAAGGAGAGGAAAGAGAGATTAAAGGCTGAAGGAAAGTTATTGACTCCAAAGCAGAAGGCTGAAAAGGCGAGGGCTCAGGCCTTGCTGGATTCTCTTAAGGCTCAGGGTATAGAGGTTGGTTCAGCTGAGAAGAAGCCACTTAGGCCTGGCACTAGGGTGAAGCCTGGCAAGCTAAAGACTCAGATGTCACAAGACACACCTGCTACTCCATCTGAAGAGAAGAAGATTGAATTAAAGGCTGATGATAAAGATAAAAAGGTATGGTCTTTTTTCTTTTTTTCGTTTGAGACATACTTGTGACTGGCCCAAGTTATTTGATTGCTACATTGGCTTTTACGTTTATTATAAGTAAGAAATTATTTTAATATATAAATTTATTTTAAACATTATTTTACCAATGGCATATTACAGCATTGTTAGTGTTGTAACCATGATGTAGTACTTTGCTGATACTGAAATAATTTACAACTAGTAAGATATGACCAGAATATCTCTGACATTATATCAGAAGAGCTTACCTTATCACTTTTTTTTAAACAGACGTTTTTTAACCAATCTATCAATTGCTATACCAGCCGGGCGAGCAAGGCCTACTGTGACAGGTTTGAGTCACACATTTTTATCACAGTTTGGGAGCAAAAGCCATGATAAAATGCGTGACTCAAGCCTATCACAGAGGCCATGCTCACCCGGCAGATTCTAAGTTGCGCCACAACACCAAGTTCTTCGCTTTCCGTATCCAGTCTGGCCTAGTAGTAATTCCAAGGCCGCCTGGCCACAAGGCCTTGTATAATATATATATATATATATTTTAAAATATAGTATAATTTTCCAGGAGGATTCTCCCAAAGTTGAGGAAAAGAAAGAATCCGATACAGATTCAGTAAAAGACGCTTGGGACGCTGAGTCTTCGGAAGATGAACCTGAACCTCAGCAGCCGGAGCCACCACAAACTCCTGTCAAGGAGGAGAAGAAATCTGCACCTACCCAAGTTAAGGGTAAAGAGGTATGTAAAAGGACTTTTGCTTTCTATATTTTCATCATCAATATTTGAATAAAATAATAATTTAAACTGTTTAACAGTTGTTAGTCCAGGACTATCTACTTCTGAACGTCCCAAGCATCGCGAAAGTACTGGACTTGCACTGTTCGCGTCCAGCGAGTTCGATTCATCTACGACGTTTGATAGGTCATCGACTCGTCGGTAATTTGGGGGCAAATCAAACATTGACTCTGAAACCTAAGTGCGCCTTTACAATATTTTATAAACACACGCCTTTTTCCTATGGGGGTAGGCAGAAACTGCAGACTGCCGCCTGCTACGATCCTTAAATGCTCTATTTTCTAACATTATGTACCCAACTCTCTTTGTTATAGGGATGGTTGGGTTTATAATTTGGAAGTAAGGCGCAATCTTGCTCTGGTGAAATATGTCTTTATGGTTTTTCGTGGGGTGCTAAACAATCCGCAAATCATAGAACACTACTGTTTGCTACGGTTGGGGCCGAGAGTCTGTTTAAAACTTCGGTAGCCCGTACAAGCCTATTAAAGTTTGCACCCGTGTATCGGGCAGTAACATTAATAGCATCTCTCAGCGGTTGGAACATTTTTCCTGTTCTTTGGCGGAATTCCAGAGGATGACAGTGATTTGTCCTCAATGTAACTTGTGCCGCCTCTCGGAGCCGTTACATGGGACTGGTCAATCATGGACGCGAGTTGGTGTGTGATCAAATTTTAATGGCGTCTCTGAGTGTCGCGTTATATGACTACTTTTATTACCTTGGGTTATAATAATTGTATAAATAATGAATAATTATTTAATAAAGAAATTGTTTTCTTTTACAGAAGGTAGATGAAGAAGAAAGCTCAGAAGAGGAAGATGACAGCTCAGATGAAGATGATGATAGCTCTGAAGAAGACTCGGAAGATGATGATGGCCTGACTGATGCTCAGAGGAAGAGGGAACTTGTCTTGAAGAGATTAGAGGTAAGAAGTTCATTACATTTTCTAGTGATGTCTTGAATCGATTTGGGATTATGAACTTTACTATGTCTGGATGGAAAATTTACTTACCTATGTCTTTAGACTCTCTAGAGCAATGGTCTTTTTAGTTGGATCTTTTTTTGTTTTCTCTTCTTTACGCATTAAGGGCTTATTACACTACATTTGTTACACATGGTATTCAGGGCCCTAAACTCTAATTTAGGGTAGTGTAATAACTGTTAGTAAGTTAGGGTGCCCAAAATATCGACCTTATTGACACGGAATGGTGAAGTGATCCGGTATTCAGGGCCCTGAATACCGTGTAATGTAATAAGCCCTTTACGCTTAATCATTTTAGCTAAGCGTTAGTTAAACCTAATATCTACTAGATGCAGACCAACGCTAGGTAAAAAAATGTATTCTTAGATGTTTCTTATAGAGTAAATTGAAAAAGTATGTTTTACGGTTTAGTTTTATTTATTTAGACACGCCTCTTACACAGATAAGTTGAAATTTTAAAGGTTGTTTGCCCGCAGCGAAATGATTTCGCCTTGGTAAAACAATCGATTTATAAAATAAGTAAACATTAGAATCGAGAAACGGCAGATTGAATTGTGAAAAACAAAACACGAAAGCGATGAAGGGACAAATAGTTACCCGCGATAGGTAACCGGCGAACCAATGAGAGCGCGAGCCGGGTGGGCCGACGACGGGCCGCGCGGTCATTATAATAATAATAATAATAATTTATTTATTTCAGACAACACAAGGTCCACACTGACAAAATAAAATAATTAAAGTGTGTTAGTAACAATATAAAATCTTATAACCTATGTTAGTGCTTACATACTAAGATGTTAGTGACAATTTATCTTATGACCTACGTTAGTACTTATATACTAGGATGTTAGTAACAATATGGCTTATGATCTATGTTAGTACTTATACACTACGACAGACAGTGTTGTTTTGATGAGATGTCCCATTATAGGACTCTCATCAGGCCTGTCAGCTATCACCTTCAGGAGGCTGTTGCCACTGCCACGCAATCTGGCGAGCAGAGACGCACTTTTCTTCCGTACGACAGCTGAGAAGCTGTCGACTCGGGCTTCTGCGAACATCTCTGACGCACTGCAGTAACGTGGCAGCCGCATCAGCGCCCTGAAGGCGTTATTATATTGTACGCGCAGCGCATTGACGGCACGCCATCACGGCGCGTCATTGCCCCCGGCGCGGGCGGTTCACTCAATACCTATAATAGGTTACGTCTAGGGAATTACTATTGGTTCTCACTCTTTCAAGTTGAAGAATTTTTTTTTTTTGAAAAATTCCCCTTTTTATTTGTTAAGTTTAACTCAATGCTTTGATAGTACTACTGATGGGATGGCAAATCGTTCTGCCGTGGGAAATCAATCATTAAAATTTCAGCCTGTATAATTGTCAAAATCAGTCTTTTAAATCACCAATCCCTCCTCCTTACGTCGATTCCCCAATGCTGGGGGTCGTGGTCACATCATGATTTCAAAACCTACTCCTTCATTATGTTTCTCCACTTGCTCTTACTTACAGCAAAATGCACGGCTTCTGAGACTCTCATGTTCAAGGAGGTACGGATTTCGTCTGATCAGCGTAAAGGACTTCTTCCTCTAGATTGTTTGCCCTCGACCTTGACTGTGATTGACCTTCACAATCACAGGGGGATGGGATAGACTCTATCCAATACAGGATAGATGGACCCCTTTTTCCGCAACAAACCTCGCATTTGGTCAATTGTGCGTGCAGGCCTCCTCTCTGTGAGAGGGAAAGGGCCGTAATCTACCACGTGGTGGGCCCACGCGTGGCGGCCAGATTCCGTAATCTTCCCTTTCCCGGGCGGGTTGGTGGATGACACATATCTTCGAATTTTTGGTTCTAAGACATGCCGGTTTCCCCTCAAGATGTTTTCCTTCACCGTTTTGAAAGCAGCGATGATGAAATAATTTACACAAAGTAAAGCACCTGTCTGGGATCGAACCCACGACCTAAAACTTGTAAATCGCGGCCGTTACCACTGGGCCACCACTGCTCAAAAAACAGGGATATCTTATTTGAGTAACTACATGAATCATTTTCGTCCCCAGAAACGCCGTCAAGACAACGAGGCGAACAAAACGAATAATCCTCTCCGCGCCGCCGTGGTCTGTGTACTAGGTCACGTAGATACGGGCAAGACTAAGATCTTGGACAAGCTGCGTCGAACCAACGTACAGGATGGCGAGGCTGGTGGTATCACCCAGCAGATTGGAGCCACCAATGTTCCTATTGAGAATATTAAGGAGCAGACTAGACATGTTAAGGGGGTAAGTAAATCCTAATAATATAATATTAATGTGAAAGTCTGGATATTTTGTTAATCCGTCACGGGTCAACAACTGAACCGATTACGATGATTTGGAACATGGGTAGGCTATGGTCCGGATTAGGAAACAGGATACTTTTGTTCCCTAGATGTTTGTTACATGCCCTAGGATGGGATCATTTTCGATTTTCAAGTGGACGGAGCCATTGGCTAGTTGTTATAAGTTAGTCTTTAAATTAAAAAGATTTCATGTAACTGTTAAGGAGTTGAACTCCTTGCTGGTGTCTGAAAGTTTTGGTAATTCGTTGGCAAGGGCACTTTTCGAGCATATTGTCGCTAAATATCTCGTGAGATGATAATAAAACAATAGCCTATCCAATAACAAAGATCTCTTAACAAGTGTCTAAATGGCTTATCCTCATAGACTAGCTGGTTTTGTGTTGGACTCTCATGGCTACTGGCCTATAAATTTTTCATGCTTTTAGTTTTAAATACATAATATTATGTGAAACAAAATTAATAAACCTTGAGCTGACAAAGCATGAAACGGCTCGGTTTTATATGTATTTAAATTCTTCTTATGAAAACCGATTACTATTATTAATTACGATTTTTATTCCAGGTTACAGAGATAGCTTTCAAGCTGCCAGGACTACTAATTATCGACACCCCTGGGCACGAGTCCTTCAGTAACTTAAGGAATAGAGGGTCTTCGCTCTGTGACATTGCTATTCTTGTAAGTAAAAAAAATAATTTAGATGTGTGTGTGTGTGTGTATTTCATACTTACTATGTTTATTGTATTTATTATTTTCTTTATTTTCACTAACAAAATAACAGCACATAATCTCACGGTTTTCTACCACGGCGTAAGTGGAAATTATATCTTTTTCCTACGTCCACGTTTATTCTACTCGGTCAAAACAACTGAGCACTCGAATTGTCGAATGACCCCGCTCCCATCCACCCGCGCGACCCGCGTTCACCTCGTGAGCCAATAGCCAGAGACGAAAAGTCAGAGTGACATTGACAGCTGAACCGTGTAGTTAAGCTCACATGCGTCGTAAGATTTTACCAATATAATTTTTTCCTTAAATTAAACAAATATGTATATATTTACGTAAGTACTGAAAAAAAACTACTTACCCTTTCATTCTATAAACTAACGATATTTATTTTTCTATTCCACAGGTAGTAGACATAATGCACGGCCTGGAACCACAAACCATAGAGTCAATAAACCTCCTGAAACAGAAGAAGACGCCGTTCCTAGTGGCTCTGAACAAGATCGATCGTCTCTACGACTGGCAGAGTGCGCAACGTAAGGACCTTAGAGATATCCTCAAGATGCAGCAGCCTAACACGCAGCTGGAGTTTGAGAAGAGGAGCAAGGATGTTATGCTGCAGTTTGCTGAACAGGTAATTTGGAACATATAAATCAGATTAGGTGGAAAGTGGAAGTTGTTAACCAGTTGACAGTCCCAAGCCCACATATGGGCTGTTATGATTGTTCAACTATTGTGTCTGCTATGTGAACACTGTTAAATGAAGCCCTGTTTAATAAACATGTTAATGAAACAGCAAACTATAAATATCAGCACAAAAGCACGGTAATGATATCTATACAGGGCAGGGTGACAGGGCCGAGTCACTATAGTGACTCGGCCCTGTCACGGGGTCTCATTGCTAAGAAAGAAAATTTGGTTCAAATAAATCTCACTAGATGGCGCGATATGCACCTCCATCTATTATTGAATGTGCGTAAAATTAACATTTTCTGGAATTGAACACAAAAATTGTATGTTCTTGTTTAATCAACTCTCCTAAGTACAAAATTATGGAATATTGGGCTCTTAATTCACATTTCAAATATTATTAGACGGATCATTTAAAATTGATGCCAATAGATGGCGCATTTTTTAATTTCTGAGGCATTCCACTCGATTGTTAAACTTTGCATTTTAAAACATTTTGGTGCAAAAAATACTGTAAAAACGTGCAAATAAATACTAGAAAACAAACCTTCACTGTATTTAAAGAAAAAAACATTCACGCACCTAGTAAACCCTTTTACTTGCATGTCGCTGCTAACACCATCTATCTATCACCGTGAAACAGAACCGAATGCGTTCGATGTACAAAAAATTGCCAGAATAAGCAGTCGAAAAACGCTAGTTACGTCGGCACGGTTTCTTTGTATGGGATGAGGTATCTGTATGCTAGTATTATATTATCTGTGGCCCTGTCCTTGAAATAGTTACCTACAGTCGCGCGGTACGTAAACACGCGATAGAGCTGCTCAATCAGTGCCTGCAATCTGACACTATCCTCATTTCCAAAATAACTTTTCTCTGAAGATTTCTTAACAAGCATAAAATTTTATCTTCTCCTTCCAGGGTCTAAACGCCGCCCTATTCTACGAGAACCCAGACCCGCGTACCTACGTGTCCCTAGTACCAACCTCAGCGGTGACAGGCGAGGGTATGGGCAATCTGCTGGCGATGATCGTGCAGGCCTGCGAGGGACCGCTGCACAAGAGGCTCGTGTTCTCGCAACAGTTGCTGGCGACTGTGCTTGAGGTATGTATCATTATAAATTTAGGTTAAGAGTGTCCATAGAGTTTCTTGCGCGTACTTCTCCATAGAGATACATCTTTTTTTTTTTGTTGGGAAATTATATACCTACGCTTTGAAATGTGCAACTAGCTTCATCTTTTACACTGACAGACTTCTTGACTGCTGAAAAGTGCCTTTAAATTGATTGTAATATATGATTTGAGCTTAACTCTTTTACTGCCGCAAACGCGCCAAATTGATCAAAATTTTCTCCAGTAGCCGACAAAGCCGTTTTGAAAATATACCATAGATAGTACATCGTGAAAACTGAGGAGGCATTGTAAGGCGCTGTCCTAATACAACGCGATCATCACGCGACCGTCACGTTCATTTGTTTGGCAAACAAGAACGCGTCGTCGCGCTGACAAAGGGCACTTTTTGATTTAACCATACAAATACGCCTTTGTGTTAATTAGAGGAGCGCTTGAGGATGCCCAAAGAGCCGTTTGTTGAGCAAAATTTTCACTTTGAGGAACTGACAATAAAGTTGATTATTCAATGTGATCAGAATCTCCTTTCGACTGATCATCATTTTGGCCACATTAATTCAAACCTCGGATTGCCACGTGTTATGATAAATATTCTCCTTTCCTGCCGACGGTCTATTTTTCTTACATTTTATTCTTAACCAACGATTTATTTTCGACAGGTCAAAGCAATCCCCGGTCTGGGCACAACCATAGACACGATCCTAATCAACGGCACGCTGCACGAAGGTGACACTATGATCCTCGCTGGTACCGACGGACCGATCGTCACGCAGATTCGATCGCTGCTTATGCCGCAGCCTATGAAGGAGTTGAGAGTTAAGGTAAGGACGACTTTATTAATGTTCTGTAGCATCTATGGGTACCATTGACAACAAGAAATATCAATCAAGTGCATAGAGAGAGGTAGAGAAATAAGGCCCCGGTACAGTTGTACAGCCTCCTACTTCACGCGTATGATATGTAGTTTCACTTCTATTTTCTTGTCTCTGTTACTACTCTCTTTATAGTAAACTTACATAAACTAATTTTTATTTGTAGAACGCATACATAGAGCACAAAGAAGTGGTTGGCGCTCAGGGTGTGAAGATTGCAGCTAAAGAGTTAGAGAAGGCCATCGCTGGTTTGAACCTACAGATCGCCCAGAAGCCGGACGAAGTTGATGTGCTCAAGTAAGTTACATTCATACCTTCATAATTTTTATACTAGCCCGAGTAGGTTCGGGAAGTTATAACTACAGGTCCCGTCACGTAAAAGAACGCTGGCCTTGATCCTGCGCACTGAGCGATTTATCGATCAAATTGGTGGTATGAAGGGAGCGCGACGGGGGAATGCCGCCAGTAGTCAGAGTGTGCACGCACGCTATAGGCTCGTCAGGTGAGTGTTGAGTGTTGAGCCATGCGCACCGCGCTTCTTCTTCTTAGCGTGTCGATGGCAAATATAAAAAGTTAAATATTGTGTTTGGCCCAGAATTCAGCCACAGCAACACCATTCGGTGACGCAGTCATAAGGTCTTCGTACGTACAGGTGACAGGGCATGCTGCGCACTCCGTGAGATGGGCCATGGTCTGCGGAGAGATGCTGCAGAGGCACTGAAGACTAGTGCCATCAGAGAACCCCCACCTGTGGAGGTTGTCCTTGCTGCGGCCAACCTGAGTGCGGAGCCTATTTAGGGTTTTCCAGGTCGACCACGGCAGAGTGTGCCCAGGCGGAAGGCTCTCCGATGGCCCAATGAAATTTTCAGGAGGCTTGAGTTTCTCTCGCCAAAGGTCGCATCTCGCCGAAGAGGAGTTTCCATCACATAGACCCACGCATCCTAGAAAACTTTTCCGGCTTTTTAGGCGCTGGGGCACTGAGCTGTAATTGTGCATTGGATGGCGTGGATCGGTTTCTAGTTTCGCCCTCTCTGTGCGACTTGCTATAGTCCTGCGAATTTCCGGAGGCGCGATGCCGATAAGTGGATACAGCATTCGCACAGGAGTTGGTTTGAGGCAACCTGTGGCAATCCGGCACGTCTCATTCAGAGCTGTATCCACTAATTTGGAGTGGGCAGAGCGGCTCCATACTGGACTTGCATATTCACCAGCGGAGAAACAGAGTGCCATGCCAGTCGTTCGCAGGACTTGAGGAGACGCCCCCCATCTGGTGGACGTTAGGCGGCGAAGCAGGTTATTCCTTGAATGCACCTTCCACTTGACATTCTCGCAGTTATTTCTGTAGTTGAGGGACCTGTCCAGAGTAATGCCGAGGTATTTTGGATGGGAACTATGGAGGATGGGCACCCCCTGCCATGAAATGTTAAGCGTTCGGCCCGCTTGCCTATTACGTAGGTGAAAGGCGCACGACTGTGTTTTTGAGGGATTTGGCTTCAGAGCGTTGTCAGCATAATATTGGCTGAGATCTGAAAGGGCGATGGAAAGATTAGCCTCGATCTCCTCAAAATCAGTAGCTTGGCAAGTTAAAGCTAGGTCGTCAGCGTACAGGAAGCGGGTTGTGTTACTACTCACCGGTTGGTCGTTGGTGTAGATGTTGAACAGCAGAGGAGCCAGAACGCTACCCTGAGGCAGACCGCGCTGAGATCACGCTTCGTTCGCTCCCAAAATACAGGCGCACACAAAACTTTTTTTGCACGATCGTCGTGCGTTTTGAAAATTAAGCAGCGGCTTTTTATTTTGTATTTGTGGTAGGCTCGCCTTTGACCACTATCGCGCCTGATGGTAAGCGATGTTGTGGAGGCGGATCATTAACATCAAAGATTTTGTATATATAAATATACTGCTAAATTCTGTTGCCCGTATAACAACAAATGTTCTACTTCCAGAGAGGAAGTGGCCCGCGAGCTCAAGTCGGCCCTGTCGTCCATCAAGCTGACAGAGCGCGGCGTGTACGTGCAAGCGTCCACGCTCGGCTCCCTAGAGGCTCTGCTTGAGTTCCTCAGGACTAGCAAAATTCCCGTAAGTATATTTTCGACAAGCTACTGTCACACAATTTACTGATATTACCCTATAGCAGTGATGTTATGGATATGATATTTCGGATTTGGATACGAATACGGATTATCCGAAAGATTTAGATTCTTATAATAAACAAACAGGTAAATGACGCGCGTGGCTACTGTGTTGTCTCGGTTGAGCAGATCAACGTGTCTCATTAAGACTCCGCCCCTATCCGAAATTATCCGATTTCGGATATCCGATAGTTCCCTGGCCTTTAGCACTCGAAAATAATGTATCTTTCTATCAGTATCAGTTTTTTGTTTGTATCTAGATCCTATAATAAATATTAATTTTAATTAAGTTTCGGAATCGAGTAGTAGTAGAGCTTCATATAAAATTCCACCTAGCCCGCCTTTTGCTTTGGTCAGGCATATGGTTACGATGCAAAATTACAGGCACATGAACCGTTGTTCTTATAGAATGAGATTATCGCGCGAATATGCGTTCGTCGCCAGGGGGGTGTCACTCCGCAGTTTAGGTACGATCGGCCAGCGGTACCCTCTAGAGGGAATAACGCATTAGGTTGCCGCTTACCGCTCGGCTCGCACGTTATTAATTCTATGATTTATACAGCAATGAACAATGACTTCTAAACGTACTTCTAAGGCCTTTAAAAGATATTGGTATGTTTACGGGTGTTTAAATAAAGCAAAGAACAATGAATCGATATTAAGATTTTTTAAAGTACCGAAAGATTTTGAAAGGTAAGCTATTTTGTTGTACCTATTTAAATCATTACATAAATACTCTAACTATCGGTAGTAGGTGCATAATGAGTACGAGTTTTGTATAAAAATTTAAGCATTTTGGTGTTCCTAAAAGAATGAATAGGTGTGTGAAATACTAAATAATTAGGTACCTACCTACTTAGACATTTTAGATTTTCGTGTTGTTCACAAATTTAGGTCAGTGGGTCGTCTTAGGTAATTTGATTTCTTTTTTTATTGAATAGTTACTGTTTTGTTAACATAAAAATAAACGCTTTAGATCCAGTTTAAAATAAATTATAATTGCCTAAGTAAGTAGTTACCTACTTAGCCTAAGAATTTACCAATAGCCTGAGTAAGTGTATGCACTTGTTAACGTTAACGTTTGTATATAAAACTAGGTACTTACTTATACCTAACGAACAAACAAACAATATTTCCTAAGAGTTCTTAAAGCCAACTTTAAATAAACTTACAAAAAATATCACTAAAGAGTAAACAAAGAGGTAGGTACCTATACTCAATTTGAAATAACATTAGATGTCTTTACAACTCGTTTTACAGTCCGTTCAACCGGTTTTTTGTTCTATCTCGTACACATAAGGATGATATAAAAAGCACAAATTTGTTACCAAAACCAACTGTTTACTACAGCTTCCATTTGTAGACCAACCAATAGAAGTCAAAATCGATTGACCGGGCTGTAAAATGGGCTTATTTAAATGTCTAATGTTATAGTAAATGAAGTTTAGGTAACCTAGTTTTCATTTGTTAAGTACCTAACAAAATGACGGTCTATAATATTCATTGTCTATCTACCTACTTGACCGTGTAACCATAGGCATCAAACATAAGAAAGATTACGCGGTCAAGTAGGTAGATAGTGGATGTAAGCGAAAGCGGCAAGTCGACAACCCTTACGAGCAGAGTCAAACCGCGCCAGATAGCGACGGAGTTACGCGTTAGAAGAGAGCGGCAACGTTTAGGTGACTATCACGTTAGGCACTGAGCGCTTATGCGAGCTGCATTGCACTTTGTTGCTTACTAGCAGGAGTCTCTATTTCAATGAATTATTGCACGAAGTGACTCTTCTGTACTTGTACTATTATTTATTCTGTGTCGTCGCGTTCATTTTTACGGCAAAACTGGAAAGAGTCCTCTGTCGGTGCGTCGATACGTTTCATACAAATGAATTCGATGAACGCGTATACACGCGATTATCTCGAATCGCCATCGTCATCGTATCGACAACGCCTCAGAATTGTCAGCTTTGTCTTTGGGATGGCAAAGCACCTGCGAAACTTTGTGGTGTTGCACATGTCCGATCCCATACCGCTAGATAAAGAACGGAATCTTAATAGTAATCTCACCATTTCAGCCGAAAGACGTCCACTGCTGGACTTAGGCCTCCCCCAGGCGCCGCTTGCCTTAGTAATCTAAAACTGATAAATAGACCCGGCAAAAATTAGGCCAACTATAGCAAAAAAGTAGCTAGACACTCGTCGTTTATAATGTATTAATCTTTTATGTTTGTTTCAGTATTCTGCGATCAGGATAGGTCCGGTTGTGAAGCGTGACGTCATGAAAGCGTCCGCCATGTTGGAGCACGATTCCCAATACGCAGTCATATTGGCATTCGATGTCAAGGTGAGTTTTATGAGCTAGCTTTAATACTTACAAAGTATGCCACATAATGGGTGTCCTGAAAATCAAAGGCGCCGCCGAGGTTGGCTCAGAAAAATGTATGGCGAGATGCCCTAGAGTCTGGCAAACGAAGTAGAGACTGGAAAAGCGCGGTAAATTTAAAAAATATCAGCATAGCAACCCCAAAACAAGTATGAAATACCTGGAATAACCCAATTTGATACTTTAGAATTATTTATTTTATTTCATCTGAATAAAAATACAATAGGTAATAGGTAGGTAATATTTTAGATATAATGTATCAAAAAAACAACAGTATTCTGTAATAATTTTGGTTTATTCAACTTATTAGCTTCATACTAACTTATGAAATCTAACACCACTTACACCACACGTAAACAATCTTGGTTTTGTTTGAATTCGACGTCTTTCTCCTGCTGTTTTTCTTGGTATTTAGACATCATGCGAAACGGCATCTCCCGTAATCCACTTTTAATTGTTTTATTCATTTTTCACTTAATAAATGCTATTATCAAGACCACAACAAATCACCAAAAATTTATGTTGACATTAGTATAGCGTTGCCATATAAAAAGTTTGCAAATAATTCGAGTGTCTACTTTCGTTTGCCAGACTCTATACTCCATTTTAAATAACATTAGAAATTTTTACAACCCTTTTTAGGGTTCTGTACACAAAGGGTAAAAACGGGACCCTATTACTAACACTTCGTGGTCCGTCTGTCTGTCTGTCTGTCACCAGGCTTTTTCTCATGAACCGTGATAGCTAGACAGTTGAAATTTTCACAGATGATATTAATGTTGCCACTATAAGAACAAATACTAAAAACAGAATAAAATAAATATACAAGTGGGGCTCCCATAAGAAACGTGATTTTTTTGCCGTTTTTTGCGATAATGGTACGGAACCCGTCGTGCGCGAGTCCGACTCGCACTTGGCCGGTTTTTTCATTCCGTTCAAACGATTTTGAGTTCTATCCCGTAAATATAAGGATAGCATAAAACGCATAAACCTGTTACCAAAACTGTTTAATACACTTTGACTTCTATTGCTTTGGTGATATGACAAATGGCAGCCCATTTGTCATATCACCAAAGCAATAGAAGTCAAAATCGGTTGAACGGGCTGTAAAATGGGATTATTTAAATGTCTAATGTTATCATCTCAAATTGAGTATAGTCGTATACGAGTCTGGCAGGTGGAAAAGAAGAAAACATGGAATATCTATCCTAAGTGGGCCATTAGCCCAGCATTAGGACAATATAGACTAAAATAAAAACTGTCATTCTAGGTGTTAACCCTGAACTACCTACCATATACTATTGCCACACAAGTGGCCCAAGAGCAAAAAAAATGCGATTTTTATAAATATTAAGAAAGGGAAAAAGAAAGGGAGATTTTTAAAAAGCGTGCTATATCAACCCACAACACGTGCGGAACAGATAGATGCTGTTATGAGCAGTAAGAAGCTAGTACGCGTACGAATACACACTTGCAAATTTGTAGCGAAATCAGGGGGGTGTCACTCCGCAGTTTAGGTACGATCGGCCGGCGGTACCCTCTAGAGGGAATAACGCATTAGGTTGCCGCTTACCGCTCGGCTCGCACGTTATTAATTCTATAATTTATACAGCAAAGAACAATGACTTCTAAACGTACTTCTAAGGCCTTTAAAAGATATTATTATTATTATTATTTTACGGGTGTTTAAATAAAGCAAAGAACAATGAATCGATATTAAGTTTTTTTAAAGTACCGAAAGATTTTGAAAGGTTTTAAAAACTATCGGTAGTAGGTGCATAATGAGTATGAGTTTTGTATAAAAATTTAAGCATTTTGGTGTTCCTAAAAGAATGAATAGGTGTGTGAAATACTAATAATTAGGTACCTACCTACTTAGATATTTTAGATTTTCGTGTTGTTCACAAATATAATTTGATTTCTTTTTTTTATTGAATAGTTACCGTTTTGTTAACATAAAAATAAACGCTTTAGATCCAGTTTAATATAAATTATAATTGCCTAAGTAAGTAGTTACTTAATTAGCCTAAGAATTTACCAATAGCCTGAGTAAGTGTACGCACTTGTTAATGTTAACGTTTGTATATAAAACTACCACTACTAACAAACAATACCACACGAACAAACAAACAATATTTCCTAAGAGTTCTTCAAGCCAACTTTAAATAAACTAACAATAAATATCACTAAAGAGTAAACAAAGAGGTAGGTACCTATACTCAATTTGAAATAACATTAGACGTCTTTACAACTCGTTTTACAGTCCGTTCAACCGATTTTATGTTCTATCTTTTACACATAAGGATGATATAAAAAGCACAAATTTGTTACCAAAACCAACTGTTTACTACAGCTTCCATTTGTCGTATCACCAACGCAATAGAAGTCAAAATCGATTGACCGGGTTGTAAAATGGGCTTATTTAAATGTCTAATGTTATAGTAAATGAAGTTTAGGTAACCTATTTTTCATTTGTTAAGTACCTAAGAAAATTACGGTCTATAATATTAATTGTCTATCTACCTACTTGACCGTGTAACCATAGGCATCAAACATAAGAAAGAGTAACGCGGTCAAGTAGGTAGGTAGTGGATGTAAGCGAAAGCGGCAAGTCGACAACCCTTACGAGCAGAGTCAAACCGCGCCAGACAGCGACGGAGATACGCGTTAGAAGAGAGCGGCAACGTTTAGGTGAATATCACGTTAGGCACTGAGCGCTTTTGCGAGCTGAATTACACTTTGTTGCTTACTAACAGGAGTCTCTATTTCGATGAATTATTGCACGAAGTGACTCTTCTGTACTTGTACTATTATTTATTCTGTGGCGAAATGGATGATGATTTAGAACGAAAACGAGCGCGCGAAATTTTATAAACAGACCTTTGGGAGTCTGGATATCATGAAAAAACGACTGAATGTATCTGTTCAAAATAAAATTATTTTCATTGTTGAACTACTAATCTATCCCTGTATGGAGGCCGTTTTTAATTTTCCTTCTTCTTATGGTACTTATTTGCGCCCAAAGATGCGTTAAAATTAGTGTTAAAATATGGAACTTTCGAAGCTCATAACTTTCAAGTAATTTTTTTTTACTTTTTTGCTTCCATACAGGGCTAGATAATGAAGAGACAAATTTATATCATTCTTTATTTTGAACGTACATCGTCAAACAGTGGAGTAAAAGCCACACTACGTTTGTATGGAAGAATTTTCGACTAGTGTACCCTTAAAAAGCTTAATTACCGCAGTCAATGGAGTCGAAATACCATGGGGAAGACTAAAACGAGGTTTTATATATAAAAGTTTTATTTAACAACACAATGTTTTATTTGATACAGATCGAACGCGACGCTCAAGAGATGGCCGATAACTTAGGTGTGAAGATATTTGCAGCAGACATCATCTATCACTTATTTGATAAGTTCACTGCCTACCGCGAGGAACTGAAGGCAAGGAAGCGGGAGGAGTTCAAACACATCGCCGTGTTCCCCTGCAAACTTAAGGTATGTTAAACTAGAATATACATTACGCAAAATATCTTTTGAATTTTAGACCCATACACCATATCGACAAATAATGTTTTCATGCTTGCATAGATTACAAAAAGATAACTAGACGACATAATCTGGCTTGTAGAACTTATATTACATCGTTCAGGACGTCATAACCACGCGCATTGCGTGTTCTTCGCGATACAGAAAAGCTCCTTAAACAGAAGGATTGTGACAATCATTGAATTAGCATCAATATGCCAGCCAATTATATATTTAGACATTATTGAAAATACAAAAACGAACATGCATAGCAGGCATAATACGTGGGCACAAGATGACACGAGACTTTAGCTTTATTTATCTTCTACCTATATGTGCTCTATGGAGCAGTGGTGGCCTATTGGTAACGGCCCCGACTTACGTGTCGAAGGTCGTGAGTTCGAACCCAGGCAAGCGCTTTACTTTGTGTAAATTATTTCATCACCACTGCTCTTAAAACGACGAAGGAAAACATCGTGAGGAAACCGACATATCCGAGAACCAAAAATTCGAAGACATGTGACATTCACCAACCCGCACTGGGCCTTTGTTGTGAATTAAGACCAATTACCTCTCTCACAGAGAGGATGCCTGTGTCCCAACAGTGGGAACATTATAAGGATGATGATATGTGCTCCATCCTACTCGCACCTTTTATGACCGCTACTCTTGGCGTTAAGTTTAACAATTTTTTCTTCGCGCACAGATTTTGCCTCAATTCGTGTTCAACTCTCGAGACCCCATCGTCGCCGGTGTCATGATTGAAGCTGGCATCGTGAAAGAAGGAACACCTATCTGCGTACCTAGCCAAGAAGTGAGTATACCCACTATAAGATACCAGCATCTAAATATGTACCGGTTATAGACCGGAGATGAATTAGAAGAACAAAGAATAGTACATTACTGCAGCGGCCAGCAAAAGAGGCATTCTTCTTCTTTTCGAGTCGATGGGAAACTCTTTATAAATTTTGGGCCCAGTAGGTGGCCACGCCAATTGCGTCGTCAGTGGCGAGCATAAGGTCTTTTCTCCTGAGAGTCATGACCAACACCGGCCCTTCTTAGGGCCAAATAACAAATAACTAAGAGGCATTGATGGACGAACATGTAAATATGGGCCGAGGCGAAGCCGAGGGTCACATACAGTTCATCAATGCCTAGTTGTGGCCAAAGCTTGTATAGTACTTTTCTCAAATAATGCGCGGAAATTAAAACTTAGTAGTACCTAGAACTCGTTTGGACTCGATGGACTTATGTATGTGTGCCTCGGCTTCGCCTCGGCCCACATTTACACGTTCGTCCGTCAATGCCTATTTTGCTGGCCGCTGCAGTAATGTACTATTGCGGGAGTAAATAAAATTTTTCGACAAAGTTTCTTAAATAGGTGTCCAGAACGTTTGTAAAGTGTCCATTGATTGATTGGTAGACTACTAGTATATAGAGGTTTTTATAAATAAGGGTGTATTTCTGCCGTGCTATAACTAAAATGTCGTTATCCGACATCTGGGCGATTTTTACTTTTGATGCTATATTAATGCAAATTTCCAAAACTATTCAAGGTATTGAAAATTCGCATACAGAGATCGATAAGTATTTTCTTTTCTCATTAATATAGCATCAAAAGTAAAAAATCAACCAGATGTCGGTACGGCAGATTTGTAAACATCATTTAAACTACTAATGATTGTACGTTTTTTTTGACTGCATGAAGGTACAAAGAAAAAGTAAAGTTTCTCGTTACTTCAGGCTCTCTCTCGTCCCAGTGTTCCTCTAACTTATCTTAATGACGTGAAGTAATTTATTAGGTTGCTTGTTTCACCTGATGTACTTTTTTGTGAACGTTCTTAATTTTAAATAAATTATTCGCATTCATATTCTTAATGCTGCTGAATACCCGCATTCCACTAAAACATGAATATGTCCAACAGTTCGTAGAGCTGGGTATAGTGACATCTATCGAGATCAACCACAAGCAAGTGGAGACGGCTCGCAAGGGCCAGGAGGTGTGCATCAAGATCGAGCCCATCCCTGGAGAGTCGCCCAAGATGTTCGGCAGACATTTCGATGAGACTGATTTCCTAGTCAGCAAGGTAAGTCTAGATTTCATTTATTTATTAAAGTTTATCAACAATTTCTGTTTGCAGCGTTTCTTAGATTTCAGAGTTTCGTTCGCATAGTCGGCATCGCACTTGTTTTACCACTTTTAGCAACAATTCTCATTTAATTGAAATAAAATTATTCATTAAACATTTTTTTTAAGCAAGCTTTTTGCGTATTCTTCTCAGCAAAGCCTTTCATTTGATACCCATATCATGGCAGTTCACAAAAAATAACTAGTCCGCCATCTTGGGCCGTCCTCCATATTGTATTTAGAATGACGTAACTTAGCTAACCATGCATTGTCATCCAAACTAAACGTGTATGCAAAATTTCATCTTAATCGGTGGTGATTAACAACTGCTTTAAAATTTAGTGATTTGACCCGAACATACATACATACATTACAAGTTAAATAAAAGCTTGTAAAAAAGTGTTAGGTTGAAACTAATTACCATTCATTCATTTTGTGCAAGTTGCTTCCAACTTTAGTCGGGGGTGCGCGCAAAAGTTCTTGCATCCCGGGCCCCCCACTACTGGTAGCGGAACCACGGTAGACGTCTGATATAAACTCCGCTCTACCCAGACAGAAATTATCCATGAGGATATCCCCGTTGCATTTTACACTTTTACGATGTCGTCTATACTAATACTATATAAAAAGTTACGATTCCTCGAATTTTGCTGACACGTGTGTTCGATAATGGTTGAGGAAAATCACTCGATTAATATCGAAAACATTATAATATTACTTCTAAGAAGCGATCGCTCTTCGCTCGCAATTCTTCCGATTCGGGACATATCATATGATCTACTTATGATTGTTCGCCAAAAATAAAACTTACAATTAGATACCAAGCCACAGATATACAACTGCCTCATTATTTATCTATTTAATTCTTGCAAGTTGCACTCCAACATATGTAGAGGCGGACTTAATGCTTTAGGGCGATGCCGAGATAAGTGTAAAAATAAATATAAGCCGGAAACCAGATGGCAGATATTTGCAAACCCGTCCTGATAATATTCATTGATTCTCGGTATAGTCATTACAAAATGATTTATCACTACGTCAACAAACCATTCAATTTAATACGGGAAAAAATTGCGATTATGATTCATAAGGAAAACTTAATTCAAACGTACCAGGATTTTCCAGAAGCCCAGTCAATTTGAATTACAATATAGACTCAATGAATCAAGATTGTTATTGATAGTTTTATCGTTGCAAAATATTTATTACAACGATATGAGAACGAGCGCCGGTGATGAATGAAAATTACGGCAATGGTTTATGTGTTAAGATAATAGATGGCGGGGCAGACGGTGCGACTTGCGTTTGCGTGTTTGTTTCCGTGCTGAATTGTCATTCAACTGTGCAATGGTATCAATAGTAAGGACTGGGGTTTTAGGCAGTTCAGAACCCTTAACACAACTGTTGAGTCCTCAACTGCCAAAAACCCCACCTACATAGAATCACAGTATGGCTTTCTTGGTTATTTTGGGTTTTTAAATGAGCATGTATCGCATCTTCCTTTTCGATGTTCGTCGCCATCATCATCAGATCCAGAAATCGATAGCAATCTTCTTGTGGTAAATGACCTCTGCAATACTTTTTGTGGGTAATTCAGCACATTTTACACTTCTATTAATGTTTTAGCTAAAAGTATTCAATATTTGACTTAGTTCTCTATTTGTGTTTGTTCAGATTGGATCCGTAAATATAAAATGTTCTTAATAGACATGAAGTTCATCCGCAACCATTCTAGAAACATTATAAAAAATAATCATTTATTTTTATTTTTCATCCCATCTATTTGAATAGTGGCGAAGGGTTCCACAAGAAGTACAAGCAAAATGGGTCATTCCGGCGCGCTTAATAACAGTGACGAAATGACTTAAATTTGGAACACTATTTTATTAAAATTTCGCGTCGATAAAGTCCTGGCCGGTAATAAAAAAATACGCGGGAACTTTTTATTCGTTTTTATTACTTTCAAAAAAATATTACGGACAAATTTAATTTGATTCACTTAAATTGAATAAAAGATAAGTTCTAGCAGTGAAAGTGAAATATTAACACCAGAAAGTGTAAAATAAAACGCAGAAACTGTCATTAACAATTTACTACCAAACAAATCAAAGATTATTTTTTCTCATAGAAGGGTTGAAAAGCAGAGTGTGCCACACAGTATCAAAATTATTTATGCTCGAGCGACGCACTTTGAATCCCTCGCCACGCTTAGGATTCCACTCTAGAATCCTTCGCTTCGCTCTGGATTCAAACAATCGCTTTCGTCTTATATACATTATTTTGGTCCCTCGTGACACAATCTACTATTGTTCACCACGATTGGTTATAATAATCAAAGTAAATAAAAAAAGTCCATATTGAAATATCAGAAGAAAGTACACAACAAGAAAAACAAATAATTTGCTTCTACCACAATTCAAACTAGTTAAATGCTCATTTACTTACCAGATGTAAATGCAAGGATCCGATTTAGAAATTCTTAATTTAAGTCCTAAAGGACAGTGTAGTGGCTATTATAACTACAAATTGATGTCGCCAATTGATTAATCTATTGGTACTTGGTAGACACCCAAGACACGATACAGACGAGCGCGGTTATATGTGTAGTGTTTTTATTAGGGTTCCGTAGCAAAATGGCAAAAAACTGAACCCTTATGGCTTCGTCATGTCTGTCTGTCTGTCCGTCCGTATGTCACAGCCACTTTTTTCCGAAACTATAAGAACTATGCTGTTGAAACTTGGTAAGTTGATGTATTCTGTGAACCGCAATAAGATTTTCACAAAAAAAAAAAGCTATAAATTTTGGGGGTTCCCCATACTTAGAACTGATTCTTTTTATCAAACCCATACGGGGGTATCTATGGATAGATCTTAGAAAATGATATTGAGGTTTCTAATATTTTTTTTTCTAAACTGAATATTTTGCGCGAGAGACATCCAAAGTGGTAAAATGTGTGTCCCTGTAACTTCTAAAATAAGAGAATGATAAAGCTAAAAAAAATATATGAAGTACATTACCATGTAAACTTCCACCGAAAATTGGTTTGAACGAGATCTAGTAAGTAGTGACCATGACAGTTTAAAAACTTATATCTAGTAAGTAGTTTTTTTTTAATACGTCATAAATCGTAAACCGCAATTTACCAAGTACGGAACCCTTCGTGCGCGAGTCCGACTCGCACTTGGCCGGTTTTATTTCTCAAGAATAGAAACTCTTTGGACAACAGTGTTGTTTTTATGTATTTCTATACGAACAAAACAATGATATACAAAGAACTACCTGAAGAATTCGTATGAATCAGAATAAACTCCGCAGCAAAACTGTAAATATTTTGAAAGTAACACGATAACCTAGAACGCGATTCAGATCTAGATTCTAAAACACTTAACAAAAAGTTTATATCCGATATTGCAATGAAAATAAACAATACATTTCACATGACGTGTGAAAGTTTTATAGATATTACGAATTCTTTTAACACTCGTACATCAATCGTCGGTAAACGCCCACGTTTGAGGGTCGGTGTTGAACGAACGGCCCGTGTGTAGAGCACGCTATATGTCACGGGTGACGCTCTAATGAATGGGCTGCACATTGCACAAGATATCGGTACCATTTTAGCTCGATAGACAAATGGCACCGATTGATACGGCTATTATTAGAACGCATTGCATTCGACACAGAGGATTATTTACCTAGGCATGTCTTGCTTGACTGGTGACTGTATGGGAAGTCACAGTTTCAGGTTACCGGGCACTTTATCGAATAAAGTTTCGCAAATCAATATAGCTATCGGTGTATTTGAATGAATGTTTGCGTTTGTTATTGGATTAGGTTTGCCTCAAATTCTGAAACCATTTCATTCATGAATGTGAATCATTCTCAGAAATGTTTAATGATTTCAAACACTAATATGCCCGATAACACAATGAATATAATGGAATTCGTCGACATTTTCCTCTAAAACGAAACTGAACAAATAAATCGTGTATCGTGTTCTCGTGATGGCTCCCTGGCTCGTGTTGTATGCAAATATTTGTATTCTAGACGAGAACGGAAACGCCTTGTCGACTCGTGATTGTATACGTTTTGTTGCGTTTCGGCAACATTGTATCAACTATTGATAGTAATGTATAAACAGAAGCTGCAACTGCAGTCGGTTACTGCCAATCTGGCATGTTGGCGCTACAATGATATGAGCCAAAAGCATAAATACCAACACCCAACTGTTTACATGTTGATTTGCGAATAAAAAAAAGCAGCGTCAGTAGCTTCGTCTCCTGAGTATCAAGAAACACATATGATTTTTATTTTTTATTTTTTATTTTATTTTATTTTATTTGGGAAACAAACAGATGCATAATCAAACATAAGCATACAATTAGTTCAACACAATCCAGAAACAGTTTCCACAGATTGATATACACGTAAATTAATCTAAGTTACAGTACAACCAGAAGTTCACACAGTACAAAGAAGTGACAATTCAATATTATATTATTGTATAACATTATATTATTTAAATTTATATGCCAAAATATTTTTTATGCAAAACCTAAATTTGGGTAGAGAAAGGTGAAAAATATCGAAATCTTGATTTTCTTTTAATGAGATTATGTCGTTGTACAAACGACATGCTCTTTTAATAAAAGTATTCTTGCCGTAATTGGTTCGGGAGAAACCAATTTGGAAGAGAGTTCTCCTGCGTGCATTTAAGCGTGGACATCCAAAACTTATTTTGCTGAGAAGATAAGGGGAGTCCAATTGGCCTCTAATTATTTTATATAAATATACTAGATCTCGCTCTGCACGACGTTCCTCCAATTTCTGAAGCCTAGGTGTATGATCAGTTCCAGAGTTAAATCGCCAACTCAAGTGCTTAGTAAATTTATTTTGCAATTTTTGAATTTGGTCAATATAAACTGCATACTGGGGATTCCAAACCGCTGAAGCATATTCAAGAATTGACCTTACAAGTGTCTTATAAAGAAGGATCAATGTTGATTTATGTTTGAAATCCCTACCAACTCTTAGTACGAATCCCAACATGCGAAATGCCTTGTTGGTCATAGTGGTAATTTGAGAATCAAAAATAAGTTTACTGTCAAGTTGGACCCCAAGGTCTCGCACCTCAGTCACTCTATTAATATGATCATTATTGATTTTATAGTTATATTTTATCGAGTTCATCTTTCTAGAAAATGTTATAATATTGCACTTTTTTACGTTTAGGAACAGACAATTTTTTTTGCAGTAATCACACAGATTGTTAATATCATTCTGTAGTTCTATGCAATCTTCTAGTTTAGTTATAGTTTTATAAATTTTCTTATCATCTGCATAAAGAATAAATTTAGAATGTTTAAATATATTAAATACGTCATTTATATATAAATTAAATAATAGAGGTCCGAGGTGCGAGCCCTGGGGCACGCCGGATGAAACAGGCATAAAGGATGAGCAATACCCCTTTACCGTAACTGCTTGACTGCGTTCCTTTAAATAAGATTCTAGCCATCGAAGTAGATCGCCATGTACACCGATATACTCAAGTTTTTGAATTAACAGATTATGATGATGCTAGTATTAGTATTAATTAGTAAACTTTCGATAAAGTTTCTCTACACGTGTGTTTTTGAAAGATATCAGCTTAATTAATAGTCTGTTTACCTCGTAATGGCTCAGGATTTCCGATAAACTCGAACGGTTTATTATCAGAGCATCGAATACGTTATAACTATTAGTAGTTCTACGCGGTTCCCACTGACTTTATATTAGAATCGATTCTTGTCGTGTATTGAACGTTAACGATACAGAATACTGTTCCATACATAATTTGGATCCGTGTGACACAGTGATTAGGCTCCATCAGTAGCCCTAAGTCTGCATGCAGATAAAAGTTATCAATCCGTAAAGTGACAAACATTAGTATTCATTTATCAGTGTCAATTCAGTTAGAAAATCCTACTTACCTTAATATTATATAGGAGAAAGTTTGTGAGTGTGTTTGTATGTTTGTTACTCTTTCACGCAAAAACTACTGAACGGATTTGGAATAGCACTTAGGATAAGTTTTATCCTGGGAATATGTTCCCTTGGGATACTTTTCGACAATCACGCGGGCGAAACCGAAGAAGCTAGTATCAGTCTATTTATTCTCGTATCATTATGTTCATAGCATCAACCTTTCTAAACGATACCATGTAAATTCTAAACTCGTGCGTCGTTCTGCACGACAAATTAAACAAAATGAGTCGACGTGCATTTTGTGAGTGTGTGCGTATCACATTGAATTAGTGTGATAACAACCGCGGCCCGCAGAACTAACGTAAAGAAATTCATTGAAGGATTTTCATTCATATCTAAAGCATTGTATCAATGCAAGTAGAAGGTTAGTATCAATGGTGAAGGGGGGCTTGCGGCTCCATTGATCGGCTGCAGCGGGGGGCGCCGGGGGGATGGTCAGGTCACTAGGTCGAGGGGAACCGATCCGGCAGGGGAAGCAGGGTTATAGTTGTTGCAGTTATATGAAATCAGTAATACACGTACGTCTGTTGCTAAGCTTGCTCTCATGCCAGATATTCCAAGTTTGTTTATGATTACATTTTTCTCGCTTCTTTACTTTTTTTACAAGAATTAAATTATACAACGTGTCAGAAAACGTTCTGTGACATGAAACACAGCTTTTTGAAAAATGGTTGTTCTTTTTTTTAATATTAGACGATCGCGAGATTAATATTATAACCTAATTTTATGCGCGGTTACCTTGAAGTGGTTATGTAGCGGTAGAAGAAGGAAACATTTTTCATATCACTAATTAGTTTACTTTAGTAGGAAGTTACAAATCAACAAAAAGGTGTTACATGTTACGTTTAGAAACAAAAAATTAATTGGTCAGGTCAAAACTAAATTGGAATCACTCGCTGCATCAATGAGTATTTGTAACACACTGTCAAGATGAACTAAGAACACGCAATAATCATGGGATATTTAATTGAAATACACATGTTGTGTTCCAACTTTGCAAGATATTGCTTCACTCTTATTTCGTCTAGGAGCGAACATATTACGTTACTCGCTATACATACAAATATTCAGTAAAGCAGCAATGTCTTAAGTTTCCTCGAATATACTGGCGTCAGTTCACTTTGAAACCTCTAAACACTACATAAAAAGCTTCCTGTTTTGTTTTCGATTAGTGGAAAACATCAATCTTTCCTTTGCACAATATAAAAGCACTCAATGTGATCTCGACGATTTTCCGTCACCCGAGCGAAGGCCGGTGTATTTTTGGATACTTTATGACGTCATAGTTTTCCATACGATCTCTTGACCACTTGGTTGAATTGAATCACTTTGATGTCAAACCACTCTTAAGCTCATTATGTGTTTTTATTAGTTTAAATAGTAAATAAATAAATTTGTGTTGGTCGTTTACAAAATATTAGAGGATTTTCTTATTCTTTTCATCAGTAATTTCACTATTGCCATTCAATTTCACTTATAGCAATAGTGTTTCAATCTTGGGAAACATATTATACTTTTCATCTACTTCTGCCCTCAATATTCCTAGTGGACACAAGTTCTTGAATGAAACTGGCGACTGGCGTTCTGATTTGTAGACCTTGGAAAAAGCTGTTGGCGAACGCAATTTCATTTCAATTTCTTACACAACTATTTTATCCCTGCTCATACATTGGAGATAGATACTATTTACACTGGTCGATAAGTTGCTCAACTGTTTGTCCCTTATAAGTAGCCTTCCATTTGCGTCTTATTTATAGTTTTCCTCCTTGAAGTCTTGACGAAGATCACGTAAAGGTGCTTCCTTATCTGGAGCGTTCGCCTGTAATGTAACATTTCAGATTCGATTTTGAGCATTACATTACAATACTGCCTCCCTTACTGACGAGCATTCGACTGTGTGCCTAGAGCATTTAGTTGATTCCACAATGTCAGATAAAGCGGTCGTTGATGTTACAAGTGTATCATCAAATTGCACACTGTAATGCTCGGTTCTCATACCTCACTAATGTATTGCTCGACTCTGTAACGTTACATTACAGGCGAATGCTCCAAGTGAGGGAGCACCTTTAAACTTTCCGAGTCCAAATAGAGAGGAACGTCATCGTGATGCAGGACTTGTGTCGTTTTGTAATTACATTGATGTCACTGGACATGTAATGACTCTAATGAGCAACGTTTATGACTGACGTTGTGTATCGCAATTCCGGCTCTTCATTTCGTTTACGACTTAAATGTATCATTAAATTGTTAGCTTCTAGAATTTGCTTTACTTTATTAATCTTTTTGAGTTGCTATTTTTCCATTCATTAATATTTTCACTCAGTTAATCTGTAGCATCTGAAAATAAACTTGCTGATTATGTATTCCATAGAACACACGATGCTTTATGTGGAAATCGAGGAAAACCTCAAACATTTAAACTCGAAACAGCCACTCAAATCAAAGGTTGTATAACATTAAATGATTACAATCGACATAACGAAACATCGCACAAAGTACTGGGAAGTTTATAACACTTGGTACTTGTACGCATTTTAGAAGGGCCATGCGTTTCGTCGCACTCTGTGCACAGTCGCAAGGAGTCACACAAGCGCATCGTGTAGCCGCACACAGAGGCGGTGACCGGGTCAGGCCCATTCTAGTACCTCCATTGATATTTTGCTGTGCGGTTTCATTGATGGGTCTCACATTGTTCATATGCCGACAGACAGACACCACTTTAGAAAAGTTCGTGTTCTGAATGATTTCGTGAGTGGGAAAAACTCTTATCAACATAACAATTTGCAGATTCAGGTGAAATAATTTCCTAGATTACCGTAATTTGGGGTTTTGGGGGTTCTTTTAAATCATCAAACATGTTTTGGGTTTATTTAAAAGAAACATGTTATTGCCAATTTCCAGTAGTAAACAGAAAATGTACAACACAAGAGCTAACATAACGGGGCATCATAACTTACAATATTCGATCAGTTCTATTGCTCCAAAATATGTATTTCTCCAGCACCCAATATTGGCCTAACCTTCGGCTCTTCACCTTGCACGTCTTATTTATCGTTCGTCCCTCGGTCTAAAAATACACGCCGCAGTTTCCCATATTTTCCAGCGATTGATAATATGATTTCCTAGCCGGCTCCAATGTCGTTAGCGACGAGGCCCGGGCAGGCTGCACCGGGGTCACACCGCCATGTCAGAGGGGCGAGGGGTACTTGTGACCCAATTCCTTGCTTGCACAACCTGTGCTATTTTCTCTATGACGTCAAACCCCCATTCACCCCGGAGTGCTGAATCGATGCGTCCCAAACTGGGTCGACCTGAATGAACCACTTGTACATTCAACATGGACTCGCTATTTTTAGCTCCGAAGGTGTCTCGATATGGTCTTGCTGCGAACCAGTTTTTACGGATGTCTTGGTAGGCCGCAAAAATAAATTCTGCAATTTTTTAATTAATTGTGACGTTCGATGAGTTATATAATTTGGTTTCAATTATCTTTTTCCCGAGCAATTATTTATGAGAACTATTATTATGCTAAATATTAATTGGTTTTAACCTTAATAACTGAATATCTGTCATTGGTGTAGTATCTGCAATGCATTTATACATCACAATTAGCGACAAAGATCGTTATTATATATTTAGATTATATCGATACGTTGAGGTTTATGATGTATTTTTTTTATTCTATTTAATCAAATACGATAATATTACGGTAATACAGGCCAGGTCGTAGTTATGATTGACCAAAGTATTAGGTGGAGTTGTAATCATTCTGAAGTTATACCCTCAAGGTCAAAATAGTTTTTTTTTTATAATGATGACGAGTGATAGTGAGTCATTGAGCAAATTTTGTATTGTTCCAGATATCCCGTGCCAGTATCGACGCGTGCAAGGACTACTTCCGCGACGACCTCATCAAGACCGACTGGCAGCTGATGGTCGAGCTGAAGAAACTCTTCCAGATATTGTAATCCCACCACTCGCTCATCACACGGTGAAGCTCTCCAATTAATATATTACGACGTAGATACATTTCGTCAAAGCTTTGTCTGTTCCATCTAACCCTAGTCCCCTCTCCGTTGTATCATAGAATCTCACCACTCTACATTTTGTTATCATTTTTTGTAATACTATCATGAATTTATCTGAATCTGTTCTAACATGTTGGTGGGAAAATGCGAATGTCAATGTGACGGCTGAAGCCTTGTATTTTATTTTATCTGATGATTTACCTACTGCCACGTCTTGTAACTACTGTATCATGAATAGCAAAATTGTCGAATATCTCACACTTCGAGACGCATTGTAAATAGTATTATACATGTTTATTTATTTATTATAAACACCACGTGTTCTTATGATTTGGTTGGAACGAAAGGATTTTTGGACGCTGGATGTCAAATTTTATAGAAAATACCAATAATGTCTTCGGTTCATTTTAAAGAATTTCTTATTGAAAAATGATCCTTTGTAAATAAAATGTTCACATGAATTATTTACAATAAAATTTTGTAGTTTTATGTAAATAAATATAATGAGAAATCTTTTCATGTCTTAATTATAACGTCAAGTAGTGCAATAAACGATCTCGATGTCAATGTCTTGTGAAGCAATACCTTCGTGCGGTGCTTCTGAATGTAGATAAAATATTATGATATTCACTGTCTTACTAAATATAAGTAGCTACAATACTTTTCACTCCACTTGGGGCACTGTCTACCTATCCGGTAGAAAGGAGGTCGTCTATTGTACGAAAATAGTATATTTTCGTTGAAATTTGAATGCGGTTTGGAATATTTTCCTCGTATGTAGTACATACAGGGATTGAGTACTGAACGTGATGGTAATCGGAATAGAAGTCCATGGAGGTTGTATTTTATACGTAGGTATTTTCCCTTTTTGAAACGCTTTGTATTATATAGATGGAATCGGACATATTCTTATATTGAAGAACTTTTATTAAATTACAAAGTAATAAAATTTTGCTTGTATTATTTTCCCGGTAATTTTTTTGTCAATATATATTTTTGCCAATTTTCTAAATAATGATTACCTACGTAATTAATTAAATTGCATTTAAGACAGAAAAGTATAACGTGCATCATAAAACAAATATAAGTAGAAGTTAGGACGACTCTGGTAAACCCTAGAAGAAGAATCGAGTATTGGACTGGAGCAACCCTGGGAAAAGGTGCTGCACCACACTAATAACCATGGACAAAGGGTAAGTTCCTAGAAGTTTTCGGTAAGTAAGAGGCCTAATAAATATTATTTAAAGAAAATTGCTTGGTAAGAAAACAAGAACAATTGGAAATCACGAAGTGGCCTTAGGGAAAGCAACCCCATTGCCCTTTTAGTGTTTAGTTCGAGATACCGGTAGCGTGAAATCAGCAAGGTTTTGTAGCACGGCACCAAAACCGTGTTCAGTTTACCTCAATTAATATCTTTTAGGAAATTTGAAATCAGCACAGTTCACTTTCACACTCTATCAAGCTTTACTGCAAAAGTTTCATAACACAACAGTACGGCTGCTAATATTGCAGCTATACTATTTGCAGTTATAAGGTATAAAGTAGGTAGGTACCAAACCCTATTGTTATTTATTGGGCACGGTTCCAATACACGGTTATAATTGAGACGTTTCTAACAGTCAAACTCTTCCGTTCTATTCTTAACTAGAGATCGAACGGTGGTATATCCACCATTCAACATTATCGAACGTAAAATAAAATAGGCCTTTATTGCTGATTATTTAACCTATTTACAATATACATACTATACTTATTTTTTATGTGGTTATAACCTCTGTATAAATTTAGAATTATTTATTTATTTGTCTCGGCACCAGAAGCCTAATTGCGCGAGTGAATTCGGCATGCGAGATGAAAGACGCGATGTGCCTTTGCCTTGCCGAATTGATTTGCGCAATTAGGCTGCTGTTTATTTTCCCTCGCACCAGCTTGTCTTTCGACAAAGGCCTCTTCCGAGGCTCGCCACTTGTCTCTGTCCCTCGCTACCCGTAACCATTCTGGACCTGCTACTTCCTTGAGATCGTCTTCCCCTACTTCTTTTACTTCCTCTCTGGTAGCAATCCGTATTTTTTTGTCCACTTTTCTCTAAACATATCGTCCAATGCCACTTCAATTTTCTCCATACTATTTGGCTTTTTAAATTTTGTTACTCCTTTTAAAATAAAATTTTAAGGTTTATTGCAGAAACTTGTACACTTTTACAGTAAATCTTACATAGGTACAAGTAAAAGATATCCTCCTCCTCCTTTTATTTCATTTAACTGTATTTTGTCTGTTCTTCTTACGCCCACTTACATTTCTCTCTATCCCATTCTGGCATAGTTACATCCCTTTATTTTGTTTTTGTTCTGTTAGGACCCGTGTTTGGCTAACTTAAGTTAAGCATGGCAAAATGCAGACGTTAAAAACATTCCGTTTCGCCGACATGGGCATCTCTTTATTTTTCATTATTTCGCTTAGTGACCAAAATCTCTTGCAGGTATTAGCGCAGTTGGTAATATTAATTGTCCTAAGTAATTGTACCTACTCGCTTACGTATTGCAGTTTTTTAACGTTGACAACGTCTTGTTGTGAATACTCATTACTTTGGTCTTTGTAATGTTCATGGACCTGCATTTGCACTTTCATCCGACAATTGCTGCAGCATTTTTTTCCCAAAATCTTATGACATTCCGAAAACAGTACTAAATCGTCAGCAAATCTCAAATGAGTCATTTTCTCTCCGTTCACGTTAAGGTCGAATTCATCTCATTCTAATTTTGTAAAGATTAATTCTAGGACAACTGAGAATACCTTAGGCGAAATTGGGTCACCTTAACAGACTTCCCTTTCTATTGGAAATTCGGCACCAGCAGTTTCCAGTTTTATGTGAGCTGTACTTTTACCGTGGATGTTTTCGCATAGTATTCGCATTTACTTTTTATGGATCCCTTGTCGCTCTATCGCTTGCCATATGTAGTTGTGTTCTAGAGAGTCGAACACTTTGTTGAAGTCTACAAAACCAGCAACCAGCAACTGTCGTAAAACGTGGATATGGTCTATGATCGAAAAAATACTGCTTGCTCTTTTGGTTGATTTTCATCCTGGGTATTAGTTAATCGAAATATTGACTTGTGAAAAGACTTTGTATAAATTGGACAATAAGCTTACTGTAGTTGCCAATGTCTCCCTTCTTATGCAATAATAATATTTTTGATTTGGTCCAATCTTCGGGTATATTTTCAATTTCTATTAATAAGATAGTTAATTCTGGGACAATCATAGACATTGAAATTTTTTGAATTAATTTGTAATTTGATCGGAACCCGGTGCTTTTTCTAGTTTTTGTGAGCGTATTGCTTTCTCTATTTCTTCTTTTAAAAATAGCCTAGGTGGTATGGGTTCAAATTTCGGCGTTCCATCGATTTGCGTCGTAGTGGGGCTTGATTTTTAGCTTTTGTATAGATCTTTGTAATATTCCGAAGCAATGTTTAATATTTCCGTTCTTTTGCTAGTACATTTGCCACGTTTATCTTTCACATTTGGTACCAATCTTTCTTTGACTCCACTTCTTTAAACGCTTTCTTTACTCCTTCCATTTTCCCCAAATTTCAAAGTGTTTGTCCTTGTTAGCTTTCCATCTCTACATATTTTTTCGCAAATTTTTTGCTTATATCTGTTATCAGTTTACGGTGCCCGTTGCTTTTTAGTTTATGTAAGAGCTCTTTCTTTTCCTTCAGTAGTTCTTTTGTTTCCGTTGATAATATTGCTTTATTCTTTGCATAAACTTTTCCGCTTCCGTTTTGAGAATTTTTGAAAGAGAATCATATTTTTCTTGCGTCGATTTGTTGTTTTCGTTTTATTCTCTCCTTTTATATAGTTTTTTAGATTATTCAGTAAATCGTCACTATTATTAATGTTCACGGAGGGTACCAATTTGTTTTGTAACTGCTGAATTTACTTTATAGGATGTCCTTATATAGCTTTGCAAAAATCATTTTGTGGGCTGAGTTAAAGTTTAGCTTGTGTATGATTGATAAGTTTCTAAAAGCTTTTAGTTTATTGGATAAAACATAATCGATTGCATACATATGTATTCTATTTGGAGAAGTCAACGTCAAGTTATTCTTTTTGTAGAGTCTATTTAATATACTCAGGTTATTTCTAGGCCGAAATTAACAAATCTCGCTCCATTTTTGCTGCTGTTACCATATCCGTTTTCCCACCGTATATTCAACAGTGAGTGAGAGTATCAACAGCGCGTTGTAAGTTGTAATGAAATTCTTCTACTTTAGTTATATCTTACTTCTTATCGGATTCAGTCGGTGAGTAAAGGTACTTGGATAATAGACCAGCAGCAGCCTAATTGCGTAAGTGCATTCTGCAAAGGAAACAAGTCGATTCTTTCAAAGAATCAGAATCATTTCTTTCAACTTTTTCGGTATTGCGAAACTAATTTGGAAAGCTAGCGTTAGCTTTCCAAATCCTCCTTTGAGTTGAACACAGAGTACTTAGAGATACTACGGAGGACTACACAATACAAATAGTTAAGTTTTATCTCGATTCTTCCGCTTTCATTCATTCTTTTACAATCAATTCTACGTCAAAATATTGGTAATGAAAGGAGCATAACCTTTCCGTTTCAGAATGTAATATGCAATACGAAGTCGTTTTTAGGAAGGTTCCAACTTGTTTGCTTTGCAGAATTCACTTACGCAATTAGGCTGCTGGATGCACCTCTGCCTTTTTGAAGTTAATAGACCCAAGTTCCTAAATTATTTTATAGGAAAGAATGATGTTACGTCAGTGATAATGTAACTTTGAGCACGACATACTTATGCAATGTCTTAAATCGATTTTGGCAAGAAAATACAGGGGTATGGCCAGGATAAGATGGTATAAATTACATATATCCCAAAGGTTATCGTTATTGGTATCAAATGATAACAAAAGAGTTGTTATTTAAACCTCAGCCAAACTCAAGCTTCATCAGCACTAGCAGAGTAAGTTATGACAGCACATAACTTACCTAATGAACGACATTTTTATTGCATGCTACACAATTTATCTAGCAGTAGACGCGCTTCGATCGACAATATATTGAACACGTAATTATGACAGGATATATTGCAAAAACAACCTACACTCTCGATAAAGTCACTTTTCAAACAAAAAAAACGGAATCAAAATCGGTTCATTCGTTCCATGTCTGTGAACAGATACACAAATACACACGTCAAACTTATAACACCCCTCTTTCTCCGAAGGGTTAGCAAACTATTGCAGGTTATTTAAAAGGTGATTAATTGTTTTTTTTTATGCCAACCATTGTCAACAGAGCGTTTAGCTAGGAAAATAATTTATAAAGTGTTCCACGGAATGTGGTTAACAAGCAGGAAGTTAGAGAAATTCATTCGAGAGTCAATCATCGCAGTTTGAATCATCGATTCCATGAGACATCGGAACAAGTGTCTCATTGTTATAACTCTGATTCATGAATTATGAAATCTGCTTATTCACTATCTGTAACGATGTTTGTTGCTAGTCAAGCCTTACAATTGGCTTGGCTATATTTGTAACTGCTCTGAGGCCATTTTGTGATTGTTTAAATTAAAAAAAATAAATAAAAATCCACCCTGAAACCGAAACCAGGCTGTTTTGATTGAGCAGTTCTCTGTTTAACAATTTTCAAAAATTCCTTTGTTTTTCTTCAGATGAGATCGCTTTCGGGAAGTTGTTCAAACAGACATCATGATAAATGAATATGCAGTATCATAATCATTATTACGCGGAAGACATTACGTACTTACGTTTCAGGGAACTAATGAGGCTCATTCATTCCTAGATCGTTATTTATATGGGAGACTCACCTTCTTAAATATAGAAAAGTACCTAGGCTTGAAATCCTATGCTAGGGTGCTAGATATGAGTTATGTTATAAGCTCGTTCAGTAAGTCTCCATCAAAGTCGTTACATCAATTTCAGTTTCTTTATCTTGGCCTTATCTTCACTAGCAAATAACGTCGTAAGGTCTGCCTGAATCGATAACAATTATTATTAATTTCTGGGTATTTTCTAAGTAGGTGTGTTTCTCGTGTGTAATTTCAGGATTTCTTTAATAATTTGCTCCCAGCTCATCAGCAGATCGCTGCAGTCTTGTCAGCTCCAGGCTGAAGCTCAGATGCATTAAAAGCCCCAGTTAAAAACCTTAATAGTAGACTAATTTATTCGTATGCTGGTGTAAGTGCTTGGATGCCCCGATCAGACAGAGTAGAGGCAATGTGACATTTTAAGCTGAGCTTCTTGAGCTGTAAGTCCTGTTCATATTTGTGACTCGAGTCACGACTCGCTTCGTTAATAATGATCTACGGCAGATTACCTTTCAGGCAATTTTATTTTTCTTTTCCTGATTTCAGCTCGTCGGGCTCCAAACATCACAATGTAATGTTTGTTTTACAGTGGTGGATATAGGTATGTATGATATGGGAGTGTGGTCTTTAATAAGCCATGTTAATTTAATAGGCTGCAATACGATCTAGGTAGGTCTTGTTTGTCGTCAATAATTCACCAAGAAGGCCATCATTTCTCATACCATTGTAGGAAACACCAATGCGAGGCTAGCAGCGTCGTTGATTGGGTGGAGCCACAAATGTAGGCACCGATCTACTTTCTTCACTGCGCTTCCGTATGACGTAATTTGCATCAACGATATTCTTCGCACACGGGAAGTGGACTGTGAAAAGTGACTCATAAAAAGGTATAGGATGTTTTAAAAAGTGCTGGTTTATTGTAGTTTTTTTAGGGGTAGTTCCGCATATTTTTGATGTTTTTTTTGGAAGATTTTTGAGCCCGTATCCATGGAAACATGGTTTGCGTGGGCGAGGGGGTGTTGTTTTCAGGGTCTAGGTCACGCCCAGGAGCACGGAGCGCATGCGCGGGCCTGGCAGCTCCCGTTCAGGAACTGTCCCGTTCAAAGCTCATCGGACTTCCTCATGGTAGGACCATCAGTTACGCGCGCTGCCGCGATGCCTGGTCTGGAGAGTGATACGTTATAAGTGCAGTGTGTGAAGTTAAAGCCATTCAAATAGAAAGTTCAGTGAGTTTATGTGATATCTGTGAAAGTAACGAATATTAGTGCGTAAGTATTAGTGTTTTAAGGAATTGAGTATTTTTTTTACTCATTTATTTTGAATCAAATAACCATATTTGTACAACACAAATAGTTAACTAATGCGGAATTTGTCACAAATTACCATTAAACATTATTTAATTTTGATTATGGAACGTAGGCCTAAATAAGGCCGTCGCACTCTTGGCATTCTGTTTACAATTTTGTAAGAAATACATAAATATATTAGACATAGACACACTACATAGCTACCATTACAATAGTACAATGGCAATACAAAATTAATATCTATAATGCTCTGTTTAAACAATATTTTACACAACATAGTATTACATTGTATAAATGGCGCTAAAATATTGAAGCAAATATTTCCTTTTATCAGTAGCAGATACATACCTACCAACCTAACAATAACAAACTCTATGTGGTTTAATTCAGCATTATGGAACTAACATGAACCCAAAAAATATCTTAAGTATAGGTAAACTGATAACAAATATTATTTTTAACTTCGAATGATCATGTTATGCAAAAACAATTCATTTTAATATTCCTTTCATTTAAGTAACCCGTTCTTTGGAACGGTGAACTTTTGGATACAAATTCATTAAGACTCAACTAAATTAGTTTTCCCAGTAAATTTTCCGAGCACTCGTGCGTAAGTAGTGTTGAAACTAGTACCTACATTTTACAAGCTAGCCGCAAGGTCGGTTCAGCGGTTTTCAGTATTACCGTCTTGCTTTGCTAGACGACAGTTTCAGTACATTTTTTTCGGCCACGTGCTAAACGTCGTTCATTCATGCGTGCGAATGAATGGGGAGCATTGAGTGTTGGCGAGCTGAAACAGTCGGCCACCGAACGGCCGCGCGCTCCACGCGGCGCAAGCGCATCCGCGCACCGCGAGTCTCACTCCGCACGAACAAACTGTGCCACTGCTACCACCAGCACACACCGGATCTTCTCTCGGTGCGTCATCTATTTATAGTTACCACTTTTTAAAAACACGTCCCGAACACCGACCTTGAACAAATGTGCTTTGGTTTCATTCATTAAAATTATCACATTCAAACGCATTGCAGACGCAAAATGTTCTCTTAAATGCGATGACGGACTATTCGCTAATTGGAGATAATTTATTAGAAATATAACCGTTGTTAAGATATAATAATTGGGTGACGTGCAACCATTTCGTCAATTTAACCGCTGAAGACATAGATTCCAACGCGACGCGTTACTCATTTTCATCGCTGGGTACATCCAAGCCGCAGTTTCTTCCTGCATACAAGACCGTAGACAATCGTACATATAATAAGCGTTATTATACCTTGTTTATTAATTTTTTATAAAGATTCAAAGAACATTGACTGGAAATATAGGTTATCAGCAGTCGTTAGGTTAGCTATAGCGGTGTCCCGTTTCAGGTAGGTTGCTGTAAGTGCAGACCGCTAGACAGCGCCGGCGACGACGGTTTGCCGATACCCTACACCTACTCTATGAATACAGGAAGCGGTTCTCCTCTTTCATCGTTTCTAGGTACGAATACATCACTATCATGTCAAAACGAACGATCTTTACGACACCCGGCTTTCAAACAATATGACAAAACACGTGCCAAATGGGTATAACAAAAAATCAGCTATCCGGATACAGTTTCAGAGATAAGAATCGTTTTAAGGGCTTCCAACGAGATACCGTTGCTCTAAAAGAATTAACGTTATCTTTCTTAAAAGCCAATACGACGGGCTTTTAAAAAACTTAGGTAGCCGGTTATCAATGTGGCGCCAGTCTTGTTTTTTTGCCAAAGATAATGTTGAGTGAATTGTGAAAAAAAAACTTAAACCGACTAGACTCGATATTGAAAATGATGATAAAGAAATGATTGTGCAAAAATAAACATTACGAAGAAAAATATTGAGATGCAGTTTTAGGTATATAACATTTTAGTAAATGTATGTATTGGATGTAGCACGAGTCAGCACGACATCGCTCATCGCTGACCAAATTGGGAGGTCCTTTTCGCGGAAACGTATTTCGCTGAATGAAAACAGCGCACTGTTTGTGGCAGCGTCGGGCTTCCGTTTATAAATAATTCCTTTTAGGACAGATTGTTTCTGTTGAAAGACTGCGATCAGATAGTAATTAATTTCCAGAAGCAAATGCACCTACCGAAATGTGTCAGCGTTGACATGGCTACTGTAGCTAGCTAGAGTTAGTAATTTTCGCAGTAGCGAATGGTACGTGATGTTTTGCGCGAGAGTGCGCGCGTGACTAGTGCGCTGGGCGGATCGACGAGCGGACAACTCGACCTCGTCCAGATAAATCTATCAATGAACACGATAAGGGGGGCGCGTGTCACGCAACCGCAGGAAGTGCCCCAACTCGCCTCCTGCACTCTGAACTGAACTCAACGCACCATATCGTTCGCAATACATCATTCACGACTTTTAAATGCGTCCCGGTGGATGTACTTGTACTCATTTTTGATGCTACCGATTGAGAACGCAGGAATAAACCTACGAATACTCATTTTTAAAGTTGCAATTTCTAAACAACAAAAACTATGTATAGCTATCCATTATATAAAATATATACATTCTTAATTGCACCCTGAGCCCGATTTTACAAAATCTTTCTAACATTTTAGGTTATTATTAAATACTCTAAAATGTTACACCCACCGGAACACAGTCACAGGAACACACCCACACAAGGTGTGGGTGTGTTCCTGTGACTTAGGAGTCAGAAAAGCAGACATAGACTCACAAAGAGCATGATCGCAGACATCTCTACCGCCCATCCTACTGTAATCATTTATTTTATAATTGGGGCTTCTTTTAATATGTTGCACTGACCAAATTAAGATCATGCATGTTAGGTTGCCCAGAAAAATTAAACGATGTCATATCATTTAGCTCGAAGCTCCTAGACGCCATTATCTACACTAACAATTAGGACCAAATTTATGTTTGTCTCTCATCAGTACAGCTGCTAACAGACGAGCTCGTGGCTAAATAATAACAGCCGCACTGGTCGATCATCAAGGTTAAGCAACGCTTGACGAGGTCGGTCCGGGGATGGGTGACCATTTCAACATACCGAGTTTCCTCCGTGCCTCGGAAAGCACGTAAAGCCGTTGGTTCCGGCTGTCACTTGAAGATCTTTGACAGTCGCTACGAGTTGTCAGAAGCTTGAGACCTGACACCAGTCTTGCCAAGGGGTACTGTGTTACCCAGTTATTGGGTTGTGGAGGTCAGACAGATAGGCAGTCGCTTCATGTAAAACACTAGTACTCATCTGAATCCGGTAAGACTGGAAGCCGACCCCAATATAATTGGGAAAAGGCTAGGCAGGCAGGCAGTACAGCTGCTAACATTAGGATTCATTCAGTCATCAACTATCTAGATACTTATCTTGAATAAGGATTAAATTCCGAACTAAAAAGTTTGAGTAGAGTTAATATACAAAAGAGAAACCAACAGATGAATTATCTGCTCTTTTGGTTCTAGGCCATGGCGGTTTCCTCACAATGTTTTCCTTCACCATTTTAAGAACAGTGGTGATGGCATAAATTACACAAAGTAAAGCGCCTGATCGGATTCGAACCCACGACCTACAACTCGTAAGTCGGAGCCGTAATCACTGGACCACCACTGTCATCCTAGATTAATAATTATGAATAAACACACTGCACTAGTGCCTAATGCATTACGTTTATTTTATAGCAAGTCCCTAATGCATTTATACTATAATTCATTCATGCGACGTTTTGTTGTTTATTTAATTAGGGACTTTTATAACAGCAATTCGTATTGTACCCTAAATACACACTACTAAACATTCAATGGGCCTGAACAGACTCACATTCGCATTATCGCCATTTGTTTTTTTTAACCGACTTCAAAAAAAGGAGGAGGTTCTCAATTCATCGAAATCTTTTTTTTTGTGCCCCGATTACCATTTCAACATACCGAGTTTCCTCCGTGCCTCGGAAAGCACGTTAAGCCGTTGGTCCCGGCTGTCATTTGAAGATCTTTGACAGTCTCTACGAGTTGTCAGAAGCTTGAGACCTGACGCCAGTCTTGCCAAGGGGTACCGTGTTACCCAGTTATTGGGTTGTGGAGGTCAGACAGATAGGCAGTCGCTTCATGTAAAACACTAGTAGGTACTCAGCTGAATCCGGTAAGACTGGAAGCCGACCCCAATATAATTGGGAAAAGGCTAGGCAGGCAGGCAGTACAGCTGCTAACATTAAGATTCATTCAGTCATCAAACTATCTAGATACTTATCTTAAATAATGATTAAATTCCGAACTAAAAAAGTTTGAGTAGAGTTAATATACAAAAGAGAAACCAACAGATGAATTATCTGCTCTTTTGGTTCTAGGCCATGGCGGTTTCCTCACAATGTTTTCCTTCACCATTTTAAGAACAGTGGTGATGGCATAAATTACACAAAGTAAAGCGCCTGATCGGATTCGAACCCACGACCTACAACTCGTAAGTCAGAGCCATAATCACTGGACCACCACTGTCATCCTAGATTAATAATTATGAATAAACACACTGCACTAGTGCCTAATGCATTACGTTTATTTTATAGCAAGTCCCTAATGCATTTATACTATAATTCATTCATGCGACGTTTTGTTGTTTATTTAATTAGGGACTTTTATAACAGCAATTAGTATTGTACCCTAAATACACACTACTAAACATTCAATGGGCCTGAACAGACTCACATTCGCATTATCACCATTTGCTTTTTTAACCGACTTCAAAAAAAGGAGGAGGTCCTCAATTCATCGGAATCTTTTTTTTTGTGCCCCGATTACTCAAAGACGCCTGGACCGATTTGGAAAATTCTTCTTTTTCCCATGGTCATCAGGTCAGGAACTGATGATGGGATCCTAGAGAAATCGAGAGAACTCCTCAAATATTATAAGCATACATATAGTAATTTTGGTATTTTCATCAACAATGCAATCATTTGCACTCAGATAGTATCATTTGGTGAAGTGGAATTGATGAAGAAGATCAAAGACCACTGCAACTCCTTAATGTATGTCACGGGTATAAGATATCTCCAATAGTTAACCGACTATGATAAAGCAAATACGCCACTGGAACGCCGAAATAAAACAATGTATCCTAGTCGTGTTTGGGATTATTGGAATCGTCATGAGATGCACTTTGGCTATAAATTATTATCATGATAATAGGAGGTAAGTACCTACCAAAACTAAAAAGAGAAAAATAAAAAACTTTTTAACAAAAAATCTAACCGACTTCCGAAAAACAAAACACTACAAAGCGAAAAACAACTTTCTTTTCCAAAGTCGTTGTCGAAAAACGGGAAACAATGGGTACAAAAGACACCGACTTCGGAAAAGAAAGTTATTTTTCACTTTGTACTTGTAGGGTTTTGTTTTGGAAGCCGGTTTGATATTTTGTTAAAAAGTTTTTTTTTTAATTATGCTTAGGTATCGTTTGATACTGATCCAAGTAACTATTCAATATTGTTTTATAATTACTTAATTCTCATCTGCATTGTACTTACATATGTATTGTACGTTTCCAGCATTCGATAAAATACCAATTTTATTGAGATATTTTATCAATTGGATTTCAGGAGAAATCGTTTTGTTTAATTGTGACAAAAAATTGAACTGCACGAAAGCAATGGTGCAAAAAACAATTAAGTCTATCGGGAACGTAAATAAAGCACTTAATTAACTACGTTTCAATGTTTCATTAAATTCACTAATTGCCGAACATTTATTATGAAACTTCACAAAAATTAATGTTTCTATTTAATGATTCAGTAATGCGTCGATGTGATACCTACTGATAAAGAACTTACAAAGGATGTTTGATACGGGCGTAGCGTAGGTAGCACGGCTTTGTACGGAAATACAGAAAATGAAATAAAAATATCAACGCGTAAACAAAACGTTATTCACGTTTTTGTGAAATATAACAACTCTTGAGACTGCTAATTGAGTCGGAGGCGTGGGCAACTCGACAACTGAAGGATACCTGGCCTTAACAGTGTTTACCTCATTAAAATTAAGTCTTAAAGTATAATTCACCTATTTTATGGGTGACTTAGACATGGTCAATAGTTTTCCTATTGTATCCTAATGAAGGTAGGTTGGGTTTAGCTATGTAGGTGGCATAAACGAAGGCCCTATAGTCAGTAGTGGGTGAAGGTGGGCTGATATCCAAAGGTAGAATTTTCTAGAACATCTTTAAGTTTATCGCATTAATCCCACAAGGCTTAGGCTGGCTGCCGAATACCTAAATCTGCTAGCAAAGTCATACTTAGACGCTACAAATGTTACCGTACTGTCTTTAGGACGAATAATTGAAAGTGTTAATGCAAAGTAGGTAAATTAAACTTAATTATGGATAGAAAGCATTAAACAGAAATTCTTTAAGTAAAGATTCGATTTTCAGAGTAAATGCATCTGATGCTGCTAGGGTTGCCCGATAGTCGGGATTCGTCTGGATTCGCCCGACATTATAAAGGATCTCCAGACTCCCGACAAAACACAAAATCTCCAGACAAACAAGTGCTCGGAAAGTTCTTTATTTTAGATAATTTGTGTTATTAATTCCTGTAAGAAGGAATATATTATCTAAATTTATGAACTCAATGAAAAAATAAGTGTACTTATTTAAATCAGTTATGTGTCTCACACAGTGTCATCAATATTAAATGTTTATTAAATTATTTAAAAATATATAATTACTAGCTTCTGCCAGCGCCTTCGCTCTTGAAAACGGTTTTCTTAACCCAAGGGTACATTTTACCGGGATGAAAAGTTGCCTATGTGCTATTCCAGACTATAATCTATCTCTGTGTCAAATGTCATCCAGATCCGTTCAGCCGGTCTGGTGTGATTGAGTAACAAACATCCATCCATCCATACTTTCGCTTTTATAATATTAGGAATATAAGAAGTAAGAGTTCTCCCGACAAAAACCTAAAAAGCCCGACATTTTCAATTTTTCCAGTGTTTTTGGTCTTCCGATCTGGCAACCCTAGTTGCTGCCCCATAGTATCTCAATAGACTGACGGAAACCTACGCCTTTGCCGTCAGAATAAGTTGTTAGTTAGACTAAAAGACAAAACAAAAATGCAAACAACACTAGGTTTACGGCTTTCCGAGCTGGCAGTGTTGCCAACTCAGTGGATTTTCCACTAAAACTGGTGGTTTCGACCCCCCTATTAGTGGCGAAATATTGCTTTTAGTGGCTAGTGGATTTTTTTAGTGGCTTTGATTGCTTCTGTTAGTGGTGGTACGCCATTGAACCACTAGTACGATTTACAAAAAACTCTAGTTAGGAAAGAACTATTGAAACAACTGTATATTTTTTTGTTGTGTAGGCGACACAACAGAACGGGAATAAATATAATGACCACCAAAAAAAACTTTGTGACGATAACCCCTAACCACCAAATCTAGTAATATACTGACAAAAATAGTAAATGATCACCAAATTTAGTAAATTGATCACCAAATTTTAATAGCAAATTATTGCGCTATTTAATGTTGTAAAATAGGTTAGGTTAGGTTAGAACTGTGACCAACCGCGCGCGAGCCGAGCGAGCAAAGCGAGCGGTGCCGCGGCAGCGGCCGGCGAGCGCTACTTCCAAGTTGCTCCCAGAAATTTTATAATCTTTTTGGTCATTGGTTTAATTTTGGTAATCATTTACTACTTTTGGGTTAACAATGATTTATTTGGAGTCATTTTGCCTAAACAGGATAGCGAGATGTTAAAACTTTGGTTATAATTTTACAATAAGATGCGGGTTTAATTTTGGTGATCATTTACTATTTTTGTCTGTTATATGTTACTATATCTGGTGGTAAGTTAAACATAAGCCCAACAGAACTAAGGTAGTGATTTTCGGGGATTACCCGTAATTAATTTTTCAATTTCTTGAATAATTTTGATTACGGACTTTATTTGTATGACAACTGGGTCAAGTTTGATTCGATTTAAAGGGTTTGTGTATATTCTCTGGTTTGTTTATGTTGTTCCCTTTGCGTGCACAAATACAACAGACGGACAATACAGTACAGTTCGAGTCGGTATCGGTAAAGGTTACTTACTAGTTTATAGTTTAAATTATTTCCACTAATTTTGTGAAACTAATAGGTATGCCAAAACCACAGTATACCTAAAAGTTCCGATATTGTTGGTTATCTAAACCAGAATTAAAGGACTGGTTACAAGTGGTGGAAAGCACTGCTGGTCCAGTAGCTAAGTGCCAATTATGTGGTTCAATTTTACGAAGATTTTGTTGTTTTGGATTAGTGATTTTCTGGTGGTTTGAGAAACCGTAAAGTTTAGTGGTTTTCTGGTGGGTCACGAAGCCACTTTTGGTGGGTTTGTAAAAATAAAGTTGGCAACACTGCGAGCTGGACTAAATGCCATCGCCTTGTGAAGGACGGTGCCGTCAACTTTCGCATCCAATAAGGTGCATGCCATATTGATGTATTGCATAACCGTCGAGTATCGGCTCGGTCCACTTTCCACCTGCCCACGGGTTACTCTGTGGGTTAAGAATTTGGTACTAACAGCCAGGCATGGATTGTGTGGCGTTGCGAAACGATACGACCAAATTGGAGGTAGAACAGAGATACGTAGGCGCGCTGAATAGCATGCTGCCCACGACTGGTTTTAATAATCAGGTCCCATATTATTATAACATTAGGTATAGGTGCTTAGGAACTTTAACACAGATGGCCCTCTTACCAAAATGGTGGGGACAGTACTAAAATGGGTGCAATATATCATGATCTCCAATTAAGCAATCTTTATTTAATAATATCTATATCGTTCGAGTGCATAAACAGTTTTTGCTTAATCAGATTACGTTACGTTCCTGGAAGTTTGGCAAACGATTCGATAAGTTTGATGCCGCGTGATGAAATTCATTTGAAATTTTAATTCAAATTGTTGTTTCGCTTACACCGGCAATTTTAATCATGATAGCTGTTGCAAGGGTTGGCTTAAATGCTGGCTGTATAATTACTAATGTAATTATACAGCCTGTAAAAGTTCAGAAACGTTCTGAGCGATTCCCGGTTGTTGCTATAAATAAACTTAAAGATATCGTCAGTTAACAACCTGGCTATTTAAACATCGATTCAATCCCAGACCAGAATGCAAATAACAGACCATACAAGTTGAATAGCGGTAGCATATGCAAAACCAGGAAATTTCCACAAATTAATCAATGCATGTAATCATCAGTGCGGTCGGTTCCATTGTGCGACAGTTATCGTGTGATTATCTGTGAATTGAATTTTGCTTGTGCAACCGTAGTAGGTGGAACCACATTCTCTGCATAGGGATACGCTGGTACAAGTGCTGTAGGTGTGGGTACCACTGTGGGTGCGCCTGCGCGACCCACGGATATCATTCCATTTATCATCTACACATTAACACACACGCACATAATGTTATTGCATTGGCGGCTCTGCTCTGAGTAAAATGATGTTAATTGTATGTTAGTTCACTTCCTACTATTGGAAAAACTTTTTAACAAAAAAACAAACCGACTTCCAAAAAAACACTGCAAAACTGAAGTGGGTGTCTTTGGTACCTATTGTTTTTCGTGTTTCGACACCGACTTCGGAAAAGAAAGTTATTTTTCGTTTTGCAGTGTTTTTTTGGAAGTCGGTTTGTTTTTTTGTTAAAGTTTTTTATTTATCTCTTTTTAGTTTTGATAGGTACTTCCAATTGCCATAAAATTCATATATATCCAAAGCGCATCTCTTGACGATTTCAATAAGCCCATACACGACTAGTATGCATTGTTTCATTTCGGAGTACCAGTGCCTACCTGCCGGCTTCATCATCAGATCAGTTCGATGGTACCATTTTCATCAGCACTATGTAATTATAAGAATTTGCTTCATCATAGTCGTTAAACTATTCGAGATATCTTATAACCCATGACATACTTAGCATTAAGGAAATCTATTGGCCATCTGTGGTCTTCTTCTCCAGTTCCTCTTCACCAAATGTTACTTTCTGAGTGCAGATGATTGCATTGTTGATAAAAATACCAAAATCGCTATATGTATGCCTATAATATTTGAGGAGTTCCCTCGATTTCTCCAAGATCCCATCATCAGATCCTGACCTGATGTCTATGGGACCAACTGGAAAGTATACCCTTTCAAACAAAAGAAGAATTTTCCAAATCGGCCCAGGCGTCTTACAGTAATCGGGGAACATACATAAAAAAAAAAAGATTCCGGCGAATTGAGAACCTGCTCCTTTTTTTGAAGTCGGTTAAAAATCATTAAAACTGCCAAATAGGCTAAGAAAGATAAGAACAATGTATTAAAAAACCGGCCAAGTGCGAGTCGGACTCGCTCACGAAGGGTTCCGTACCATTATCGCAAAAAACGACAAATACATCACGTTTGTTGTATGGGAGACCCACTTAAATATTTATTTTATTCTGTTTTTAGTATTTGTTGTTATAACGGCAACAGAAATAAATCATCGTCTGAATTAATATTTGTTTCGGGATATTTACCATGCAAACAAATATTAATTCTAATGATTGTGACCATGTCAGCTTAAAAACTTACATCATCGTCTAGCTATCACGGTTTATGAGATACAGCCTGGTGCCAGACGGACAGAAAGACAGACAGACAGACGGATCGTGGAGTCTTAGCAATAGGGTCCCGTTTTTACCCTTTGGGTACGGAACCCTAAAATGGATATTTTAGAAAAAATAAATATAGTCTGTTCTTATCATGTTCACACTGCTTTGTCAATAAGAATATTAAAACTGTTCGAACTCTTTGCAAGTATTAAATATTTATTACAATATGACAATTTCGCATTTATTTTTATTATGAAGTGGACTAAATAAGTAACTAGATTATATGAACTTCACAACAAAAATACTTTGAGACGGATAGACAGGCGCGAGACGCTTGAAAGGTCGATACGGAAATATGCGCCAACTCATCGATCTAGTCCAGATCAACGAGCACCTAGCTTTACTAGACATTTATAGACTAGTATAACCATTTATAATCAAAACTTATTTCTGATTTTAGTAAGCAGTGGAATCGTCTTCTGACAAGGTGTTGAGTTATGAATGTTATCTATCTATTAGCTGTCTCTCGCGGCTTTGCTCCCGTCAACTGGCTAGCTACCTAACCTATCCTACCTACCTACTCACCTACCCTACTTACCAACCTACCTACCCTAACCTACCCACATATAACTTTATTTTTATGGTCTATAAACATCTTCGCATTATTGCCTTTTTAAGGAAACCGGTTTGGGGCACATCGGTTGGATGGCTTCAAAGTCTATAACGGACGTAGGTGGACCTATGTAGACACATTTTTTGTGTTTTATATATGTTAGGCTCAAAGATCAAAAACGTTAATTGAGCGACAAAATGGCTCAGAACGCGTTGTGGCTTCTTACAAACGGCCACCTCGCGAATTCGTGTTGTGGCTTTCACAATGTTCGACCAAAACGCGTTCTGGCAGAGCAGAAAAGCCAGAACGCGTTCTGAGCGCCAACAGATGCGACCACCAGAACCCGAATTCGTGACAGACAGGTGGTATTGTTGTGAAGCAACACTTACCAAGGTCGGTTTTTGGATGGGTCAGTGGTTTAGCTTAACCGGCCGGGTTATGAAGGCGCCAGGTTAAGCAACACTTGCCAACGTCAGTTTTTGGATGGGTCAGTTGATGGGTCACCTTAACCGGCCGGGGTGGTTTTGGGTTAAGTCCCCAGGTTAAGCAACAAACATTTTTTGCAAATTTTCGTCAGCGCCATCTTGGATTTTCATTTCGATCCCAATATAGTTTTTAGCGATCACGAAAACCATCCACTGACCATCGAAAAACCGACGTTGGTAAGTGTTGCTTAACCTGGCACCTTCATAACCCGGCCGGTTCTGAGCTATTTATTCGCCTCAATGAGCGTTTTCGATCTTTCAGCCTTTATCTATACTATTAATTAATAATATTATAAAGAGGAAAGATTTTTTTGTTTGTTTGTTTGTTTGTACCGAATAGGCTCCGAAACTACTGGACCGATTTAAAAAATTCTTTCACCAGTAGAAAGCTACGTTATGCCTGAGTAACATAGGCTATTTTTTAATCCCGAAAACGGGTCCTGTGGGGTGGCCCACGGGAGCGAAGCCGCGGGGAACAAGTATAGTATTTATATATATAGATTTCTAGCAAACGAATTGTGGAAATAATAAAAATTCAATTTAAAAGGAAGGATGTACTTAGGTACTGTACAGTCGAATATCGGATGATACCTGATCAAGTTTGAAACTTTATTATTATTTACGGTGAAGGGATGATGCAAAGTAAACACCAAGAAAACGAGAGGAGACCAATTTGGAAAAAGATACGATCATCTTAAACTACATGTAAAAATGTTGCACATCTTTGATCGATAAATTAATACAGTCACTCCAAAAATATGCCATTACCAAACACTATTTTCGATATATTCTATGTGTAAAATATTCTCTAATTCGAAAAACCTAAAGCTGAGAGTCGTTTGATAGTCAGATTTTGTGGTGTCTACTAAGAATAAAATGTAAGCTCGTGCCGGAAACGATACAAGTATCATTATGAAAACTCTAAGAAATGCCATGCGGTAATCACTAGGCGCCGGAAACAGGAATGTCTTGTGATATAACGGCTTAAATATGCATCTAAGAAATGGGAGTCATACAGGGAAAAGCCGCAGACCTAAGGAATGTTGGTCTGTAAGCAATTCTCGTGCCGGTTGAATCATTTCGACGTAAATTTCTTCAGAGATTTTTTTTTAGAATTTGTGGAATTCTGAATTAGATAGACAATGTAAGATTATCAAATATGTAATAATAATATGCAGAAAAAACTTTTGCTAGTAAATTAAACAAGACAATTTAACTTACATGGAACTAAGAATATGATCGATATTCCTAATTAATTCAGCAGATGGAACTACTCCAGTTACCTTAACCACAGATAATATAATACTAACATACAGATGCCTTATCCCATACAAAGAAATCGTGCCGACGTAACTAGCGTTTTTCATCTGATAATACCGATTATTTTTAAATCGATCGCGTTCGGTTCCGTTCTACGGCGATAAATAGATCACCATCTACGTCCGTGGAACGGAACTGAACTGAACGCGATCGATGTACAAAAAATAATCAGTACAGTACGTTGGCACGGTTTCTTTGTATGGGATGAGACACCACTGCCTTAACTGATATGACGAAGATAAACAATTATCCACATAAAAGGTTAATGAATAAAACGCTTAAAAGTCACTTCTTATCCCATCCCATCGCAGCGTGCAAATACCGACGCACATGGGTTATGGTTAGATACAATGATTAGGCATGAATATTAATCTGTAATTCACACACAGACTCGACGTCTTACGTACCGTACAAGTGGCTACGATAACTAATAAGTCTGGTAACTAACAGCTCAGCTCAATATCTGGTGTAAAGTTCCGAGAATCTTAACAAAGTGATGACGTATTGTGCAAATTTCAGGGAAAAACCGAGAGCGATTGATTAATGTTATAAACACAAATACATTTTTTTTTTTATGTTTACTACTTTTGTTTTTTTATGAGTGATGATTTGAATTTTAGGGTTCCGTACCCGAAGGGTCCAAACGGAAACCTATTGCTGTCACTAACGTTTTCGTCTGTGTGTCTGTCCGTCGTCTGTCACAAAATTTTGTTCCAAAGACTTTTTTAATTTCCCATAGACCTATCAACTTGCTATTTGGTTATATTTGCTAAATACCAATATGTTGTACATTTGGTACGAAACCCTAAAAAGCGAAGCCCGACACACACTTGGCAGGTTTTTTTAAAGATAGGCTCTTATTTATATGACAAGACTTTGTGATTTAAAACGAATTAGTTTTATTAAGTCAGTCCGTGCAATACCAGTATCACTAAGGAAATTTTAAGATAGGTATGTAGGTACATACCATTAATTCTGTTGTCCTACAATTCCTGCAAACAACCATCTCCTATAAACCTATGGTATTGGCAGTGGTAGATAGGATGCTTGTCTCTCAGTTTAAAATACAGACTACAGAATCTGCCTATCTAGTTATTAGTCAGCAAAAAAACGTTGACGACTTTCTACACATACTTATAACCAGGCAAAAAGCCTAGAGCAACGACTGAGCGTGTCATTCGAAGTTTGAATCCAGGACCTTACGAATAGCTCGTATACGGAGTATGTCTACCTAATACATATTTGTGGTTATTTGATGATTTACAACTAATGATAAGAGTATGCAAGTCACAATCGTTCTGGTAGTCTAAATATCATTATGATATTTGAAAATGAGTTGTAAACAAAAACTAACGAAACCTATCTAAAAGATAGGACTAACGAATTCAAATCGAAACATATGTATTCTCTAAATAAATCGTAATTAACCTAATAACAATAAATAAGATATATATTTAAAAGTAGTTATAAATAAACAATAAAACGGTTACTACACCCACCTTCATCAGAGTGCCTCCAGATGGCGCTGTGATGATTAGAAATTCAATTTATAACGAAGGTAGGAAGGAACACTAAGTTACAATCATAATAATTATTTATTTACAAGGATTATTACATCCATTACTATTAAGATAATGAGGATCAAGATAAGTATTTATATGTATGTTCAATACAAGTATAATATGAAATGAAAAGAGGAATGTTTAATATTTATTACAATATTAACAGGAACTTCGCGTGGTACCCGAGAGCATTAGTGGCATTAGTGACCTGTATCATAATCAGAGAAAGGATTGAATCGCAGTATAGTTCCAATATTTCGGTGTGGCAGGGCGCAGGGTCGTCGACCGCACTCTTCGGTGCTGGTGCCGTGCTATTTCGAGGCGGCGAGCGATGGCGAGCGCACCCGACTTTAGCCGACCGTGCGATGTGCTGCGCACGCGTAAACAAACATGGCCGAACTGTCATTCACTAATTCATTCATAAGCGATCATTGTAGTTGACAAACTGACTCGTACTCATTAACTGTACCTCAATAAACAATACGCCTAGATAGCTACATTGAATTCTTTTTTATAAGCCTATTAGGTATTACAACATCTAAAACTATGACGTGGTAACGTGTACAAAGTACCGCGGCACGCAGTCATCAATGTTAAGTCTGTTTTAACAGTCAGCGATGAGTTCGAAATGTAAATTGCGAAGTGTTAATTAATATTTAGTAGATAGAATTCATTTAAAATTCTATATAATAAATTCTATTAACTAATAATTAATTTTTTTCGTACACATAATGTAGGTAATGTGTTGTAGTGTAGGTATTGCTACCGAGTTAATACATACATATTAATTGCAAATTGCAATCTGTAGCAAATAGAGTTCATTAAAACTACCTATAATTTTAAAGTACCGCGGCACGCAGTCATCAATGTTAGGTCTGTTATAATATTTAGTAGATAGAATTCATTTGAAATTCTAAATAATAAATTATAAATACCTGCATAATATTTTTTTTTTTTTCGTACCAGAATGTAGGTATGTGTTGTAGTTTAGGTATTGCTAGCATGTTAATACATACATAATAATTCCAAAATGCAATCTGTAGTAAATTGAGTTCATTAAAACTAACTATAATTTTAAGGTTTGATAGGCGTTATTACATGATAACTTTTTTCTTTGCTTTGTGATATATCTAATATGTATTTTAATGATAGTTTTTAAACATCTTTTGGTGGTTGAAGTACCTAGTTGGTAGGTAGGTGAAGGTATACTAAGAAATCTGTTAAATTAAAAACTATGGTGTTTCCTTTCTGTTCTTTTTTTATATCATAACATTATTGAGATTTATTTAAGAAGCATATCGAATTATTACTCGATTATTATCGAATCGTTACTGTCTTGCTAACGAGTATAATGTCTCGCGCTCGATGAAGGCAAGCATTGTTCGTGACATGTGGACCACATAGCACATCTGTAGCGCATATTCTGACGCGCCTTTTGTTCCAACCCTGACCATGTGGCCCGCGGACGGAACGCGCTAGTTTTTGTCGCATTTTTTCGGTATACGAAAAAGTTCTTAAGAGAATACCAGATTATACATGTGGCTATTATTGAAATATACCGTCACTAGTACCGGTCAAGACCGGAGTTTATTAATAGACTGCTTGCAGTAACTAACTTACTATATTTAACATTTGTCAACAATCCCGTAATACCACAGTATAAGGGTCTTTCTACGGATTTAAAACCTAGTTTATCATTTTGGTTTTAGTACTTACCTCTCTTCTCATTTGTATAATCTTTATTGCTGCTTGTTTAGATGGACCGATAGGTGTTTATTTGAATAAACGTACGAAAAGAAATTCCGTTCAGCGTTAAAAAGTGTATACAATTCTTCATCAGCGTAATGTTAGTCAAATATTGCGAGTGCGCAACGCTTCGTCAGCGGTACCACGTGGTAGTTGAAGAGTTGCCAACGTTCGCTTAGCCGACACCGCTTCCTGTTTACCGCGCCGTCTGTTCGACACTACGCCTCTACGGGGGCTAGCGGAATTACCAAAAGCTATTTTACGTCACAACTGGGAAGCACAGACATGTAATAACGGTAACGAAGAAACGAGAGCACTCGCAGTAATGTTATGGTCACAAGAGGTATGATTTAATTGTGAAAAGTTTATGTTTTGTGTGTTAGTGATCAGTTTAAAAAAACTGCGGAACCAAAGACCAGTAGTTGGTATTCATAATTTTTATAATTGTGTGGGTAGGTATAACTAGTCATGTTGTCATCTTTACATAGTTTGTATAGAAGGTATAAAAAGTAAATTTCGTAAAATGTGAGGCATAAGAAATCTAGCTCGCAGCGGGAAACAACACGAAGCATATTATGTCGTGACTTGCTCTGGGAAGAAACTGACTCAAATTGAAGCCCTTTTTCACTGGCTGCAGCCAATGGGCTTTAAGTTTCGTCTTGCCAGGGAATCCGATTATCTAACAAACAAGACCAACATTTTGAATTTCGAGGCTATCTGCTAAATGCGCAATAAAATGATCGAATCAAAATGCCTGAATTTCGGTATTGAGATTGTTTCCTTACCATCAGAAACCAGGACGAAATATTTCATAATATCGCCTAAATTATACCCTAAGGTAGCTGTTAGACAGTTAATAGCAGATACCCTTTAAATGTCCTCACTAACTTATTTGACATTGTCCAACTTGGCGCGTATCAAATATATCAAAAACTTACTGTAGAATCGAGAGTTCCGCGTAAGGCATGGCCTTGATAGATTTTGACTAAATATTTTTTCTCGTTCTCGTGTAGCGTAGGTACACAGATAACACATTGTGTCACCTTATCAAAGCGGCCAATAACGACTGACTTTATGCTTGAGAATTTGGCAAAATTCTTATTATTATAAATAACGTAGTTTTAACAGATCTGCCTGTAGATAAATATAAATATTGGCATATTATTCAACAGTTATGTTTAATTTCGATTCAGAATTTTATCTCTACGACTTCAGAAAGCTTCATTCATGTCTTGGGTTATAAAAACAACCGAATAAAGATAACAATCTGGATCTCACAAATATGTTTCATAAAAGTTTCAAATGGAGTTGAATATGTCATGTCGAGCGGTACATGTGTGCTCTCGTCTCTACCACACTCGAGCGCGGGATAGGCTTAACGGAGGACGCAATTATGATGATTAAATGAAACTGGTTCTTCGGCGACCGCTCCGTTGCCGGGATGTCGATGTGTAGAAGACATTCTACACTTACCTCCACTGAATATCGAACGCCGCGCGACGTGTCCCTAACACTGAAGTCATAAGACTTAAATTAGTGTGTGAACATTATTTGTAACAGAAGATACGTAATATTAAAGAGAAACACAACCTCACGCAGGTGGAGCACATAAGCGTCTGTTAAAATGTAAAATAGGCGATTATTATCGATTAAGTACTCCTCAACAGTCTGTGACGTGGCGAAATTAATGGATCAGCTGACTACTCCGACTATGGCAACAAAAGTATTATATCTCTAGCTGCAATAGTATACAAATTATACATCTAGTGATCAACAATCTTGGATTTCAAAAAAAGGAGGTAGTTCTGCAATCAGAAAACAAAATATATCAAAATATGTTATCGATTTCTTAAGGAAGGTATACCATAAAATCTGATTTACTAACTTAACCTTAGTTATAAAATCGAAACCAGGTGACTAGCACTCAGATCCTGAACAACTTTCGACATCCGCTACCGCATCGTATTAGAATGTTGTTGACTGCTGTGATGATAATAAGAAACATTCAAATATCTTATTTAAGAGTACCTTTTATACAATAAGATGTGTAAGTAACTTAGCTTCGTACTGTGCCTGAATTTATAACTATAAAATCATATGACTATATATAGTACTAGCGACCCGCCCCGGCTTCGCACGGGTAGCAGAGCATATTATGCATACATGTTTTTTCCCGTCATCGATGTGAGACCCGCGCTTGTATTTATTTTCGCGTTCGTTTTTATTTTGCGATATCTCCTTAGTCCTAAGATATTCATTTGATTTGTATGGTGTAAAGGATTATTATACTGTGCATGAAATGCTTAAGGTAACTAACGTATTTAAGTTTATAAGGATTAATTCTGTATCCGTCTAAATAGTTTTCAAATTATGGCATTGTACGTGGCCATTTAAAAAAAAGTTAGAATGTTGACATAGTAAGCTCAGTATAAGATAGACATATGCCATCGCGGACTTTTCTGTAGACCTATATTAAAAACTTTTTTACAAAAAAATACTACCGACTTCCAAACTAGAAAGTGAAAAATAACTTTATTTTTGGAAGTCGGTGTCCATAAGTTAAAAATTTGGTACCTACCAAAGACACCGACTTCCAAAAATAAAGTTATTTTTCACTTTCTAGTTTGGAAGTCGGTAGTATTTTTTTGTAAAAATGTTTTTTATTTTTCACTTTTTAGTTGTACCTACCTAATAGGGAAGTTATTAAGTAAGTACCTATAACGACAGAATAGATTACCCGAATAACATGACACTTGAATATAACCGGTGAAATGAGAGACCTGCATACCCCTTTCGAGCGTACTGGCTTGATGTTATGTTATGAAATGGTATAAACAATAAACAGACATGCGATTGCAGTAATCCCGAGAGATTTTCCGTTATTTATTGAAGAGTTCTGATGTATATCTCCAAAGTTCTTCATCAGATCTTCACCAAATTAAAATGGGACCAATTTCAGAATATACTTGTACAAACAAAAAAAGAATTTTCAAAATCGGTCCACAATTGGCGGAGATATCGGTGAACATACATAAAAAAAAAAAAAAAAAAAACTACATACATAATGTCGACATAGAACCTCCTCCTTTTTTGGTCAGTCGGTTAAAAAGAGGAACAATTCCACCATACTTTATTTTGTTATATCTCATAGGGATTAGGCAGCGTTTCGACGAAAGCTCCCAGGCTGCTTGATTTTTGCCGACATTTTTAACAGTTATCGTCATATTTCAACTTACACAAAACCTTAACATATTATACACCTAAACCTTCCCCATGAATCACTATCTGTTGGTGAATACCGCATGAAAATCCGTTCAGGTTTTGAGTTTATCGCGAACAGACAGACAGACATGCGGCGAGGAACTTTATTTACCACTTACGATGATTTTTACCGCAATGAACATATAAGTAAAACGTTGTTTTCTAATTGCCATTGTACTAATTTCAAATTTAAGTAATTTGTAATTAGTATTATTTGATCACAAATTGTTGAATCGATTTCTAACTTATTCATGAACGTTAATGGATAGGGTACGTCTGTTTTCAATATTTAAAACAAAAAGGAGTTAGTATAGATTAAGTAAACTTTAACAGCTAAAACAGAAGAAGCGGCCGCTTCAAAGGGATATAAATACTCGGCGGCGCCCGGTCCGCGACAACGTACGGAACTCTTCATCTTGACAGCCAATCTTTCAGTAAGATAGACGATGTAATAGGTGCAGGCTGAGTTCCTATCTACCTATAACTTAGGACCATTATCAACAAGTCCTGATATTTCTAAAAACGGTTATAACTTGGAAAGAATAATAGCCGCAATGTTTTATTGGGGGACATTAAGATTGCATTCGTCTCAATAAGTTATCGGATCTCGAATTTGTAGGACCATTGGGTTTCTAAAAATACTGGTAATGTAGCAATGTACCTACTGTAATGTTATAAAAAGAAAAAAAAACTTAACGTCATGTTAATACGTATAACTTTGTTTTAGAATAAAAATACACCAATAATATATAAAAAAAAATACAAAAAGGAAAATCATATTATTAAAAAACTTTTTAACAAAAAAACAAACCGACTTCCAAAAAAACACTGCAAAACGAAAAATAACTTTCTTTTCCGAAGTCGGTGTCTTTGGTTTCCGTGTTTCGACGCCGACTTCGGAAAAGAAAGTTATTTTTCGTATTGCAGTGTTTTTTTTGGAAGTCGGTTTGCTTTTTTGTTAAAAAGTTGTTTATTTATCTCTTTTTAGTTTTGATAGGTACCTCCAATTGCCATAAAATTCATATATAGCCAAAGAACGATGACACGATCTCATGACGATTCCATGAGTTAACGAAAACGTATTAATTATTTTAAATAACTCGTAAGATAAAAACTTAGGATTGACATATTGGCAAGGTTTGAAGGAAAGCTGAATACACGTGCCTATCCTCAACGAAAATGCAACCGTTTACATTCTGGCTTAAGCATCCAGGTGGTAACGAATCCTTAACGTCGACGTCGTAAAGCTAAGGTTTCATCCATGAAATTTTGAAAGTAGAATCTAAGATATAAATACTAGGATAATTCTAACATCAAAATTAATATAAATATATGATACTTCAGACACTTGTGGTAGATCCGCGCAGTAATAGCGCTCCAAAACTGAATTAAGAGCCAAGATCTCGTAGCAAAACACAGGCCGTAAAAAATATACAGAACCCGTTGTAAAATGTACAGAATCACGAAAACTGCTGGCACACGAGGGATCATTCACTTTGTCCGGGGGTGAAGCCAGAGTCGGCTTCCATCAACTGATACTTGTAAAAAAGAAACGACTAATCAAAATCACACTACAAAAAGAGTCTTGAGATATCAGATAAAGCGAAACTCAAAAGAAAAATTAGAAAGAAACGACAATACATAGGTACCAGTTTTCATTATATAGCCCTTAGCTGATGACCAGTCTATTTGAAACGAGAGACCGAACTTAACCCAGAGATACCGGTGAAGACTAGAGCGTGTCTGAATCTGAACATCTTCCTCACAATTTCAAATAAAATCGACACTTTCAACAGCTGTGTTATAAAAATACCAATAATTTGGATAAAGATTTGCGTGTATCCCCGAATCCCGACAGTCCCACTGCCGTCGTTCCAATGGTGGGACGATCGGGAATTCGCTATTTATTTTCCCGATCATCCCACTGACTATGTTGACGACATATTATTATAATTTTTTTACACGTCTGCAAAAAAAAAAACACTCACACAATGGCTGAAAAACAAAAGTTACGAAGAAATCGAGTCAATCCTACATACGATCGATCACATAATTCGAGAGACAGTTATATTGACACAAACACACATATACACCCACATACTCACTCTCACATACACAACCCGTGAGCACACTAAATTTTGTTAATTTAATTTTGGTATTATTTTTAATTTTGATCGTAATTTTGATTTGAATTTGAATTTAATTTTGATTTGATTTTAATTTTACTATTGTTTTTATGTTGGAATACCAAAATACCAATCAATAGATTGTGATTTGAATTGTAATTGAGCTTATTGTTTAAATTTCTCACTTCTATATTGTTAATGTAAACAAGAAGAACGGCAGTACCTAATACAAGCAATTTTTTGCATAAAAGGTACTTCCTATCATTATATTATTATTTATATAAGTTGTAGTAAAATAAAAGTTCTTTTTTGGAATTCTCTTTAAATTATTTCATGCAGTTTTATCTCTCCGGACTCGTAGTTAGTGAGTATTTACCATGATTCCAGCTCCTGAAATACTTTCTCATGATTTTGAACTCCTGGTACCTACTCTTTTTGTCTCTAGCGCTTATGATTCTAGGCCCGCTAATACTTTTTCATGATTCTGGCCTCCGAAGATTTGTATAAAATTGTATGCAAAATTTTTTATAGAATGACATTCTGTCAGAAAAAAATTTACTTGTCAAACAAGCAAAAATTTTAATAAAAACAGTAACCCGACAACGGATTTTTGCCCTGTTACCCGGGCCGATTACGAAACGATTGATACCATATTCATCATATAGTTTAGGCGCTACGGAGGAACATATGTAAATAAAATCATAACTATTATATATTAAATCATAACCCTTCCTTTTTGCTTCACCGTAGTCGGATAAAAAGGCTGAACCGACAAGTCATATAGCATACTTAAGCTTCACAACCTACTACCTAACTATCCTTACAACATCAATTTTGAATTTTGTACCTATATACATATATTATAATATGTACTTCTTACGATGTTGTATGTCATTACAAAAAGTCAACTTTGATTTGTTACAAATTATCATACATCCTTGAAGTTTTTTCTTGTCAATAGCCCAAACAATCTATACCTTGTGCGGCCCATTGCGACCTTCAGGTAAGCTTTGATAGGGAACTGCGCAGGATCAAAGATTGTGACATTTATCCTATAAGTTTTAATACTATATGATATTTCAATGGAAGTCAGGTCTTAATTTCCTACAGCTCTCTTGCGAATATTAAAATGATCATTTCCAGAATAACCAACTTGTGCTTTCTAAAACAATTTCCAGTTTTAAATGGAACCTATATTTTTTTTTACATAGAGTTCTACTTAGTTGGATCTACAACGTCCAGCGGACATAATGTTCGGATAAGAATATTTATCTGTAGAGTAATATTCTCGATGGTCCGGGTGGGCGTTGAGAACGTGGATATTTCGGGCCATTATCACGCGCCCACGCTTTGCTATTGGCAGAAAAATGTTACAAAAATACATCGTCGCAATTTACAGTCAGTCGTATGCGGGGTCAGCTACTGACATTGATACCATCTTTGACTGTAACTGCGGCTGAGTTAGGGGACTCATTTCTGTCAATATTATGCAGATGATCCTTTTAATTAGAACGTGTTGTAAGTTTTTCCCCTTCATTCTTAAATGAAACCAAATGTCGTAGATCTTGTTTTAACTTTGAGTGTTATCTGTATTCCTTATCATTATTACTGAGAACCGAGAGACAGACGTAATGGAAGATATGTGTTCCAGAGCAGTGCGTTCTCTAGCCCGTTTCCGGTGGTTGTTTACAAAAAATATAATATAAACTCTTGTCCAAAGCGGCTATACGAACCGGCCGGCCGAGATACTTGCTACGATTAAAAATCGTTACAACTTCCGTTCGGGTCCGAGACGCGGAGCGGAGCTCCAGATAAAAAAGATAAATAAGAAAAATAACTTAAAGATCGATACGGTGGAACGGCGCTACCTGTTTTTTCACTGTGCTTAGCTTGCGGCCATCGTTCTTCTCTTGTACGTATAATCCACAAAGGCGCGGATCCAGGATTTCACTCATGGTGGGACAAAAATCTTTCTGTAGGAAGGGAGGGGGAGGGTCATTGGCAGTTCCTGCATTTTCAATCGCATAAGTAACCTCCTTAGTTTGGTTTGCCAGTAGCATTTTGGATGCAATCAAACTTTGAAAATGCTTATAGACAAGAGCGAACGAAGCGAAGTCGAAAATTTTAGGACTAGACAAAAATAGTTCAGGTTTTAACCATTTTTACAGAAACAAGTTTAACTTGATTTTCTGTTGATCATTCATACCGAAGTACGTATTAATGCCATTATTACCATAAATGTTTTAAATGCAATGGATGAGCGAGCGTAGCGAGCTCCAAAATTTTACATTGCCTTGAGTAGATTAAGAATCTATTTTTTAACCGGTCACACCTTTATATAAGTTATGGGGGAAAGAGCAATCGCGAAGAATAGTAGTGCTTGTAAAAAGCCATGGCCTTATTTATGGCCATAGGGCAAATATGACCAACTAAGTGCTCCGAGTGTAGAAAATCCTCACAATTTGCCGACGATCAAGACCTATTTATTTACCATAAACTCAAGAATTTGGCACTTCCAAGGATGATCACGACAATTGATCAATACCTAAGTAATTACCCACAAATGAAAAAATATATTTTATTTTACAGTTTCAGGAAAAATTAAAGCCAAGCAATTTAACACAAATGAGAGTAATACAAATAAGGCCAATAAAAAGTTTTCAGAGCTAGTATTAAGTTATCTTTGTGTTTAATTTGGAGTTTCAGACTCAGTTTGGTCGAGGCCTGTGTCCGCGCCTGAATCCACAACCGTCAACTAACTATCTACAACACAGTATGAGTAACCGTTTCTTAAAATCATTTCGTGAATAAGTGTGGTAAAATTTTGGAGAACAGTCTTCTTATACCAACTGTGTATGTTAGGGTGATGATTTTTTTGAGTTCTACAATCAATTATGAGACGCGAATTGCTAATGAGCTGCGCAAGTCTTTTTGCTTTCTCTATGTTAATGCATAGCTAAGACTTTTTTGGAAAATCCTACTTCTATCTATGTATGTTACCGACTTAGCTTTAGAAAATCCGTAATATTTGTATTAACCTATCTTTATGCACCCGGATCCCGGTTTGTTTAAAAGGATAAATCCGAAATATAAGTAGAGTATAGTAGTAGTTGAGTCATTGCTTTTCATTATCAAGGTAGACCCAATAAAGAAAAACAAAAGCCAAGTTTAGCAAGAAACTTAATTAAGTATGTATATACAATATCAACATTCGTTGCGGAACTCTAATAAAACGATCGATTCCTTAGAAGATTTATAATACTAAATAATAGCGCCGTCTGAGTGAATTAGCATCACATGATGTCACGTATCCGGCTGCATCCATAAGAGGGGCCATAAATCGAACGGGTTAGATGTTTTACTTCAGTGCAACCGGTAATGGAAGATATCAGATTAATAAAAGATGTCGATGAGACCAGGCAAGATGCACAGCAATTTCACGAGTGCTGCGCCATGATAATTAAGTGTTCGAATGGTGTGCCGTGGTGTGCGTGGGCTCGGCGCTGAGTCGATACGGCGCGGAGCAGGCATATCAAGTCTGGTAACTATGCGGCGTAACTCCGGTAGCGGCGCAACAGGTCTGTGGCGGGACGCGGGCGCGGGCGCGGGGCTGTAGGAAATCCTTCGCGCATGCACGCACACTTCGCCGCGGCGCGAGTGTGCACCATCCGGTTTTGTTTGCGTGTGAGCAATGTGTACAGACGCCGCGCGCCTGTGTTAAGCTGTATCGAGTCGATCGATCAATGAGCTCGACATCAACTCGGACTCTTGCCTGCATGCAACTCATTGATTAACGCTATGAACGTGGAATTGTTTATTCATTCATGATGAATATTTTATATCAAATGGACGTTTTTCTTATCCGTATTCTTAGTCTTAATTTTTTTCCTCATAACACAAAGCTGCATGTATCTGGCACCGTTTTTCAAGCAAACACTGTACGCAATTTTAGCCACTACTCCGTTGTATTAAAGGCTTCAATAGTGTGTATATTGGGCATTAGTCTAGTTGGAGCATAGTAATTTTCTCACAACCAAAGATATTAAAAATAAATTTATTGGTTGTTAAATCGATTGGTTAAGTTAGTTCTACAGTATGTTGGTTCCTCACTAACGTTAAATTGTCTTTTTCACAGATGCCGATTCTGTGTCCCACGTAATATGTAGGTGAGTAAAGCAATCAGGCAATATCAAACTACATAATGTTTACAATTATTCATAACTTCAAACTAAACTCAATCTAACGTACTTTGCTATGAGCACTGCCGGGATGACACAAAACTAACGAACCGTGCACAAGGATGCGGTAAAATATCTTCAGTAACGCAATTAAAAAGAAACTGACTGTAAAAGATACCACATAGTATCATTTAAACCCGCTATCTTACACAATGCAATAAAGAAAATGGTAAAGTGTGCCATGAAGACTCATTTTGCATTGCAAAACTGCCTAAAATATATAAACCGTGTGTTCTCAATTGAAAATAATATCGATTTAGTGAAATTTTGCAGAAATATCGTCCACTATAGGAACACCCGAATACCGGTTCTGCTACAGTCAGAAACGGTTGTTGCGAAAGGATGACAGAGAGCAAAATCGGGTGGCAACCAATATTGTCATAATCTGTCTTATGCGAGTACGTCGTTGTGATTGTTAAGGACCAGATCCACTGATAAGAAAAACCGCACTCTTTACTTAGTGGCAAAACGCGTCATTAGAAAATGTTTTGATTTTCGACCGTCAGATATAAATGCGCATCATCTTTAAATCTAATTTAACAACTAATGTAAGTACAGGGAAAAAGCTCATTCATGATAAAAGCTTTATAGCGATTTAGATTATGTTCTGAGTAACAACATTTTCAATTTCAAAACAGGAAAACCATGCTCACTTGATTTATTAACTGTTGGGAAACCCCCAAACAACATCAGATTCATTACTGATTGGTGGAGAGACAGGGCGAAGCGAGTAAGGTTTTATAAGTAGAGAATGCCGTGTGCTACTTTGACAAAATAGATCCTCAACCTATTTAGTCAATGTCGCTTTTCTAGAGCAGAGGCCGTAGATAAGTGAGATTTGTAAAATGTCAAAAATGTATGGGATTGCCAAGCGCTATCGAAATATTACGTGCCTTACATTTTGGCATTTCGACAATCGCCATCGCCGATAGAATGATAATTTGTCTAGTTCTAGGCCCATCGGCGCTTGAACTATTGACGACATATTGGTCATTCGATGTAGTCCTTAACAGCACAGGTGTGGGACGCAGAGTAGTGGTGGGCTCGGAATTTGCGGCGACGCTGCTCGACGCCCGGGCGCGGGAGGTGCGTGGGCGCAGGCTGGCCCGTTCGCCCACGGCGCCGCACCTAGCCGCTACGCCGCCATGGTGTAAATCACGACACCTCCATACAGCATCGCCAGTTAACAACACTTACCACCAGCCGCAAGCAGGAGTCAGATAGCATTATTTCTGTTAACGGATTATTGCAAATACAGCAAGTTTTTAATAAATCGCGTGATATTGTAAACTCTATCTTCTCAATCGAATTTTGAGGGCTTTTTTTTGTATTTGAAACCAGCAACCCGCCCCGGCTTCGCCCGTGACAAATTATACACAAAAAAAATCCTCGTTTCTCACTCTATCTATTGGCGAAAGCCGCATGAAAATCCATTCAGTAATTTTTGAGTTTATCGCGTACAGCTACAGACGCGGCGGGGGACTTTATTTTATAATAATGTAGTGATGATCAGTTCACAATATATCGAAAACTAATAATTTCTCAAGATTAATTACAAACTTAATGTCTCTGCAAAAATTCGTTGACATATCCACCAATTGTATAGAGCATTCAATTGGCTACGGACGTCGCCAAATGCCGAGCTCCTTTCATAGCTTCCATATAACAAAATATATGCCAGCAAAAACTGTTTACTCAAAGTTTAAATGCATGGATATCCAATACCAGATTCCTAATACATACTTGTTACAATTAATCAAAAAATTAAAGTATGATATTAAACTTAATACAACGATGATTCAGTTTCGATAACAGTACAAATCTATGCTTTTTAGCCTCAATAAACCCAGGACGAAAAATATGAAACAGTATAAAAGAAAATCGTTATAGTATCACACTAATGTTATAAAGGCGAAAGTTTATGAGCGTGTGTGTGCGTGTGTTTGTATGTTTGTTACTTCTTGTCGCTCAAACGACTGGACGGATCTGGATGAAATTTGGCACAGAGATATAGTCATAGTCAAGAATAGCACATAGGATACTTTTTATCCCGGGTATATGTTCCCTCAGTTTAATTTTCGACTTTCACGCGGGCGAAGCCGTTGGCAGAAGATAGTTAAAGATAATAATTTTCGATATAAAGCTTTTTATCTTCGACGGACTACAAAATTATTGTATTCAATTATTTTCCAAGTAGAAGAAATGTCGTTAAAATGAGTTAAACTGATTTAACCGAGGTGATTGGTAGGTTTAACATGGTTAATAAATTATCTTTAATTGTTTCTTGGAACATTATCTCGACTGTGGGAACGAAACAAAAAGTATTTTCGCAAAATCGCTACTAAGGATCCTGAGATGGCCACACTATTATCAGAGAAATTCCTTCAATTATTAACCTGGAGCCTTAAACGCCCACATTCAGAACATAATGCTCTAAATTATAGGTGAATCCATGCGGGATTGTAAACGTTTCTTAAAGAACATTAAAAATACTATATGAAGAAAAATACAATATAGAAGATACAACACTTATATCTGATAACTTCCGTTGTACCTATTTGATTCATTTTAAGACAGTCATAGTAAAAAGCTTAAACCGGATATAAGTACTAAGCAACCGACATCAATAGAACAAACAAAGGCGACAATATCCTTTACATTTCAAAGAAACCAATGAGCAATGTTAAGCCATTACACGTTACATACTAGTATTTTAATTTTTCAACTTGGATAGATAGGACTGTAGAAATAATGGTACATGTATCCACAGATGGGAGTAATGGAGCAAAACTATTGGGGTCGGAAACGACTTTGTGATCTATTTCGTGAGTCATAAAGTGTAGTATCAAATGACGCAGCGGGGATAGTTAAGGCATATCCAAGGTGGAAAGTGATGTCATTGGCCCTACTGCGTGCTGAGGACGCTCCACTCGCTCTCTGTCACAGCTACTTTTGATTTTCGAGTGAACATTGTCCATTCTGGCCGCGCCGCCGCGCACGTCATTACTTTGGTATTTTCTAATCACGAGATTTAGAATGTCGAAAACTGACTTAAAATTGTCGTAGGCAACAATAAAAAGTGCTATCCTAAATTCACTGTTTAAGGAGAACATATTACAGATACGAAAACACAGGAACAATTTGTTGTAAATGATGAGTGACTCACAACAATTTAGAAGGACGTTGCTATTCCTATGAACTTTGTAAAGGAGAAATTGAAATTAGTAAAACATAATTAGATTCAGCTTACTGCTAAGGAGCTAGACAGAGAAATGAAGATAAACTGGATTACTTAGTTTTTTGCTGTTACTGATCATAAAAGAATGTAAGTGTGTATGTGAAACTGCAAAAAGAATATGTGGGTGAACGAGACGTTTTCAAACGGCTGCAGAGTGCAGACACTTGTTTGGAAGGTGATGTAAAAAGGATTTGTAATTTAAAGGTCGTAAACGTGTTTTCATTTTGGTAGGTCACTGTTAGTTTGGCATGCGGGTCGAGTGAAGTGGTGTGGCTTCCTGCGCTCGATCGCCGGGAGCTGTAATAGTCGTCGCGATGGCAAGCAGCGGAGTGGCACGGAGGGCCGCCGGCCCGGCGGACGACGACGCGGACGGACGGCCTCACGGAAGGTCGACCGCCTCGTCCGCTCCGACCCCCCCTCCTCACACCTCACTTGCACGCCCTCACCCGACCGCTACGTGGAATTTATATAATTGCCTTCAATTAAAACAAGAATACACCGAATACCATCTTTGATACACAAACATAGATGTAGCCATTTTTAATTACTCATACACCGTTTAGTGAAACACTGAACGAATCGCGTTTCATCATCTTAATTACACGGCGACGAATATTCACTACTACACATCCACCGGCGCGGTGCTCGTACGCACAATAACATTTTAGTATCCCATCTGTCAATTGTGTCTGCTATTACAGTCCTTACGCAAAGGCAATAATAATATTATATACAGAAGTTTGATACACGATGTAAATGATCGTTTGCCGTGTGTATTAAATAACCGCATGGGATAGGATCGGCTAAGGTCACCGACGATGAGTGTGCCATGAAATGAATGGACTGAGTCGTGCGCGATACTCGCCCATTCAACGAGATCCTTCATTCTAGCTTTTGTTATTACGTAATAGTCAGATCATATTGGTCAATTAGTTAAAAGAATTGCTGTTAAAATGTTGTTTATCTCTGAGTTGTTATGTAAGCACAGTACGATATACCTATTCGCAGTCATCGCATGCCAGAAAATAATTACAAATTATACTATACGTACTTATTGAGTATCTGGGATGCACTACGCGGGTATACCTTGAGATATTGTCCCTACGCTTCGCAAGTACACATTATAGGTGAATGCGTTTATTTTTATGAGATATAAATTAAAACCAACTCATTAGGACCCCTTACCCACGCATATGGAGTGGTTTTTACTTAGTAGACTTATTATCTTATCAAGAGTTATGACAGTATAAGATTGTAAAGAAGAAGATTCGTTTACAAAACACATTGATTTTTAATTTGTAGATTAATAAAACATAATTGAATACATCTGAAATTCAGTTAAAGCATTAAAAATAACTAATTGAGTTCTTCGAAATAGTAGAATTATTGATATTTATTAAAACCTTTAAATAATTGTCAAATATTCCGAAAACGTAAATAATTGACGGAAATTCGCTATGCTCATATTTGTATAGAATTAATTACTAAAGTAGTTTTACATGATCTATCCGATCGAGGATCGAAATTGTTTAGTTAAATTCGACTGCGCTCAAGAAAATATGTTTGAAGCTCGACGACCCGAGTCGAACGGACGCAAAATAATATGCGCGAATCGCACCGACATACATCGGCATTAGTCGCAACGCTCTCATTCACGTTTCTTTTATCTGTGACAAACATCCGGTATTATTTTCAACGCGTCCACGGCGTTAGTACTCCAATATTATCAAACGATTCGACCATACAATACGATAATAATATATTTAGACAAATAACTACTTAAATAAACCGTTTATCAGCTCTTAAACTTGCAAAAGATAACTTTTATGTGCAAAACAATACTATTATGTAACTAGACACGTTATTTCGTAAGTAATATAGGTATATTGGAATGAATAAATAATTACATTAAATTCATTTAAATATTTACACTTATCTGCAAACTACTATCTTTGCAATAATAACTGAAGTTTTTGAACATAAAGAAAACGAGATAAGTCTTTCGACCAGGAAGACCAAAGATGATAAATATATTTGAAAACAATTGACAATGGAGATAACAGTCACAGAATATTGTCGAAGTGTAGAAAATAAACTACGAAAATAATATACGTATGCTAACTAACGCAAAATCCACTAGACTATAAAGCTAACTGCCGGTTTCCCAGCTCAGAATTATCGGGCTGTTAACGTAATCGAGGATTAATCGCCTGTTAATTCTACTTTCAGTTTCTCAACATCCAAGTGTGACAAGTGGTTGACAATTTGTCACATTTGAGTAAAATCTCGAATTAACCACATGTTACAGCAGTTTTGGGTTTCTCAGCACCTTTTTCAATGTTAATCTCTTGTCAACGAGCCTAATTTATAATTGTTGGAAATTGGTCGATTATTCGCGGATTAAAATTAATATTATGACTTTAAAGGCTTATATTACGATAAAAAGATAATAGGGGTCGGCGAAAACTATGGTATGGGTTGAGTTATAAAAAATATGTTTAATAAATCAATTATAGTTGATTACCAAGATCTAAAAAAAAATTAGCATATTACAAACTTTTAAATTAATTACATTATAAAAACTTGACACAATTATAAAAAAATGTTATTTTGTATTTATTTAAATAAATAAAAATAAAACAAACTGTTACTGACCTGGGAATCGAACCTTCCTCACGCTAGTGCGCGTGAGGAAGGTTCGATCCCCAGGTCAGTGTTGACTATACCCTGTACTTTTTTGTTTACTGTTTGTGTTTAACTTGAAGCGGCTGGGGTGGTGACCGCGCCAGGGTAAGCAACACTTACCAAGGTCAGTCTTGGGATGGGTGACCACTTTTTTTTGGATCGCTTGTTTATGGATAGGTGACTCCGCCAGGGTAAGCAACACTAACCAAGGTCAGTCTTTGGATGGGTGAGCACTTTTTTTGGATCGCTTGTTTATGGATAGGTGACTCCGCCAGGGTAAGCAACACTAACCAAGGTCAGTCTTTGGATGGGTGACCACTTTTTTTTGGATCGCATGTTTATGGATAGGTGACTCCGCCAGGGTAAGCAACACTAACCAAGGTCAGTCTTTGGATGGGTGACCATCGCCACAAAATTTTTGATCACCCATCCTAAAGTCACCCCGTTAGGTTAAACAACATCTAACAAGATCACCCATCCAAAAACAAGCGAACCCAACAAAAGTGGTCACCCATCCAAACAGTGACCTTGGTATGTGTTGCTTACCCTGGCAGGGTCACCCATCCAAAAACAAGCGAAACAAAAAAAGTGGTCACCCATCCCAAGACTGACCTTGGTAAGTGTTGCTTACTCTGGCAGGGTCACCCATCCAAAAACAAGCGAACCAAAAAAAAGTGGTCACCCATCCCAAGACTGACCTTGGCAAGTGTTGCTTACCCTGGCGGGGTCAGCCATCCAAAACAAACGAACCAAAAAAAAGCGGTCACCCATCCAAAGAATAACCTTGGTAAGTGTTGCTTAACCTGTGTGGGTGGCGTCACCTATCCAAAAACAAGCAAACCAAAAAAAAAAGTGGTTACCCATCCAAAAATCGACCTTGGTAAGGTTTGCTTAACTTGGCGGCTACACCAACCCAGCCTCTCAAGATAAAATACTATTTAAAGTTACTGATTATGTTATAGTAATGAATGAATACCAGCTAGGGTAGCCAACCGAAATAAATTAATGTCGATTATTAAATGTAACAAGCGATTACGTAATTTCTCGATGATGAAGTGTTGAGAAACTCACTGACAACTGACGGCTGGTTAATTTGTGACAAATTGTCAGCTGATTTGAGATGTGACGTTGACTTCAGAAACTGGCCCTAAGATTAGTCTATCTATTACGAGCACAATAACTTAAAGCATAATTTTTATCTAAAAATCGTCTTTAAATTTTGTACAGACGTCTGAAAGTCATTTTAATTCCTAAAACACGAATGTAGCTCCATAGTTATAAAACAGATGGGACCAATTTAGCTGCATAGGTGCAAGCAATGGCGGATGGAAAGTGCGGGCGGCGGCGAAGGCGGCTTCCGCTTCGAGCCGACTCGCACCGCCTTCGGAATAACAAACGAAACCTGATTTCTATCGACTGGGCCAACGATTACACCGCCTACTCTACCATGAGAACACTTTTATCCATAATGATTCAAGTAACGACTATTATTAGCACGAAATTTGGAAAGAAAATGTACGTGCACCACAGAAAATCAGTATCAATTCGATAACATAACAACGTGTCATGATAATTATGTAGAAGAGGTGTTGAGTTAATGTGCTTACAACCTATAGAAATATAACAAAGGGTAACAGGAGTCATGTACGGTGAAAACTGAATTCTTATTAACCTATTACATTCCGTGAAGTGCGGCCATACAGCGTTCAACTTGGAAGGCAATGATATCGTTTTCACTAACAATGTATACCTATTTAGGCCACCCATTGTCATTGTTCTTCCATGATTGGCATCACTTTTCCTAACTTATGAATTCAATGAGAAGTGCTGCAAATTGATGGAAGAATGGAGTGCACAAACAAAAGAATTATTAAGCCTCGCAAATAATGACAACATAATTTTATTCTATATTTTTATATGGCAAGCAAAGCTGATTTCGACTATTCTGCCAATGTCTAAAGTTAAATGAAAGAACAGGTATATTTTATTAATAATTTAAAAAGAAGGAACTGTAGACACAGGCTAAGTTGCTTGATTGATACATTTGACTCTTGTTGGGTTAGTACAGGACTGAAACAAAAAAAAAATACATATACATACAATATAATTGTTAACAATACACATAAAAAGACGGTAGTTGAAAGTTTGTGAAAGACTCATAATTCATGAGACATCAAAATCATCAACGCCACAAGAAGTTCTGGGGAGGAATAAGTCAGAAGAGATGGGACATTTATTGGGAGACAATCCCACCGCACTATTCCCAAACCACTGCAACTCCTGAAAGCCAGAATCAACAGTGGCGACCACCAGAAAAGCGCCGAGGCAATGAAGCTCGACGAAGTCCCGGTGAACCCCGGACATTTATTGGGAGAGTGATCTTAAGTTTAGAGAGACGACGGTATAAATCCAGTGAGGGGACATTATTTGGACATTCAAAAAATATCCGATCTAAGTTGCCCTCGTCTAATCCGCACTCGCAGAGAGAGGAGTCGCGTATACGGATTTTATAAAGAAAGAAGATAAAATACAACAAAACGTATTTATAATTAAAAACAGCTTTGATTAGTTGAAAAGACATCTCTTACTCACAAAATAAACATTAACAGAACATTAGCTAAACTAAACGGATTGATTGTGTGAAACATTGGCTGAACTAGACGGAAAGATATGAAAGAGAAAATCAGTGATATCGTGACGGTTGACAGGACAGAAAGAAAAAAAGTAAAAAACTATGCTGCACCGTCCCCAGGTTTTCTAATCACGAAAAACTTGTATGTAGATTTTAGAAGCATCAGCACGTGAGTAGCAATGAATATAGGTACTTACTCAAATACCTACAATGAATAAGATTAAGAATAGAATAAAAGCAACAGTAGTTCTATCTGATGCTTACTATACTTAATTCGTTTACAAATAGGCTCTCATGTAGGTCTGGATTCAAAAATCCCATTTGGACATTAAATATGTATTACATTAGAAACATACATTATGAAATGCAAGTCAGAAATAGATCATTTGAAATAGGTATATAAAATGAATTTATGAGTACTATAAATATACACTACAAACTTATTGGCATGGATTGCCACGATTTGAATCGAAATTGGATCTGTGCACAAAATTCAACTTTTCAAAAGTGCCTGTGTCATGGTAACGAAAGAAAAAATGGTAAATTTTGTATTTGACAACTGTTCAGCTGGTCAGACAAATTCTTTGAATCGAGAGTAGACCCTAAGCATTAGGACCAAGCAACACATATGTAACAATAGAATCTGAAGCGAATGTACAGCCTCAGGTAGAGATTTTTTTTCTGTCGGGGTACAGTCATTCTTTCGTCCCATACTCCCATCCATTCACGTCACAGTAACAGCACGTTGTCCTTTTGTTCTAATTTTTGTTATTTAGTCATGTAAATTTTTTCACTAAGAAGTTTTTTGTTTATTCATAATGTTCATTGATTATACCACTGGCGGTAAAAAATTGGGCTAATGAACTTTGCCCGGTAGTCCTATTAGCTATAGTCAATCATAAATATGGTTCTGGGTGCTGCAGAATCTAGCTTAGCTAACGGTGGAAGTGCAGCTTCCAATATTTCACGGTGAATTATGGAGCAGACAAGTCAAACAGTTACTGAACTCTATTCTACGTGATAATGTTGTGGTTTGCGGCAAAAATTTCGAAGAATGGTCGAGATTCAGCGCTAAGAACAAATTTCTAGTCTGAGTGTGGGTCGTTTTACACAATAGTAAGATTTGTAAAATCTAACTACGTGTTAATGGTGATAGGTTGTAATGTGACATCCGTGGCGGTGTGGCGCTGCGTTATCGCATGTCCTTGACACAGAGACGCGGCGTGCACAACGCGCCTTATTGTCGCTGCAACCTTGCGAAAATTACCGCTCGCGATAACAGATGCCGTCGTCGTCGTCGGCGGCGCGTCTCTCGACCACGCGCTTACCAAAATATAGTAGTGAATGGAAACGTTACGTGCCCATGAATTTCAAAACATCGTTAATCTGAAATAGAATGCTAATGATGTTTGCTTCTGTATAAATAAAAATATTGTTGTGCGTATACATAAGGCTTTTACGTAACATTATAAGGCATTTAATGGAATTTGCATGAAATTTGGCTGCGATATTGGAAATGAGGCTCGCAGATTTCTACAACTGAAAGTATGGTGCAGTTGCAAGACGAATGTGGGTGGTATCCCGGTGCTGCGACTCTCGCCGACCGGAAACCCAATTCCCGGATGCGGCTGCGCGGGGGGATCTCGCCGGAAGCTTGGTAAACGAGCACATCCGCTGCCGCCGCCCGCGCCGCAAAATTTGGCACCGCGAGCGCTCGCAGCCCGCTTCCGGCCTCCGCCCCCCGGACCCCTGACGTCGCTCTCGCCCGCGAAAATAGCGGCCAACCGCTCCGTGTACGCGGTTCATTCAGTATGGCCGCCTTCCATTCATAAAAAGGCGAGGCGCGGGCGGCGTGTTGCGCGGCGAAGGGAGGGCGGCCTCTCCCGCCGACCCGCACCCGCGGCCGACGCCAGTGCGGAATGTGCCATCGAACGGAACGGTCGTTTCGTCGGAGCGTAGCCCTAGCGCTCCCGGTTTTCCATTAAAATGTGTATAAGAATAAGTGCAGTGAATCCGCACGAGTTCGGAACGGTTACAAAAAACGCCGTCGTCGAGATTAGGAGTAGAAATCAACGAAGAACTTCAGCGAGGAAGTGAGTAGCGGCCATATTGCAGTGATAACCGCGCGGCGGGCGGACGAGAATCGAGGCCGGTGCGTGGGCCGCCCCCCGCCCGCGCCAGGTGCCGCTCCGGACCGCGCCGGTCTCATGAACCTTCCCGTGGATTTGCGCGGCCGAAATTCGGTGGTTCTGCCGTATTTTTGTGTGTCAGTGAATCTTCCGGCGCGGTTTCGGTGCGGTACGACCACTTGGTCGCTAGGCGACAAGTAGCCTCAGTGTTGTGTGTTGGGCCGCTTGGCCCGAGTGCCCTTGTGTGTGGAGCGATGTGTGTAGGAGACGTGTGACCGTGGAATGTCTGCTTCGTAAGTACATACGGTGTCCTGACGTGGGACTTCTCGCCCACCGATCAAACCGTCTGTTTGTTCGGACACAAAACCCGCGGCGGATTCGAGTAGCTGCTTTTTGCATGTAGATCACGTAGTCATGCGTAGGTAGTAATTACATGGATAGCGAAGAAATCAAGCTAACATGAATGACGAGAGGCGACGCCTCGCTTCGCCGCCTGGCGACCGGCACACGTGCAACGATCAGCGCTCATAGCGAGAACGTTCTCAACAAACGAGTTAATAATAATGCTTTCATTTATTGTATGATTCAAATCTATTTATACGGCGTTTGTAATTTATACTGAACAAAAAACCTAATCGTATAGTACTCACAAAACTACATGAATGTAATAAACGTTTTAGAATCTTCTTAGCCAAAAAAAAGACTATTTAAGTAGGTATTAAAGACAAATAAAGCAGTTAAGCAAGAACCAATAGTAATAATGAATATAACCGCATTATTATAGCAACAGTGAAACGAATTTCGACAGAGAGTTGATAACTGTGAACGCAGATAAAGAATAAATTGTAAACAATGGTCACATAAACTGTTAATATCTTGTAACGAACTCGACAGATAAGAAGTATATTTAGACAAAACAAAATAAGAATATTATTTGTAATGTAACGGCTCGTTTTACGTAAATCTTGTTAGATTATAGCTACAATTAATTGAAATACCTACTTATTATCAGTATCAATGGCACTCGAGAGAATTAAATAGAATCAACTTATGAAATCAACAGAAAGGTCATAACTGCTTACACATTATTTGTATTTGAATGTGAGTAGGCAGTAGCATTACATTCATCAAGATTACAACAATGTACACATGCTCGTTCTTTTTAACGTAAGACACATCTTTGTATTTGTAGTCTTCAATTATTGTACTAACAAACACAAAACTGGCACAACACCTTTCTATTTTTTACATGGAATAATGTTAGACATTTTTCTTTCGTTTTTATACAGTAGTGATGTTTTTTCTACGAATACAAAAGTATGTTGTACTTGAACAAGAACATAATTACTCCGTAACTCATTTCTACAGAATTCAGTTGCATTCCAATGATATAATTCATTTTATTCATGTTTTTCAGAACTTTTTGATACCAGTAGTACCTAGGTACATTTTAGATCAATAAATGATAACTAGATACAGAATCAATTGGTTTTCAACAGTTCTGAATCGGAAATTGTCATATATTGAATCTTTTGTTCAGTTAAAATTGGGGACAACCTGGTTATACTATCGAACTACTGAGAAAGCCGTAAAATAACAAATTGCCATATATAAAATTGACGACATGTCACTTCACAGTAACTAGGATGCTAAATTTACAACGTTTGCTCCTGAATGGTTTTTGGTATTTGAATCTAAAAAGAATATTCCAAATTCTCTGTACCCTGTACTGCGCCAACATTAAAAGAATGAAACCTTTCAAAGAAGAAGTTAAACCTAAATAACAATTTATGTAACAAAACATTTTATAATAAAAGATAGATATAGAGATAGAGATTTTCCAACACTCAAGAGAATATAAGATAACATGTCGATTGAGAACTATTTATATAATGAGAATGAAGTTATCAATAAAGTAAAACACGCATATGTAATTAAAACAACTTAAATAATTAAAAAGGCTTGATGCATAGATTAATCGGTAAGTACGCCAGCTGCCACTGGAAGATCGAAGAAAATATAAAATTAGCTTAATGAATGTTATATTGAATACATTTAAGAGCTAAGCAGGTTAAACCAGTAGTATTTGGTATCTGTCTACTATTTTCTTAAATAAGAGATAAAATACATTTAAATTCGCATTGACCTATGACTGAAATCGATAAGGTGAGAATAAAATAACGCTTAAATATTGTTGACATAAATCACCGTATGCCATTATTAAGAAATAATAAATGTAGCGAAACTTAACTTTCCAAAGTGAATAGTTTCAATGCACAAAATCCTATTGAATGGATGAATTAAATCTCTAAAGAGAAGTCTGTTAGACCAAAACAGTCCTACACTACTGATACCGACTACTTACATGAATTAATTAAAGAAACTACTATGTAGCTACTTACTACTAGGAAAGCTTCAATGTAAATAGTAATGACATGAAAAGTATTAGATAAACATTCTTCATTAGGAATTTAGGATTATAAGACCTTATTAAAAGCCTGTTCAAGAAGTTTCGATTCTAAGACACTAGTTAAGGATGCCAAATAGGTATTCGTTAATACTAAAACGATTTAGGTAAGTAACTACTGAGTTTTGTGTGGTACTTGCACTTTAGTTATCAAACGTTAAATCCGAACCCGTCCTAAAACTAAACAGTAAAAAAGGAGTTAAGTAATAAAAAAACAGCCTTATACCTAGCAGTTTTGAGAGAGCCACCTACGCAGTTTTAATTAACCAGAATCAGAATGTTGCTCAAGACCACAATGCATTTTCGCAATCCAAATGATTGCGAAAATGCATGATATATTCATAATGCAATATAAATTCTGTCTTATGTAGGTACGCAGAATAATTATTAATTATTAACTGTAAAATTTATCATTACATAGTTATTTAATACAGATGAAACAACGGTGTTGATGAAATCTTATGAATACGAATTTAAAAAACGATTTGTTTTTGAGGCGAAGAACTTACATCCAAATGAAGTTAAAGAACAATCTTCTGATTTCGTTCAAAACCATAAAAAGGTATCTCGTGTGATACCTACGTCTCACTTTAAACCGTAAAGATATATCTCGTTTGGTACTAACGATTCAGACACGAAGCAGCCAGGTATTGAATATCAGTTTCAGTCACTGGACTGCAAAGGTTTCACCAGATTTGACGTAATGAATGTGGATGAAAGCGAGTATTATCTAGTAATTTATTCTAGTTTTATGTTTAGTGTTGTGATCTCTAATTTAATTTGAATGTGTGTTCGCTCTGCAGGTGGGGACGATGAGGGAACAGGAAGGCGACGGCCCGGAGAGCCGTTAGCCGTACTCGATGGATGAGTATGGCGGGCCGGCGGCGCCGCCCCGGCCGCCCAAGCCGGCGGCGCGCGTCCACAGGCCGACGGGCGCGCGCCAGCCCACCGTGTCGTTGCTGCGGCCGCGACCAGAGGCCGAGCGCGAGCGGAACGCCTACGTGGAGGCTCCGCGGCGAGCGCACGCCGCGCCCGCGCCTCCCCACACGGCCGCGCATCAGCCGCTCAAGCCGGTGACGACGCAGCCGGCCGCCGCGGCCGACAAGCGGCGCGCCGGCGCCCTCGCGGCCGATTCTATAGTGTGCGACACCTGCGGCCGCTGCCGCTGCGAGCAGTGCGCACGCCCGCGCCCGCTGCCGTCCCGCTGGCTGTGCGGCTCGTGCTTGTGCAGCGCCGAGGCGTGCGTCGACTACGCGTCGTGCATGTGTTGCGTGAAAGCGCTGTTCTACCACTGCGGGAGCGGCGAGGAGGAGGCGGGCGAGCCGTGCGCGTGCGGGCCGCGGCTGGCGTGCGTGGGCGCGCTGGCGCTGCCGCTGCCGTGCCTGTGGCTGTACTGGCCCCTGCGGGGCTGCGCGGCGGCGGGCGCGGCGATGTACGCGCGCTGCCGCCGCTCTGGCTGCCGCTGCCCCGAGCCCCCTCCGCGGCTCTCCAGTATTATCTAGTCCCGCCGCGCGCCGCCCGCGCCCTCCGAAGCGCCGAGTCGAGCGGCGCGACCGCGTTGTACAAATATTTATTTGCGAGCGGAGAGCTTCGGACAGCGCGGGGGTGGACTCAGTGATTGCTGTGCCTGGTGCGAGTGGTGTGTGGTGCCGCGGGGCCGGCGTCGGACGAGCGCCCCGCGACACTGAGTGAATCGTCTACGAGTACCTTGTAAATATAGTCGTATAGTGTGAATGTACGTGAACGTGTCGCCCGAACGTCGAAAGTCTCAAATTTTCTTGAGACCGTAACGTGTCATAAGAAAACGTTAACGTTAGTATTTTGGATTCCACAAAAATCCAGAGAAGATTAAGAAATGAGATATAAAACATACTTATTAAGATGTAGATAATTTACCATTTATTTATTAACTGAATTTGTATTTATTTGTAAATAAAACGACAACATTATATTATAAATACGAATGTTTACTACATTATGTTTGTTTTTTTCTAACCCTTGGGTATTCTTGAATAAGAAAACAGATTACTGTGGCTGTATAGCCACAGTAATCTGTTTTAATACTGTGCTAAAACATATACAGAATATGGTACTTACTTATATGATACAGGTCAATGTGACTATCACTGTAGGCGGGAACCAACATCAAAACACAAAACTGTACTGGCCACACTTTTATCTTGATAAGATCTTTTTTCATGATTCATGAACATTATTGAAACGAAATTAACATTTATGTAAATAACTTTTTAATACTTTGAGTTAGCAGCACTGAATTTGCATGTCGACTAGATACTACTTGCAGACACAAAAAAAATATAATAGATTAGATAGAGTTAGCAATATCTAAATAGCTATATAGTACTATATGTTTACTCTGGCCGCTCCTATAAGAGACCACTAAGTCGACTCATTTTTTATTTGTATAGTAAAAATTGTTTCATGCTTATTATGATGTAAGTTAATAGGAGTTACCATGAAACTTTGGAACTTTTTACTATTGTTAACAATCTATTTTACAAACTATTCCATTATTATTTTGTTCAAATAATTATTTGTATCTTTTGTTTGACATTTTACTTTAATAGATCTATGTATTGTATGTTATGTGCTTTCTAGCCTAGTTTTGGTCTTCAATAGGAACGGCCCAAGTACAAACAATCCGGCTTAAATAAATAAGTATAAAATTTAAGCAGGTAAGTAGCAACACTGCAATATTTTCTGCAGTATCAAGCACTAGGTACCAGCTAAGTACTCAATGAATACCTATAACTTCAAGCAATAAATTGATAAATAATTAGTAAACAATCCTCTAGGGTAGCCGTCCTTAATTAGTAGTGAGTACTCTCGCTCATTTTGCCCTTACAACACGGTATTTGTTTTTGATTTCCTTGTGAAATTAGAACACATCACAAATATCATGTTTCTAAAGATAATCACAAAAATGAAAAACTTAATCTGACCAAAACAATACTTTTCACTGTTTTCACAAAAGTTTAAAATTTATTAGGTAGTTCAAATCAAAATTTTAAAATGACGGTCCTTCAAGATTGTCAAGATGTCAAAAATAGTCTATGGTAGTGGTTTATTTTTTTGTTACCATACCGAAGAATCTGTCCTAATGGAATTAGTCTAAAAACAAAATTATAATTCTAATGCCCATTTGGCAGCGTTACAAAAATGTATAGAATTTATTTTTAATCTGTCAAGTGTCAATTAGCAGACACAATAGAAATTACCATTGTTTTAATCCGATTCGGCACGATGGACGCTCAAAGGGATTTTACATTATAAAATCTCAAGAAATTCGACACATAATAGAAAAAAAAATAACATATTGGGCAAACTACGACCGTTGAGTCAAAAATTGTTACAATGTCATAATTTTCATCTAGAGTCTGTCAACTGTCAAGCGAGCCGTGTCCCATGAAACAGGCGGCAAATTCAAAAATCTCACAGGTGTCAAAACTGTTAAAGTACGCTGAAAAATTGTTTGATAGGTACTTGATTTTTTATTTCATTCAAATTGAAATATATCTGTTTTGAAAAAAACATTCATTCTGTCAAACAAGTTTTCAGCTTACTATAACAATGTTGACACCTAAAAGATTTTTGAATTTGCCGCCTTTTTCATGGGACACGACTCGCTTTACAGAATCTTTAAGCAAAATTGAAAATAGATGTTTACGATGATAATAGCATGAGAATGGAATTTCTTCACGCAAAGGCGTTCGCTTGGAAGGAAGTAGCAACGGCTCGACGCGTCATCGGCGGCGGTGCCGCGTCGCGCCCGTTTCCTTTTACCATCACCATCCGGGATGTTCGGAGCACGCCTCCTGTTACTCTCTTCCTTCTTCCCTCACGTACGCAAGTAATAAAATACTGTCATGCGCCTTTTGTATCACAGACATTGATAGGTTCTACTTTGTGAATAATAATTATTTATGGCTTCGATGAAATAAAAAGCTTGAACGAGTATAGTTTGTGACAGGAATAAAGTGCGAAATAGTGTGGTCGGTTATCTGATCTGTGGAACATCAAAGAAGCGGAAGCTCAGGCAAAAGAGTAGGCTGATGAATTATCAGTTCAATGAGGGCTTCCGTTTTTGTGCCCAACACTTGGCGCCACTGGCGAGTAAGGTCCATACAATATATTTATAGAATATCTGTTAAACGTTGTTATAGTTGCCGTAGTTTTTTTTTTGGCCAGCCCTTTTTTTGAAAAAAAGGAGGATAACATTTTCTGAAAAATAAAGGTCTATTAAAGTAGTGGTTGGTAATACCCGTACCCGTACCTATCTTAATCTGTTTTTTTTTATTTTTATGTATTATTTTTATGTTTTTAACAATTTTGGTACTCTGAGGTCCTGTTCCTTTGAAAGGCGTGCTTAGGACCGAAGCCAATTCGCAGAGACCTTGTTAGACATTTATCATGTGACGCCAACCGACGATTATCCCTCTATGCACTAGGTACGTAAGTGGACCCAAGCACCATCCCCGGTTGGTGCAGGACTATTCTTAAATATGGAGACAAATATATTGGGGTATGGGTTTGGAAGGTTCAGTGGATCGATTGCCTAAAACTATAGAATTACTATTGGCCCCGCCTGACCACTGTTGAACTACACAGCTTTAAAATGGCAGGGTGTGACATTCACACTCAGTTAATGGACCCCTTAAACGGTCGCTAGCACTTGAGTGACGTAGCGCCAATGGAGCAACATCAGAGTTACTTGAGGAGTGGAGAGATATACCACGGCTATCAGGACAATCCCAGCAGTACGGTCAAGATCCCTACCAGCATCTTACTGGGTTAACTTCAATAGTATTATTATTTTTATCTTATTTGGAAAATATTCACAATAATAAATAAACTCGCGCTAAAAGCCAAATAATATGACATTTTGAAGACCTCACTCTACACCAGCGCCCCCAGCGGCAAATTCAATTGCTTGACTTGTGGGCCTTGTGGCCCTAGAAGTTAAACTATACATAGAAGTGCATCTACTCTCTTCACTACACGTTAAAATATATAAACTTATCAAAAAATAAAAAACAAGCAGCAAAGTGCATTATTTTGTACATAGAGTTACTACAAATATTTACTAGTTTTACAACTTTACTCTACAATATAATAGCTTCCACTACAATAATATTATCCCCGCATGGCCTGGATTGTTCCCCGCTGTAAATTTATCACGTAACTAGTGCGTACAGCCACTGTTAGTTCGTTTTAAATTGGAACAACAGATGTTGACAGGCTGTCGACAAAGTTGTTTGATGGCTGGATGAGGCCTGGCAATGTGATTATTAAAGGATATTATTGGTTATTGGGCTAAATTGTAAAAGGAATTATGTAGATAATTTAATTATTTTTAATCCAAAGGGACCCAATTTTTTTTTATCGTTGGTTATACTGTCGAAATAAATTGTCATCTTGTTCTTTTTAGGGTTCCGTACCCAAAGGGTAAAAACGGGACCCTATTACTAAGACTCCGCGGTCCGTCTGTCTGTCTGTCTGTCATCAGGCTGTATCTCATGAACCGTGATAGCTAGACAGTTGAAATTTTCACAGATGATGTATTTCTGTTGCCGCTATAATAACAAATAATAAAAACAGAATAAAATAAATATTTAAGTGGGGCTCCCATACAATAAACGTGATTTTATTGCCGTTTTATTGCGATAATGGTACGCGGAACCCTTCATGCGCGAGTTCGACTCGCACTTGGCCGGTTTGTCTTTTAAATTTTACCCTATAAATAATCTGAACAAAAAGTGACTACTATATTTATATACAGGACGGACCTGTTTGATCCAGATAAACTGGTAATGGTACGGAACCCTTCATGCGCGAGTTCGACTCGCACTTGGCCGGTTTTTCTTTTAAATTTTACCTTATAAATAATCTGAACAAAAAGTGACTACTATATTTATATAGTGGACGGACCTGTTTGATCCAGATAAACTAGGGTTTTTTTTTTTTAATATCATGAAATGTGTCGGGCTTCGGCGGAGTCGGTCGGTTGACCTCTGCTACGGAGGAGATGGATCATCCGCGCCATTGTCAGGTTGATTTGTGACCACGGCTGCCATTTGTGGTACATTCTGATTTGATGTACTCCTACACTTTGTACAAGACTATCGTTATTTCACTGTCAAATCTCGCCAGTTATCGAGCGCATTCCTTGACCTGTGCCCTGAGATGCATCATGCACTGCCAGTTTGATTTCTTCGATGTTCTCTTTGTATTGTTAGGGGTCTTATTCATATCGTAAGGTTCAGTAACTTCGTTTCCTTTGCAAATTATTGTGGTCCTTATAATGTTTTCATTACCTCTTGGCTGTGGTGCCTACACGTTCAACATTCTAGTAGCTAGCTACAACCGGCTATTTCTAAAGCGAGTTTATTAAAACTACGACTGGTGTGCCTTCATAAGAATCCCTTATAAAGAATATAATGGGCCGAACCTGACAGCTTTCGATCATTGGCTGAACATTCCGATCCAGTGACACACGCTATTGTGTTTTCTAACATTAAAATATTCCTTATAAACGACAGGTTTAGAAATTAACAATTGAAATGTTTATACTCGTATGTGTGAGATTATCAAACAATGAAGTATACCTACGTACTTGTGAATGTAGCAACATCGATTATAATCAATTGCTTTTTAGATTCCTATTATCATCAACGCATTGTGGATCCATATTTTTTACCATTCAGGTCTTCTGTCTGGTATTATTTTCATACTTAGGTACCAATACCTTGACAATTTAGCAATTATTGCATTCTTTACAACATCAATTTCTTTACACTTTGTAAAAAAATGGATTGAGTCTGGTAGTATTATATTATCTGTGGTCTGGTTAAAAACCCGGACATATACCTATTTAGGGTCGTGGCAAAATTCACAAAATAAGAAAAATGAAAGAAGAAATAAAGTCCAGTACGGGGACAGAAATTAAAGGTCATTTAAAAATACATTGCCGATCTTAGTATGAACCTATAAATATAATGGGTTACTATAATAATGTCCAAAAAATAAAAAGGATCAATAATTAAAATTACCATAAATAAAAATGACCAAAAATAAAAAAAGAAGAAATACAAAAATGACAAAAAATAAAAATGCCCAAATCATTAAACGTCCTACCTATTTTGAAGTCAGGATCTGTCATTCCAAAGAAAACCTCTGTTAGTAGGTATTGATAGCCCATATAGGATGTTTGAGGTCTTAAACCAAAATGAATAAGTAGCCAATAAGAAAAGGGGGCAAGATGTTTGGCGATTGTTTGTACGCATAGTTGCAGTGAGTCGGTCGCAAGCGTAGCCGATAAAGTGGCAGGTCATCGCGCAGGAAGCCGCGGCGCTTCAAACAGGCCACATTCTGCCCAACGAACAGATAACAACTGTTGGGTAATCACTAACAACCACCGACAGTTGCTAACCTATCTCGTCATAGAAATTAGACTACAAAAATTAAAAGATAATTGGAGACAGCAGCATAGTGTCATTTTTACGAGCGTCTGTCTCGATGTTACATTACAAATTATGTCACGTAAAATTTATTAGACACCCAATCTTATTTTTCCTTGTTTACGAAGTTCGACGACTGCGTAAAGATAAGATTCGTACACTCTGACGAATTTTAACAACTGTTCTTATGAATAAGACAATGAGCGGTCGATTATAGCCCTGTCATTCATAGTGCAAGCTTCGGGCAGACTATAAAATATTCCCTACTGATTTAATGAATTCGAAGGGACTTTATTCTTTCCCCATTTAAGATTCCTGACGTCAAGCGGGCACATAAACAGTGTCTGCACAACGAAACCATAAATCGATTCATTCATATACGACGTTTCGCTTCATCAATCAATCGTCTATAAATAAAAGATTCAGAAGGAAGCGGCTTCCACTTCGAATTCTGACGTCAGTTACAATGGATGAGATGTTTTTTATTCGTCACATAAGAATATTATATCTACCTGGCTTAATAAATTTATATAAAAATAAACAAGTAGAACTGTATCTAACTCACGCAAGTTGCTCTCAGGCAGGAGATATTGTCCAGATTCTGGATTATCAGATTCTAGATCGAGCTTACAAAGTCAAAGAAGGTATAAGATAAATTCAATAATTGGAACTTCTTAAGTAGTTTAATTTGTTCACCAAAAATATTATTATCAAAATCCCTGGCTTGAGGAAAATTATTCAAGAAAGCCGTAGAAAAGATAGCTTATTTTTGGTCGCCTTCACTAACTGCTCATAAGAATGTCAGCTGTAAGATAAAATACGAAATCAAGCAAACGAAGTCGCGGGCGGAGTCCTAGTTACAAATAATTGAAATAATTATTTAAATCAAAACATTCTACCAATGTAGCTTACTTAACTTATAGTGGGTCATCGATAAAACTAACCAAGCTTAGCGCAAGGACAGGGAATGTGATATCATTTTGTCTCAGGTAAAAATCTTCATTCTTAATAATATTTTTGCGTTAAATAAGTGATATCATAGAAAACACGAGCCATAAATTTCACTTTCAGAGTTTATTACCTATCACAATTGTTATTAGTGTGAGTAGGCAGCTGAGTCGCGTCGACGCCACGCCATTCATTTTATCAAGTCCGACATACGTGTCGCTCTATAAACACTAAACAACAAAATGATCTTTAATATTCTCGAAATACTTTCATTACGTAATTAATTATATAGCATAGCTTTCATACTACGCGTTTATAAATTTCATTCTGACGTGTAACATACTAAAATATTGTGCTCAATTCTAATATATGAGCTAAGTTATAAATCAGTCAATGAACGAAAAATTCGATAAATCTGTAGTATTTTACAACCGACTATCAATCATGAACTGATAATTTACTGACGAATACCTATTTAATCAAATTTGGAACACGAGACAAAATTTTAAAAATGTTGTCCTATGGTTGGTATAATATTGAGATTTTAGTGCCGCGCCGCGGTCGTAGCGAGTGGGCAGCGAGTTATCATGTGCAAGAGTCGGACGATATCTCGTACAAATTGGCGACGTTGCAAACTACGGTCATCGGGTCATGCGTCGGCACAGTGTAGATAAAAAATCGTCCTCAATGTAGGCGTCGTCGGCATCGTAACTACTGGCACTGTCTAGAAGATAGTGGTCAAGCGCGAGCATTCATAAAAAAAAAACTAGTCTGTAGTGGAGCTGACTGCTCTCACCCATTCATATCAGAGTACCTACCTCGATTGTTTTGATGTCGGTAACGCCCTTACTGTGGGCATTTGTTTACGTTATAATGGAATTGTTTTTAGGATGATAATAACAGTAATTAAGTACCCACAAGAAATAACAAAATGTAAGTAATCAAAATAATATGGTGTGAAATGTTAAGGACACCTTTGTAGATTTTGATAAGGCTTTCGACTCCATCGAACTCTAGTTTTTCACGTTGTTAAATCAATATCCCTAGTTTAGTTTCTCTTCATTTAGGACTCGGACTTGGCTTGCATGTCTAGTTGCAACGCGTTTTCAAAATAATTTATCACAATCACAATCTAAACTCATTAAGTGAGGGGCGCACTAACTAGTCAGGTTTCTATCACGTTATAACAACAAAAAACAAGACAATACTTGCAATCTATCCTCCTATATTAAATAACAATTTCTAGAGAGACGTAAACACGTCAATTTCAAAATTTACCCTAAAACTACACGATGTGACGTTAAAATCTCCCCGTTAGATTCAAAGGTGGAACCGCAGGCAAAAGCCGATACTAATAAAATACTGATAAAAACTAACATTTTCAACTCTAAAACAAAACCTATCTAGCTAAGTTCTCCTCTAAAAATGGAATATACATTCAGTCAAAAAAGTTTCGGGAATGAATGATTTGTATAGCCAAATTATTTTCTTGTTTTTTTTTTTTTGTTGTTTTCAGATTGGCACAACTGTTTTTTTTTGAGTTTGAGTTACATCCGTTATTTAGGTTATTTTAGATTAAATACAGTGCTGTTTTCAGTTATATCATATCTAGTGCGTATTGCGAATTTCATATTGGACAAAAACATCGAACAAGAAGTTTGTCTTAAATTTTGCATCACCAATGGAATTTCGGGTTCGGAGTCACTGAAAATGTTACAGAAGGCCGATGAATCGACTTTATCAAAAACTTGCTTATGAGTGGTACAAAGCGTTCAAAAGCGGTCGAGATGTGATGTAAGATTTACTTCGCTCTGGTAGGCTATCATCGTCTGCAACTGATGTGAACATCGCAAAAGTAAAGGAAATAGACTGAAAATCCTCATTCAAGTTTGAGAGAGATAGCCGCTGAACTTTCTGAACACGATCACGAGCCGGTCCGTACCATTTTAAATAATCACTTGGGTAAGAAACATGTTGCCGCTCGGCTAGTCCCAAAAGCTCAATCACTGAATTTTCTCCAAAAACTCAATCGCATAAGAGTCGCTGAGGACATGCTAGAACGAGTCAATGCCGACCCAACATTCATGGCGATGGTCAGAATTGTGGAAAGAAAATTCTTGGATTTTGTACCACGATAATGCACAAGGCCATTGTGAACGAATTTTTGACCAAAAACTCATCAAATACTATCGAGCAAGCACCATATTCACCAGATATGGTACCAGCCGACTTCTTTCTTTTTCCTACACTCAAATTACTACTTCGTAGCACCCGTTTTCATTCGGTAGAAGACATAAAGGAGAATTCGCGGCGAGAAATGAACTCGATGCCGGAAAAAAATGTTTAAAAAATTTTGATGATTGGAATTGTTGGCTTACGCCGCAATCATCAAAATTTTACTTACGTTTATCGTTTCTAAAGGAGCATACTTTAAATTTGGATGACTAAGTAACTTCTTGTTTATAATTGATCTTTTCCCGGTACTATCTTGACAGAGCAGTAACATTCGATTTCGAACGAGCGATCTAAAATATTTTGTCTCTCAAATGATATTCTATTTCCAGATCGATAAAATCGAAGGAAAGGCGCAAACTCAAAGGGCAAAGAGAACTCGACGGCGTTAGGAACGCAACTGTCACCCTTTCAATGGAAATGTCTTGGTGCGAACAAGTTTTTGTGTGGGTTGTCTCGTGGGAGCCACCACTTTATCCTATTATGTGTTATAGACGTACGTTCGCTATTTAACTTGTGGTAACTAGTTTTAGCTGAGATTTCAGTTAGATATCTACAGCACTCTATGCTATGTAGGTACCTATCTTCCTTCTCTACATTTCTTCAGTTCGAGGTAAGCAGAGTGAGTCTTTTTTGTTTCTTTTCGTGTGAGGATGTGACCATCTCTGGTGTTAGTGATAATTAAGCCGCCTCTGGGAACCCCACGGGCCTCTGAAAAGTTGAAATTTGCTGTTTGAATTAAAAGTAAATGTATGAACTTCAGTCTGTAACTTCATTCTTTGTATACAATACAACGTGTTTCAAATCTCCTCTGGGCCTCTGAAAAGTTGAAATTTGCTGTTTGAATTAAAAGTAAATGAATAAACTTCTGCAACTTCATTCTTTGTATACAATACAACGTGTTTCAAATCTGCTTCGCTGGGAAAATGATAATAAATAAGATACCTTTACAAACTGATAACAATAAATAATATGTAGGTAGTAAGCGCGTATAAAAGGGGGAGGTGGAAAGGGGCTCATTTGTCATCAAAATTTAGTTTGGTGAATTTTGAGGACCTGAAAACCCTTAATGTAACAAAAAACTGATTAAAGCTTGTGATAAGCTTAATGACAGAAATTTCGCATCTCTTGTAGAAGAAGACAGTTCATTTCTACCTTTATTCTATCCTTTAGAATACTAATTCACACAACTAACACAAGAACAACTTGTAGCATCACGCTTTGAGGCCTACTCTGCATTCGGGGGACAATTACGTCTTAGTTATGGTTATGACGAGCAACGTCCGTTGAATTAACTGGACTGCTTTTTCCATATGCATCGCATTATTTTTTTTGAATCAAAATTTTAATCAGCTAGAATAAACACAATATACATTCGCGAGCTGGAATTACTTCATCGCGCGTTACGCAAATATTTTTTTTTTACAATTTCTATGCAATGAACTATGGATTGTGGTATATCATTTGAAATGTGAATTTGTTAGCTTTCATATGTTGCTTTGTTTGCTTTTTTTATCTTTTTCTTTCTGCGTTATCAAAAAGATTTAAAATTTATTTAATGTTCTACCTAAATTTAGGAAATGATTGCAATAGGTCGAAGTTGTGGACGTCTAAATGAATAGGAAGTACATAATATGAAAAAAAAATTTTTTTTTTTAATTTATTTTATTTACCCCTCAATAGTTTGTGTTACCCTAATTACTGACTGTAAAAAAAAAAAATTTCATTGACCTAATGAGTTTCCTGATAGAATCCTGTGGGATTTCCTGAACATCTTCGACTAAAGCAGTGTTCAGGTCTTCTATCGACGCCGCCATCTTCCGCCTTTTCAGATCGTTCCAAATATGCTCAATCGGATTCAAGTCTGGACCGAGGGCTGGTCAGTCTAGTGTGGGAATCCCGATTTCTTCCAGGTACTGTCTAGTCACTGCAGCGGTGTGGCAGCGGGCATTATCGTGCATTAGCAGGCAATCTTCGATAATAAACCCGGCGTAGGGAAGCACATGGCCTAGTAGAATGTCGTTAATATCTTTTTGCAGTTAGCCCCTCTCCCCGACCTCCACCAGGTACAAATATTACCTCTGTTTTTGCTTAAATTAAAATCCCTGCCCACATCATACAGGCAAGTAGAAAATAGTGGCATACAGGGGTGGGCCCTGTATGCCACTTTTTCCGCAAAACAGCATTGTGCGCTCCCCTGGTCCCTTATAGACTCTCCGTCGAGACGTCGACGGTCGCTACCATGCAGACTGATGCAGGCGCATCCTGGTTTCCTCCGAGAACAGGACATGGATCCATTGTTCCATATCCCAATCTAAGTGATCGCGAGCAAACTGAAGCCGGGGTTGTCGGTGGGCTCGAGACAATTTGGGTCCCATGACTGGTCTTTTTGGGGTCAACTTCATTTCTTTGAGTCTTCGCCTCACTGTCCACTCGCTGACAGACCTCCCTCCAACTTCTCTGGGCTGCTGCTGGACGTCCACGCCACGCCGGTCAGATGTCGATTTCGGAGAGAAGAAATAACAATAAATCGGTCATCTCTCAAAAGTCTCCAAAATGCATCGCTGTCATCCAGATACTGGTCGCCGGACTAAGTTTCCAGTCACAAGACTGGCTCAGAGAAAGCTGTCGAGCGATAGTACGCTGAGACAACCCTTGCTGAATTAGGATGACGACTTGAGCGGCTTCTTTAGGTGTGTTTTCCATTTTCTTTTAGTTTCAGTGTTGCCAGTTGACGTGAAACATTGGACTGATGACCAATTTTCATAAAAACCCACTTTTTATAGGGTTTCAGGACTACCAAACAATGTGGTGTTTTGTTTTAAAAATTGATGTCTTTAGTTTTTACGTTCCATAACATAAGGTTAATAATCTTTGGTTATGTTATGATATTGAAAGAGGTTGAAAGCTAACAAAATTAACTTTCGTATGATATACCACAATCCATAGTTAATTTTTAGCAACGCGCGATGAAGTGATTCCAGTTTATTGCTTGTGCGAGTGTAATTAGTAGGTAGTTAAGTTAATTTAATTTTTTGACTCACTTTGAGCTTAGGTTACTTTCTGGGAGAATAGTTTCACTTGCTCGCTGAAAGGACCTCAGTTGACGTAAAGTCAAAGTTAGTAGTTAATATTATTATTTAACCGACTTTAAAAACATTTGGCGTTTCTCATGTTGATATTATAAATTGATTTCGATGACTCATTTTTTTTTTAAAGAATTTGTTCCCGAATTGGCCCCATTTTTTGGTGCAGAACTTCGAAGATATACAACGGAAGTCTTCAATAAATGATGGGCAATCGCCCGGGATTGCTGAAATCGCATGTCTGTTTATTGTTTTTACCATTAATTTCATCATAACGTCACGCCGGTACAGGTATGTGTACAGTTCACCGTGGTACACACTCATTTCACCGGTTATGTTCAAGATTCATGGTATTCGGGTAGTCTATTCTGGCATTATAGGTACCTTACCAAAGGCGAGTTGCCTATTAGGTAGAACTAAAAAGTGAAAAATAAAAAACCTTTTTTGCAAAAAAATACTACCGACTTACCACAGACACCGACTTCCAAAAAGAAAGTTATTTTTCACTTTGTAGTGCTTTTATTTGGAAGACGGTAGTATTTTTTTGAAAAAAAAAGGTATTTTTTTATTTTGTAGTGTTTTGTTGTGGAAGTTGGCTTGTTTTTTTTTGTGATTGAACGGTTGTATTTTTTTGTGAAACAGGTTTTTATTTCTTAAAACCATCATAAGTATATTCTTATAAAGTCTTGAATCAAAATTTTATTGTGCCTTCTAGAAATCGACATTAAAACCGCAAAGCTTGATGTAGTTCTGGATTTTTTGTGCGTTGTATGGGCCAGTTTGGATAGTGTATTAATCCAAATGCGCAACTTCGAAAAATCTTGTGCTCGCTGAGTATCTCCTACCACGCGAAATTTTGGGACATTTTCACTTTTGGCTCTAAAACTCATAAACAATGCGTTTTTCGACAAACAAGATTCCGTACGATTTTAAAGTTCATTAAATTTGCAAAAATTTAAGCCTAACTTTTTTTTGTGTCGATTTCTACTGGGCTATATTTCACTTCGTGGACAACTTAGTAGTAATTATGGACACAGAGTTAAATATAACGGTACCTACTCAGTAACGCAATTTCTCCATGATTTGTTCAGAACAACCGGACGCATAACAGTCATAACAACAACGAAATAATTCAAATATGTAATGATACTAATGATTAATACAATATTATAAATTTCACGGTACGGGCAACTTTCACGCGGACCTGTGTTGTCAGTTCCACTCCTGCGCAATAATGTAATGTAGCAACACTGGTAACACCAACGCCATGAAACGTTGAATTAATTATATACTACTAGGTTGAAGAACACAATACGGATCAGTGTGGATTTCTCTACTAAACAATTGTTTGAGTTGACCAATACAAGATGGCCCATGAACTGAAATTGACTTTCTATATATTATAAGTAAATTCTACTCAAATTTTATGTCCAATTTAGATGAGAAAAGCTTCATATTACCTCGTTCTAAGATGACTATCTGGAACTGATGATGGGAGGCATATTGATTGACCCAGCCATCAAAACCATAAGAAGCGGGAACTATTGAATGATTTGCTTTTTAGAGTGAGAGGTGAGGGATGACCACATAACCATAGTCAGTCATTTCAAATTATTATGGTCAGCTATAAGGCGAAAAGTCACCACTGACCTAAGTATCCAGGCTACCATTAGAAATAATATTAAAGAAGCTATAGGCATACACGCTCGGGGTTATCACATATCATATGGAGTAGCTACTGTTCCAATAAGTATAGTTATAATGCATTTATAATATCGTATGAACACAGGAAGAGCTCCGGTTACGACACCGGCACCGCCGCCACCGCGGTGATAATGATAAATACCTAATATGTTATTTTAATAGACACTGCATTCGTTGAGACAAAACATGCAGGTCATGGAAAATATATACTTTTCGGGTTTTTAAAGAAACTGGAAAAACGGACGGTGAGGAAAAACCGCACCTTCAGTGCGGTTTTTCCTCACCGTCCGTTTTTCCTTGTTCTTCCTTGTCTTTCCTTGTCTTTCCTTGTTCTTCTCCATTAAGTATGCTAGTAGTATATTATCTGTGGTATAATTATGAAGTCTGAAGAAAGATATTAATTCAAAGTATTTTTGCGTTTTACGTGTCCGATGATATGTTAGGAATTCTATCATCTCATACTGAAAGGATTTTTCATGAGCTACAAGGACATGTCCTTTTGAGAATCCGATTTCTAACTCTACAAAATATCACAGATCTACACACACTATCACAGATCCTGCTTAGTCCTAATGCCTAATTTACACCCAAATCTACAAAAGATAAAAAATGTTCTGCTGGCCAGAGTCTGCACCAGCACCGTAAGTCGTACTGTCTGTGCTGATGTGCATGATAAAGTATCAGAATGGACACTTGAGGAGGACTTGGTAATCTACTTATGCCAGACCCCATTAGTAGATTGTATTGGGTGTATTGTGTATTGGGTGTTATTCAAAAATTCAGTACTTTCATCCCAGAAACGGTACGACTCTTATATGAATGAACTATGGTTGTGCAATTGGTACAGGTTCCATAAATGAGGATAATAATAAAACATAGGTGGCATGGCCGTTTACGCAAACAGACAAACAAACTACAAACATACCAAATCACTCAATGGAGAAGGAAGCCGACAATTTGACCGTCGGCGTATGAATGTGAGTGCAAGTGTATTCGACATTGTCATTACATGACAATACGCGAGTGTGAATTCCATCGTAATCGGATGTGGCGGTACAAAGCGGACGCACGTCCGTTCTCGTCCGGACGGACACCGGCCCGATGCCGAGATACGGACCGCTCCCGCATCCGGCATCCCGTTTGACAATGTGACCTTTGTTTGCGGAATGGACCGACTTCGGAAATATTATGACGCACGGCCGGTCGTGGTTAAACGTATGCAGATGAATCGGTCGGCGACCTGCCTCAACGGATTCTGAGAGAGATGTTGCGATTTGTTTTGAGAATATTGATGCTTACCTAAATACCTTCCTCTTAACTACAGCTGTATATTGCCCAGACAGTTTACAGGAATCTTCTTCGCTCTTTCAAAGGGATGTTTCAGAAAAAGAACGGCCTCGTTAGCCTTTTAGCATTCTATCAGCGATAACGATATTGTCGAAAACACAAAAAAATATATAATAAATAGGATTGACCAGAGACATAGACAAGCGACATTCCGTCATCGAAAACCTATAGATAGCGATTGAAAAACCGGCCAAATGCGAGTCGGATTCGCGCACCGAGGGTTCCGTACAAACAGCTATATTCACCAAATTAATAAGATAACATTACAGAGTTTTATAAACTATAAAAGCACCGAACATTGCTCTAACGAAAAGATAAACGATATTAAGGATTCAGGGACAAAATTAACTTTGCCGTTGGAAAACAGAACAGTTGTCCCCATACTTAGACATAACTCGCAGTTTACCAAGTGAAAATAAGTTAAAATAATATTTTTATTTAGGTACAAATTTACGGTTTTCAGATTTTTCCCTTTACTTGTGCTCTAACACGTACATACTTTGCTTACCTTCGTCATCTCCTCATCAGTTCTGAAACTAAAATCTCACGTTATATGTAAAGTTTAGTCATTTTCATTCATCTAACCATATCCAGTTTCTAACAAAAATGCTACAATCGATCTCAGTCGTGTTGAAAAACACAAATGTTCGCGTGACGTTCTCCGTTCATTCATAAAGCGGCCTACGCTCCACCCCAACCCCTCCCCTAGCCTTCCAATGATTTGTAGGGGTTACGTAAACTGCTTTAGTTTCGTTAACACATGTAAGTACTTATAGCAAGCTTGCTGCTACAATGACTCATTCAGAACTATTGTTATACAACGACTCGTATAAATGTGAATGTTTATAGATGTTGTGAAAAAACGTTGATTTTGTACCTTGAAACCTTAATGAGGATGTTTTCGTAGTCAAAGTGGCTGTTTATTTAGGTGGCAATAGTGCTAAATTAAAACTGGTTGGTGAATTAAATTCTAATGTCTGTCTATACTTAGATAATATATTAATGAATCTAAAAATAGAACGCAGTTCATCCAAACTTGAACTTAAAGTACACACAAAACAACAAGTTTCTGATAACAAAAACATCCAGAAATCAGACGTTCAGGGATTTCCAAGTTCGCGTCCTGAATATGATTATGCAAATAGCCCTCGATACACAGCGTAATCTCTCCCTCTCAGCCTACGTAGTGAATGGAGGAGTAGTGTGAGGGTCGAGGGTGTGGGGGGCGTCCCCCGGTTCTCTTAGTTAAGACCAAAGCTATGATAATCCGACGCTCTTTCATAATCATGCCCTGAGTGTACCTAACGTAATACCGACTCTGTTTACCCAACTCGTAAGGCAACAGCTAATACATGTTTAATGATCTGTTTGTACCTACTTACTACATTATACATAACATTCAAATAACACCTGTGCATTTCAAATTATATTGAATTTGTTGAAAAACGTTCGCAAAATTGTGTGACGTAATAGAGTCCATTGATTTATGTTTTTCGCGTATTGATTCATAATCTTAGGTACGTTGTGCCGACACGAGAAACTTTTCAATGTCGTGGAATCTTGTACTACGTTGTATTGTCAAAATATTATGTTTTGTTAGAGTTAGTGGTTTGTTACGTAAGCGATTGTGTCGATAAAGTTCCGCTAATAATGTTGTGTCATTAGAACACAAGAGGTACGAGTAGCGACTATAATAACAGTGGTCTGCAATCTAATTAATTCTACGTGTAAGTCTAGAAACAGTTCGTGTTGGCGCAATTGAATCGGCTTGTCGTTAGCCCCTTGTTCGACACAAAAGGATAATCGCAAAGATTAGATCAGACGGAGATGTGCCACACCGTACGCTAAATAGAAATTATAATATTAATAATATAAGAATGCTTACCTATGCTTGGTCTTTCTACAACATGTTAATTTGGGCATTTGCACGTTTTTTGTAACCGACTGCCGAAATTTAAGTTACTTTTCACTTTATACTGTTTATGATTCTCATTTTAAAATCAGCTACTGAGGAGAAGCTGCGACTTAAGAGTTCCATTGAATATCTCCGAAGTTCTTCATCAGATCTTCACCAATGTGGTGGTCAGTTGGTCACTAGTATCACTAGTTAGGGTTTGGAGTTTATAGTAAAACAACCAGATTTATCAGTAAGTAGTCAGCACTGAATGTGTACATCTAGTCAATTAACCCTTGGGATAACTTAATACTGAGACACTGCGTAGAAGTACGTAAACAGTCAAGTGCTTGCCACGTTTAAAAGAGGATAAAATAGAACCAATTGGGGATCATACCCTTTCAAAGCAAAAGATATTTTTTTAAATCGGTCCACATTGACGGAAAAATCGGTGAAAATACATTTAAAAATGAATAGGAGCTCCACCTTTTTTCAAAAGTCATTTAAAAAACAAACAACAGGTACTTTGACTGAACAATGGCAACATCTGCCAGCCATGAAGACAGGAAGAGACCTAGAGGTAGGGACTCCCTTTGCCGCACTTATACTCCCATTTGGTCCGTTGTGCCTGAGAGGGAGAGGAGACCTATATAAAACCACGAATAAAAGTACCTTAGAATATTAAAATACATAATATTTAAGATCATTTGCAGAATATAAACATGAAGGAAGGTAGTCCTAACTTTTCAGATTCCTATCAACAAAAAACTTGCTAGTATCAATTTCTAATACACTGTTGTAAGCGAAACGTTTGACATAATTATATCAATTGAAAAATGAATCTGCAAAAAGATTTCCATTCAGCTGTTGAGAGTCGCATTCAAGAACATCAATGATTTGATTGATTGACCTTATAAGTTAAGTGTTATGGTCGAATGATTGATTGTATTTATAACTCACAAGTACTTTGTTGCCACGCTGAATAACACCATGGCCGGGATATACTTTGGTATTTGTGTACCACAATTGCGACATCATTGTCCTTTATAGTCTGTTATATTTTTATGTTGGATGTTATAGCATCCTTAACAGTAGGTTAAACTTTATCGACCTTACCATACAACGTAACAACAACTCACTGAGCGACTAGTTTGGTAGCTCTAAAAATATAGAGGCCTAAGGTCAAATTATAGTTATTTACAACACCACACACCATTTGGAAGACTGAAAAGTAGTTATTATTCAGAATAAGAACAGGCAAATCGCCGACGCACGCGCTACTGGGCCTCAGATCCGGTCTCTCCGAGAGGCCATGGTTGGGCGCTTGAATCTGTCCTTGAAGGCTGTCTCCGAATGGGGCAATGCTAATCTGGTCAGGTTCAATGCTGCTACGAGTAAGAACCAGGCGTGTCTTTTTTCCGCTAAAAGGAGCCAATTCCACCCGGCTCCTTCTTTCCGAGGTGTGACCGTGCCGATAACGGACCGACTTCAGCTTCTTGGCGTTACGTTGACATCGACCCTCAATTTTAGTCCATTCATTGAGGCAAAAGCTCAGCTGACTGCTAAAAAGTTGAGGATCCTTGAAAAGGTGAGACGGTACTTCACCCCAGAGCAGTTGCTCAAATTGTACCAAGCGCAAGTTAGATCATGCATGGGGTACTGCTCTAATCTCTGGGACGAATCTTCCAAATACCAGCTAGATGCACTCGAGTCGATCGAAAAACGGCTTATCGGCAATGAGATACTAGTCGAGTCTAGGCTCCAGAGCCTTGAATATCGGCGCCGAGTTGCCAGCCTGTCGGTATTTTACCGGTTACATTTCGGGGAGTGTGCGTTGGATTTGCATGAACTGATTCCTCCTAGCCCATTCTATCATCGGACTACAAGACGTACTGCGATGCGTCATGTGTATAGATGGACATCCCACCCATACGCACCAAACGTTTTGGGAATACTTTTATTATACGCACATCAAAAGAGTGGAATTCCCTGCCGGAGTCTGTATTTCCCGATAGCTACAACCTGGGAGTCTTTAAGTCAAGAGTGAATAGGTTTCTTCTAGGCAAGCGTTCTTCATCGTCGACCACATCGTCGCTTACCATCAGGTGAGATAGTGGTCAAGCTAAAGCCTATTACTAATAAAAAATAATAAAACCATTACACTGCTTTGAATGAGCTGGCAGCAAGACTTGTTTGGTGGTTCATCAATTATCATAATTTTATTTGCCATATAAACCATAAAATTTTCACACTACGTAAAGCTACCTAAGTCAAATCCAGACAAACTGAAACGGGACATAAAGGAGTTTTGGACTCTAGAAGAAATCAAGTTTATCAGCAGTAACGTTTGTGAAAAATGCAAATTATTTGAAATTGGCCACGAGACATTTCTGTAGCGCACGTGAATCCCTTATATATTTTGGTCCCTTTGACCAATCATTATTTTTGGTGGAATGACGCTTCTTCTAGTTTCTCTTATCACCTTCAAAATCAATGAAGTGTCGCTTCTGCAGCTCACCTGATCTCGCGGCCACAATACGAGCCTACGCTACTACGTCCGTCTGTCTGCGCTCAAGAGGAGCCGGGAGACGTGGGCGCTGCGTAGGCGGCGTGTAGGCGAATCGGTAGCTACCTATATACTTACTTATAATAAAATGTTTTTCGACGAATATTCGCATTTGGGCAATTATGTGCGACGCGATAGGGCTCTGACGTCATCGCACTTTTAAATATGGAAACGGACGTCGGTTATGAAGAATAATGGGTGAAATCGGGAAATGAGTTTTGTTTGAATTTTGATTCGAACTTCGATGAACATTTAAAAAAAAAGCAATTGACTTCACTCACACTTTAGTGGTGGAAATGATTTAGAGTTTATAGGAAATATCCTAAACAATTTCCTGCACTCGAATAAACCTCGACACAGTCTCCTTCAACGAAATTCAGATGTCAGAACAATTGGAGTCGAGTAAAATGAAGAAAGTTTTCTTACAGGACATTTAGAATACAATGTAGGTAGTGTAACTCTCCGTAAGGGGAGGAGGAGGCTATATGGTGTAAAAATAACTTTAGACAAAGTTTTTTTTATAGATAGAGATTAGAAGGGTTTATATTATTGTAGCCTAGCACGAGCCGTGAGAGATCAAAGGATAAAACGATCAAACACGTGAGTGGATTTTCTTATCGAGGAAATGGTGAATGGCTCATAGTTCTACTAATATCCTAGACTCTGGACTCAAGACCAATACCTACCCAATTGTAATGTTTTGGAAGGTTTCGCACTACCGGTATGCCGCCATACTCTACGTGTTTATATAATACTAGCTGTTGCCCGCGACTTCGACCGCGTCAAACTCGTAAAAAAAATATTATTTTTTTTATATTCCCGCCGGAACTATGAATTTTCTCGTGATCAAACGTAGCCTATGTTACTCGTTATTACATCAGCTATCTACCAGTGAAAGTCCCGTCAAAATCGGTCCAGCCGTTTCGGAGATTACCCTGAACAAACAGACAGACAGATAGACAGACAAATATCTTAAAAATTGCTTATTTGTTGTTAGTATCGTATATACTTTCACGTGCATTCAATAAAACGTTGTTATTTTGATATTACATACAGACACTTCAATTTTATTTATTTGTATAGATGTCTGATTTTATAATAAGTGCGTAGGATTACTTACGAAGTTTTCCTTCCAATTTAGCACATCATGAATAAGATTTGATGCCACCTGGTGGGTTTTTCCATACTTCCACCTTTATGACCGAATCAACAAGAAAAGCAAGAAATCGAACGTTTGAGAGAGCTTTAAAAGAACTTTATTGCTATTGTTCACTAAGTGAAGGGCTTGTTAATTTAGGAAAAGATAATGGCGAAATTCTCATGAATGTCATTGTGATTAACACAATGATATAAGTACCTATTAAGATTTTGCAACAGAGAAAACGAGGGCAGTGACAACTCTTCATACGGACTGCAGGTATCCTACACGTTCCCCTAACGTTTAGGATACTTGCAGTCCGTAAAGGTATGGTAGATAAGCTCTATCCATAACTGTACAAACTCTAACAGGATATTATGATAATGATGAGGGTAGTCTATGTTTATGTAGCCGATGGCCCGATAGTCAATTTCCATTATCAAGTTTGTACTATTTGTCGAGATTTAAAATTCTTCTACGCAACGACATGTTCCCATAAACAACAAGTAGAATACCATACATAGCTAAAAAGCTGTTCAGTGAATCAATTTATGCACTTGCGACAGAAGAAGATTTTCCATTTTCTCGACGTGTCGCTCAATGAAAAATCGTAGTGTGCTGTGGTACGTGGAGCTTCGGCGGTAGTCGGAGTGGGTCGGGAGCGCTCGTGTTAGATCGGCCACGGTCGGGCGCGCTCGGCTGCGCGTGCGTCGCTCTCGGCCCTGCAGGAAACAGGAAGTGGACTAACCGCGGGCTTCCGCTCCCATTCGCGCCGCTCGCCGACCCGCCGGACGCGCACTGTTTCATTCACAACTCTTGTATTTTGTGCCGTTGAAGTAATATTATCTAGTTGCTTGCTAGTAATGTTGTGAGCTTTAAATTACACACCGTGCTATCCGGAAACTTGAGCGTAACACGAGAATGTTTACGAAACTATCGCCGGCTAGACTTACCTACTGACTTATTATTGTAAGTTCATTGTAGTTTTATAATATATTTTATGAGTAAGTAGGTACTTGTAACATGAATGAATGTCCATTAATGTTGAAGTAATCGCTATAATTCATGAATGATGACGGCAGATTCATTGAATGGTTATTGTCGTCACATTTTATAGGATACTAGCTGTTCCCCGCGGCTTCGCTCCCGTGGGCCATCCCACAGGACCCGTTTTCGGGGTTAGCCTAGGTAGCCTAGTAGCCTATGTTACTCAGGAATAACATAGCTTTCTATTGGTGAAAGAATTTTTTAAATCGGTCCAGTAGTTTCGGAGCCTATTCGGTACAAACAAACAAACAAACAAACAAACAAACAAAAAAATCTTTCCTCTTTATAATATTAGTATAGATAGATGGAGATTATGCAAATGCAGTCATTTACCTAAGAATCAGAATGTATACAACACATACCTACAGCATAAAATTTAAGAAACCTTACCTTCACACTACCAGCAATAACACAATAGCTAGCTTGCTATGAAGGGAAGGCTTTTTGACTCTATGGTAGAGTTAAGAAATATGTAGTATGCCTATCTCTGTAGAGTCGCCAGGATATCGCCACGCTTTTGGTAGGGGAATTACGGAAACTGTTATTTAGCGTTGCTGAGTCCTCTCTGGTTTTACCCAAGCAACTTGAATTGGAAGATTCGTTGCTGCTAAAGATGATAGAGAGATTAATCATATTAATATGTACCTGAGCTAAAAATCTGCACTTCATGAACCTCAAACTTACCAGGCATTCGCTGAAAATGTTGAGAAAAAGTTTAAATAACGTACATTGTGGGTGTAAGAACAGGAATGGGACAAATTAAGCCACACGTTAAACAAACAAAGGCTGTATATTTATCGATGCAAGTCCTCTCAATTTAGACAAAATGCATTGAACTCTGTGGTAGCGATAACTACGTAGCCTAGAACAGTGACGCACTTAGTGACGTCAAACTTTAGGCCCAGACGCGATCGATTGGAGTCGACTGTGTCGTCATTGGTGCAATGGTTGCTGGGCGAGAACATAACATGGCTACTTTTACTAAAATATTATTTATTTAGGTATTATTTTAAGAACTTCTGCGTAATAACTGTTGTTTACGCCCTTTATTTACGGTTACGGTTGTCTTGGGGCTCTTTAAATTTGGATGTTTGGTGCGGGACTGCTGGGGCGGCGGCGCCGCAGCGGTGCGTTTGTCGTACTGCCCACGCACGATCGGTTGATTCCGGTTGGTTTCGTGCCAATATGTAATATCTAAGTAATATTATTAAGATAGTTTTTGTACACTGACAGCCCTATGTCTATCTCCTCTCGTTCAGTCCATCCAAAGGTTGTCTGTAAGAGATTGCCCTGTGCGATAAGACCGCCCATTGTACACTTATCTTTAAAAATATTGTCCTGTTACAATTTAAGTGGTGTACAATAAAGTATATAATAAATAAATAAATAAATACCATAAGGGTAAAAACGGGACCCTATTACTTTTTTTTTTTTTTTTTATTGTTTCATATACAGTCTTGAGTACAGTTTCACTTATATATTGTACCATTAAACCTGGATGGGTTTGTGTTGGTACTCACATTCGCCTTATTTATTTATTATTTATTATATGCTTAATATTAGCTAACTATTCACTCATCCCTAAAACCTAACAATCACGCAATTGTTTAAGCCGTAAACATCTATCAGCAAAGGAAAAAAAAAAAGTGTAATTGAGGGTGTGATTGAGGGTATGCGAGTATTTTGTTTGTGACGTTTCATCCGAGCTGTGTAACATTGGGTCACTTATTAGAAAACCGGTTCTAAGCAAAAACATATAGGTTGATCTATTTTTGCTGAAGTCGATAAATAGCAAAATTACATGATTTTTATCATTAAGGGATTCGTTCGTCGACCCTATTACTGAGACTACGCGGTCCGTCTGTCTGCCTGTCTCCAGGCTGTATCTCATGAACAGTTGAAATTTACACAGATGATGTATTTCTATTGCTGCTATAACAATAAATACTAAAAACAGAATAAAATAAATATTTAAATGGGGCTCCCATACAAAAAACATGTTTTATTGCCGTTTTTTGCGATAATGGACTCGCGCACGAAGGGTTCCCCTTCGTGCGCGAGTCCAACTCGCACTTTGCCGGTCCATACAATTTATGCACACGCCGGTGCCGCGCACGCACGACAGTGAGTATGTGTGTGCATAAATTGATCCTAGTTAGAGGAGCCTCTGGTCTACTGGGTTCTCTGCAGCTCTGGTCTGAACCAGGGTTGTTGCTGATGCACATTTTTCCGCATCCGCTGATACTGATATATTGTCATTGACATCAACGGGTGCTGATGCTGATTTTAATTATTTTAGAAAGAAAATAAATTACTTAGCTATTTTTAATATTGCACAACCTTTTTTAAACAACCTTTTTTTCTGTCTTTTTTTTTAAATTCATGAAATAGGGTTTTTGTTTTTCGTTTTCACAGGTTATAAACATTTCAAACTCATCAGGATTTTTGCTCTAAAAGTAATTTTTAAATGAAGTATAAATTGGTAGGTATGCCCTATGCGTGAATAATCCTTTTTAACCGACTTACTAAAAAGGTGGAGGTTCTATGTTCGATTTTATGTTTGTTTTTTTTTCTGTTTTTCACCGATATCTCCGTCAATTGTGCACCGATATGAAAATTATTTTGTTTACATATTATTTATGAATGAGTTAAAGTTTGCGATTTCATGATTCACACAATTTATAATATGTCCGTATTTAAATTTTCAATGGGAGCGCTATTATTTATCAAATTTCACAACAGCTTACGAAACGAGGAATAACTAATGAACAGTAATGATGAGACAAGCTTGTGTTTGTTTGTAATTTGTATACAATCTGCGCGGTCAACCTTACTATTGGTCAAAACTGGCAACCGAAAAGAACACGTGCCATAAGCCCCGCTCCCTCTCCAGTCATGTCACGACTTGAACTTCAGCATAAATAATCAGCATCTATCAATGCTGATGATGATGCTGAAATTGAAATTGAAAATGATGCTGAAGTGCCGCGGATGCTGAAGCGGATTTTCGCATCAACCCTGGTCCTAATTTTAAAGATAAAATTGGTTTGTGGCGAATACGGGTGCTTTCAAGGAAATGGCAATTGGCAATATATTAAAGAGATAATATCTTTATAGATCTAAAACATCTAAATGTCGCATTTAACAATTTGACAAAATTATGCCCTTGACAACCTACATAAGTAAATTATTTACTTTGCTGACATAATAGGTAATTTGGAACTGTGTAACTTACGCGTAGAAGCGTCAATTCTTCCATAGACCAAAATCAATACCTAACATGATCCTAGCCAAACAATAAAACGCAAAATTGTACCACGTCAGAAACGTTATCAGAAAACTAATCTAGAAAGTGGAATTTTATTTAGTGTGACGAAATTACGCCTGACGTCACTCCGGGGAGGGGGTGATAATTAACGAGATAAGGGAGGGGGCGCGGGGTTGCGACATGACATCTCAATGAACGGTCGGGTACTCCCGTTACGTCATCTGAAACCAAGCTAGATTTACCATCAATAGCTTAGCAACCCGTCTCTATTTGAACGGATTAAGGTTTTAGTTTGTCTGAACTTCAGTTTTACAACAGCAATGTTATCTTGTTTATTGAATGACGTGCTTAGTTGAGCGACCCTCGAGTTTTTTTGGATGGATAAATATTTTGTTTTCATACACGTTTTTATTTAATTCTGAAATTCTATTATATACACTTTAATTCCAATGCGTTGTTGTTTTACGATGTCAGAAAAAAATCTATTGATTTTTGGCCCATTTGTGAAAACTGGAAATGCGGGTTATTATCTGCACATAGTATGCGTGTTTGACACAGTTAGTTTTATCATTTCAGGGCTTTTAAATTGAAACATACACAACATTGAATCCTGGTATCAGCAGGCTTATTACGTATCTTTTGCAAGAGCAAAACGATAGCGATCGAACGCTTTAATTCATAAAAGTCGGCATTACCTGCAGTGTAGGTATGGTAGGTCCTACACAATTGTTTGCTAATCGCTCGCTGTTTGTCAAACGCACTTATTTAAAAAAAACCGCCTGCAACTCTAAAACTTTTGTATTGTAGAGCAAATTATTGCGCAAAAATCGCTATCGTTTTGCTCTTGCAAAAGATACGTAATAAGCCAGCCGAACAATCCTAAGAGGCAAAGATGGGAAATTGAATAGATACCTACATAGTTCTATAAACAAATAAAGAACAATGGCGAAATTTTAGCTGACTTAAATTTGAGCGTCTGAAAGTGAGTTATATACGAAAGACATTATATTAATTGTCTATGTTTTTTAAAGTATAATTAGGCCTGGTTCAAAATAGATAAAAAAAAACATAATAAATAAAAAGTTATTTGATTTTTTAGTTCATTTCTTTAGCATAGTGTTGCCATTATATATTTTATCTGCTAAGTGACAAGTAGTAACTATATTGAGTAATAATATCATTATTGTATTTATTGCCATAAATGAATTAACAATACAGTTTATGTCTAAGTGTAGATGTTCCTGGCAGGTAGGTAATAATATTGTAGTGAAGTAGAAATAAATGAATTACTTTCAATTAATGATTGGCAAAAAGACTAGTACCCAAGTCTAAAAAAAATATAGCTTGATTGTTGACGACAACCTTTTGATACGAGTCAAAGTCACTTAGTTTAAATAAATATACTCTTTCCATTTCCATTTCATGCTAAAATAACTAGGTAAGGGAAATACTAATGCGATATTCCCCTTTTACTGCCACGAAATTGAATAATATTACCTATTAAACACATTATTAAAAGTTACCCAGACATAACCTACAAAAGTTTATGACTGAATATCTATTATTCTCTACATTTTCGAACATAAATTCTTGCACAAACTAATTCAGAACATCACCCTGAGTTAAACCAGATATTTTTCATTTAAAGACTTTCGAATTTAATCTCAGCTAAAACAATGTATACCTGCCATTGTTCTTTATGGAAAATGTTTTAAGGCAAGCAGTCGTTGGTAGTCCATTCCTAACCTATCAAAGAAATATGACAATGCTGCCTTTTTATTAGGTACCTACATTCCCTACATTCCAAATGCCTTAATACAACAATGCGGTATAGATATTTCAGCTTTAGCGAGCTCTATCTTCATTAAATTTATCTAAACAGTGTGCCGCAAACAAGCGACGAACGGTATTGAGTGGTTGCACTCGTTTATATCTATTACCAATATAGATATAACAGAAGATCCTATCAAAATAATACCGTACCGTATAGTATTCTTCTCGGTTTTACATCAAAACGAAATTTTTCACGGATTCCTGTGAGTCTTTTTTGGAAACCTGCGAAAGTCCATCTCTAAGGGGATACTCGTATTTAGGTAAAGTCGATAGCCGATAGGATTTCCTAGCTATTTTTGAAGGTGGCTTAACGCTTATTAAAATCTCTGATTTGTGGTTCATCACTTTTGGTAAACGCCGCGCCGTGCTTTTTATGCGCGAATGGTTAGAGCCTTCTGCACTCCCTTATTTTGTGTCCACCCATTGATGGCGGCGGAAACATCAATGAATGAACCCCGACTCCATTCTTATTTCACTTCCCCTATCCGTCCTTGTCACCCACTTGGCAAAAACAAATGCTAGACAGAGATAGATAAAAGCTACTTACACAAAGTGCAATGTTAAATTTTTTATTGACTGTGAAAACGGTGCCCATACTGCACATGCCGCCAAAGTTGGCTAGCTTTCGTGAAAACTAACAATTTTAGTAAAATCTTGAACATATTGTATGGAACATTATACAATGTATTTCTGCACTATCGATTCACCCGGAGTTGAATAGCGGAATTGTGGGAGGAGTATCCAGCTGGCCTGACCCAATTCCTGCAGGTCAGGGTCGGGTAGCAACGTCAGCAGCCTACGTCATAGTGAGGGGTCCAACTTGCGGGAACCAATCACGTTGTAGGAGTTACTGGGCAAGGCAATTCAAGGCATATCTAGGACGTTGTGCTAAAATAAACTAGAACAAGATCTTTGAGCAGGAAGCGAGGATAAGTAGCTACTACAGTTGTGACACCAAAATCACTACATGCAATTTATACATAAATACACCGGCCTTTCATTAGGAACCGAGAATTATATCGGGATACAAAGTAGCACCTAACGAAATTGTACTTTTATCCACTGACAGAATTCTAAATGCATATATCCAGACTAAATCCTTCCATAAAGTACTCACCTTCGTTACATTCTGGAGCACTTGGGCAATATTTAAAGTTTCTAGTCCAAGCGGTTCCCTCTCACATAGAGGGCCTGTGGCCCAGCAGTGGGAACATTAATAGGATGATGATGATGTCCAGGCGGTTTAGGCTGTGTTTAAGCGTTGTCAGTCAGTAAATGAATGTTAAGTAAGTTTAGATAAGGTACATGAAACCTATCTACACCACAGCAATGCAAGTAAGTCGGTACGTCACATCCGCACGTGTCGAATTAATTGCAACTGTGTAATTGGAGACTGCTCAAAGGGCAGTTCTGAATAGTCTAGCTTGAAACCGTAGTCCGCAATATTATCGTGTGTCAATCGTATCACATATGCCATTATTGCACCTTTGGCCTTTTGTTTCCAACTAAACAGTATCAAAATTGGAGGATTGGGTTGGTTCGTGCTGTAAGCGCTACCTGCCTATTCCCCTTTTATAAAAGCCTAAAGGTGGTGCAATGATAGTTCTGCAGCCTTATTGCGTAATGAATTCGACCAATCATATAAACGGAAATCCACATCGCGTCTTTCATCTCGCCATGTGATTGGTCAATTGGTCGCCTTTGCCATGCCGAATTCATTACGCAATAAGGCTGCTGGTTTCATTTTATTGTTTGAGACTTAAATTGATCCTCCTTTTGTAATAACAGGGATCTTTGTGTGTCTATCAAGAATAAAGAAGTTCCTATTGTATTTGGCATGGTATATTATATGGTATGGGCTCTTTTCGGCAAGGGAGTCGTAAAAGGTGTTAAAGGAATTCAAGATCGGTTGATGTTAAAGCAATTGTCCAAATATGCTTTTGAAATCTAGGCCGAAAATGTTTTACAATCAATTTGGTTCTACTACATAAATATATTACGTAATATAATCTTATGAGGTGCTGAATAGCCAATCAGATCACATGGCTGGCATCTTAGAACAATACTATTTGATAACAGATAATTCAATTCAAGAAGTTTTTATAAACCGGACGGAGATCGGGTAAAAGCACCCAGCATGTGTTAATTTGATTTGTTCACCAGAGTAGCTTGTTTTATTTTTATACAAGATTATCGTGATCAAATATGGCGTGATGTGAGCCACAGTACAATGAATACAGCCTACGTCCGTCTGAAAGTAAGCTTTAACGACAAAACTGTTTTGGCAAATTCCAGTTATCGGGCCCACGTGTTTTCTTTTATGGTCTGCTACAATGTTATTTATATTTAGATTTCGGTTAAGGAGAATTTTGATGGTCGGAATCACAATCACAGTATCTACTTATATTGAATATCATTTGGCGATAATAATCCAAAAAAAACAAGTTCTTTTTTCAAACCTCTAACGGTCTTGACACGTCACTTCTCTATTTCAAAGACGTTAAAAATTAAGCTTTTATGAAAGGAAACATTAAGAAGGAAATAATAATTGATGCGAACAGGGAACATGCGTATCCGGTGACGGCCGGAAGTAGCGCCATACGCCTCGCTCCGGAAGTGACGCGCCCCTTTCTTTCGCTCCTTGAATCATGTGCAAGCGCACTTCATTCATACAGCGTGGGAGAGTTACGACGGAACTAACCGTAACTTCTAATTCATGAATGAAAATAAAACGACAATTTACAAAGGTATGCGGGTATTTAAATAAAATAAAGTGTATAAAACTATTTTTCATTTGGTCGGTTAATGCCGTGTGTTCACTGAATGAAGCCGAGGGGAGGAGGGTATTTATATATACCGACCAACTGTGAGTTTCTGTACTATTTTTATTGCGGTATTATCTAAATGCATGTTCTTGAAGACATTTCGGTTTTACAACAAATTATTATTTGCTTAAATGCATTAGGTATAGTAATTATATCAGTTTAAAAGCATTTGAAAGCGAAACAAAGCCTGCCTAATGTGGAATCTTGAAAATACGTTGAGGTATATTAAAAATCAATTTCATCTAAATGTCCCCCGTCAAAAATAAAATGATGGCCAGCATTAAAGATAATAAAAAAAATTGAACAGAACCAAAAAGGTAATAATCAAGGAGGTCATAAAATAAATAGTTTCTTATTGATAGTGACTGATTTATGGTTTTAAATGGCAGGTCTCCGTAATTAATGGTACCGGTAGGCTTATTTGGTATTCGTGGCATTAACATTGTGTTTGTGAGTGGTGTAGCTGGACAATCTAGTTTTCCATTACGAGTAATATATATAATTATAACATAGAGCTTTGATGTATATACAGGTACCTACGGAACTCGTTGCGATCGTGGCAAGACTTCAAATGAGGTTCTAGTACTTACTGGCTGCGTTGAGATGTGACCTATGTATGTCATGTCCTAGGCAGTTGAAATAGATTTGTTTACATGTTGCTCAGATATATTGTCGAGCTTTATGCAATATGCAAGAAGCGTTACCTTACTGGGTATCTACGCATCTTATTGCTTGAGTATTCAATTACTAATTATTTGCATTTGTGTCCATTGAGTATGAGACAATCACTATTAAATGTCTATAGAGGAGCTACCCAAGTAACACAAAAGTGCTGTATAGTAGCTGAATCACTGTCCACAATAGAATCCTAAGCTGAACAAGCCTTCTGAATAAGAGCATTAAAGGCGCTGTTTCAGCTGATATAACTCTGATTTGGGCACAAATTAAACAGCTGTTAGCTGAATAACTGTAACTATTTGCATTATATCAGCATTATTTGAGCATTATTAAAGGTAACAGTCATCCCAAGAGCTGAATATTGACTGATTATTAGAGTATTTGTTACCTTTTATATAGCACAATGGCCGATTAATAGAGTTATGGTTACCTATTTTTCAGCACAAGGTACACACCAGAATATTTATAATGCTTCTTTAGAATTGAAAATTCACAAGTGGCAAAATTGTGAATAGTTTTCACCCTACTCCTTATTATTTTGATATGTTGTTTTTGTTAAACATTTTGTGGTGAAATAGACAAATATTGTTTTCCGTAACAAAAACTTTGCTTTTTCCTCCTGTGCGTGAAATTCGAAGGGGAAAGAGAGTTTATTGTCAAATAGTATATGAATAAAGGTGAAAATTTTCACGCGCTCTCAAAATATCACTGTTTACTTGAAAATTATAGTATAAAATAAGTTGATGATATATTATAAAAAATAAATAATTTTATTTTGCATTTGTAATTTGACAATAAGCTGTTTGCGTATAAAATCATTAGATTTTCTATTGAAATCCAGTTGTTATTTTCGTTATTTAACAAAGAAAAAATGTTAATATATTATTTTACAGATGCCATTTTTTAGGTTAGAACCTAAAAAATGGCAGACAAGCAATGTGCACTGTATTAAACACAATTAAGCGGTATGTGCTGTTTAAGTATCCACTATTGGTACATAAATCAGCAACGAGCTGATACGAGTAGTTCTTGTGTGAATCAAGTCAGCCACAGATTCCTGTAAAGCTTGATATTGGGTAACATGTACGCAAATATTGTTGGTAATCATCAGTGAACCACTTAAAGTCTCAGCAGGAATTCTAGGGATCCATGGATTTATTTTACAAAATTATACGTCTGTTGTGTCAATCCTTTTATGTTATTTGGTTACCTACATCATCCCAAGAAACACGCCTCCGATTTTCGTAATATTTTTTTGCAAACTGGGGTGCTGAAAAGCTATGTCTACATGATCTTATTTAACTGCATTAGTAGATTAATTGCCGACGCTAGTACACGTATTCAGCTCTAACCAGGATCATAGGTAACGTGTGAGCTAATTTATAGCAGTTTGCTGTAATTTAGCATCATACAAGTTCACCCATAGTGATCATGTGGGCTATATAAGTGCTATTATAAGATTGCGTGTAACAAGCTGATTAACGCTACTAAAGTTCAACTATGTGCAGCAAGACGCATTATATCATTGTTAATAGAAGTCACAGACTAACTGACTGCATTATAGTAGCTCACATGTTCTTTCTTAAAATGCAAGCGGTCTAAGGGTACACTTATGGCCTTCAATTCAGAATATTGCTGAGTTAAAGTCCATAAAAATGCTTAATTGCAGCTTACAGTACTAATACTGAACTGCATATCTATATTAACGCTTGCAGCATTACAGTGTTGTCTCCGTGACGCATAAAAGCATTATTATACAGACGAAAGCGTAATTTTCAGCTATTGCAGTTCTAGTGTACTGTAATAAGTCTTCATAAATGCTAAAGTTACCGATGTTACCCTTTGTGACATCCTATAATGCAGTTTTGTGCTACTTGGGTAGTGGCTAAATAATGTCCCAAGGGTCGTCCTGCAACGCTTGCCGAGGTTGGAGGTGGGTCCGTGGATGGGAGACCATGTCTCGGAAAGCGATTATCTGTGAAGCCCGTTCTGTCATTTGCACGGGTAGTCTGAAGTTAACAAATCTTACACCAGTCCTGCCAAGGGGAAACGTGTTAGGTACCCATAGTTACTGGGTCGTGAAGATCAAATAAAGTTTATCTGATAAACAGTCGCTCGCATGTAAAACACATTGAAAAGAAAATAAAGAAAAAGTGTTTTATCGTCACAAAATGACATACAATATAAGAACATGCTTATGCTAAACCCTTAACAATAGTAGGAGTAGTATTGAAATTAAGTTAGTAAAGACGAGAAATTAATCAAACAATAATAACATATACTACCTACATTTTGTTTATAACAGAAAAGAAATAGGGTGAAAAGATGCCAGGCAGATGCATGTCGTGAGTGTGGCAAGAAAGCTTAAGCTTCCACTCAGCATAATGCTCTGCCGTGGGGGATCCACAGTACGGCGCTGATTATAATATTTATTTAATTTGCATTCATCTTCATGCGGTTAGACTGAAACCGACCCAAATATAGGTTATGTTAGTTAGGGACTCAGGGGATGGCTAAAACGGTGAAACCCCGCCTGCATTATAAGCAAGTGGGACTCTGGGGTCACGAGCGCTCAGATTGGGGACTCTGTCCGTCCACCAAGTGACCCCAGGAAAGACGGTGACATAGTGATCACGTGCTGCCGTGCACAGCGAGGCTCAGGGGAGGCGCTCGTTTCAGTTGCCCCAGGGATATGCCCTAACAGGCGATGCACAGAGGGGGACCCGGGGTGGTCTTTTAAGAGGTTACGGGACCCCTTCTATATGCTGATGGTGATCACCGGGGTGGTTTTAGTGAGTTAAATATCCCACACTCCCTGGTCTTTTCCCCAAAAGTCCAGGCGCCTTGTGAAAGTTTCCCCCCGTAACAAAAAAAAAAGGGACTCAGGGGAGAATCTTTTAAAGTCTTCCCAAGGATGTGCCCTCAGGCATTGCACAGAGGAGGTTCTGAGATGGTTTTATTGAGGTAAATCTCCCACAATCCCTGGTCTATTTCCTCAAGAGTCCAGCAAGCCAATTGCGTATCTGTTTTGACACCACGAAGCACAATCCAGCCCTTTCTTTTTGATGAATCAACAGTATTCATTGTGAGTTTTACGCTGTCGAGTAGTAGGCAGACGGATGTTTGAACCTAATTATGAAGCAATGAATGCAAACAAAGCTTACATGGTACTTTTCAATTCGGGTGCAGGTGCCTTTCGGAGGATTTACCTCGAAAAAAAGTGTATTTGGGCAAAAGGATGGGCAGTATGATTTTTGTGAGTCTAAAAAAGCAATGGATGTAAACCGTTGCTCTTTAATACCAAACAAGGTTATCATGAATAGAGACCCATCTGCTATAAAATTGCTGCTAATTGATGATTCAGTTAATTTTCAGTAACGTTCAGTAACCTCTCACCTAACAATCAATGGGTGCTAGATTCAAGTGCTACAAGTAACTGTAATTCTTAGTGGTGCCGACGTTCTTTTAGTGTGTTATGATCTGATGAATCATACATACTTGGTCTTCAATTTATTTAGCCCCCAGTCCAGGGTTAATTAACCCAGTACATATAATAAGCACCTTAAAGGCTTATCGAAACTTCTAGCAACAAAAGCGCCACGGTAGCTATTGGAAAAATGTCAAAGTGTTATTGTCAATTGCTATCGACAGTCACGTCATCAATCCCTTAACTTTTGCCATTTCGACCATGTCCATCGCTGAAATCGGGGGGGTGACTATAAGCTCTTAGAGCAAGGTTGTTTTGGGTGTGCGTAAGGGACAGATGTATATGACTTGTATACATGGTGGCACATGTGTTGGATCATTCGGTTCCCTTCATTATGGTTGAGCAGTGCATGATGCAGAGCAGAGTGCAGGTGCCGATCCACGCGTCATGTTCGTGAACGGGCGCCATGAGTTGGGATTGGTCATAACTTAGCTGTCTCGGCCTGTTTTTTTCAAATTGTTCGTTACTCTGGAGGCTACGTACACGTCTTTTTACATCGTTCTCACATATATGTATTTTTCAACAAGAATGATGTAACCAAAAACTTGTAATTAAAACTGAAGGAAAAGAGTGTCCGTGGAGTTTCTTGCAAATTCTTCTCCATTGAGACCTACAGACGCTTGCGAATTTGCAACTAGTCATATTTTTATAAATTTTTTGTTTGACAATTCAAAAGTACCTCTAAGGTTTATTTAGGCTTGGGATACATCTGCCACTTTTTTACATTCGAACATGATAGTTTTGACATGTCAGGGTATGGGGGCAGGTCAATACAGCATTGATGTTTTCCGAGGCCCTGAGAGTCAGTCAGCTGGCTGCTATATTTATTGCAATTTAGTTCTACACCGACAGCTTGTCAATATTTTTAGGTAGATACCTTGTGCAATGCAATAATTGATTGAGTATTCCCTAAGCACGAAGTCCGTGTTTTCTTCGTTACGGGCGATGCCTACTCCATATTATAGTTCTCACCAAACTTCTTGGCCGCCCTGAAGTTAGCTACAATGGCTGCGCATTAATAAATCTCATACAAAAACAGCACCGTTTCATGCCTTGTGCATCGTCAAGCAAACTTCAGGGCGGCCCAGAAGTTTGGAAAGCACTATACCTACCTACGGACCACAGATCATAGAAACAAAAGTTCTATGATCTATATGCTACGGACGGATAATTCGTTCGGGGCCCGAACTAAGAATGAATTGTCATTCATTCACAATTTGACAGTTGTTACTACTCCCGATGTGTTTCTACCGGTCCGAAAAATTTTACTTATCACTTGTTACTTCAATCCGAAGTTTCGGAATACTTTCGGACGGGGCCCGTAACTTTGTTGACGGTGATAGGGAGTAGACCCCCTGTATTGAACAGCAGCCTAATTGCGCAAGTGAATTGCGCAAGGCAAAGGGTTTGACCGCCATCAATCGAGCAAACACATAGACGGATATCCACATCCACCCTTTGTCTTGCCGAATTTACTTGTGCAATTAGGCTGCAGGTAACTTGGGCTCTAGGCTAACTTATGATACGAAGGCAGCTATTTAGGGCATGTAATATCGGAACTATTTCAATTCCGATATTGATTTCCGATATTAGATCTCAATATCGGAATTCCGATATTAATATCGGAATTGCGTACTTTTGTTAAATACCGCAATTTTTTTTTATTAATTGCACAAATTCGGTATGAAGTTGAATTGAGTACAATAAAAAACACGTTTATGCTGCGACATAATATTATTTTCCATTGTGTCTCTCTCTAATCACCAATGACTGGGTAATCGGGCGCGTATTTACCTAAATTGCACATTTGTTCCCAAGAAAGAATATAAGTCATGTCTTTCTTAAAAAAGATAATGCAAAAAAATCAGTGAGAAGATCACTGAAAGTAGTACCGATAAGTGTAATAAGTAATAATGATTTATAAATCCAGTATAAGTATCGGTCAGTGAGGCGATGTCTCCTGAGGGAGGCTTATGTTCAGCAGTGGGGCGATGTCCCCTGGGGGAGGCTTGTGTTCAGCAGTGGACGTGTTTTGGCTGAAATGATGATGATGATGAGAAACAATGTAGTCAAGTAGTAGAAGTTGATTTATCCAAAAGATTGGATGTCTATAATTAGTCTTAATTTGTTGTATTCAATACAAGCAGAAGACTGAAAAATATTAAGCTTTAATTTATTGAGGTTTCCAATTAAGTAACACATTATGAATTTGAAATAAAGTTTAACAAGGATAGGTACTCGTTCCAAAACAGCCCTCTCAAAAGTATGAAAACCTATCTTAGCATTCATCATCATCATCATTGTCATCACAGCCGAAAGATGTTTACTGCTCGACCAAGTGCACCAAGTGTCATCACATTGGCCGATCCCGTGCGTCTCAAACCCAGCGGATCACCGTAACCTAAGCATTATTTATTGAAAATATCATTATTACAACATGTTCTATGAAACTGTATATTCACTGGTACTCTTAAAGATAACATTTTTAGCAATATCGTGACTGTAAATCCGTCATTCGTCAAGGCACTTATTATTTTTTCAAGAAGTGACATTTAAGTAAATAAGCGCCGGGTTTAAACAGATTATCCCACCACTGCTAATCACCATAGTCAACGGGCTTAACCGCGCTTTCTCGCTCGACGCTTCACAATAAGGAGCTAAAATAAGGCTTTTTTTCTGATTCCGAGATTCCGATATTGGAGCACTCAGTATCGGAATTGAAATATCGGTAATTTCATGCCGAGATTCCGAGATTCCGATATTCATGCCCTACAGCTATTCTATCAGACTACGGTAGAATCAATTATTATGACAAATTTAAATTTTTGACGTTCAAAGGTGTGTGTTTTTGAAGGGATTTTTGTGCAATAAAGAAATTTGACTTTGACTAACGATTGTCAAAATTCCAAAATGTTTGGCCACGTGACATTTTGGTAGCGCATTGTCTACACCTACAGTGTAGACTCTAGACACAATTATCGGCAATAATATTATTATTGTTTTCACTGATAGGGTGTTAATTTATCTCCTCTTGTGATTGGCCCTACAATATCAGGCACATGTATCACGATTAACCGAAAAACCGGATGCTAACTTCATAAGTTTCCTTCCTGCCAGAAAAACCAAATTTCACTTATCTGACTCGTTTGAACCCTGGACCTCTAGATTCACAATCGCACGGGTAACCACGGAACCAATGAGGCGGTCAGCTTCTATGATTAATGGTCCTTATCTCGTGTATCAGCAGCTATCGATAGCCATTAAAAAAAAAATTACTTACATGAATAGTATATAACAGGAAAACACAAACGAATAATGTTGGTAGACCATTAAGTAGTTAATTGCAGAAATAAAGGCATACTTTTCTTGTCTCTATGGCGCCACACTTAAAATAGTCTTCATTCTTTTCCGCATTTCTTTTAGTTGTCGGGTATCTAATACTACCTCTTATACTACCTTGTTTTTACTATCACAAGGCAGTCTTCGGTCAGGGTAAATATCCATCCGATGCTGTTAAGTCCTGTAGATGAAGAGGTTGTTTCTTCATAAAGGACTTGGTTGCCTTATTCGACGGCAAGAACTATTTTGTGCGAGGGTTAAAATGCATGCTATCTCATCTGACAACACGTGCAAAAGAGATAGATGCTGTGATGAGCAGTAAGAAGATAGTTCGCATATGAATACATACTTGCAATTTTTTTACGAAATAAATGAAGATTTAGAACGAAAACGAGCGTGCGAAATTTAGAAACAGACTTTTGGGAATATGGATATCATGAATAAACTACTAAATGTATCTGTTCCTAATAAAATTACTTGCATTGTTGAACTACTAATCTATCCCTGTATGGTGACTGTTTTGCAATTTTCCGTTTTCTTATGGTACTTATTTGCGCCCAAAGATGCGTTAAAAATAGTGTTGAAATATGGAACTTTCTACGTTCATAACTTTCAAACACATATTATTATTTTTTTTTTTCCATACAGTGCTAGATAATGATGAGACAAATTGATATAATTTTTTATTTTGAACGTACACCGTCGAGTAATCACCAGACCAGGTTTGTATGGAAGAATGATCGACTAGGGCAATCTAACAGGATCGGGTGGATTTTTTTATTTTATTTGTGATGGGATTGCTCTTGACTCTAGTCTAGGCAGAGGTGACCGAGACAGAGTCGACGATGGAGTGAGCTTACACAGAAGAAGCCTGTTCACTCTAACTTTGAAGAGATTCGGGTTGAAGGCGTTCGGAAACACAGACGCAGGTAGTGAGTTCCATTCATTCGCTGTGCGCATTATGAAGGATGTTTGGAAGCGCTTGGTGCGAATTGGTGGCATGGCAACAAAGTAAGGATGGTAACTTGCAGTACGTCTAGATGTCCGATGATAGAAGGGGGCTGGTGGGATGAGGTCGTGGAGTTCTTGAGCACACTCACCGAAGTTCAGTCTGTAGAAGACCGACAAGCAGGCAACCTTGCGGCGATTAGCCAAGCTGTGAAGCTTGGCATCCGCCAGTTCAACGTTGCCAATGAGCCTCTTGGCTCTGCGTTCCACCGAGTCAAGCGCGGCAAGCTGATACTTAGCTGAGCCATCCCGAAGGTGGCTGCAATACTCCATGCAGGATCGGACTTGCGCTTTGTATAGGGTTAAAAGCTGTCCAGGCGCAAAGTATCGCTTCACTCTATTTAGCATGCCCAGTTTTTTGGCTGCAATTTGGGCTTTGTACTCAATGGAGGCGCCGAAGTTGAGACTGGAAGTCAACTCCATGCCTAGGAGCTCGAGCCGATCAGTCACAGGAACAGACGTACCCCGAAAAGTACGAGTATGATCGAAAAGACTCCTTTTAGCGGTAAAAAGACACGCCTGTGTTTTGGTGGCGTTAAAGGAGACCAGATTGTCATTACCCCACTGGGAGACAAGGCTTAAGGTCAAATCTGTCCGCTCAACCATAGCCTCTCTCAAGGAACGAACTTCATCTATGCTGGTTTTTGCGCTGAACAGATATCTCTCTGAAACAGTACTGTCATCTGCGTACCCAACAATACCAGGCTGAAGTAGGTCATTGATGTGCAGCAGGAAAAGAGTTGCAGAGAGAACAGACCCCTGAGGAACTCCGGCATCAATAACCATAAGGTCAGAGGAGCAGCCGTCAATGACTACTCGGATCGACCGTTCACTGAGGAAGTCTGATATCCAGCTACAAAAACCAGCGGGGATGCCATAAGCAGGAAGCTTACTGAGTAGACTCGCGTGCCAGACCCTGTCAAAAGCCTTCGAGATATCAAGCGATACAGCAAGTGCTTCGCCGTGTCTCTCGATGGCTTCGCCCCAGCAGTGCGTGACATACACAAGAAGATCGCCAGTTGATCGTCCCCGGCGAAAGCCATATTGACGGTCACTGAGGAGACTATTGTTTTCAAGGTAGGTCAGCAACTTACTGTTCAGTACCCTTTCCATAACTTTGGACAAAATGGAGGTAATGGCGATCGGACGGTAATGGGAAGGGGCTGCACGGTTGCCTTTTTTGGGCACTGGTTGCACATTTGCAAGCTTCCAGGATTTCGGCACCGTTCTTTTTACAAGAGAGAGGCGGAACAAGCATATCAACAAAGGAGACAGTTCAGGCGCACACTGCCTCAGCACTCTCGCTGGAATGCCGTCAGGCCCGCTGGCCTTGTTCACGTCTTGACTCCACAATACTCTCCGGACCTCTTTGGTGTGCACAGCGATCTCCGGCATCGAAGAGTCAGAATGAGGTACAGTAGGTGGTTGCTTGGAGCCAGCGTCCAGACGCGAATTGCTAGCAAAGAGAGATGCAAATAAATTTGCTTTCTCACTCGCAGAGTGAGCCAGCGACCCATCAGGTTTCAGCATTGGAGGTAAAGTGGGCCGACAGAAATTTGTTTCAACCGCTTTAGACAGCGACCAAAACTGTTTACTACCCGGAGGGTGCGATGCCAGCTTGACCCCAATACGTCCACTATGGTCAAAACGTGCCCGACGCAGAACCCGCTTGCAGAACTTGGCGGCAGAATTAAATGCTCTTTTCTTCGCGCGAACCCTACGCGCTCTAACTTTGCGGTCACGGGCCCCGACCCAGGCTTTGTAGGCAGACTCTTTTCGGGCCTTAGCGTGGGCGCATTCTGCATTATACCAAGGTCGGGATTTATGACCGAGCGGAATGTCGGTGAATGGAATGAAATACTCCATTCCCTGCCGAATCACATCCGCAACGGCGTTAGCACAGCTCGAGGGGTCACCCGAGGAGAAGCACACATGCCGCCAAGGATAAGACGCAAAAAAGTGCCGCATCTCCTCCCAGTCTGCTGACTCGTATCGCCATACTCGCCTCGTGCCTCTAGGACTCTCATCTGGAGGAGAGCAAATCGACACGGATTTCACCAGACAGTGGTCAGACGTTCCCAGTTCAGTGCTCAGTTCAGTTCCCTGAGACTGACACTGAATGACTGTCCGGATCAGTTGTCAGCAGAAGGTCTAAGCAATTGGGTGTATGGCCGTCAACATCCGGTACCCGCGTTGCCACATTTACCAGCTGGGTTAGATCTAGCGATAGAGAAAACATGCGCGCCTCTAACCCGGCATGGTCAGTTTTCCGGTACGGGTACAACCACTCTGTATGATGGGCGTTGAAGTCCCCCAGAAAATTAAGCTTCACTGTTGGGTACCGTTGCTGGACTATGTCAGCCGACTCCACGAGGCAATTAAAGAGCGCTGTCGTCTCCTGGTCACCGGCGTACGATCGGTAGACGCCGATGTAGAGAGACTTCTCCACGCCAGTGTCCACAAGTAGCCATATGGCAGAAAATCCCGATTTCTCAAAGCAACGGAGACGACGACAACAAATGTCATCGCGGACGTACACACAGACCCCAGCTTGCTTCTTGAACTTGTGTTCAAGAGAGTAACCCGGGTAGTTGAGGTACGCCACGTCCGACGGGGTTGTTATCTTCGTCTCCGTTAGGAAAAACAGGTGCGGCTTCTCGGTCTCAAGGTGGTGGTGGACCGGATCGAGATTAGAGTGCAACCCCCTGATGTTAGTGAGGTGCACTTTTAGTGGGAGGAAGTGCAGCCGTTGTTTTACCATATTCTTCTTTGCTTTGGTCATATTGTTTTTAGAGTTTTGCTGGGGAAGAAGTCGAACTGTCGAGGCGCTGCTCAGTGAACCAAGTAAAACACTGGAGCTAACCCATCCTATGGGGAACTCATTTGGAGACTGCGGGGACGCCCGAACCCCCCCGGATATGGCCACCGGGTCCTCCCATCCAGTCGCCAGCTGGCACGGTGGAGCATACCGGGATTTTTCGCGAGTTCGTGGGGCAGCCTTTGGCACGTGGCTGGCGTGCTACTTGGTCCCCCTACTGACTGCGGTCGGCCAACGGCTGGCACCGTGCTTCGGATCCCGCTATCCTCCAAAATGAGCTACCCGGCAAGTTTTGCCCAGAGACCAAGACTGACTCTGAACAGCGCAACTGACATCCTCCTTCTCCCCCAAAGGCACTGGCAGTTCCACACACCGACGGAACACAGCAAGCTGCTTGGCGCTGGACTCCGGTGGGATGGTGGTCGCGAGCCAGGCGGCCCCTTGCGGAGCCTACCACCGCTTAAGTGGGATCGTTCAGGCGTACCACAGGCAAGCCTGCGGTGCCGTTGCCCGGGGTGGACCGCTAGGAGGTAGATCCCATACCCACCCCAAAAATGTATTTACCCTGACCATGTATATATTTCTCCATGTTGACGAATATTTCCGGCCTTTTCTACCCAATTTCTTACTCGAAACCTCTCGCAACCTCATAAATCATAAACGTTCATAAATCTTGGCATACGGCATTCAGTCAATACAAAATATCACTTCATCCTGAGCTCAGGCAGTCAAACCTGCAGCCTAATTGCGCAAGAGAATTCTGCAAAGCAAACAAGTCGATTCCTTCAACTGTTTCGATATTGTGAAACTAATTTGGAAGTTCATCTACTGCGTTATGTTTCGTCAAACTCGAATGATTTATTCCCGAATCATCATTAGGACATAATTTAATTACACAATACCAATAGTGAAGTTTTATCTCGATTCTTTCGTTTCGTTTGTTTGCTTTCGTTCATTCTTTACAATCAATTCTACGTCAAAATATTGGTAATGGAAAGGAGCATAACCTTTCCTTTTCAGAGTGTAATATGCAATACGTAAAGTCGTTTTTAGGAAGGTTCCGATTTATTTGCTTTGCAGAATTCACTTACGCAATTAGGCTGCTGGTCTCAACCTGAGGAATATAGCCTATTCTAGGAAGATCAAGACTTCTCATGTGTACTTTGGTGGTTGCTTTTTGGTTCCTTTTTGCTGATTGAGCAAAATTATAATTAGTAAATTAACCTTTATCACTTGTATTTTTTAGCTGATAAGCAAATCGGATACAAAATATATTACTAAAAAGATAGTGACAGCTAAATATAGGTACCTAAAATTAAGTAGGTACGAGTACTCACCCACAGGCATTGAGTTAATAAACTTAATTGCTACGCCCATACATAGTAAAATAATCCACTAAAGCAGTTTCTAGAAACTCAAATTACCTACATACAAAATATCTGCCAACGCATTTCCACTTTAATACAGAATTATGTGCAACAATGACCAAGCTAATACAAAAACTAAATCCATTGATATAATCGACTGATATTTGCGAAATACAATGCCTTTTAACGTTCAGTGTGGGCTGACTTGCAACCGACAGCTGCTGCTTCATTCACTTCATAAAAACCCCATGACAAAACATCACAACTACCTTTACAAACTAAAACAAATGAAGCTCTATCTATACAAGCTAAGGTTCGAACTCCTTTGTCTCAAGCGTGGATATGTTGTTTCAGAAGTAAAGCAGGCGAGGTTTACCAATAATTATGTAAGTTCCGTTACAGGCAGCGAATGCCCCACCTCCGCTCTTTCATTAATAAAGCAAGTAGTGTTTCCAACTGAATTAGTTTCGTTTCGTCGTAAACAAAATGATGGTGTCACGCGAAGGTTGACTCCGCACGCAACTATGCTAATACGGTAACATTATTGATGCAACAAGCACGCTGATTATTCAGCCCAGACAGCAGAAGGGGCGTAAATCGCTGATAGTACAGGAAAAGCAAACTAAATGCTAAAAAAGCTAATTACTAGACAAAAGCTGCAAAGCAAATTCCTTCGTTGCATATCCCCCTCAAAACTAAAAAGAAAAAGAAAGAATGAATAAAATCAGAATTAGGAGAAAGACAAAGCAATCGAATATTGTTAGTCGATCGCAGATTTCTAGCGTTTGAAGTAGACATATATTGAAAGTATGAGATAAGAAGGATGGGTGGGAGAGTTGACTAGAGAGAATAATTCATGTGGTCAAAAGCAAAACTGGATAGACATTTTTAGTATTTTGATCAGACTAAAGCTTAAATGAAGTTGGTTAAAAGGAACAACACTTAACCTCAACCTTTGGCCCACACCCAACTCTCTACTTCTTTCATTGGCAGAACCTGGTATGCTGAGCAATTTAATTACACTAAATTAATAACAAGTCCACAGACAATCGCGTTCTTATTATTACTGCCAGTCTGCAAGCGCAGCCACTCTTCCCTTTTGCACAAAACGGCCCATTCATCTTTTGTAATTAAAAATGGTAGCGCCAAGAACATTATTTTGCTTTTTACTTTTTACACGACTGTCTGTAAAGCCAAGGTACAGTTACTAACAGTTTCCTTTGGGAACTTTTGCTTCATACCTTTAATGTTTTCACGGAATACGGCGGCATCTCACAATATGTGATACTTCACACTGCATGGCATTTATTGCTGTATTGTCGTGGGAGCTTAAACCGTTCGATTTGAGACAATCCAGTTCAATAATTGTCTATGTATTTCTCAAGTTCAGTTTCGGCTCAAGAAGATAAATATTAGAGTCAATTAAAGACAAATTTGGAAGTCCTAAATATCCAGTCTCTAAATTTTAACGTTACGGCAGATGTACTAAAACACAATATCTTCCCTCTTTGGCAGTGCTGATCTATTCAAGGACTTTGAAATAGCAAGAAAACTTGTCATTCTACACATAAATTCGTATTTGGGCTAAGGGTGAAATCAATCATTAGTCATCACAGCTATTGTAAAACGTCTGCCTAAATTGTCAGTATATTCACCAACATCTTGACTATCAATTCAACATTAATTTAATTGGATGTCATTAAACTTATTCAAGACTTCGTTAACAACAGTCTAAAACTGATCAACTAGCTTCCTGACAGTGCTCAGTGCTTAAAAGGGATTGTAAAATAAAAGCTCTGACCTTTCCACTCTAACCAATGCGGTGAGGTGCAGGGTGCAGGGAGGGTGGAAACAGGGCGTATGCAGGATGTCTATATTTGCACCGGGTCGATGTAGTCCAAGAATAAATGTCATAGGTTAGGTCAATAGGTCACCTGCTTTCATAAAGGTGTGGCGCTGTACCTACGTCACGGGCGGTCCTGATAACGTCATACTAGTTCGTAATCTAGTTTGTATCTACGTCACAGGTCAGGCTAGGTACGCTTGGAGCTAAAATGTCATGTAAGTGATGATGGAATATAAAAGTAGGCCGTTGTGCATAATGTTTGTTGTTGTACCTGATGAGTGATGCACTTCATTGAAGAATATACCTAAAGGGCGATTTCTGAATGGAATACCTATTTGGAGAATGCCAAGACAAGTTTTCGCTCAGAGTTTGACAAACACTCAACTTCAATTTCTTAATTAAGTATGGAAAAAGGTTTGCTAATAAAATAGACCTGGAACAAATAAACCTACTACAGCATACACTTCTAAAGACAAGAGAGTCTTAGAGTCAACTTTAAAACTTTCGCGTTTCATAATTGAAAAACAATTTAACGCGATGATTTAGATTATTTATTTACCTATTTCATCCGACGTTTCGTCGTCGCGTTAAATTCCCGTTTTTCAGTCTTAGAGTCACTTCGAAAAGTCTACACCAAAATTGAAACGAAATTGTACAGACTACGCCCGCTTCTACCTACACATGTATCTTTATATTGCAGCTAGGTAGTTACATAGCTTGTTTCATCCCCATTGCCCCTGTTTCAACTTTGGCCTTTACAAAATTCTACAGTGGCACAGTAGGTGCCTAAGTCTATGTTGCACAACCTAAACTTAGATGGTTCGGTATATTTGCAGTGGTCAGACATTGTCATTAGATTGCAAGTGTACGAGGATAATTTCCTGTTTATATAATTCATTTACGAGAACGATTGTACGACGAACATCACCGGCTCTACCCACGCATACGTTTGTTGTTTTTTTTTTCAAACTGCCGATCAGCCATCATTGACACTTACCTACAGCTTGTGGGATGCCAGCTGATATTCAATTCTTATTATAATATACCCAGATCGGTACACAGAGATAACATAATGGATTTATTTGCTAACTTATCACTAAAGTTATGAATGAACCGAACTCCGATAAGGCCAGTTATAAATTGTCATTAATTTGTTTTGATTACAGAAACGAATCTTGTTTATCCTTAACGTTTTACACAAATATTATTTGAATATGTTTGATACTTACTTCATTTGTTCCGGTTCTGAGTGAGATAAGCCCTTCAAAAGGTCAATTGGATTAATGTTTATGTTGTACTACAACATTGTTTAAATATTGATTAATAATAATAAATAATGACCTCATTATGACTTCCTGTGCTGATACTAAAATAAACAGTCTACCAGACTGGAAAAATAATTGACGCCTTGTGATAATAGGTTGAAGGTACAAATTCAAAGATTATGTAAGCAAGGAAATCCATCCTACTTTATAAAATCAATTGAACATATTTATCTAGAAAAACCCGGACCTTCTGCATCGCTACTTTGAAAATACCACGACAAAACACTTTGTCTTGTCCGGAAAGACACTTTTTCAAAAACCTTCAAGTGTTTCGCCAATCTCCTCAAGAATTTCACTTACTAAAAACTTAAAACCCTTCGAAGTGTGCTCCAAATTCCAATTTATCTACCTAGCCACATGTTGTACGAAATAAAAAATATGTAGTGAATGGGCCGAGAGTGGATCGCCGGCGATTCATAAAATTCAGCTTCGCCCTGAATGGAGCATCTGGTTGGCCAGGTGCGTCGACATCTTGCCTCTTGAGCGAACAAAGGGTGAACCACTTCTGCGAAATGTTCGTGTATAGATATCGATAGTCGATATACTCGATATAGTGCCGGTCGATACATCGTCTCTTGCATCACACGAAGAGCTGCGAGTTTATTTTCCCAAGAAGTTTGTCTTATCTTTGAGATTGCAGTTTTTTACTTCAATTTACTTTTTCGGCAGGTGCAGTGGAGATAATGGTCTACGGCCAGAAGCAGACCACCATCGTCTGGCAATTAATGAACAAACATTTACCACTGTGGAACCCATGCAATTTAAGTTGCAAGTTTCTTGGAAGCAGACAGAAAAAAGTCGGTTAAAACAATAATTAAATCGTTAGCTAGAACGTAGTTCTCAGCAGCTTCGGCTAATAAACTTGAAATAAACAAGAATTGGCTTCTGAAATCAGGTTCATACATACAGAATAGAGCAACTTTGCGCGCGTAAAGTGGTTGGAGCAAGTCAATAAGTACAAGCGAGTAGTTACCACTCTCCCTGCTGTATCTAGCACGGATCTCTATTTTTACATGCCGCAAACTTAAATTAATTAGTGCCCGTCATTTAATCCGAGGAGCAGTCTTGTAGGTGGGTGCGCGTTCCCACGCTGCGCCCGCGCGGCCGGAAACCGTCCCCCCTCGTACCCCACGCCCCTGCGGCCCACGACGCCCGCGCACTGCTGCTAAGCCCCGAATCGATCCATCGCTCACGCACTCGCTTCCCATCAAAACTAAAAACCGCCTGATTCACTCATTCAGCTGCGAAACCATGCCGATGGCACGCATAGCGAAATATCTATTCATTGAGCAACACCCGGCGGTCCTTTTACAGCTCTATTGCGCTTCCTTCCGTTTTGTGCTGTACACAATCATCCCAGTTAAGGCAACTATTCAATCTCGCATGCTTTTATCGTATTTAGGTACTTACGTGTCAGCAACATAGATTAAAATCGCGTACAATAATTTTGGCTTATAATCTGCAGACGTGCCGAAACTGTCGTATGCACATGGTCATAACTGGAGCGGATTTGGAGCTATAAATAGTGAAAAAAACCTTTGAGGTTACACAATGGGTCTTTCGGAAAGGTCCGGAAGGAAGTGATGTATTTCGAAAGTGATTAGCGTGGCTCGTAAAATATTGTCCTTGTTTGTAACTACGGAACTACTTCCGCTGTTTCATTGTATCTCATTTTGGGTTTAAATGCTTACCTGATGGACACAATGGTAGTCATATTCGGTAGAAAAACTGCTAAGTTCGGCCAACAATGGGTGGAAACGAATCCAAGGCCGATATCGCCATTAAAGTATAGTAATGATAAGTTTACAGCGTAATTGTTGTTTCAATATTAAAGGACAATGGTCTGTACAGTATTAGAAACAAGGAAGTACACAGATCCGAGATATAAATGATGAGATATTAAACTTGATTCACGGTTTTTTGATTGAAGATATCAGATCCATCATTCCTGAATGAAAGAAAAATTTGTACAACTGTCCTTCCGTTCTTCTACACGTAGAGTACTTTCCGAATGGATGGCTTCACTTAATCACGATCCAGCCATAGTTGTCCCCCCAGCAATGCCCTGAGCCGAGGTTCGACCCCTTAGGGGGTAGCTCTCGGCGTGGTCGCTTAGGTTAAGCTTTTTGTGCCTGGATGGAGGCTCTTATTTAGTTTCCACAGCATCGCCCGGTTAAGGTTACACTAGTCGACGGCACGAACTATTTTGTGCGCGGGGTTAAAATGCGTGCTATATCAACCGACAACACGTGCGGAACAGATAGATGCTGTTATGAGCAGTAAGAAGCTAGTACGCGTACGAATACACACTTTTGCAAATTTGTAGCGAAATGGATGATGATTTAGAACGAAAACGAGCGCGCGAAATTATATAAACAGACCCTTGGGAGTCTGGATATCATGAAAAAACGACTGAATGTATCTGTTCAAAATAAAATTATTTGCATTGTTGAACTACTAATCCATCCCTGTATGGAGGCCGTTTTTCAATTTTCCATCTTCTTATGGTACTTATTTGCGCCCAAAGATGCGTTAAAATTAGTGTTAAAATATGGAACTTTCGAAGCTCATAACTTTCAAGTAATTTTTATTTTTACTTTTTTGCTTCCATACAGGACTAGATAATGATGAGCCAAATTGATATCATTTTTTATTTTGAACGTACATCGTCAAACAGTGGAGTAAAAGCCAGACTACGTTTGTATGGAAGAATTTTCGACTAGTGTACCCTTAAGCATTGAGACACTATTACAATAAGTTGACTAAGGCTCGATTTTTCAATAGTCTGATAACATAACTGAGGAATAATAATGGCGGTTTGACAGCTTTTGTATAAAAAATATCTCAAACGGCCATTTTTATCAGACTATTGAAAAATCGGCCCTAACATAGTTTTTAAGACCTTTGTTACTAACAACTATGGACGACAGTCTGCAATAAATTGTTTTTTTATTTTTTATTTTTTTAAGCAATAGCCAATCACTCTGATTGAACTGCAAGACGCAACAAACTAAAAAAAAAACTGTCTTCTTTGGACTTGGCTGCACAGATGCTAATTACAGATTTTACCATGATTACCAAAAGCGCCTTTAAGAGTAATATTCCAGTCCGTATAAATCAAATTCTAAGAGTTAACTTGAAGATGCTTCGAGAATAATTGATTCCACAAACCATAAGATTCGTGATCATCATCAATATATAATTAAGCATCCTTCCTCTTCGTTTATTGCCGCGATTACCTACCCTATTGATGAACCAGATTTATGGCAATTATGAAATCCAAGCCCTCTTTCACTGGAGACTCAACGTTAGGTGGCTTAGCAGCTTGTTTAATCCCTGATTCATTCTATAGTATCTTACTTCGACTAAAACTCTGAACCGAGCGCAGTTGCAACAACACATGAACAAGTAAGTACGTACCCACTTATTGTAAGCTCATTTCATTTCACTCAAGGACTGAGTCGCAAGTCTTGTATGGGTAAATAAAGGGGCTTGAGGCCGCCCGCTCGACCTTAAAGGTTGCGAGGCGGCCAACGAACCTCGTAACTCGTTATGTAACGCGAAACGCAAACTGACGCGTTTATGTACACGGGTTACAACGACATTGGTGCAAACGTGTGGTGGTAATGCTGAGCTTTTTGTACTTTTAGGATCTCTTGCACAATTTTTGCGAAAGACTTGCTGAGGAGACTTATTAGACAGATAGGAGCATGGCATGACAAAATGCTTGGTCCGTGGTCGTGGTCAGGCTTCACAGACTGTGGCGGAACCCGGGTTAACTCGCAACATGGTGATGCTGTGTGTGTGGTGGGATTGGAAGGGCATTATTCATTATGAGCTGTTACCACCAGACAGGACCATTGATTCGGAACTCTACTGCGAACAACTGATGAGATTAAAACAAGAAGTTGAGAGAAAACGGCCGCAATTAATCAACAGAAGGGGTGTGGTTTTTCCTTGAGTAGTTGGAGAGACACCGCAGTAGATGACAAAGGGAAGAGCTTCGAGAATTGGTACGCTATAGATAGTGCAGAGGAGTAAACGATGAGATGTAATGTCTCTGGGATCTCCAAATTGAGCAACAAACTCAAACTTAAGGTCATAGTATACTAACATTTTAATCTCCACAAGTGGTTTCGTGCTAGCTCAATAAACAGGCAAAACAAACCATGACGAAAACAAATATGCCTCTAGTCCAATTTCAAAATAGTCACGAATGACCCAAAGACCTTCAGTTAAGCCTAACAATAAAACGAAAAAACATGTACGTTTTAAAAGTAAACATTCAAAGATTGACCAGGCTTGCGCAGGAGTGGGTCCTGCGAGGCTGCGCGCGTGCCTGCAAACAAAGCGACCCCGCCGCCCGCGCGTCGCACCCACCCCCCGCGACACCCCGTCACAAATAATAAGCAAATACACTTTGTTCCTCACATGCTTTATTTTTTATTTTAACAGTTGCTTAAATGTAACGAGAAGAACGTTTCTTTGGTCACGGACGAGGACTTTTGAAGAATAGATTTAAGAACGGTCTAAAATGATTTGGCAAGGATTTGTAATAGAGACGTTGTTAATCCGTGCATCAGTTGATAAACGGTGTTTGTTGAATTTAACCGGTAGTCATGTTGAAGAACTGTCCTTGAATTCATATTTTCCAAATGCGTTTTTACAGACAGGAACAGTAACAAACAAACTAAGTAACATGCATTTTGAGGAACTTGGTCTTGATTTTAACCACAAAATTAAAGAACCTCATTGTGCCACCACTTACGCCACCGTAAGGGTGCAACAAAAACTGAAGCGAGTACCATAACACTGTAATTTGATAATAAAACCTATGTACTTTAAGCACAAATCAGGCAAAAACACAGCTCCATAAATACCAAAATATGGTTCATACAAGAATGATGTTTATTTAGATCTAAACAATATAAAACATTTCAAGCATCACAAAATTGAATGAACCAAAAATCTCTTCCAATTTCAAAATTATGTTTCTATAGAAACAGTAATGAATGAGTATACCCAAAGGTTCAAGAAAAAACTGATTCATATCTGATTCCGAATTCAAATTTCAAACCGAGCGGCTATAAGGCTGTTACTGGCACCTAACTATGATTTACTATAAAACAAAAAGCGACTCAGGCGCAGGTTGCAGGGTAAACTCGATGAATTAAATGTCCATTGTTGTTATATGCCCGGGGTCTAAAGTGGCGGGAACTGAAATTGGTGGGGTGTATAGTGCCGAAGCTTGGGAGAAGGAATGTTTCGGCAGGTGTTCGGGCTATAGACAGGTAAGGTTTAGCGTGGATGCGATCGTAAAACTGCCTTATAATACATCAAATGGGTATTCCAAGGCAGTTTTAACACTGGTAGTGGTTAAAATTTTACCGAGACCATAATGAGTTAGGGCGAGTATACCAGTTCAAGTACTAGGGGCACTATGTCACCGACAGCCTTGATGACCAGGTAGATATTTAGAGGGAATGTAGGGCGCGGGCAGTCCGTTTAGGGCGCGGGCGTTGTAACATGTTGGCTCGCAGGTTTACGCACTTTGTAGCAGCCAGTAAAAATAAAGCTTTTTTAAGCTTATTGCCAAGAATTTTACACATGCAACCTGTGGACCAATTAGGAACATACAGGCGGACTATCAGTTCCCTACGGGTCCAATATAATAACGGGTTCAGGATGTTGATGGGGCTGCCCCGTTTCTGCAGTGAATCAGGTTTGTTCGCGGAATCTCGCGTCGATGATTTCCATGTCATTGTCAGGCAGAAATCTGCCTCTTTGCTCTGCGGAGTGCGTACATCTCCATCCTGAAAATCATAGCAGGGAGGTTCGAACAATACTCCATTTATAGGAGATGTTGTTCTGAAATGTATTCGGAAGAACAACCTGGTTACTTAATAATATTTGTATATTAATGATTAGTGTACTAACATAAGTATATTTTTTCTCATTTACTAAAATATGGTTACTTGACCGAAATAAAGATTATTTCATTTTATTTTATTATTTATTTATAATGTGAATGTACCTATTATAGTCGTGATCTTAGATGTCGGATTTGACAGCTATAAAAATACTTAAAATATATAATTAAACTTGATGCTTACGAATGACTTTCGTTGTTTAGTGTATGGGTAATATTTAAGTAACTAGCTGACCCGGCAAACTTTGTTTTGCCATTAAAACACCAAACATTCATCTACCCAACCTACCCTACCCTACCTACCCTACCCTACCCTACCTACCCTACTTACCCTACCCTATCCTAAACGGGATAAAAAGTCCTTCTCCTGGTTCTTAGCTACCTCCCAACCAATTTTCAGCCAAATCGGTTCAGCTGTTCTTGAGTTATAAATAGTGTAACTAACACGACTTTCTTTTATATATATAGATATAGATTAATTAGGATTATGAATTAAGTTTTTCAATTTCTTACGTTCAAAGTTATCGCGGCATGTAAAATGAGAAACGTCATCGGACTTCTTCATAGAAATGGACTTCTTAGATTGTCACGATTAAGGATTAAGACAAGACATAAAGAGAATGCGTCACGAATGAGATCATTTTCATTTTAAGCAAGACAAATGCAAAATGTGATCGAATGGCACACAATGAAGTAAAATCACGTCATGTTTCAACAAGTAGAGATCTAGCACGATTTATAAAACGAGAAATGCATCAACTCACAAAAGACAGACAAAGACGCTTATCCTGATTTGAAAGATGAATTACTTACTATAAAAAGCACAAAAAATAGAAAGGAAAGAGATTTGATCAGAAGGCGAAGCACACTCCTAATTTGGTAACAAAAAAAAGGAAGTTTCAAAGGATATAATATAAATTTCACACAACAGCGTTAAGTCTACGAATGTCCACTCTATGTCTTACTGAGTATAATTCGGGAACCACATGTCATTTCCTTTAAGGCCCCATGCGGGGCGGGGGTGCACGCAGCGATTTCAATAAAAACTATGTTGATTCGCTACGAAGGGTTATTTTGCGAAATATATTATGGTGCAGCTGTTTCAAAAGGCTTTGTCACACGAAAAGGTCTAATCAAATAAAATAAATCGTTTCTAAGGTAATTAGAGAACACATTTTAGTTCCTGTATTCAAACGATTTGTTTTAATTTGACTGTTTACCAGTTTCTATTTTCAAACCCATTCGTTTCGTTTTCATTGTTGGAGTATCGTTTTCAGTGATTCGTTGACAGTTTTTACCCGACTGCCGAAGGAGGGTAATGTGTTTATCAGTCTATGTATGTATGTATGTATGTTTGTTCCTATGTGGCGTTCTAGAGACCAAACGCGTTAGCCGATTTTGATGGTTCTAACGTCAATCGATTCGTCTTAACCCTGCGAGTGTCACTGGCTACATTAAAATTGGAAAATAGAAAACTGGCGGATTTTGGGCGCCATATTGTGAGGGCCCAAATTTAAAAAAAAAAAATATAACACTTATATGTTAAAATGTAAGTACCTAATTCTAAAAAAAGATAACTATAAAGTTACTAGCTGACCCGGCAAACTTTGTTTTGCCATAAAAACACCAAACATTCATCTACCCTACCTACCCTACCCTGCCCTACCTACCCTACCCTACCCTACCTACCCTACCTACCCTACCCTACCCTACCTACCCTACCCTACCCTACCTACCCTACCCTACCTACCCTACCTACCCTACCCTACCCTACCCTACCCTACCCTACCCTACCCTACCCTACCCTACCCTACCCTATCTCTCAAGTTGGATCGAACTGCACATGGTGTGCGAATTTTATTATAATCGGTTAAGTGGTTTAGGAGTCCATTGAGGACAAACATTGTGACACGAGATTTATATATATTAAGATAAATAAAAAAAGTTAATAAAAAAATTCAAAAAACCCGACTGCTTAAAAAGCGAACTAATAAGATGTAAACAAGAAGAAAATCATGCTGTGCAGTCAGAGGATATATCTGGTTTTGGTCAGTCAGCTCGCGAACATGTATCCTCCGACTGCACAGCATGATTTTCTTCTTGTTTACATCTTTTTAGTTCGCTTTTTAAGCAGTCAGTTAAAATTTGTACATTACTGCAGCGGCCAGCAAAAGAGCCATTGATGGACGAACGAGTAAATGTGGGCCGAGGGGAGCCGAGGCACACATACGTAAGTCCATCAATGCCTAGTTGAGCTTGAGGCGAAGGCTTGTAAGTACTTTTCTCAATTAATGCGCGGAAATTAAAACTAAGTAGTAGGTACCTAGAATTCATTTTGTCAAATAGGTACCTACAATTACTTTTCAAAATCAATGACGAACAACGAACAACAATATTTTTTCCCGCGTTAGGCTTAGCACGCACTGCGATTTTTATTCGCGCGAATTTTTTCCGCCCATTCTGCGGCCAATGGAATTGTATGAAGCTGCACGAATTGCGGTAAAAAAATCGCGCGGGAATAATACTACAAAAATCCGCGCGAATAAAAATCGCAATGCACGTTAAGCCGTAAAGTGTAATTTTTTAAGCCAGTTCGAAATTTAAATAAAACCTTTGATATGTTGATAAGTTACCTCCTTGGTTGCCATGTTTCGGAGTAAAAGATCGTTCCATTTTTAAATTACACGACAGGTATGAGTTTACTACAATTTATTTGGCCGCTAAACACGACAGATATGGATTTTCATACAACTTTTGCCGGCCGCTGCTCGCATGTATTTGGCCAGTACTGCAATTACGATTCATCTCTAAGAAGGTTGTCAAAATAATGCTCAAATTTCCAAGCATGTTTGAGAAAACATAGATTGTTGACCATGTGTTAAAATGATTTTTTTACCTAGCAATCTGAGTTGCACACGAGTAGGTAGTCGTTTATTTCAGGTAACCACTTAATCTAATAATAATAATAATATGCCTATGACGGGGACACGTCAATCATGCAAGTAGTTCTTCAACATTTGATATTATTGAAACAATATTGAATATATTTCGAAGTAGATTGTATAGTGTGAACAAAGCAATTGGCACTGAATGAGTGGTATTATCTGTTATTGATGTTGGTGAGTTATGTGATTGAGACGCCCCGACATCGCCTGCGCAGCCGTGCAGTCTCACTTAGTCATTTATACTCGTGACGAGAATACAGCGTGTATAGAACATGTTAGGCAAAAACTTTAGCCTTGAATAAACTGTAAAATAGAGAATTTTAAGTTGAAACGGTATTTTTCCATTTTTGACTAGTGACGGGCTCAGACGCCAATATATGATAAGTTCAAGACATCTAAGATCGATCATTGTACAAAGTACGTGTCGTAATTTAATATTGTATTTTTTTTTTCCTAATCTTGAATCTGCACGAGAGAATTTTAGTGCATGGTGTGGTTGCTCAGCAAAGTAGATATATGAAAGAACTATCTCTCTACGCGCAGTAAAGCAAAAGAGGTTTCTTCTAAAACCTTGAATTTTATTATTTAGAATTTTCTAGAAAAAGGTTACTCAATAATTCCCCTGTTTTGTTACTGCCTGACCAATCTGCCCAGTCAAATATTAAAAAAATAAGTAGTAAAAAACGAGACAAGTTTGGCGTTTTTTTCAGAGTAGGTACGTAGCAAGAGGTCTGACTTTAGGAAGGATGTGGTATGAATTGCCCCTGTATGGGCCAGAAACGGCTTTTATATTCAAAAATTACGTGAACATTTTTGAATTTCATACGCGTATCGCCTAACAGGAAACTGCCAACTGTGAGCAACATTAATAATGCTGTCGACTGGTAATGTGACGGTAGGAACTAGCGTTCAGAGATAACTACTGAGGAGATGGTTGGTAGGTAGACACATACATATTTATCTAGGTACTGAACCGTATATACGATTGATATACCAAATAGATACAGATATTCTGTCAAGAGTCCGCCCTATGCTGATGAAACAGACGTCGAAGTGGAACGCACATGCGGCGAACAGGACACGGCGCATACGCGAACATTAGCATGCAAGCGCACGCGCGCGCCGGAAGCCGCGCGCGGGAACGGCCGCGCACTTACATCCAAGATGGCCGCGCACTTACGATGAATCGATAATTAATCGATAACCGATTTCATATTTCATATCCATCGCACCTTATTAACAAGTTGTGATGTAACCTGGACTATAGCAGGAAGACAATGTCACCGATCAGAATGCGCACCGCGCCAGATCCTTGAGACGACCAAATCGATCCCACGAAAATGATCAGTTGAATCATTAAACTGTTTTGTTTTATGGGAGGTCGTTTGAAGTACATGTGTAGGTACGTTTTTATTGTTTGATTGTTGGTTCTGGTATTCGGTATCTGCTCCTTCAGGTACGTATACGGATGAATAACGACCAATAAAGTGTGAAGAAGGGAAGTTGGATTTCTTGGAGAAGAACCTATAAAATGTAGGTTCTGTGCGTCATTAGACCATAATCGCTGAATTCATTTATACAACTTTGTTCCTATCCTGAAGCGGAGTCTATTTGCTGAACACCATAAGTTACAGTTTAGTTTTAATCTAGCTTCAATGTTACCAATTTCAAGAAATTCTGTTTTTGTTTTGGGAAACAACAATTTAGACAAGTTTCAGAAAATTCCCAAATAGCAGGACACACACAAAAACTTAAGTAATTAACAAACGTTATGTATGATATTTTTGTATGATAATATCTCATGCAATTAGGCACAAGCAAACGACAAAAAAATACAAGTGTTTCCTAAAATAACAGATCAAAAAAGCTTCCATTACATCTACGAATTTAAAAAAAGAATTACGAAATCATACTACCTAATCTTGCAAAAGCATTGTTCGAAGATTTATTAAGTAGCTTAGTGCAATATATTTAAAACAAACGTCTCTTTTGACAAACTGCAGTGTCTAATTGTACTGACAGCATACAAATTTATATTCAGCAGGCTGATGTTTACGACATCTCTTTATTCGTATGTATTGTCCGTTGCGAGATTGCAATGGCTTTAATTGTCGCTTAAAAGTATAGGTTTGTTTTATCTCTCATACCTATATGTTTTAAAGGCCCATAGTCGTATGATATGTCTTCTTTAGTGAGGTGTTTACTGGGAGTTTATTGCTGCGCACGCGCCAGCTTTGCAAATAATAAAACAATTATCTGATATGGTACATCAATCTGTATTCCAAAGCAACAGATTGAGAGGTTCCTGGCAATGCATGATATGACCTTAAGTTCCTGCCAGCGGTATGGCGAATTTCTGGTGCCAGCAACACCCCGAAACTCACCCTTATTCTCAGAAAATGTGGAATCTTAAAGAAACATCCAATCCAATCTAACGATATTTTCTGTTCCATCATCTGTGATCATCCCAAATACCTAATTCCAAAACATAAACATTGACATTTTCGAAATTCAAAATAGAAACAGCGTCGAAAGAAAGTAGATCTATGGTTCGACAGTGTCATAGTCGATATCCGTGGTCATAGTCGAGCGCGCATAGTTTTTTACAGCTACCCTCCGCAACGGTCCGGTGCGCCCGCTCCCGTAGTCACGACAACCGCAACGCTGTCATCTCCAAAACATTGATTTTGTATGACTTTTATTGGGACATCAAAAGGTTCAGAAGTTTTTGTTTTTGTGCCTGTTTTTATCGTTGTAAAAATGTAGGAATTAGGCTTTTTTAGCTTTGTGCTGTTTTAAAATCGGAGTTAAAGGCTTCAGTTCCACAATCCCACTTCTGATGTCTTTCTTCTAGGGTTTTCTGTTTCTCGCCATCCACCTCTATCCTGTACCTATTCCTATGGTAGATATCACAGGTTTTCATTTCATTCCTGCTAACTGCTCTTCATCGAGGGCTAGCTTGATGAAAATTTCGGCACAGCTGGTGCTTGTCAAAATATATTATATAGAGTACCTCTAGCTAAGTATATCTTACGTATTTGGTACTATCTAAAAATGTGAAGTGAATAAATTGTCTAGGGTACGATACGAGATTTTAATTGTAACCTAGTCCCCTAGCCTAGCAACTTCATTTCGGCTGATATCAACTACTCTTGAATAGGTTATGCAATATTAGGTAACGAGAAATTAATATCAATCAAATTGTAATGTTTTACGATATTACCAAATGGAATCTTCCCCCCTGTTAACTCTGATTAGACTTTGATATCGATCCTACTTATACTAGTGCCACAGATAATATAATACTAGCATACTAGTACTAACATTCATCAACATACTTGATTTCAGTTAAAACATACTTATAGGGAAGGTACTTCATAATAGTAATGATAGTATTGATCATCAAACTGTCACTATCAGATAAACCTCTGCAGCGAATGACGTAGCAGTCGTGACGTCGCGCGGGGTGCGGGGGGGAGGGCGTGAGGACGCTGACCCGCGGCCGCTCGCGCAGCCATCGTCGCCGTATCCTGGCCAAGGCGTTATTTATTCTGCCTTCTACTGACAAATAACGCCTTTCGCGCTTTTTTAATGATTGACCGCGAAAATCTTACACCAATTTATGGCCTTATTGATTTTTTTCTTATGATTCCTTTACTCAGTTGTGAATTAGACAGGTAGATACGTAGCGTTTTGTGAACGGCTCTATCCTTAGTTTGAGAAACAGAAAAAAAAAAGTTAAACCAACCTTTTTGAATACCTACTACATGAAAAATTAATCACAAGCGGAACAGTCGGACAGTTATAGTTTATTCGGAGGTAATAACTCTAAATGTTATTCATGACTTGAACTCAGTTTAACTACATTTATGTCAATTAGGTTAGAGCCCAGTTTGTTTTAGATAACACCACTCATAAGTAAGTTGAATGAATTCTAAAAATAGATAGGTAAATAACCTTACCTACCCTATCGAATGGCGTTTGATATTGATGTTCCTCGCATGTTTATGTGCTCCATTTGCATTATACCTTTGTACTATGGTGCGACTAGTTTACGAGCCTTGTTATTGCACTAAACTACACTGAACACGTGGCTAGGAAAAAGCCCTGTCTTCTTAGGTACGTAACTACTTTCATATCTACGAATGGATGTAAGTAATAATAGCAAAGCAATAACTCTGGTATTATCTATTTCTCCTAATTGAATTGACAACTAATTAGTAAGTTTATAAATGAACTTGAACAAACCGAATGATCCAAGACCTAAGTTACACAATACGTCTTTAAAGTCCAATTTGGATAGCTATAATATGGAACGAACTTGCCGGAAGAGAACAGATACACGTGGCTGGGAATAGACTCTCATTTTCTGTAAATGTGCAGAATGTGCTAAACTAATAGAAAACACGTGTGTGTCGAAAATTTGTACTGACATGACAATTTGAACCAACTAGCCCGGTGCTAAGAACATGAGGAGAGATGGCTATCTAAAAAAGCACAATTTTCACAGAAATTGAACGACTTAGCAGTAACGCTTGATCTAAAACCACGTCTTCTATTATTTAGATTACAATTTGAACGAACTTGACCAGCCAGCCAGACACAATTAGATATACTTAATCAAAGAAATTTATCAGTCAACCGGCTGCCGGCTGGTTCGTATGATACACAAGAAGCGGTTAAGTGTTAATGGGAAGTTCATAAAATTTCCGGTGCCGCGTCTTGGATGATATCATTACGTTGGAATTGGGAGGGTCACAGGCTCACAGCTCTGTTGACGAGGAACAAGGACGACTGAAATAGATCTGTAGGTATCTGAATGAATTGTTCGCGTGTTTTCATGTTGGGCTCGAGTCCTTTGAGAGATGGCAGTTCTGTTTCCCATACAACTTCGTGCTAGTGCCAATATTTTGAAATACCAGCTTTTCTCGCTGATTTGGTACAAAAAGAAAAACTTGGGACTAACCAGAAGTAATTGACTAGTCAGGAAAAGGAAGCCCGTTAAGTTTAAATTCATGTTCAACCGCTACTGTGCTGCGCAGGATTGCATAGTGGCCGGTGAGATCGAGCTGCAGTAATAATTAATTTTACGAGTGGCACTACTAATAATAAAACAATCTGAATTATCAATATATTGATATTTGTCAGTAAAATATACGTAATAATAAACATTACCACCTAATTTGAAGTTCATGGTCAATGGGAAGTTAGAAAATTATTCGGATCAAAATTTTGTAAAATGGCTGACTTTGGTGGCTTCTAATTACTTTGTTTTTCAATATTTTCTCTAAACAACGATACCCCCTCGATGGAGTAGGTAATTCTTTTTTGCGGCCTCCTTTTTGTGTAGGGGAGGCCTTAAAAACATTTAAAAATATTTGTTAACTATTTGTATGGCTTTGGGTGAATGATACTGTGAAAATTTGAAGACTGTAGCTCCAACCGTTTGGCTGTAAAACCTGTGTGACAGACACAAGAGTGACGGCAATAGGGCTCCATTTGGATTCTTCGTACGGAACCCTAAAAACGAGTATTGGCAAGGCAGACACACTATCAAACTAATGTGTGAGATAAAAATATTGAATAACCATAAACCGCCAATCGCTACAGTTTTTATCACGAAGATGCTAAAGCGGCAGCTCAAATCAAATTATATCAAGCGATTTACATGTCATCAAGTTCCTACTATTAATTATTCATCACTAATTAGCAGTTTTGTATGAGAGCTAGTCGGCAGATCAGAGCGGCTCGTTCATGCCGGAAACAGGAAGAGGGCAATCAACATTCCTAAAAATATCACACATTTGGTGTTCATCCGGCGAACGCGGCGCTGTGGCTGCGCCCGCGCCGGCGTCGCTACGACTTTAGAACTCAATGTGGACTAATTTAATACTTACCTGTCAGTAACATTACAAATAACACACCAAACTAAGTGGTTTACTTTTGCTTCTCAGAAAATAAACATAGGATATTGATTTTCGCACGAATTAATGGCAAAAAGTTGCATCCTCTCTTCAACTCCAATGATTTCGTTAGTAGGCAACCAGACCCATAGTAGATATTATGTGCTTCTTTAATTTAGCCACTATATTTTTATGATTAAGTATATCATTTTAGGGTGGATACCCTACCTAACTAATTTGGCTTATCTAGTTTCCATGTGGTTAGTATCCCATAGTTGCTCTAATTTTAAGAATTCTTGTAAATAAATAAGAAGGCAGCATATCAACTGCCACCTAAACCTAATGTGTACATACTTAGGTAGCTTATCGTTACATTACAATGTGTAATAGCTGTAACCGATAACATCGACCTTCCTATCGAAAAAAAGCGTTCAATATTTATCATAATGTCATCGTAATAATTATTATTGTTCGGTGGCCACGACTACCTAACCTAACTAATATTACAATTCCCAACAAGTCCGACTATAGTACTCGCCGGCACATAATTAGATAATTTCTATTATTTATATGCGAAGTGCTGTGTGTGATGCGCATCGAAACGACTGTGCTTCCTCCGGCGTCGGTGTTGTACGAAGAAATCCGTCAAGCGGTTCTTACTAAAGAGGATGTACGCCTCGCCAGCAATGATTTCATTTACAAAAAGTTCCTGTCGTGCTTGCTGCTCAGTGCTGGCTTTTCCTGCGACTGACACGCCACGTAAAGCGCTTTTCATTTCCTCTATGGTAATATTATTAAACGTGTCAGCGTACTAATGAGATACGGGATCGAGTCACGGTTTACCAATAGCAGAACACGCATTGATTGTTATAACTTGTATGAATGGCATTATTCATTTAGTACCTAGAGGATGTTAGATTGTATGGGAGGTAATTCACGTGCGGCAGGGAAACGCCTGCTGTTGTATACCTAATCAATTGATTAAAGTTATTATAAAAACTACCTACTACTACTTTGTGACCTATGAAGTCACAATTAACAACTTAAGAAAATAATTTATCTTGGATCGAGGATGTCGATCAAAATATATTACGTTTTAGCTAGATTTCCTATAATGGGACTGCTGAGATTGAATCACTCCCTTATTTATCTGCAATTTGCAATAATGAACCTTTGACAGTCAACTGTCAAACTAGGTGCCCTGGGTATGTTAGGGTGGGTTATTACATTATCTCCGAAGGAAAGAAGGCACTTAATTGCGGTCCCACGCTACAAAAGCTGTATGTTACCTACCCACCATATGTAATTCATGCAAAAGCATAATGAATAGATCTTGCAACTAAGATGACTTGTATCCTACACGAATACACGAGTAATCTCATATGAATATGGAAATTGATAATGTGGGTAGTACAATAAGAGTCGCGTGACTGACAGTCAATGCCATCTATCGGAACAAAGACTTACTAAATTGCTAAGCTCAGACTCTTTTAGCAAACATAATACAAACTCAACTGATAGGTACTGCTAAAACCGATATATATTTTTTACCAGTAATTATTATTTTGTCAAACAGATACTAAAAATTAGTTAAACTTTTAACAGAAAATAAAATTAATACCCTTGTAGCGACATCTATTGTTATAATTTTATACTTAAAAGCAAATTACGGTGCGTGGACATGCCTTATGGTGCGGTAGATGGCGTATGTAACGTTTTAAGTATCGATAAAAATCCTCTTTTTGTCTTTTTAAAAGCCGATAATTAACACGATAATGTGGCAACACAAAACGAAAAAGTGAGTTTGTATGATGTCTCGGCCTGCCTTTATGAGCTGGCACAATATTGTCACCTGATAATGTACACCCTAGATGGCGCTTTTATATACGACAATCACGCGACGTTCCGCATTTTGGTGTAAGCAGCACTCGGCAGCAAAGACTACTTAACTCGACAGATAAGCCTTCTCGACCAAAGGTATGTGTCGCAAAATTAATCAATCCATCAGCCAGATCGCTACTCACCAAGGTTTCCCAACAATCTCAACCTGTTTTTAGTAGAGCCTCCGTGGATTATAAAGAAAAGAACTAGATTGTTTCCAGCTGCTTCGCAAAAGCAGCCTATGACACTCAGCGATATAAGTGTAGCTTTCAATCACTGAACGATTTTTGTTAACGTATCAGTATCTACTTCCAGATATTATCCATATTTAGAGCGAAAGTGGATATATGAGGATTCCAAAATACTAATTATCGAGAAAAGGCAGGTAGTGCCCCACTTCCTTTGGTTCGTCTTACTTGAGACACTACTGTGCCGCCAGAATACATAGTTGCAGTAGCGAACGTATTCCGCACTCCTTGATGTTGCTACGCTTCACTAGGGAGGCGCACCTCCCTGGTTTGGAACTCATGAGTTAAGAAGGCAGCTAATCAATATTTTAGGTTGATCGAAATAATAAAGAATGTTAAAAATATGTAATATTTGGAATAGGAGGAATACGGGATTCGGGATTTTAAAGAGATGACAATCAACGAATGTCCTCCAAAAGAAACACGTTTTTAGGCATACATTACTAATAAGTGTATTTCAAACTTAAAAACTAATAATCATAAATATTACATTTACGGCGAAGGAAACCGGCATATCCTAGAACTAAAACTTCGAAGACATTTTCCTCTGAGTTTTGGTTGTGTGTTTAGTTCACATTGTGACATGCAGGTGCCAGCACTGGGCCTGAGTCGTGGATTACGGCCCAATCCCTTTCCCTAAGAAAAGGTCTGTGTCCCAGCAGTAGGAACCTTATAGGATTATCCTTACATTTTATTCCTGTAATCCGAGTTACCATAATTTGATTATGTTTTTGATAAACTGAAATACCTATTTAGTGCCTACTACAAATAGAATGTTGAAGTGTATTAATAATTACTAAATTACACAAAAACCTCCTTCTGTAAAATTCATATTTTTCTATTAAATGGTATTATTTCTATAATCTAAAAGTGCCTTAAAACAAAGTTAGGATTTCAGATTCGTATATTTTTAAAATTAAGTGTGTTGTAAAAATCAGCAAAAATAGAACGCATCTATGAAAATTGTTGCATACAAAACATTTGTAGGAACTACATAGAAACATACAAAATGAGTTTTAAAAATAATTATAAAAGCTATAAGTAGGTGTAAGTACTTAGTGATATTTTTTCAATCGACAATTTTTTTTCACTACAAGATCTTACAGGTATTTGTGGAGGGATTATTTTAGACTCTAAAATTTATAGGAATGCATAATTATTGATTTTTAATCAAGTTCGTCCACCACAATTAAATACCTATAAGCCTTTAATAATGGGGGACCGATTTTAGAACCTAATTTAATGGTCTAAGATCAGATATAAGAAATGTGTACCCTCATCTGTTATTTAATAATGCTATGGAATAATTGCTAGATATTACATACAGGCCAGGAATAAACAGGTGAGTGAGCGTTATTAATATACTTCATTAGTTCAAATTACGTATCAAAAGAAAGGTTATTTTATTTCCAATCTAACCGTATTGGGTTGCCTTATCCATAAGTTGATTGAATCTATGGTTGCCTTGATTTTAGATGTAAAACTTTCAGCGCGGTCGTTGAGAGTGACAGAGAACCGTAGCGCGTGCAACTCCATACGACAGACAAAGATGCAACGAATTATTACCAGACTGCCGAAGGAGGGTAATGTGTTTATCAGTCTATGTATGTATGTATGTATGTATGTATGTATGTAAGTATGTATGTATGTATGTATGTATGTATGTATGTTTGTTCCTATATGGCGTTCCAGAGACCTAACGCGTTGGCCGATTTTGATGATTCATACGTCAATCGATTCGTCTTAACCTTGCGAGTGTCATAGGCTACATTAAAATTGGAAACTAGGAAAATGGCGGCTTGTGGGCGCCATATTGTGGGGGGCCAATTTTATTTTTTCTTCCAAACCCATCGTGTGGGGTATCAAAATAAAGGGTTTCAAGAGGTGATTTCAAAAATATATATCACTTATATATTTAAATGTACCTAATTCGAAAAAAATGTTTACTAAAAAGTTATAAATAAAAAAATTAATTAAATAAAACAAAATACCCGACTGCTTAAAAAGCGAACTAAAAAGACGTAAACAAGAAGAAAATCATGCTGTGCAGTCGGAGGATACATCTGGTTTTGGTCAGCCAGCTCGCGAATATGTATCCTCCGACTGCACAGCATGATTTTCTTCTTGTTTACGTCTTTTTAGTTCGCTTTTTAAGCAGTCGGGTATTTTGTTTTATTTAATTATTTTTTTTTTTTTAAATATTTTTCCGATATTGTGAGTACGGTCCTCTTACTAATTTATGGTCGCTCGGGAATGTGTCAATTTTACTGTTCCTGTTGAAATTTTTTTTGGGTTATTACTTGAAGTATTGTGTATGTATTAATTGAAGTTTCACAATTCAGTTTTTAGTTTTTCCATTTGGACTAGTCCAGGTCCAAAAAACCTTTTTGTTTTTTTTAATAAAGTAGTAATCACAGTGTTTCTTTTTTTCGTTCGTTTTCCAGTGCATATTGCAGAAGATGTGGGCAGGTCATGTGACAAGATTGACAGATGGAAGGTGGACATAAATTTCACTAATTGACTAGGCCCAAGATGTAAGAGAGCCAGAGGACGTCCTAGATAACGCTGGATGGATGAAATAAATAAAAAAAGCTGGCGAAGACTGGAGACGGATAGCGAAGACAAGAAAAACCTGGAAATTGTCGGAGGAGGCCTATACCCGCCAGGGGCCTTAACTAAAAAAATTTTTTGTGTACCTAATGTTAAGAAACTATAAATAATGTTAAGGAAATAAAAGGTTTAATTATTAATTATTATTAAGTACTTTCCACTGATTAAATACCGGAATCAAATCAGATAAAATATTAACAACAATATCATTTTTTTTTACTCACTCGTTTATTTATCAGCAACTATACATAGTTTAGTTCTACATAAATGTGTACATCAGAGGCGTTAGTTGTGCACAATTTCATTAATATTGATTCAGCAACCTTGTCTAATATCTGCGGAATAAATGACCTGATAACATGTAAGTAATAAAAAACCGTATATTATTTAATTTAAATATCGATACCGGTACGCTCAACAGTTTCGACATTAGACCTTAAGGGTACACTAGTCGAAAATTCTTCCATACAAACGTAGTCTGGCTTTTACTCCACTGTTTGACGATGTACGTTCAAAATAAAAAATTATATCAATTTGTCTCATCATTATCTAGCCCTGTATGGAAGGAAAAAGGAAAAAAAAATTACTTGAAAGCTTCGAAAGTTCCATATTTTAACACTCATTTTAACGCATCTTTGGGCGCAAATTAGTACCATAAGAAGAAGGAAAATTTAAAAACGGCCTCCATACAGGGATAGATTAGTAGTTCAACAATTCAAATAATTTTATTTTAAATAGACGCATTCAGTCGTTTTTCCATGATATCCAGATTCCCAGGTCAGTTTATAAAATTTCGCGCGCTCGTTTAAATCATCATCCATTTCGCTACAAAAGTGTGTATTCGTACGCGTACTAGCTTCTTACTGCTCATAACAGCATCTATCTGTTCCGCACGTGTTGTTGGTTGCTATAGCACGCATTTTAACCCCGCGCACAAAATAGTTCGTGCCGTCGACTAGTGTACCCTTAATACTTGGGCTGGTATAGATTTGTCAGTCAATGCAAGATTTACTTCTAAATAACATTCCAAATACTTTTCGGCCGTTCAAGTCATCTTTGTCTATTACACAGAATAAGGAGCATTTCCCGCTCTCTTCTAGGTACTATGCAGCTACTCTTCTACTAGTTGCATATTTTGTCTATCGTATGAAGTTACACGCGCTACGCTTCTTTGTCACTCTCAACGCTCGAGCTGAAAGTTTTATATCTAAAATCTAGGCAACCATGGATCAATCAACTTTTTGATAAGGCAACCTAATACGGTTGGATTAGGAATAAAAAATTACTTATAATATAATTAATAATGATATATTTATAATTATTTTTTTATTATTAATATATTATATAATTTGATATGTAATTGGATTAAATAACTGATGAGGGTATATTAATAACGCTTACTCACCTGTTTATACCTGGCAACTCCATAGTTGGGCATAGGGTAAAATAGGCAACTTTTATTTTTTCATTTCCTTGAGATATATTCTCTCAGCCAATGCTCGATTTTCATAAATAACCTATCCAGGAAGTTGATCGAAAGCACTTTCTTCTTTTTTATTATTTTACGCGATTTAGCTAGGTAACCGATTTGCGATGTATCAACGTGTAAATAACTTATATTCCTTATCATCATTAGATAACAGATGAGGGTATAACTTTTCTTATACCGTATCTCGCACTATAAGGTCACTTGTGATTTTGAACAAAACGGGACAAAGTATCTATTCAGTGTGATCATAGACAAAATAATAGGATTGTAGTAGAAATGCATTAAAATTATGCGTGACTAGTAAATGCTTTTTTTGTGAGGTTGCATATTACACATAAAATAATCGGACGCGCGACGTGGTGATAAGCAGATCTCCGTCGAAGAACTTTGTTTCGATTACTACGTTTCCACTGAAAAAATAAAAATCGTCAATTTTAATAATGTCAAATTATTATAAAACCATTGGGACATCTAAAATAATTGGGATAAATATACAGGTAGTTGATGGATTTGCAGCAATGATTGTAATTTGAACCTTATGTCAATAAAATAAAGTCAGATGTCGCGCTAGCGCGATTGACAAATACATCAAAAGTGTCTAGGGATCAAGTACGTTTTAGAGTATTGCCGCAATTGAGGATTATATTTTTAACGTTTTTGGATCGTTTTTGATACTTTTATGTGAATTTCACTATTAGAATAAAGAATTTTAATGTTTTTTTTTCTTAAAAATAGAAAATCAACTGTCAATCAGGATTCCTATAAAAGTGTGTAATAGCGTTTTTACAATTACTGCATCAGAACTGAAAGAAATTGTATCGATATGGGGCGACGACATCATTTGAAACGAGAAGAGATGATGAGAGCCGTCGGATTGTTGCAAGTTGGTTCCAGACATCGACCACATCGCCACTAGACGCCTAATGCTTCATCTAATACATCAAAACAATTCTGTCAACTAGCTGAGGTATGAGGAACGGGACGACTGCGCTCTGATTGGTCCCTTACCAAGGTCATAAGCCTCATTAAGGGTGGGACAGGTTTAAATAAAACCAGACAGGTATCGATATTTTTATAAATAGTATTTGTAGTTATTTTTTTTTTATTAATATTACCTTTTTTATTATTTTATACGGCGTTTTAACATTTTAGTTATAAAACAAAAAGTTAAAACTAAAAAATAAATATCAAAATTCTAAAGGTAACTTACTTTTATCGGTTGTTGGTTCTTAAATATAGTAGATAATATTAAATATTAGTAAAAAACGTAATCAAAAAATCGTTTCTCTATCGATAACAGATTTGGTCCTAGGATATGGTGCATCACTAGTTCTATTTACGAAATTATAGAGGAGAAGAGATAGCGAAAAAATTACTTTTAAAAGAAAGAGACGCAAACATGCGGTGGGCGTTTTCACCTACAAACTTGACCAGTATAATATGAACTCCGACAAATAATGACAGAAAATAAATCTAATTGTGTTTATGTAACTATTAACTTATCAATGAAATGTTATGCCATTTTTCGGAAAACTTGAAGTCATGGCTATTGTTACCATACCAAAGTATTGTTCAAGAGGCCATTATAATATTTATTTCATCAATTTTTTGTTGACGGACGCGGAAGTGTTTACAGCTCACAGAAGTGGTCGCTACTAATTCTAAATTTTCGAGTGGCAACCTTTATTATAGTCATCGGCACGTAACTTGGCAAGGTTTTGGCGTAGTGGGGGTAAACTTGCGCATAGTGCGCGAACTGACCAACCACCGTATAGAGCGAACGGGACGTGGACGCGACTTGATTGGTCAGTCGATCCTTGTGTCAACTGACCAACCAATCGCGCGCTCGGAACGGTGCTAAACGTTCCCCGCGTCCCGCTTGGTAACCAAAGAGACCTAAAAAATGACTTGTGCGCATCTAACGACTCTTGCCAAGTTACGTGCCGATGACTATACCTGTATATGATCTTTTAGTCATATGTGTTGACAGACATCGCTCGCCTGTTATTAGGCGTCTAGGGGCTGTGTGGTCGCTGGTTCCAGACAACGTACTATTACTATTGCTTTCGTTGCCAGGCCATTTGCCAGGAAGTTGATTCATATGGAGGGGGAACAATAATGGTTTGGGCCGGTATTTGGATCGGTGGAAGAACCGATCTCATTTGGATCTGGGGCAATCTCAATGCTCAGATTTATGCGCAGGGGATTGTTTCAGACGAAACCATCCCCTCCGCATAAATCTGAATCACCCAACCGGAATCGAATCCAATCGGATTCGTTTCGACGAATGCACGTCCACACACGGCTAGAGTCGTAACACGCACTCTTGCTTGCCGATGCTCGCGTCAACGTTCTGTCGTGGCCTGTTCAATCGCCAGACTTCAACCTAATTGAGCACGCATGGGATATGCTCCAAAGAAGAGCTCTGCCGAGTATGGATGCCACGCATACCCCACAACTTTTTGACTTGTTAGAAAGAACGGGGCCGGCCATTCCTCAAAGTGATTTTGAGCATACCAAATCGCTGTGATTGTGTGATTCGTATCAATGGTTAAAACACAGATTATTAATATTTTTATCAAAACAATAAAAAAATAAAAGCCCTCATTTATGCCTTTTCATTGACGACATTAACTTAGTTTAATTGCCCACAACTTTGGATAGGAAAGGAAGAATAGAAATGGGACGATAGTCAGAGAATGATGCAGGATGTGATTTTTTGGGTAAAGGAATAATTTGGGCATCTTTCCAGGCTTGTGGGAAGATACCACTGGAAATAGAGGAGTTGAGGATGTAAAGAATGACAGGAAGAATGTTATCAAGGATGGGTATGATCATCTTACGGCTGACACAGTCACTACCAACAGCGTTGGATGTAATCGAAACAATACTCTTTTTAACATCACAAGCAGTGAATTGACTTAAGACAAAAGGGGAGTAATCAGGTATCGGAAGATTTGAAAGATAACTAAGCGTAGTAGCTTTGGTGGCCCCATCCAGTACGGGCGAAGTAGAAAAATGACTGTGACTTATACATCTAATACCTTTAAACGAGCAATTCTTGTATATATATATATATATAATTTGAATCTCGGAAACGGCACCAACGATTTTCATGATATTTTGTATGCAGAAGTTTCGAGGGCGATAAATCGATCTAGCTAGGTTTAATTTTTAGAAAAAGTCGTTTTCTCTATTTTCACCTGAGCAGAGCTCGGGCGCCCTGGTACTAGGAATTAAACAGGTATATCTGAGACGCTCACGGGAGCGCAAAGAGGACTGTTCTCAACTGGGTTTGGAATGGAAACCCTCATTCTGGGCAGCTTTTCATAGAAATGAGGGAAGCGCGAAAGGCATTTAAGCGAGCTTTGAAGTTCTGTCAGGAGAATGAAGAACAGGTTAGGATGAACATTTTGGCTGAGAAACATCAAAGCAAGCGATTCCAGAAATTTTGGAAATCAACCCAGCGTTTGAGCCCGAAACTTAAGTTGTTCCGGTAAATTTAGATGGCATGACGGGCGCGTGGGAGGTGGCGAACATGTTCATTAGGTACTTTCGTGTAGCCTCGCGACTTCCATCGAAGACGAGCGATCGTGACCCCAAAAGACAAGTTACTGACGTCAGTACCGTCTTTACCATTAGGGCACACGGGGCCAGTGCCCAGGGCCCGACAATTTCTCTCACATTTATTCTCAAAACATTTTTGTCGGGCACAGTAATAGTGAGCACCCGGGTCGAAAATAAAATTTAGTTTTGTGTTAAAATTCAAGTAAAAATTATAACGATTTTATTGAACGTTACAAGAACGAGTAAGTAATTTGTCAATTATGTGCATAGAAAGTGACATCCTTCAAAAAATTTACTCTGCTATGAGGATATATTAGAAGATTTTTTTCTCAACAGAAATCCCGAAGGAAACCACTATCGTAATCGTAACCAAAAAACCAGCAGCATACTAAATTTGGGCGCATGGTTGGCGCAGTGGTTGAGCGATTGACTGCTGCGCTACGTGTCGCGGGTTCGATTCTCGCACGGATCAAATATTTGTATGACCTACAGATAGTTGTTCCGGCTCTGGGTGTTTGTGTATGTGAGTTTATATGTTTGTAACTCACCCACGATATAGGAAGAAATTCCTAGTGTGGGGCAACGTTTTTTTTAAATAAATAAATAATATCTTTAATGATAATGCCATAATATCTATACTAATATTATAAAGAGAAAAGATTTTTTTGTTTGTTTGTTTGTTTGTTTGTACCGAATAGGCTCCGAAACTACTGGTCCGATTTGAAAAATTCTTTCACCAATAGAAAGCTACATTATTCCTGAGTGACATAGGCTATTTTTTATTCCCGAAAACGGGTCCTGTGGGGTGGTCCACGGGAGCGAAGCCGCGCGGAACAGCTAGTATTATATATTTATAGAAGATCATACTAGAAAAATGTTAGTTTAATTTGCTTTCTTTACTTTCCAAAAGGGCCCCAAATTCTTGTGTGCCCAAGGGCCCAAGGGCATAGTTTAAGACGGCCTTGACTGAGGTACCAATTAACATTTCCACAAAGGAAATCAGCAAAATTATAAAGTCTATGACCAGGGGCAAGTCACCGGGTCATGGTGGCCTTAACATAGGACATGTTCAGTGTGCTAGTCCGCATCTTCCTAAATGTCAATGTTATATAACTTCTGTGTCAGGTACTCCTATCTTCCCACTTAACTGAAGAGAACAATAGTTGTCCCCATAGTCAAGAATATGGCCGGGGATGTCTCGGACAGATATAACTACAGGCCAAAATCCCTAGCGACTATGACTGCAAAGGTTCTGGACGGTGTGCATGAGCGAAGAGTTACTGAACAGCTCAGTCTGCAGGATGCCCAGTTTCGTTTTGGGACTGGGCTTTCCACGGAGACTGCTATTCTGGCGCTCAAACACACCGTTAGGTACTACACTGACCAGAAGCACGCCGGTGTACACTACCTTCTTGGATCTATCCAAGGCATTTGACCTGGTTAATTATAACATCCTGTGATCAAAGTTGCGCGGACAGGGTCTAGCTGATGAGCTAGTTGGCCTTCTGCGGTACTGGTATGACAACCAAATTAACCAGGCCAGATGGTCGGGTGTATTGTCCTGGGCCTATGGTCTGGAGTGTGGGGTCAGGCACGGAGGTTTGAATTCCCCGGCGCTCTTCAGCCTATACGTCAATCAGTTGATTGAGGAGCTCAGCAGTACATATGTCGGATGCTCCATTGATGGGTAGTTGATAAATAGCATAAGTTATGCAGGAGATATGGTGCTGCTGAGACCTTCAATTGACGGATTCGGACGGTTGCTTGAGATGTGTCAACGATACACATGGCCTCCTGTATAATGTGAGAAATAGTGAGGTTATAGTGTTCCGGGTGGGTACCAAGAAACCTAGGGCAGTTTCTCCTGTGTGCCTACCACTAAAGAGGGTGGCAAAATTTACCTGGGATACATCTTAAACGAGGACCTACACAATGACGATGACATCGAGACGGAATGAAGGATACTATTGGGACTCCGACGTTTCTGTAGTGCATTGGGTTGTTTCCAAAAGCAAAAACAGATAGTTTAGAAAGAAAGAGGACAGCGTCCCTGATGCACAGGATGCGGGGGAGCGCAATCGGTATGTTTAAGGTTATTGCGGATAAACCAGACTTCCCTTTCCTGGGGTACTGGACCCGCTTGCACAGCGGCGGCTCCAGTGCAACAGGCAATAGGTATATGAATTGATTGGATTTGTTATTTATTTATAATGTATGGATGGATTATTGTTTTTATTAGGATGACATTGATTATGTAAATTTACTAACATAGTCAAAAGTGTATTACATACTAACAAATTATGGATCATGGTCTGAAATAAATGACTGAATTTATTTGAATAAAGTAAGAAACCAGTCTGGAAGACTAAAATATTAATTGGATAGTTTTTTTTAGTTAAAGATGTACTTGATCCCTAGACACTTTGATGTGTGTAGATTAGATAGTAGATTTTGAAATAAATCAGCAATGCTATGTTTGCCTCATACTATTGGAACTTCCAAACTATGCAAGGCCAGTCTAACTGATATAGTATCATCATCATCATCATCATCATTTCAGCCGAAAGACGTCCACTGCTGGACATAGGCCTCCCCCAGGCGTCGCCCATATCTAGGTATGTATTATATAAATGGCAGCTAAAAAAAATACCTAACAATCTATAAATTATAGTAACAGATTGCTGTCTTAAGTTGTTGATGATTCAATATACTCACTTGAGGACATTAGCAGGCATCATCTGAGATTCAGGAGCAGATTCAATAACGGATTGCCATGTATTTGTAGAGTTGGGGATGACATAGCCAAATTCAAAGAACCACTCCTCTAAGCAACGCCCTTTGAAGAGAACTTTCTGTAAAAGAAGATGTAATCCATATTAATATACTATAGAAATTAAAATACCTTGAGAACAGTCTGTTTAACATCACTGATTAAATTAAAATTCTTGAATGTAACTTTAAGGGCCTACATGCGCTTTAGTGCCGTAAAACGGCTTACTTTCTAAAGCATACTCCTTAGTAACGGCTAGGTTAAAAGGTTTGAAAAAAATATATATTTATTATTGATTCATGTACATTATTTTTAACACAAGGTTTTTTCGTAAAACTAATAGTTTTGCTTTAAAAAAATAATTAACAACACGATATTTTTACGCAACTTTTGCAAACTCCACCAAAACGACTTGGATGTTTAATAATATTTTTACTCAGAAAAATTGATGGCTCGAATTTCTTCATAACTAACATAGCATATGTAAATCAAATAATATTTTGCAAACAAAACTGTTCAAAATGAGGTTCAATATTAATATATTGGCATTGAGCGGGCGCACGGCCAGTACTGTGTTAACATTGGGGCGTATATGTATAGCGCCTTAACCAAAATATCAACTTGTGATATTATGATGAATCATTTAAAGTAAGTCATGAAACTGGTCTTGGTTATTTACCTGTTCAATACGAAATCTTTCCAAAATTTCAACGGAGCTGAAGTTCATTTCTCTTGAAACAACCCGGCATTTCAGGATACGCTTGGGGACACGGGCCTCATGCTCCACATCAGGGTTGGACATGTCTGTATTATTTTGCCAGAGGATCTTGCCTGGAAAGTTCATGAGAGATAATTAGAAAGGTTACATAAACTGTATGCAGGTGTGTTATAAACACATCTCTGCTTGACCCTTTGGAGAATAATGTAATACATCTGTGTGAAAAATCTAACAAAGATCCTTAATATCCCTTAAGCCCTCACTCAACGGTTGAGAAACCTGAATCAAGTAGTCTACTCCCTAAGCACTAAGTCCGTAGTTTAGGCCTTCATTATGGGTTCAATATTTCCTACTCTGTATCAACTATGGACAAATGATTTGTTCGGGTCCAGAACTAAGAATGAATGACAACACCATTTCACAGTTTTAACTACATCCAATGTGTTTTTACTTGTCCGAAAAATTAAAAATAACACTTTTTTCACTCAAAAGTTTTGGAATACTTTCGGACGGGACCCGTAATTTCGTTGATGGAGATAGGGAGTAGACCACCTAATGTGAAACAATAGAAAAAGAATTGTTCGCTAATTATGACTGTTGAAAGCATTATAACTATATTAGTTTCATTTAAACTCATTGCAACATTACTGAAAATACCATGCAATACCCCACAATTAATATAGAAAATTAAGAATGAATAAATATATTGATTTTCTCAAAAATATGTGTTCCAGTAAAGTTAAAACAAGTCATTTCACATTATGAATTTAAGAATTTACTATCTTGGTACAACGGGTTAAATCAGTTATTTAAAATCTTTAATTAGAACAATTTCATAGGAAAAAATCAACTAACCTGTATCAGCATCTCGCAAATTCATCCAATTACTGTATGAAAGACTGGTTAAGGAATATTCAATGCACAGTGGTTACAACAATTTTCTGAAGAACATTTCAATATAAGTAAAGCAGGAAGACAAGATCATTATATGAATAGAAAAAGATGGGACTGACGTGAACTGTGTTCAAAAGTCCCTTAAAATAAAGATAATAAAAAGAAAAAAAAATGAAAAGAAGCAAGTAATCACGAAATTCCTTAATTCTAATGAGAAGCATGTAATCATGTAAAACAATAATAGTCGGATGCATTGAATTAAGGAGTTGTTAAATGTCACTCAACATGTGTTATTTCTTTGATTGCTTACATCTCATCTTTAGGTTTAGAATAACAATTTATTTTGCCAGTTGCTTGCATATCAAGCTTCATCATCAACGTAGCATCTTGGTAACGAAGTATGCCACCAAGATGCTTCTTAGATGTTGAAACTAATGATATTATATAAAATATTTGGCCATATTGACCCAAAGTTAATAAAAAAGGATACACTTGAAAGCCTTTTAGAATTTTTGTCACACGTCTTTGTGGATTTTCTTCAGCGGGCAAAACCTCCGTCATGGTGTCTGGTGTATTTCACTACTGATTATAACAGAGAGTACGAGCTTTTTTTATTAATTTTGAGTTTTGCAAACGTGAACGTGCACAACAAACACTAATAAACACCACACAACACAGCCACACAGGCACACAACACAGATGATGACAATGACGACTTGACAGTTGAGTGCATAGACTACTGATAAGAGCTATGTACTGACTGAAGAGGACTGAACTGAACTGAAATCTGAACTAGGCTTGTCGAAAAAATATCGGTACATCGATATATCGATAGATCGATATGTCGATATTTCTGATACGATATATCGATATTTTTAGCTGATATATTTTCATCCGATACATCGATAGATCGATACAAAATATTCAATATCGAAAAACGTATCAAAAATGATATTTTTTTTCAAATTAAATTTATTAGTAGCAGAATATTTAACAGAATTCAAAGCCGTAAAAGATAGGAACGAACGGCAAATTATTGTATTGTCTATTACTTGAATGTTTTGTTTGTGTTGCGGCCGCCGCAAGCCGCGGTGACCAAAATCCCTCACTCTTCACTTACTTTCAAATATGAGTTCTTTTGCGTTGTGTGTGTGTGTGGTCGTGTCATCTTATAATATTTTTAGAAGGTTGCTATTTAGATTTTGAAATTTTTTAAATTTTGCGTATTATAAAGGATTAACAATTAAAATACCTTCGTTTTTATTAAGACTCTTTACATTTAATAATGTACATTTAGTATAAAATATAGTACTACCTATTATTGAGCCAGACTGAACTAAATACATTATTATTTAAAAAATCTATAAAAATTGGACCGATATATCGATTTTTTTCCCACGATATATCGAGATCGATATTGATATTTATATAAATATGATATATCTATATATATTTGCACTTCCGACATCCCTAGTCTGAACTACTGACTAGTAATGAGTTAAATGACCTTAGATAAACTTAGATAAAGTACCTATAGATAAAGCCTTAAAATGAGCTTGATTGATAGAGCGAGATTGCCAATTGGCAGCTCCATGTAAATAATAAGGACAAAAGATTATTTTTTGTCTTTGTCACCATGGCCGGTTTCTGTTGTTTGTCAAACTCTAAGATAATGGCAGGTTTGACAAACAAACTCGGTTTTGTTTGCTTTTCTGTGATTTGGGGGTATTATGTGTTAATTGAGACAAGGAATTTGGGTTATTTATAGATAATAAGTGTCAGTGCGATGGTGGGTTGTAGTGTTCTTGTTCTTGTTGTAACACCAGAACTAACTAGAGTCTGGCAAACGAAAGTAGAGACTGAAAAAGCGCGGCAAATTTAAAAAATATCAGCATAGCAACCCCAAAACTAATATGAAATACCTGGAATAACCTAATTTGATACTTTAGAATTATTTATTTTATTTCGTCTGAATAAAAATACTATTGGTAATTGAGGTAGATAATATTTTAGATATTATGTATCAATCTCAATAAAAAAACAACAGTTTTCTGTAATAATTTTGGTTTATTCAACTTACTAGCGTCATACTAACTTATGAAATCTAACACCACACGTAAACAATCTTGTTTGTTTTGAGTTCGACATCTTTATCCTAATGCTTTTCTTGATATTTAGACATCATGCGAAACGACATCTCCCGTAATCCACTTTTAATTGTTTTATTCATTTTTCACTTAAGGGCGCGGCGAAGCATGAATTGTCCATACAAACGTAATACCTAAATCATTTGTAAGTTGAGCATATTTCCACCAAATTATGCTAATATTCGGATTCAGACAGTATTTATCTAGGTTCCTACGTCTTTTTTTTTTCAAAATAGTTACCTAAAATGAAGTTTAAGCAAATTTCATTTCGTAAATTTTTACAGCGTAAATGACATGTTTTCTTATTGATTTTTCTATCTTAAAAAAAACAATATCTATAAAATTGTCAACGCTATAACATAGCTCATATTATCAAGAAACAAATTATCGAAAAAAAATTAAAAAAACATTAAGTTTTCATTCATCATTTTTGGTATTACGGAACACATAAAAATAATCATACATTTTCAATAGCTAGTATTGCTGTCGCGTCGAGCACGTCATGTCAATGTGTGTGTAGTCGTGCTTCATACGGTTGAGTAGGTATCGCTCGTACGGCTTTTGTTCGGGGCACTTCGGGGTTGTTTACTGTTTGTTGTATTGTATATTTTTTACCCGACTGCCGAAGGAGGGTAATGTGTTTATCAGTCTATTTATGTATGTATGTATGTAAGTATGTATGTATGTAAGTATGTAAGTATGTAAGTATGTATGTATGTTTGTTTCTATGTGGCGTTCTAGAAACCAAACGCGTGGGCCGATTTTGATGGTTCTTACGTCAATCGATTCGCCTTAACCCCGCGAGTGTCACTGGCTACATAAAAATTGGCAAATAGGAAAATAGCGGTTCTTGGGCGCCATATTGTGGGGGCCCAAATTTTTTTTATCTTCCGCACCTATCGTGTGGGGTATCAAAATAAAGGATTTTAAGACGTGATTTCAAAAATATATAACACTTATATGTTTAAATGTACATGATTCGAAAAAAAAAAAACAAAAAGTTATAAATAAAAAAAGTTAATTAAAAAAATCAAAAAACCCGACTGCTTGAAAAGCGAACTAAAAAGACGTAAACAAGGAGAAAATCATGCTGTGCAGTCGGAGGATACGTCTGGTTTTGGTCAGCCAGCTCGCGAAGATGTATCCTCCGACAGCACAGCATGATTTTCTCCTTGTTTACGTCTTTTTAGTTCGCTTTTCAAGCAGTCGGGTTTTTTGATTTTTTTAATTAACTTTTTTTTTGTGGTTTGTTGTCAGTGTTAGACGATTACTTTACTGTGCTGCTCGTGCGTATTTATTTATTTTCTAAGTACTTATTGTAATATTTCTGACACTATTGACCTAAGCTATGAACTTGGATTTAGATTTGCCTTGTGATTTGAACTTTGATATTGAGTAATCTACTTTCTTACGAACTTTGCGTTGTTTACGGACTTTATTATTTACGATTTGGTTTGGTTGCCGACATGGACTCCGAGCGTTGGGATGTTTCTCACAGTAAGTACCTATATCCCAATGATATAATACAATAAGTTACTATTTTACCAGATACAAGGACAATTGCAAATAACAAACCGCAAATACTGTATTTTTATAAAATGGACGCCTAAAGGACTGGCATATGAAAAAATTGAAAAAGACAACGAATTTTGGAATTCAATAGTATTAAAATTAGAAGAGTTTTATTTTAAATGTATATTATTGCCTGAATTAATAGATCCCTGTTTACCTAGAAATCTGCCTATCAGAGACAGAATATAAACTTTTTTTTTCTTTACCTACGTAATGTACAATGTACAATTGTACATATAAACTAAAAAGCATGCGTAAAAATGTTTTCTGATTATCATTATTGTATTTTTGTATTTCGTTCAGTCGATAATATTTATGGTCACCCTACACGACTTTATCACGTTTTGATTTATATTTTTTAAATAGATGAATGATGATCTATAAAGTAAAACATAACTAAATAAATGTTTATACGAAATTCGTGTTTTTATTTTTAATATTCTTAGATCAGAGCGCTGTTATTTGTCTGTACCTACTTATGCGTAAATAGGCATAAATTATTGGAATATTTGTCTTGTACTAATACTTTGCTTATGTAACATTTGTATTATTTTACTTGCATTCATTATTTATTAAAACAATACATATTTGAGGTTTCGTAAAAGGCATAGTTACCTACATAAATAAGACAAAAGAACGCCGGCGCAGTTCGCGTTGGCTGGCTTGCCGGCTTTCGAGTCGTTATGAATGGAAGCCTATCTACTCGCACACACACGGCTGCGCACGGCGCACCGCGTGTGTGTGCAAAGCGAGATAGCAATACTCTGAACGAATTCTTCACTCGTCTCGAATCGCATTTGCGAGCTCCGTTCGCCGCGCTCTTAATAAATGCTATTATCAAGACCACAACAAACCACCAAAAATTTATGTTGACATTAGTATAGCATTGCCATATAAAAAGTTTGCAAATAATTCGAGTGTCTACTTTCGTTTGCCAGACTCTATTGCTGTCTCATGTGCGGTCACGCCAGGGCTTCACTAAAGGTACTTTAATCTAAGCTAATGACAAAAGAATGACACTTAGTGTTGCCAATGTCCATGGTCTGGGTTACCCAGAAACCTGACTGAATGGAGGTATTCAATTTTGGGGAAAATAAAATCTATATTAGACACATAAATAAAAGTAAATATATATAAAGAGGAAAGATTTTTTGATTGTTTGTTTGTTTGTACCGAATAGGCTCCGAAACTACAGGACCGATTTAAAAAATTCTTTCAAAGCACATTATTCCTGAGTGACATAGGCTATTTTTTATCCAGAAAACGGGTCCTGTGGGGTGGTCCACGGGAGCGAAGCCGCGGGGAACAGCTAGTGTTCATATAAATCAAACATATTTTTTACAAACTATCTTTAGTTATATTTATAAATACTTAAAAGACGTTACATAATTCAATCTATTTTTGCAGCTCCCGTTATGGTAATGTTTTTTGGTTAACTTATCATTTGAAGTATTATAGAACAATGGCGAAATTTTATCTGACTTAAATTTGAGCGTCTGAAAGTGAGTTACATACGAAAGACATTCTATTAATTGTCTATGTTTATTAAAGTATAATTAGGCCTGGTCCAAAATAGATTTTAAAAAAACATAATAAATAAAAAGTTATTTGATTTTTTAGTTCATTTCTTTAGCATAGTGTTGCCATTATATATTTTATCTGCTAAGTGACAAGTAGTAACTATATTAGGTAATAATATCATTATTGTATTTATTGCAGTAAATGAGTTAACAATACAATTTATGTCTAAGTGTAGATGTTCCTTGCAGGTAGGTAAGAATATTGTAGTATAGTAGAAATAAATGAATTATTTTCAATTAATGATTGGCAAAAAGATTAGTCCTCAAGTCTAAAAAAAATATAGCTTGGTTGTTGACGACAACCTTTTGATACACGTCAAAGTCACATAGTTTAAATAAATATACTCTTTCCAAAGAGTATACTACACATTTCATGCTAAAATAACTAGGTAAGGGAAATACTAATGCGATATTCCCCTTTTACTTCCACAAAATTAAATAATATTACCTATTAAACACATTATTAAAAGTTACCCAGACATAACCTACAAAAGTTTATGACTGAATATATATTATTCTCTACATTCTCGAACAAAAATTCTTGCACAAACTAATTCATAACATCACCCTGAGTTAAACCAGATATTTTTCATTTAAAGACTTTCGAATTTAATTTCAGCTAAAACAATGTATGGGCACCTGCCATTGTTCTTTACCCCACATAAACGCTCTCCCTACCGACAACCAAATCGGTCTAATAATCCCCGCAGTTTGGGGAATACCCCACAAATTGGCAACGCTACTCACACTTGACAGCAAGAAGAGCAGAGACAATCCATTAGAGGTGTACCGAAAAGTGGAAAAATCGCTGCTTTAAGAATAATAAATATAACACGGGGAACAACTAACAAACGATCTTAAGGTCCAAGATAAAGGTGGTTTCTCGGCTGGTTTCATTGGCGAGGCCAGGCGTGTCTGGGACCGTCTCGCCGGTGTGAATACTAAAATACATCGTGAATACTCTTCACCGAACCAAAACAAAGTTTTATAATGTTATCGACACATGACTAACAAAAATTACCACTTTAAAGCATAATATTTCAGCAACACATTCTTGAATACTAAAATGGTTTTCGCAAACTATCGACAAAAAAATCATAACCCCTATAACTGTATGGCAGTGTATGGGAGGCAACCATGCATAATTGCAGCTTCGTTCATCACATAAGAACCTCGTTGCAGTTTTTCTGTACAGTTACAGTTCGCTTATGTGTACACGCCTTATGAGTTCCTTGTTGTTTTACTACGGAACCCTAAAAAAATCACTGTTCGTAGTAAAAAGAACCTTTGGAGTTAAAACCGAAATAACGTTTTTGTATTGATTATGGTTATTTTTGTTATCTGTAACCTGAGCAGAAGACTATATATATTCCATTCCATTCTACGCTACCTAAATAGTATAGCTTTCTTTTGAGTATCATTTACATTAAACGAATTCAGAAATTAATGACAAGTGCTGTTAAAGGAGATGTATAACAATCGACCGATTTTGGTTAATTTTTGCATATGATTATAATAGTGAAACTTTAACTAATTATAAAAGTATTTTAATAATGTCAACAGTAGGTATTATAATATTGCGTTTAACGGGAAGTGAAAATTCAAAATGGTTGACAAAATTGACAGAAAATAGAATAGAATGGAAGAGAAAAGAACAGTTGTTGGTATTTATTTTTGTATACCTGCAGTGTAATTAAAGACAACAATAGAAGGACTAGATACCTGGTGGATGTACAGTTTTATCCAATTGCATTTATGTAACGCATCGACTAAGGGTTGTTTTGATTTGGAGAGCATTAATTTCTATGAACTCGAAAAGCGATACTGACGAAGCTTCAAGGTAATTTTATTTGTCTTATTTTTTCTGCGTAAAAATTTTCATTGTCATTGCCGTTATTAATTCAGTAGATTTTCGGTCTCGAAAACCGTATATGGCTATAATTAACTGATGCGTAATAATCACAAAGGTTAAGTCTGGCATTACTTGCTATTTTCGTTCTTTGTTTTGTGCTGAAATTGCGTCGCATCGATAGGAGGAATCGTGTACAATGTTTGTGTATGTATTTGAAGGGGGAGCGAAGCATCATCGTCAAAAAACCCAACCCCGAATAATACTGAGGAAGAAGCTACGTCGAGTTTATGCACTGGTACAGTTACCAACCGTACACAAGACATTATGAAGCGCGCTGCCGCTAGACAGCTGATAGAGAGGTATTTCTACCAGCTACTTGATGGCTGTGGCAACCCCAACTGCGACAATCAGTACTGTGCATCAAGTGGAGAGGTAAAAATTTATTTTTATTTTGTTTTGTTTACCTTGTCATTTAGGTTGACAGATAATCAATATACTACCCAGCCTTGGAATGCCAAGGTCAATGTGAGTGAATAAAAAAAGAAATATTAAGAAGACTAATTCCTACTTAACCAAAAATAAAGAGCTAAATTACTTATGTGGCAGTAACTGGCTGATACAAACTTTTAAAAATATTTGTTTTTGTTTTCTTGTCAGTCAATTCTCCATATTCATGTATTAAATCTTACTTTATTATGATATTTTCTCTGATTTGATATACTATAGATACTACTATTATCAGAAAAAAATATGTTTTATCTGTATGACCTCATTTTTGTACAAGATAATTGATTTTGATCTAGATTGTTTTCATAACAAGATTCAAATCAAAAGTTTTTTTATATACTTTTTGTTTGAGATAGACTAAACCACAATCACAAAAGCATGTTACTGCCTATTTGGTTATCAAACCTGTCATTGGAGTCAACTGAATAACAAACTGCTACCAATTTTTCTGGCTGTTACCCACATAGTAATTCAATAATTTCTTACAAAGTTTTTTATTTTTATTTAAAGAGCTTTTTCGCTAATGCGAATATGACGCTCTGTATGGTATACATAATAAAGTACAGTGTTTATTCTTAGCTTACGCAACAATAAAACAAATGATTAAAACAAGTAAAGTTTCAAAATTTAAAAATCCCCACCACATTTTTCTTTATTGAAGCATGTAAAATGGGAAATGTCATCAGACTTCTTAGATTGTCACAATTATAAACTTGCAAAATGTGCAATGCTATTGGATAGGGATGGGTCCGATATATCAAAACGTAATTTATATCAGATATGTGTTAGATATCATATCATATCGATATCTATATTAAAATAACCAATATCACAAAACTGTATTGCACCAAACCTCTACCTGCATGCGAGTGTGCGAGAATGAATAAGTCAAAACATAAAACCGTAACAATGTGAAAACGTACGAACTACGAACAAAGCACAAACTTAGCACAAAAAATAGGAACCATAAGCGCTAACTCTCTTTCTAAGCATTATATATTCAGCAGCAAATACGAGGTAACTCCATTTAAAATAACATTAGAAATTTTAACAACCTCTTTTGTAAAAAGTCCATTCAACCGATTTCTGTTTAATACAGCTGCCAACTGTCTATAACTGTAAAAGTGTGAGTTTGCGTTTGCTTTAGTTTCGCGTTCTTTATAAGTTTGCTTATCTAAATAACTTGTTAACTTTTGCAAACTGTACTACTGATATCGATATCTGAAAACCATTTTCAATATCGATATGAAAACTGTATATCAGTTACATAACCGTTTGCACAAAAAACCGAAAACGCCCATCTCTACTATTGGAATGTAATTGGTTTATAATTAGGGGAATTGGCCCTCTGTTTCTACATTAAGATATGTCCAAAAAAATATTAGCAGAATGGGTAGACATGACGAATGCCCTAAATATTAAGTATCTTTTAGTATAATCCCCGGCGCATAAGTTGGCAAGAGACGTTAGTTAGACACTCAGAAGTCGTTTTTTTAGGTCTTTGGTAGTGAAGCGGGCGCGGGGAACATTTAGACCGTTCCGAGCGCGCGATTGGTTGGTCAGTTGACACAAGGATAGACTGACCAAATGTGTCGCGTCCACGGTCCGTTCGCTCTATATGGTGGTTGGTCAGTTTGCGGAATATGCGCGAACTTACACCCACTAGGCCAACTTTCATGCCGGCAGTGGTGTCTCATGCCATACAAAGAAACCGTGCCGACGTACTGTACTGATTATACCAGACCGCGTAGGTACCCGAAAGGTAAAGGCACTATGGGCTCCGGGCCTATCGGTGCCATATTTGAGCAACTTCGGACGAGCTAATCCGCAGCGTCGTTCCCTCGGGAGTCGCTGTGTCCTTTGATCCATTGAATGGTTACTTTATTGTGCATACCGACCTGATTCAGGCGCCGGTGACACTCGTAAGTCAGCCCTAAGTTGATCGTATGGCTGTTTAATGTTTGTAGGACTGCCATGCTGTCCGAAAGTATTCGTATAGGGAAATCCTTTACCTCCCTAGCCAGGACCGCATAGGCCACCATGGAAATGCCCATGCATTCGGCCTGGAACACTGTGTTGTGGATCCCTAGTGGTGTAGCTATGCGGATGTTTAGGTCTCTGAGAAGACTCATGCACCTGTGCCTGTACCTGTTTTGGATCTGTCCGTGAAGATCCGCAGTTCATCGGGGCGTAGCTCCTTTCAGCGGTTATCCTCCTGTAACTGGATTTTGTATTTTTTATCAATAATGGCCTTCTTGGGGCTCTACTTAGGGGGATTTCGTGGTGGACCCTCAAGCAAAGCGGTGTGTTGAATGTCTCTCTTACCCCAGAGATCCAGTGTCTTTAGTCGTACAGCTGCCATCGTCGCTTCCTGCTGTATAAACAGATGCAGAGGGGGAAGTCTAAGCATGGCTTCGATCGCTGCGGTCGGGGTAGTCCTCATGCAGCCCGTTGTCGCCATGCAGGCCAGTCTGCACACGCTGTAGCTTGTTCACGGCTGTAGCTAGTTTAGTGCGAGGCCACCAAACCACGGCCCCGCCCATAGGTGATCATGGGCTGAGTCACCGCACTATAATAGCAGCCAGAGCGCTAGCCAGAGTATAATCTTAGGGGATAGGCCCCACTTCTTACCTATAATTTTCTCTCTAAGGTGATGCTCTCTAAGGTGATGCAGGCCCTGTCTAATTTATTGGCTAAATGACTGCTCCAGTTAAACTTGCTGTCAAGAATGACTCCCAAATACTTGACCTCGTTGGAAAGCTGGAGCTCTATATGAACAGCTTAGGCAGACGTAAGGGGCCGAGTGCCCTTTTCTGGGTGAACATGACCAATTCAATTTTAGTGGGGTTTACTGATAGTTCATACTCCCTGCACCAACGCTCGACACGAAGCGCTTGCTGAGTATTGTTTCAGATTGTTCCAGTCACCTTCCCAGGTACGAGGATTGCGAGGTTGGTAACGGTGTTTGTTTAGTCTGGTGACGAGGTCGTTAATTACCAGATTCCATAGAAGGGGGGAAAGCACCCCTCCTTGTGGGCAGCCCCTGGCAATCAAGGCCTGCTTCTCTCCTTCTAGACGAACCGCTCGTTTGCTAAGCATATTAGTCATCCAGTCAATCAGCACTTGCTCAACGCCATGTTTGGAGAGGGCGAGGGCAGCAGTCTCTGTATCTGTATGCTAGAATTAAATTATATGTGGTGCCGGGCACTATAGAGACAAACCATCCAACAGCATCTATAACTTAACTAGTTTTATTTAGTCTTCTCTCACTATTATTCTAATGGCATGCTAATACATAAAAGAACATTATAATTTTAGGCCAGGAATCTATCACCAAATGAAGCAGCTGCTGAGGCAATAAAACTGTTCTACAAAGAGGCTCGCCTCTGTGACACACTGCCCAACAAAGTTCCTCGCACTGAGGCAAGCGGCTGTGATTCTAGTGCTAGGTAAGTTATGTGATTATTCTCTAGTATATTTTGTATAATACACAAACTGCTGTGAAATGACAATAACAACTTCATATTCATGAAGTCTAAGTTGATTTCAGAATTAACAAATCTTAAAAGCTTTAGATTTGAAGTAGAATCTAAACTGAGATGAAAATGACTGTCTCACTGGTTGCTAATCCTACATAATTAAATAGTGCGATCCTAAAAACAGCTTGAAACATACTAGAATTAGAATGCCTTTCGATGAAGAAATACAATATACATAATAATACTCTCTAGCCCTAGCCTTCTTTAGCTCTTTAGTATTTATTAAAAATAAATAAAACAAGATGCGGGAAAGTAAAGTCAAACAAAAAAACTGGAAATTGACCTGCCAATTTCATCCTGCATCTTCTTATAGATGGTCAAAGGCCTCTCCCCATGGCGCCCGGCTTTTTCGATAATATAATAATAGCATTTTTTTTAGCACAACATGTAACACTGCTAGTGGACGAGACAAAGATGACAACAAAGACAAGGAGGCTGCCTCCACAACACGGTCAGTGAGGGAGAGCACCTCCAGGGAGGAAGAACCACAAACTAGTCATAATCTATCTCACCAAGAGGAATCCAAAACTCGTAGTCATAACAGTAAGACAATCTTCCATTTATCTTTATTTTCAGTTGTTTATGGTATGGGTCATGGTGCAAATAAGCTGTCTTTCTTTAATTTGACATTAGACAAATATGGTTCCTTCTTATTTATTTACTACACATCTAAAAAGCAATTTTTACCCGGCTGCAAGGAAAGGGTTATGTTTTGTGATAATAAATCAGGTGATTGAAAGACATGGTAACAATATTGGAATGTTTTTTTGTATGTCACCGGTAGGCTTATTACGTATCTTTTGCAAGAGCAAAACGATAGCGATCAAACGCTTTATGTCATAAAAGTCGAAATTACCTGCAGTGTAGGTATTGTAGGTCCTACACAAATCGTTTGCTAATCGCTCAATGTTTGTCAAAAGCACTTATTTAAAATAAAACCGCCAACAACTCTAAAACTTTTGTATTGAAGAGCAATTATTGCGCAAAAATCGCTATCGTTTTGCTCTTGCAAAAGATACGTAATAAGCCTGCCGATTATTGCAGACATCCTATGTTTTAATTAATCTTGCAAGACTATAAATGCAAGATATAATATTGTCAATAGATCATTTCAAATACAATAAATTACCATCCATATTCTTTAGTATAAAATATATCCATACTTTATTGGTAAACTCTCGACTACCAAATTAACATTAAGAGATTGTGATCCTTCTACAATCTCTAAATATAAATTCTTTTGCACATAACTTGACCTACCTCAACATATCACCCAACTTTGCTTACATTAGCGACATAGCGATCCTTAATTTGAATTTAATGTTTAATAATGATGTACATTTGCTAATTATACCATTCAGGTATTAGAAATAAAGGATTTTACATGATGTTTTCTAAGTAACCCTAATGAGAACGAGTTATTATGACACTTTTTGTAACAAAATAATTATTGGCAATTAAGTAATTACATTCGACTTAAATTATGCCATTCTCACGTTAAGTATCATAACCACCAATATTGTTCATTTACTTATCAGTATTCGCGTTGAACATTTGCTCCCGGCAAATCCAATATTTCCCTTTATCAAGCTGAATAAATTCATCAAACAGAAGATGGATATTGTACAGTTTATATATTTAGTGAAGAGAATTGACGATTTGATCATTTCGTTGCAAGATGGTGCCCCATTGGCAGAAGAGCGTATGTATGAGTTGATTCACCAATATTGATCAATTATAATTATAAAATATATGCTAAATAAATGTATCAAACAGAAGATGGATATTGTAAACTTTATTGAAGAGACTTGACGATTTGATAAATTTGTTGACAGATGGTGCCCCATTGACAGAGGAGCGTATGTATGAGTTGTGCGAGGAGTGTCTGCAGACAAAAGTGCGGAAGCCTCTGATCAGGGCACTAGGAGAGGCGTTCACACAACCTGCAATACTGGCCCGGTGTTTCGCCAGCAAGGGCGGCGGCAATAGTGATGAAGATACGGATATGAATGAAGGTGAGTTTGTTGGTGTATATTTATTGACTTTTATCGCCGTGAATTTGATTTATCTTCAATCCATACTAATATTACAAAATCCGAAAATAATCCTGCGTTACCTGTAATTTTATTAAAACGCTAAACCGATTTAGATGAAAGAAGAATGCGACAAATTGGCCCAAGTGACCAACAGGAATGGGATTCATATTTTCTGAAAAGTTTTTAAGCACTCCATTTTATGTTATGGAAGCTAAGCTCAATTGTGTCCCAGTTTTGAAATATAGGGGAATATATATAATACCCATATAGAGTATGATGAACCTTTGTCCTAAACAAACCGCGTAACCGACAGAAATGTAGGAATACTTTCTGAAAGGGCTTTAAAACAACTTTATTTTAAGTTATGAAAGCTAAAATCGACTGTGCCTCTGTTCCTAAATAATGAAGTGATGAATGACATTAGTATTTTCTAAAAGGATTTTTTAAGCACTTTACTTAATGTTCTTGAAGCTAAGATCGATTGAACCAGGTTTGGAAATATATAGGTAAATGAGTCTTAGGGCTCTTTCCCACGGCAACATCCCGTTTTCTGGAGATACAGTTTTTTTGCAGGATCCCGTTTAGTAGTGTCCGAGTTTTAATACTAGCAGTCACAAGAATATCCTGCAAAAAACCAATCCGTTTAAATTTGACATTGGGTTTTGCCACTACAAACTGGATCCAGTTGTCCAGTAAAAACAGGGTCCAATTTTATTACTCGTTACAACAGTATAATGGAAGTGTTCTAACTTCCTGCATACCGTTTTTTGTTGGATGGGGTGGGGATCGTTGTTTCAGCATTGGGTGAACAAAAATCTTCTTTTTTAGGGCTCCGTACCAAAAGGGTAAAAAAGGAACCCTATTACTAAATAATGCAGACTACGCAGATATTATGTGAAAATAGCGTTAAGACTCTGATCGGGACACTATCCATCGGCAAAGTTTGCGTTCTTGATGAAAAAAGCCGTATCACAAAATTGCATTACTTGTAATAAAATCGAAGACGTACAACATTTGTTGATGGATTGTGTTAAAAATAAGATTGAGAGAGAAAAATTGGAAAGAGAGTATGGCTTGAATAGGTTAGATATTGGCTTAATTCAGACGATAATATCATACCCTAAGTCTGATCTAGCAAAACAATTTTTAGGCTGGCAGTAATCTCAAACCCGTAATGTTACATTTATTATTTTTACCCGACTGCCGAAGGAGGGTAATGTGTTTATTAGTCTATGTATGTATGTATGTATGTATGTTTGTTCCTATGTGGCGTTCCAGAGACCAAACGCGTTGACCGATTTTGATGATTCATACGTCAATCGATTTGTCTTAACCTTGCGAATGTCATAGGCTACATTAAAATTGGAAAATAGAAAAATGGCGGCTTTTGGGCGCCATATTGTGGGGGGCCAATTTTATTTTTTCTTCCAAACCCATCGTGTGGGGTATCAAAATAAAGCGTTTCAAGAGGTGATTTCAAAAATATATAACACTTATATATTTAAATGTACCTAATTCGAAAAAAAATTTAACTAAAAAGTTATAAATAAAAAAGTTAATTAAAAAAATCAAAATACCCGACTGCTTAAAAAGCGAACTAAAAAGACGTAAACAAGAAAAAAAACATGCTGTGCAGTCGGAGGATACATCTGGTTTTGGTCAGCCAGCTCGCGAATATGTATCCTCCGACTGCACAGCATGATTTGTTTCTTGTTTACGTCTTTTTAGTTCGCTTTTTAAGCAGTCGGGTATTTTGATTTTTTAATTAACTTTATTTTTATAATTGGTTTTTAGTAAAGTATATAGTAGTATTGTAATGGGCATTAGTGCAGTATATTGTTTAAGGTACAATGGGGTTAACGTATCCTTGTGGATAAAAACCTCCAAACAAATAATAAAGAAAAAAAGTCTTGTAAGAATAACTTGGCCTGCAGCGGGACCTTCATATTAGATGTAATAGAAAGCGCAAATTCGCGACGGCAAGCTTCGTCACAAATCTGATGGCTTGTTGTCACAATGGCTGAGTACTGCGCAATGTGTCAAGGGTTTGATTCCCACACGAAACAAATATTTGTATGGCTTACAGATAGTTGTTTCGGTTCGGCTGTTTGTGTATGGAAGTTTAATTGTGAACGCATCAACAAAATATAAGACATTTCTAGTGAGAATGAAGTATTTAAAAAAGAAACGTGCGTGTTGCAATAAGGACAATAAGTTTTCAAGTCGCGATCACAATTGGCAATAAGTTCTTATATGATGTGTTTCAGATAAGGAGTCAAAAGCAATGTGTTTATCAAGTGATCCCGATAAAGACGTGGATAGCGTGGCGGGGCCGGAATTAGACGTGGCCTCATGTCGCAGAGCCTTTCAGTACCTTGCCAAAGTAAGTGGAACTCATTGACTCTCTTTAGGCTCGAAAGATAATGGGTGGACCAATTTTGGCTCCTCTAAAATAATTATCGTCGAATTATGGAAGAGGGAGGTCTTCTGTTCTAGGCCTCTACAACAATCTTGACCAATCTGTTGATTAAAATTATTAAAAATATAATTATTTAATTATGTATAGGTAAACTCGACGCTGAAAAACCCAACGAAAGCAGTGGATTGTAAAATAAAAGGAAACTCCTTCTAGGAGTCTCTTTGTTACTAATTGGAATACTTACTTCTATTATTTTAACTCTAGATTTGTATAAAAAATAAGTTGTGACTTTTGATTTAAAGCTTCGACTTGTATTTAAAAGCGGCGAGCTAAACAGTGCGCGCAAAATCTCCCCTCATTCCGTGCTCTATTTATTTTGCGGACCCAAAAACAGCCCTAAAATAGTATATTATGCAACTAGTGAATAAAAGACGAATTTAAAACGAGGGCCATAGATGAATCACGAGCAAGTGAAGGATTCTAATAATTGAATCACGACCGTAGGGACCGGGACCGGGGGTTCATGAAGTATTAGAATCCTGAGCAACGCGAGTGATTCATGGCCCTCGATATAGATCCGTTTTATTCAAGAGTTGCATACTATACTTTATACCATGACTACGAGAAAAAGAAAGATTTAAGCGAAAAGCACAAAGAGTTTGTATGTCTAGTATTCTTTGCACGAGGAGTTTGTATAGCATTGAGATGGAGGTTGGATATATCGGTGTGTTCTAAATTCAAACACCAAAACAGTGATTAAAAGTGATGCTTTTTATTCCCTGTTTTCAGTGAATAAAATAATCACTTTAGAGGGGGAATGGTATAAATAAATTTAACACAACCTTATTACCCTAGGTGCCATCAGAATACTACAGTTCAGCGTTAGTGATATCACTGAAGACGCTGGCAGACAACATGTGTATAGACCTGCGGATAACGCGGAAGATGAGTGTGGAAGACGCAGTGAATTGCTTCGTGATCGCCTTTGAGGTGCCGGATCTGGGCTGCAGCGACTATCTGGAGATAGCGCTGCCTGCGCTGTGCCAGGCGGCCGAGCATTTGTCGATTAAAGGTAGGATTGTAGCGCTAATATGTCGCACCCTTAGTATTAAAGTGACCTTATTCAAAAGCCTGTAACTGATTTTGCTATGAACTGACCTTAAAAAGTATATACTAAAACTCTGTGGCGAAATAATCCCGAATTAGAGTAAGAAAGGAACAGCTCATTCATTCGTTGTTCAATTAGTATTATTTTTTTAAAGACTTTTTTGGTCATTGCCAACAAATTGCATTTTTTATGTTAGGTCACTTTAATACTAAGGGTGCGATGTATTCAAACAACTATCTATCATCCATTTGAAATTTCTACAACCATTATTTACATTCCGTTCAACCGACTTTGAGTTCTATCCCGTAATTACATGGATAACATAAAAAACATAAACCTGTTACCAAAACTAACTTTTAATTACAGCTGCCATTTGTCATATCACCAACGCAATAGATGTCAAATTCGTTTAAACGGGCTGTAAAATGGGATTATTTAAATATTTACACTCCATTTGAAATAACATTAGACATATTTCCAAATCTTTTTACAGTCCGTTCAACCGATTTTGAGTTCTATCCCGTAAACATAAGGAGGACGTAAAAAGCATAAACCTGTTACCAAAACCAACTGTTTACTACAGCTACCATATGTCGTATCACTAACGCAATAGAAGTCAAAATCGGTTGAACGGGCTGTAAAATAGGCTAATTTAAACGTCTAATGTTATCGCAAATGAAGTTTAATGTTATCTTAAATGGAGTATACTGTTTCTCAATTCCTCGTTATTTTTATCGCAGGGCCTTTGAAAACAAAATTAATTGTGCTTAAAATATACGAAATTTGCATTGGTCAACTGAAGCTGCTATGGAATGAAATAGGGGACCTTTTAAATTGCGTCCATAGACAATTACTATTACTATGACGCCGCGGTCCGTCTGACTGTCTGTCACCAGGCTGTACCTCATGAAACGTGATAGACAGACAGTTGTAATTTTTACAGATGATGTATTTCTGTTGTCGCTATAAGAACAATTACTAAAAAGAGAATAAAATAAATATTTAAGTGGGGCTCCTATTCAACAAATGTGATTATTTTGCCGTTTTTTTTGCGTTAATGGTACGGAACCCTTCGTGCGCGAGTCGACTCGCACTTGGCCGGTTTTTCTAAGATAATTTCAAGTGAAAATCGGTCTAATTGCGTCCATGTGAACGTACTTGTACTTTTACTTAGTAAAAATCGCTTATCTGGGTGATATAAATCGTATCGCTCGAGCCATTAGGAAGATCGCTAAATGTTATTAGTGTGCTTAAAAATACAAACTACCCTGCAGTAGCACGCTTTTGGACGTTAGAGAAACCGTTTCATATCTGCTGTTCATTCAATTTTGCACTTTAAAGACAAAGACTAAAATTACTTATTTCAACTAGGCCATTAATTAAGCGGCACTTTTGAAAAATATAAATTTAAAGTTAATAATAATTGATTCTACCGTCCATTCTGAAAAGTACCATGTTGTGGAGAAGAACGGGCAAGAAACTTCATACTTACTCTTTTATAAAAAGGTGTTTAACATTTACATACATACATAAATTTATATATGTGAAGACGATACACCCAGCACTACTACACTTAAGTCACTAAAAATTAAGTTTATTAATGAATGGCATGATAATATCTTCGGTATTTTTTGTGGTGCACTCTAGAGCTAGATTACAATGGATGACCACATTTCAGGTCAAGCAAGGCTGGCACGAATCTGGGCACAGCACTGCAAGGACAGTCTCCGTCATATATTAGAGACGCTTCAGCAGCTCATAACCCTCAGGGTTATATCCACCAACTATACGAGGCAGTTCCAAGTGCAAGATGACGAGGTCGTCACTGTGGCAACCAAGTTTATGAAGGTAAATTGTTATTACATCTTTATTCAATGTCCTATTTATTTTGTGATTTTAATTTCATAGACTAAACTGACCATTGCCAATGACCTTATTATTTATATTGCAAGCTCGGAGCATATTGTTGTAGGTAAGGCTCAATCATAGGTGATTCATCGAATCAATGTGACATGACTCCTCAATTTAATTTTACTAATTGGTTTAAATTAATGTTTTATGAATATAAACGTAATATATTTAAATATAACAGTATTCATACACATACAACATACACTACACTTTTATTGTGTTATATATGAAATCAACAATAAAATAAATGCGATCGATAAAATAAAGTCTTGACATAAATGAGTAGAAACTAAATAAGGGGCGCTAGACCCATTAAAAAAAAAAAGGCCTTGAGGTATTTCCATTTTCGATCTACTTCGATTTTTAATCAACTTTCAATCACTCAGAATAGTCAGCATATGACACTATTTTTATGTAACGTAAAAGTGACAACCCCCCAAATTACAATTTAGTTTACGAAATAAAAAATCTTATTATAGTCCCGCAAACAACTTTACGATATTATCTATCATGTCACTGTGTAATCATTTGAAATATCTTTAAGCAGACCAATATATGTCCAAATAGTCATTCTGATAAAAATCTCCCTGGACCAATGGCTTATATAGAGCTGATGATGTAAGTATTGTTATTCTTTTTAACCGACTTCAAAAAAAAGGAGGTTCTCAATTCGTCGGAATCTATTATGTTTTTTTTTATGTATGTTCCCCGATTACTGTAAGACGCCTTGACCGATTTGGAAAATTCATCTTTTGTTTTTTTTTTTGTTCTTTTTTTTTTTTTTTTTTTAAAAAAACGTTTCCCCACACGTTTCCGTTGTTTGAAAGGGTATACTTCCCAGTTGGTTCCATAGTCATCAGGTCAGGATCTGATGATGGGATCTTGGAGAAATCGAGGGAACTCCTCAAATTTTATAGGCATACATATAGCGATTTTGGTATTTTTATCAACAATGCAATCATCTGCACTCAGAAAGTAACATTTGGTGAAGAAGACCACAGATGGCCAATAGAGTTCGCTAAGTATGTCATGGGTTATAAGATATCTCGAATAGTTTAACGACTATGATGAAGCAAATACTTATAAATACATAGTGCTGATGAAAATGGTACCATCGAACTGATCTGATGATGAAGCCGGCACGTAGGCACTGGTACTCCGAAATAAAACAATGTATCCTAGTCGTGTATGGGCTTATTGGAATCGTCATGAGATATACTTTGGCTATATATGAATTTTATGGCAATTGGAAGTACCTATCAAAACTAAAAAGAGATAAATAAAAAACATTTTAATAAAAAAACAAACCGACTTCCAAAAAAACACTGCAAAACGAAAAATAAGTTTCTTTTCCGAAGTCGGTGTCGAAACACGGAAAACAATAGGTACCAAAGACACCGACTTCGGAAAAGAAACTTATTTTTCGTTTTGCAGTGTTTTTTTGGAAGTCTGTTTGTTTTTTTTGTATGATCAATTATAACTGATTGGAGGTAGAAGCACCTTCACCTAACGTATCCCTTGAATTCCGAATGCCTAATCGAACTGATGGGAGCATCACTAAATCTGTTGATAGAACCTAAGTTAGCATTTGTGCTACAGTTTTAGGGAAACTTTCATTGAGGCCTCAACATTCACAACACATCTCTCTATCAATCTTACTTATAAAAAAAAAATGTTAAAAAAAAAGATAAAAAGTTTATTGCATCAACTTAAATAACTTATTCTAATCACAATGGGGAGAATCCTATTAAGCACAACATAGAAAAAAAAAAATATAAACACTGTTTAGGGAATCATAGCACATTCTATATTCAAATAGACAATTCTCTATAACAGGGTTCAGAAATATACTTTCCTTTGATGTCCGTTTTTTTAAATAATTATGATTGTTGTGGTTTGTACGGTTTAAAGCAATCAACGATACCTGAATATATATAAAAGTTGTTTTTTAAAATATTAACAAATGTGCATAATGACATTTTTTGACTTGAACTATCCGTCCAAAATTTGGACAGAAGTAGGTGCATTGTTATTAAATATTGGACATGTTCTTCGGTAAGTCTGCTCCGAAATTTATTTTTTCACCGAGACGACTGACGATATCGCGCTGCGCGCTCTTCCGTAGTCGAATCAACGGTAGAAGCAAAGTGCTAGATAAATGATTAAATTATGTGCTCAAGTAACACAAGTAAATTATGTTATACTGTTTACTTAAGGTCCGCCATTTGGTGACCCTTGCTTTAGAATCTGCTAATCAGATGCTCTCAGTGGTGGCCCAGTGGTAACGGCTGCTACTTAGAAGTTCTAAGTCGTGAGTTCGAACCCAGGCAGGCGCTTTACTTTGTGTAAATTATGTGAGGAAACCGGCATGTCCTAACTGAATGTATGTGACATCCAATAACCCGCACTGGGCCTGTATGGTGGATAACGGCCCATTCCCTCTCACAGAGAGGAGGCCTGTGTCCCAGCAGTGGGAATATTAACAAGGCTGATGATGAATCAGATGCTAAATAGCTCAGAGATTTTTATAAAAAAGGCTCTATGTTTTTAACAGCCCTGCTAATAACCAACGTCTCACCCACAGATAGTATACTACGCAAATATGCTAGCCGGTCAAATGGAGGCAAACAGCCTTCGTGAAGAGCCGATAGTGCTGTCAAACCAACAGGACCCGCTGGAGAACGTACTGGGTCATCTGTACCCACCGTCGTCCATGAAGGCTTCGAAACATTTGCAGCCCGACGACCCCTTAGGTAAAGATGCTCCTGTTATATACAAATTAATGTGAGATTGTACATTTTCTGGCACAATTGGGTTGCCATACCTACTCTACCCACCTACCCTACCCACCTACCCTATCTACCCTACCCTATCTACCCTACCCTACCCTACCATACCCTACCTACCCTGCCCTACAAACCCTACCCTACTAACCCTACCCTACCTACCCTACCCTAACTACGCTACCCTACTTACCCTACCCTACCTAATCATGTAGTACATAATTTTTATGTATCGTTAATAGTTTTCTCAGCGCACACCAAAGAATGAATTTAATATGCAACATTTTGCAACTTTGGGTTACATTATTGCAATTTTCATAATGATCTTTTTTTTTTTTAATATATTAGAGACACACTCAGGAATAATGTAGCTTTCTACTGGTGAAAGAATTTTCAAAATCGGTTCAGTAGATCCAGAGATTACCCCCTACAACGTCACAAACTCACAATTCGCAAACTTTACCTCTTTATGACAGACAGCAGACAAATTTTTCACACCTATGCAAGCAATCTATCAGAAATTTTCAAAATTTATTTATATAGTCATTGAAACTGTGTTACTCTCGCTTTAGTACAAGAAGTAGAAATTATTATTGTGTGTATATAATAACAACTTTAAACACACGATAATAAGGTTGATTTTTGAAAGAACAAAATCTAGAAGCTTTATAATTTGTATTCTCTCTAGCCGCGACTTAGCCGTGCCGACTTTTATATGCATCCTCAGCATTTTTTTTAAATTTATCACGCATGTCTGCAATAATTTCGAATTATACTTTCTTAGAACTATTTTTGCGCTTATAACAAGATTAAAAAAAAATGCCTCTTCTCTGTCTTTGATTCTGCAGAAAGAAATTTTATATTTTTATTTTGCCTTATCTGCAACACTCGCTATGCTACATGCTTATTGCACCGAATATTAATATAAGATTGTTTTGTTTCAGCCATTGAATTAGATATAAATGTTTTAGATGCTAGAAAGCCATACCTGCCATTTGAGGAATTCTACAACGAACCTCTTAGTGATACTATTGAAATGGATATAGACTTCGGTAATTTTAAGACGGAAATAAGTAAAGGTAAGATTTTGTTTAAATTTTGTATGATGGGGGGAGGGGAGCCATAAACAGTTAGTAAAAACCGGTCGACGATGTAGCATGCATGGTGACAGACAAATGGACTGTGGAGCCTTAGTAATAGAGCCCCGTTTTTACCCTTTGGGTAATGAATCCTAAAAAACGCCGAAACACGGTTCTCGCAGTACCTAAGATTTTTCAAAAAGTTATCGAAAAAGTTAAATCTGGTAGCAAAACTCGTATAGTACAAACAACTATACATGAACTCGCGCTATTTTACCATGCGAGAGCATAGAAATTACAGCACGCGATTTGCGAAGGTTTTTTTTCGACTGCTGTAAGGAAAATCATTAAATAAATCGTAAAAGAATCTGTGTGTGTACAATAACAAAGTTCGGTCATGCATGGAGTACTGCTCTCATCTCTGGGACAGATCTGCCAAGTACCAGCTGGATGCACTAGAGTCGATCGAAAAACGGGCCAAGAGGCTTATCGGCAATGTGTTACTGGTCGAGTCTAGGCCTTGAACATCGGCGCCAAGTTGCCAGACTGTCGGTTTTTTATAGGTTTCATTTCGGGGAGTGTGCGTTGGAATTGCATGAACTAATTCCTCCTAGCCCTTTCCATCATCGAACTACAAGACGTACGGCGATACGTCATCGGTACATGGTGGACATCCCACCCATACGCACCAAACGTTTTGGGAATACTTTTATTATGCGTACAGCTGAGGAGTGGAATTCCTTGCCAGAGTGTATTTCCTGATAGCTACAACCTGGGAGTCTTTAAGTCAAGAGTGAATAGGTTTCTTATAGGCAAGCATGCTATATCGTCAACCACATCATCGCTTACCATCAGGTGAGATAGTGGTTAAGCGCGAACCTACCAATAATTTGATAAAAAATAACGACATTTAAAGAAAAAAAAACAATTTTTACACAATATTCACAGCATCAACTTTTAAAATTTCAGGTAAAAAATTCGCGTTCCTAAGGTACCCGTTCATCCTGACCGTGGCCACGAAGTCGCTAGGCCTGTACTACGAGAACCGCATCCGCATGTACTCGGAGCGGCGCGTGTCGCTGTTGCACGCGGTAGTAGGCGCCGCGCCGCCCATGCCCTTCCTCAGGCTCAAAGTGCGCAGGACTAATATTATTGATGATGCGCTTGTTGGGGTGAGTCACTCAGTTATTGATACTTCATTTACATAGACTAGATTTAAGTTTAGGTGTCGCAAAGGCATGCCTAGTTGTATACGATTCAGCACTTTAAATACATTGATAGGATTTTTAGACAGGTCCCTATTTAAGGCACCAATTTCATAGCCGTATTCTGCGCCGATCTAATACAGATTGTCATCGACAATCTGAGATTAAGGATCTTCAGACAGAGCGGTCACGCGGTCACGCGGTCAAGTGTTCAAGAGGTCATTTTTGCAGTTGCTCACGAACCCCGTTGTTGGACGGTCTACGCAGTACCACTATTGTCGCCATATATTTAACGATATTTCTTCATCGAAAGACGAATTATTGGATTTATTGATTACTAGCTTCTGCTAGTGGCTTTGCCTGCGTGAAAGTTGAAAATTATCCCGAGGGAACATATTCCCGGGATAAAAGTATCCTATGTGCTATTCCTGACTATAATCTATCTTTGTGCCAAATATCATCCAGATCCGTCCAGCCGTTTGGGCGTCAAGAAGTAACAAACATTCGAACACACACTCACAAACTCGCCTGTATAATATTAGTGTGACATATTTCTATTTTCGTAACAATTTGGATTTGGCAGTTACTGAACGAATGGTAAAAATAAATACATGTGTCACAATTAACTATTTTATGATTTACCATTTTCGGTCCCCATTTCTCTGGCAATTTCTAACCATGCTTCTGTTACTTGTCCTCGGTTTTTATATAGTTTATTTTTTTTATCGTTTTTAAACGTTATCATTCGCGTCGTATAAAAAACGCTTTCTAAACTAACATAATTATTAATGAACTTTTTAGTCTCCATCTTCCTTCCGATTTGGTCACCGAAACAGCAGTGATCGTTTGCGTTCGGCCGGGCGAGCAAGGCCTACTGTGATAAGCTGTGTGTCAACGTGTGACTCAACGTTTTTATTACAGTTTGGGAGCAAAAACCGTGATAAAATGTGTGACTCAAGCCTATCACAGAGGCCGTACTCGCCCGGCTGGTTGACCGACGCGGTCAGAATGCCTCCTGTGTGGGTATATCTATATATCGTAATACAACACAACGAACGCAAAACTGACCTCTTGAATGCGTGACCGCGTGACCGCTCTCTGTCTGGTAGAACCCTTAAACTTTATCCTTCATTCATCTTGACCTCTTGAATGCATGGCCGCTTGACTGCTTTGTCTGATAAAACTCTTAGATTTTATCATTCATTCATCTTGACCTTTTGAATGCTTGACCGCGTGACCGCTATGTCTTATAGAACCCTTAGAATTTATCCTTCATTCATCTGGTCAATGCCTGTTTTCGCAGATAAAAAATAAGATAGCTTGCGGCAAAATATCGACTAGCCTTTTGTCTCGTGTTGCCGTATTTAAACTTTTGACCTGATTCTGACTTAAAATGCAAAATTATTATTGGTCATTGAATCCTTATTCCTCTTCAAGCATGTTTTTACAATATGCTGGAACAACATTCAACAACTTCCACTAACCGTCGGTACACAATCTTCAGCTGGAAATGGTAGCCATGGAGCGTGCCCTGGACCTAAAGAAGCAGCTAGTGGTGGAGTTCGAAGGCGAGCAGGGCGTGGACGAGGGAGGGGTCTCCAAGGAGTTCTTCCAGCTCATCGTGGAGGAGATCTTCAACGCTGACTACGGCATGTTCACCCAGCAGCCTGACTCGCTTACTGTATGGTATGTTTTGTACTACAGATAGGTTAATGAATTATATTGTTATATAAGGTGTTAATAAGTTAACTCTTAAGAATTTTAAGGAGTTATGTAATATAATATTTTAAAAATAATCACAAAACGAAATTTAAAAAGGCAACCGTTTCAAAGATATGCAATTATTTGTATTACGCGTAAGTTATTGAATTTTGCGCACCATACAACGCTCAGGCAGTCAGTAGGTCTGGCGGTCAGCGACCCGCGCCACAGAGCGCAGGTGCTGTTCGTAGCGTACATTTAAATTTTTCGATCCTATATTTACAAAGATTATTAACAAAAGTATTTACAAAAAGTCTTTACCTTTTTTTTGTTATTAATAGGCTCGCGCTTGACCACTATCTCACCTGATGGTAAGCGTTGATGTATCGACGATGTAGCACGCATAACTAGAAGAAACCTATTCACTCTTTGACTTAAAGACTCCCAGGTTGTAGCTATCGGGCAATACAGACTCCGGCAGGGAATTCCACTCCTTAGCTGTACGCATAGTGAAAGTACTCCCAAAACGTTTGGTGCGTATGGGTGGGATGTCTACCATGTACCGATGACGCATCGCCGTACGTCTTGTTTCCGATAATGGAAAAGGCTAGGAGGAATTAGTTCATGCAATTCCAACGCACACTCACCGAAATGTAACCGATAAAAAACTGATAGGCTGGCAACTTGGCGCCGATGTTCAAGGCTCTGGAGCCTAGACTCGACCAGTAACTCATTGCCGATAAGCCTCTTGGCCCGTTATTCGATCGACTCTAGTGCATCCAGCTGGTACTTGGCAGATCCGTCCCAGAGATGAGAGCAGAGTATGACCGAACTTGCGTTTGATACAAGTTGAGCAACTGTTCTGGCGTGAAGTACCGTCTCACCTTTGCAAGGATCCCCAACTTTTTAAACCTTATTTACAAAAGGTGTTGCAAAGGTCAACCACCAGTTTATTGCACCAATTTCCACGACGTTTCACATTGTTTTTCACTGTTATTCTCCTTAGTCCCTGTTACTTTTAATAATGTCGAATGCACTCATGTAACATCTATCATGTCTAATTAGTCGCGATTAGTGTAGATAAACGGCATTATTGATAATGCGAGCGCGCGAAAGTTACGAAATCCCACAGAACGACAGACCCTTTCTGCCCGACACGCAAATTCATTAATTTACAAATAATTGCACATCTTTAGAACGGTGATAGTGAGAGCAGTGGTAGCCCAGTGGTATTGGCCGCGACTTACAAGTTGTAGGTCGTGGGTTCGAACCCAGGCAGGCGCTTTACTTTGTGTAAATTATTTCATCACCACTGCTCTCAAAAACGGTGAAGGAAAACATCGTGAGGAAACCGGCATGTCCTAGATCCAAAAAATCGAAGACATGTGACATCCACCAATCCGCACTGGGCCCGCGTGGTGGATTACGGCCCATCCCCTCTCACAGAGAGGAGGCCTGTGTCCCAGCAGTGGGAATATTAATAGGCTGATGATGTGATGTGATGTGAGAACGGTGACTTTAAAAAAAAATATTCATGATTATTTATTAAATATCATATTAAACGACTCCTTGAATTTCTTAAAGTTAATTTTTTAACACCTTATGTATACATTTTCAAATATATATGATGGTGATAATAAGCTGTAACTTATCATCACCATCATCAGTTCACTACCAAACTACCACTACTCTGCCACTACTAATAATAAGTCAGTCTATTTTCTATAATAACCATACTAAACAAAGAGGGGCGTTGTCTCAGTGCTGTATCTCATTTTCATGGTTTTTCAAGAGGCACTGAAAGTTTCCTTAATACCATATTTATGACGTTAAGTAAAAGTCAAATGATTTTAAGTATTTTTGTGAAAATAAATACGATCATAAGACCTAAAAATAGAAAAACAAGGCTTTTTAAATCTAAAATCTCGAAATGGTTTTGGAATCGGCATGGGTTAATTTTTAATTTACATACCGAATTGACGAATTTAATACTTCTGAGACTTCGTCTCCTAAACATACCCAAATTGGGGTTTGGAAGGAAACACTTGCATTATTTAATTATTGTATATATGTATTTAGGCAAACATAAAATAAGAATAATTATCTCAATGGAAAAAGTAACTGTATTGTTACCTTTACAATGAACTTTCATAATAAAAAAATAAGGTTATCAATTTAAGTTTGGTCCACAGTTATAGGCAAATATCCCATATACATTTGCCACCAACACAACTAAACCAAACACCATCTCACCTTGCAGGTTCAACATGACATCATTTGAGACAGAGGCACAGTTCACGCTGATCGGCATTGTACTGGGGCTCGCGATATACAACAACGTTATACTGGCCGTCAACTTCCCTATGGTTGTGTATAGGAAGCTTATGGGAAAGAAAGGCTCGTTCGAAGACTTAGCTGATTGGAATCCTGTAAGTATGTAAGCTAGGTTCTTCTCATGCATGAGTCAAACGTAATTCACCATTGGAAATATGAAGGCTTATTTGGCAGTTTTTTCATAATTGACTGAAAGTCGTTCTATTTTGTATGCCCGTTTTCAGCAACACTAAGTGACGCCTACAATTACCAAATACTAATGCATTGTTGGATTTTTAACTCTCAGCGCTGAGCCGAGAGTTGAAAATCAAACAACGTCATTTTATTTAAGTCCTTAAACCACAGCTTAGCCCGATCCGTGCCGCCGATACGATCCTAGAACGCATCTTGAGAATGGATCGTTGGATCGCATCGCAAGGATCTTTACACTGGCTTCGATCCGTTCAACGATACATAATTCATTACACTACAAGATTGCGTTTGAGACGGTCGCGTGAGAAATACACAAGGCGTGTTCGAAAAGAAAGTAACATGAGTACCGATGAGCAAAGTGATACATGTTCAGATGAATAGCGAAGAGAAGATGAAGTACTGCTATTATCTTTATTTCTGATTAGAATAAGAACAATCTGGGTCCATAACCTAAACAAAAAAATAATAAATCAAAACAGCGTCAATCAAAGCTTCAGTAAAATTATCCGCCATTTTGAGAACGTGCTGTTGCCACGGCGACCTCGCGGTCACAGTCACCGGACACCGAGATCTCATGAGCGCCGAGCGGCGTGCGATCACTTGAACGCGTTGCGTTCTACCGCAGGCAGTGGGAAAGCATACAATGGCAGCCATTGGTTACAGAGAACGCATGCGTTCAGATCGTATCGGCGGCACGGATCGGACCCTGTAGATAAAGGCCTTTAGACGTCCATAGTGCGTTTAGTTGCATAATGTTAGTAAAATGGGGATTCGAGACTTAATTTACGAAATGGCGATTGAAAATAGCTGAGTCACGATTATACTTAGATAAAGTACCTATAGATTAAGCCTTAAAATGAGCTTGATTGATAGAGCGAGATGGCTAATTGGCAGCTCCATGTAAATAATAAGGACAAAAGATTATTTTTTGCCTTTGTCACCATGGCCGGTTTCTGTTGTTTGTCAAACTCTAATACAATGGCAGGTTTGACAAACAAACTCGGTTTTGTTTGATTTTCTATGATTTCGTGGTATTATGTGTTAATTGAGACAAGGAATTTGGGTTATTTATAGATAATATGTGTCAGTGCGATGGTGGGTTGTAGTGTTCTTGTTCTTGTTGTAACACCAGAACTAACTATTGCTATCTCATGTGCGGCCACGCCAGTGCTTAATCTATAGGTACTTTATCTAAGCGATTATAGTTAAACCAGCCAGTTGAATTCAAATAAACATAGCTGCATACTACTAAGTTCAATTTACTGACCTCCATTAACCTTTACTCTAATTATTGTTTAAATTATTTTCAGACACTTTACAATGGTCTAAAAGACATGCTCGAATACGAAGGCAGTGATTTAGAAGAAGTATACTACCAGACGTTCAGAATCTGCTACCAGGATGTGTTCGGCAACGCCATCTTCCATGATCTCAAAGAAAATGGAGATAACATATTTGTTACTCAAGAAAATAAAAGGGTAAGATGAATATGTAATCTATACTAATATTATAAAGAGGAAAGATTTTTTTGTTTGTTTGTTTGTTTGTTTGTTTGTACCGAATAGGCTCCGAAACTACTGGACCGATTTAAAAAATTCTTTCACCAATAGAAAGCTACGTTATTCCTGAGTAACATAGGCTATTTTTTAATCACGAAAACGGGTCCTGTGGGGTGGCCCTCGGGAGCGAAGCCGCGGGGAACAGCTAGTTTATTTATAAAGCCTTCTATTATAAATATTTCCTTGTGTATTGTTAAAGTATATCTCTTAAATCAGCATGCCAGCTGGTAAAGTCCTCCACTAGATGTTGCCATTGTTTTCTATCTCATCCTCCCATCTCCTTAGTGATTATAACTTTATATTTACATTTAAATTCGTCCTTTCAACACTACTCTGGAATTTTAAAATCTATCTTGGTATTTTTAAATTACTTCATCATCATCGCCTTTTAATGTTCCCACTGCTGGGACACAGGCCTCCTCTCTGTGAGAGGCAATGAGCCGTAATCCACCACGCGTGCCCAGTGCGGGTTGGTGGATGTCATATGTCTTCGAATTTTGGTTCTAGGACATGCCGGTTTCCTCACGATATTTTCCTTTCCTTTTTAAATTACGAACACTTTGATATTATTAATATTCTTTGTAGATATTTTACCGGACTAAATTATCACTTTTACTTTTCAGGAATTCGTAGAAATGTACACGGACTTCTTGCTAAACGAGTCGGTGGACACTCAGTTCAAGGCGTTCAGACGCGGCTTCCTCATGGTGACGGACGAGAGTCCGCTGGCGGCGCTGTTCCGGCCTGAGGAGGTGGAGATGCTGGTGTGTGGGAGTAAGGTAAGTGGAGAACATTTTCAAAGTAAATTGCGCCTTAGGGTGAAAATATACATGCCTGTAACTTGCATAACAATGTGCAAGTAGCTTGCATGCCAGTGTGTCAAATTGGAAGATATGCTTCCAATTTGTCAAAAAAAGGTTTTGGTTCTTTTAATCAAATAAAAATATTTACGATTTATAAAGTACTGTAACTACTACAGATACACTTAAATCAAAAACTACTGACTAAATAAGCTTAAAAATAAACTAAATAAAAAACCACTCCACATCATTGTCCACTGCCCAAAAGACTGGCAGCATTGTCATGTTGTATGGCAATGCTTATCTCTGCTTAGCTCTGACCAAATTAAAAGCCAGCCCTTGGTTCACGCGAAGTGTCAACTAGGCGTTTGGAAAGATCAAATAAAGCGTGAGCACTCGGAACCCACGGACCAAGAGTTTCAACCCCAACCGGCTCGAAATAGTGCATTTCGTGTCGAGCATAAAAAGTCGAGATTTTAACACGAGCGATGTAGCCAATTTAATGAATGTTAAAATAAAGCCGTATTATTCGAGATACGAACGATTATTTTTCCACTACCTGATGAGCTTACTTAATTAAATGCAAATAAGTTCCAACAACAATTTATTAGAAACGTTCAGACTAAAAACCACAGACTACAGACACACAATCAATGTGCGCTTTTTCGAGAGGTAACAGGTTCAGTATCATTCTGCCAGTTACATAATGATATCAAAACTCCATACAAAAGTCATTTCGTAACTGTTATTATGTAATTTTTTTATTTTTTTTTTAAGTTTTTATTTTATAATCTTGTGTCTAAATGTTCATTATTCGAAACAAATTTCTTAGGCAATGTGTTACATAATAGACAAGGTAGTGAAAAACGGTTATTAAGTCACAATGGCATGCAAGCTACTTGCACACTTTTCTATTCTGTATATTTTTGCCCTTACGGATCTTTTCTTAAATACGACAAGATTCTCCCGTATAGACGATAGTTGTTCACTTGACATCATCAATTCGACAGCAGTCACGATTATCAACGACTCTTGATTTTAAAGGAATTATCATCAAAAGTATAGTATAGTATTTCAAAAAGATATTTCTAATCGATTTTATTCGTAATCGATAAAAAATTGTTGTGTAAAGAGCGTCCCGAGTTGTCTTAATGCTGCTCGGGACATGAGCTTATTTGTGAGTACAAGTATTTTGCGAATTATTGCTTATCACACAAGTAGTATAATCACCGGCAAGTAAGTTGGCAACAGTCGTTAGATGCGCAGAAGACGTTTTTTAGGTCTCTTTGGTAGTGAAGCGGGGCGCGGGGAACGTTCCCAGCGCGATTGGTTGGTCAGTTGACACAAGGATCGACTGACCAATAGCGTCGCGTCCACGTTCCGTTCGCTCAATGTGGTGGCTGGTCAGTTATCCCCACTACGCCAAAACTTTGCCAAGTTACATGCCGGGGACTATAACACCCCATGCTAAATGCAGTGCACATAAGTACGTCCTTTTTTTATTTCTGAAGACAGAAAGATAAGTAAAAAAGTTTATCTTATCAACTACAAACTATGCTGCTAGAAAATCTGCAGAATCTAAAACAACAATCTCTTTACAGAACTTCGACTTCAACGAACTAGAAAAATCAACAGAATACGATGGCGGCTATACATCCGACTCTCAGACAATAAAAGACTTCTGGAGCCTCGTTCACAGTTTGTCGTTAGACGACAAAAGGAAGCTTCTGCAATTCACGACGGGGTCCGACAGGGTTCCTGTAGGAGGCCTGAGTCACCTCAAGCTCGTCATCGCTCGGAACGGTCCCGACTGTGACCGTCTGCCCACCGCTCATACCTGCTTCAATGTTCTTTTGCTCCCCGAATACGAGACAAAGGACAAACTACAAGACAGACTGATGAAAGCAATAAGCTACTCTAAAGGATTCGGAATGCTTTAATGTAACGCGCTTATATTAGGAATGATGTTGAACAAACGAGTATTGTTGTAAATGAGCCTCTTGGTCTTTGTAACTTTAATGAATAAAGTTTGTTTTATTTATACACAGTTTTTGTTTTAATGAATTATACTCGTAGATGGGGGTTTACTGACGCAGGCTTATTACGTAAGAAACGGTAATCAGCAATCATGATGCGGTGAAACGTTTTATATCATAAAAGTGGAATTACTTAGTGTAGGTATGGTAGGGCCTACACAATAGTTTGCTAATCGCTCGCTGCTTGTCAGAAGACTAAAACTTCTGTATTATAGAGCGATTGTTGCGCAAAAATCGCTATCGTTTTGCCCTTGCAAGATACGTAATAAGCCGCTGCGCTGGCGGCTGGTATTTTTAGGTCTTAGCTAAACAGGCACAGAATAAGCTGTAAACTGTTTTATTCGACAGATAAAGTTCTTACCGATCTTAGATAAAGAAATTACCGATACTACATACCTACCAATAAGTGTTAATAATCTAATTGATAAAATCGAAATGTTAGGTTGCTGCAATCACTAGTTCCATCTGTCAAAACACCACCTGTACTATGAAATTACGCCGGAACTATGAATTTTCTCGTGATCTGACGTAGCCTATGTTACTCGTTATTACATCAGCTATCTACCAGTGAAAGTCCCGTCAAAATCGGTACAGCCGTTTCGGGGATTACCCGGAATAAACAGACAGACAGACAAAAATCTTAAAAATTGCTTATTTGTTGTTAGTACCGTATATACTTTCACGTGCATTCAATAAAACGTTGTTATTTTGATATTACATACAGACACTTCAATTTTATTTATTTGTATAGAATTATAGTATAGATTATTACTTAAAAAAAAAACGATGCTTTGTTTGAAACCAATAAAGTGGTATCACAGTTCCCTTTCACCCCTGAGGTTCTATTCACCCCGTTTTACAAGTTTACGGAAGCCAGTAAATCCGACAGTGAACTTGCCAAGGGATATCGTGTTAGTTACTGGGTTGTGGATGTTAGATAGGCAGTATTCCCATGTAGAATACTGGTACTCAGCTGCATTCAGTTAGACTGGAAGCCGACTCCCACCATTATTGGGAAAAAAGCTAGGCAGACCAACTTCAACCAACTTGATAATACCTCTGTAGTTTTGTGTGATGGTGGCATATAGAACGAAGCATTGTTCGAATAGTGTCATCATCATATCAGCGGAAAGACGTCCACTGCTGGACATAGGCCTCCCCCAAGCGTCGCCACATTGACCGGTCCCGTGCGTCTCGCATCCAGCGGTTCCCCGCAATCTTCACCAGGTCATCAGGATGTAGCATACATACTTAAACTCACGCCTTTTTCCCATTCGGGTAGGCAGAAACTACAGAATAATAGTGTCATGTGTTAAATAAAACAATAGTTAATTATGAAAGTTTATATTGTGCAAAAAATAGTCTAAAGAGAAATTGTTTCAAACTGATTAATAAATACGTGAATAATAACAAGAAAAAACAGAGTACATTTTATAGTTATTCGTTACGAATAAGAGTGGTAACAACAAACGATTTCTTAATGTTTCAATCGTTTGAGTTTTACAGCGAATCACCATCATAAAAATATTTGAAAATGGAACAAAGGATAATAAAAAAAATACATTCGACTTCAAAACCACCGTCATACGAGTTTAGGCACATATACAAACAAAAGCCGCGTCGCCGTCACGTCACGTCTTCTCCAGTCACACCGGCCCTCTCCAGTCTCCACGATAGTCTCTTCACGACTGACTCCTCTAATGGTCGGTTTCCGATTAGATAATTTGGGAGTTAAGAACTTGTTAAACCTTGCTCTAATACCAAAATTTAACTTTCTGTAGTAGAGGTTGACAAATACTCAACTTCAAATTCTTAATTCGGGAATCGGCCTTAAGTCATTCACACACAAACAGTGAGTAATCGGCGACGCGACGTGACTGATGTGTGTCTGTATGAAAGCCTTTAGACTAAATTTAGTAGGTACTCGGTCCAAATGACTGCAGCTCACCGGAATGTGATCCCACTCGCGCCCCGCGTTCGCTAATAGCGTGCGCGTGGATCGAAACGTCAAAGTGACGTGACAGCGCCAGGAACACAGTTATTTAACCGAGTAGTAGGTACAATGTCATTTTATCTAGTACACACGTGATTCAAGAAGCGAAAATTTTATGGTGCTGTAGAACGGCTTTGAGTCTGAGCTCGTGTACGACGAGCGGGAACGGTTGGCGGCACGGCGGCTCCGGCGGGCGCCCCTCACCCGGCGCCCCCGACACACCACTCGCTGACGAGCGGCGGTATCTACGGACGAACAATTTGAAAGCAAACATTGCAATAATGTACCATTTCCACCGGCTGGGCCGCGCCGAAGCACACCGGAGCGTAGTCCAGGGAAATTGAACCGATTGTGAAGTGGTTAAATGTCATATTTGGATAAAATTTGAACAAATGAACCCGTTCGAATCTGCACGCTGCGATAGCCGGTTGCTACCAAGCAAATATGACTTTTAACTGCTTCGTGGTCGCTTCAATTTCCTTTGACACATAGTAGGATGAGCTCTGATGTTGCAACCCGCGCCGGTCGGTGTAAATCGTACTTGAAGGTACAAGTTCCGAAGGCGACGGTAGCGGCAGTGCCGCCCAACCGCAATAACAGACCGCATCTGGCTACTGGTTTCTATGTAATAGGGCATTTGACTGATTTTCTAAAATAATTTTTCTTTAAACGTGGAGAGAAAAGTAGAAGAACCTGTAAAAAAATGGTGTTGTAAAATCTATGATAAAAAGAGACAGCACTACATGCGTCTACATCAAGCAGACGTTTTGCGTGCCAACGCTAGAAAATAAATTCAAAAGAACGGAAATGGAACTTCTCCATTTTTCCTCTGATTTCTTTTTCACTAATAGTTTTATTTATTTTTATGTTGAAAATAAGTAACCATTCATGTACATTTTGGATGATAGTCAAACACCCTATTCTATGAAAACGCTTCCGAAGATGGCAACAGTGACGATGCCGTATGCGGTCTGCCGTAGCCTTTGGAATTGTATCTTTGTTGGTATTGTAATAAGTTTCAATTTAGATTTTAAGCCTTTGCACACTATTGACGACGAATTTATATTTGAACAGACCAGACCATCAAAGCAGTAAAGGCTCCACATGCTATGCCGCATTTTCTAATGTTGTAAAAAACCCGGATGCATTATAGTGTAGGAGGCAGACGATTTTTTTATTTTCTTTTGTGACGGGGATTTTGCTGATAAAATGAGACGAAATTTACTGTCCCGTCTGAGTATATAATATGCGCGATAGTGTGAATTTTCCGCGCAACTTTCTGGAAAACTAAACCAATTGATCGTTTGTAATGGAGCACTATACTTGAGCGTAAGATAACAATATGGCAGTGAATCGATCAATCATTACCTTTTGTTCACCATAAATGCAACAGTGGCTCTTTCAGTCAATCGAACTCCATTTGCGTAACACACTTTCAATCACAATCCTAAGGTTTATTATAAGGAAAACTCAGTTTAATCTGGTTAGTCTGGCAGCCGAAGCAACATAGTTGGCATTCAAAAATTCGTCTGTTCGAGTGAGTGTATGATCGTGAGTACGCAATTATCCTCCATCCAGCCTATTATTTTACTTTTGACAGATGCATGCCCATGAAATTTCATAATTATTAACAGGCAACCATAGACAATAAAATGCAGTACTTCATGGACGCTCACAATATACTTCATAAAAGATAGCTTGATCTCTGCGAAATCAAACTGACGTATACGTTATTTTTATCCTGTCAAGCGCTATTATTATACTGTATTGATACTGACAGCTGTCGCAGAGATCAAGCTATATTTTATGAATCAACATGCTTTTTCGCTCTGTTATCCTGATTAATTATTGATTGCGGTGTGCAGCATGTTCTGCAGGGTCACTGCAGAACACGCGGCTGTGTAGTTGCTGGCTGGCTTGTTGCTGGTCGTAGAATTTGGCATTTTATCTTAATTTGTATCGTAATAAGATTCAATTTTGATTTCCAGTGACGCGGGAACTCTCCCTTATACTGCTTTAAAAAGTCTCGTTGCTCTGTGGATAAGCCAGAACTACCTGTGTCTAGCGTTGCAAGTGCAGGCAGCAGCTGCGGCGGCGGCCTGCTGTCGCGCGTGTCGCTCGCATCGCACGGCGTCGCAGCGAACCGGTGTCAGCGCGCCGGGCGCGCTGCCACGACGTGTGGAGCGCGACAACGACGCGTATGTCGGGGCCGCTACTCGTTCCACCTAAGTGGTTGTTTTAATAGAAACTTATTATTTCCTTATTCAAAAAAACTAACATTTACCTGCTGAAAATACATCTGTAACTATAGATAAAGTCCCCGGCACGTAAGTAGGCAAGAGTCGTTAGCGCAGAAGTCGTTTCTTTGGTAGTGAAGCGGGGCGCGGGGAACATTTAGGTCCGTTCCGAGCGCGTGATTGGTTGATCGGTTGACACAAGGATTGACTGATCAATCGTGACGCGTCCACGTTCCGTTCGCTCTATATGGTGGTTGGTCAGTTCGCGGAATATGCGCGAACTTATCTCCACAACGCCAAAATCTTGCTCGGTGATGGTGATGGTCGAAATGACAGTGACATTCCCATACATTTTTGAAATGTTTCCATTCGCTATCGCCACGCTTTCGGTGATAGAATATGTCATTTGTCTGGGGCATCTATTGTGTTTTTACCAACCGAACGAGCTTGCGGCGCGCGCACTTTGGTGTGTTTTCTAAAGATCTACAGCGGCTGTGCGGCATAACACGCTAGGCGGTTTTAACTGCTAATGCACAGGCGAGTGCTAATTGTGCGCCATGAGCTTAACTTGAGCCATTACAAACGTTCGAACTGAGTCATACAACATTTTTATCGGACTCTCGCTCGCACTTACAGGCCTTATTGTGTTGTGTGTAACAGTAAAATACCGGCAAGTATAGCGTGTTTCATCTGGGGTACCCTAAGTTCCCGAGCTCGATTTGCTCGCTCTTGGGCAGTTTAAAAAGTTCAGATTTGATTAACACGAATGTAATATAAAACGAAAGAAGGGAAGAAAAATATTTATTTGTGTCCCGCACAGAAGACATTAAAGATAAAGGATAAATTAAAAAAAATAACAAATAATACATAGGAACCCTGTGCGAGACCAAAAAGATTCTCAGTATCACCTCAAAGCTAGCCTTGCGTCGTCTCCTTCTGGGCGAAAGCTGTGCGGTGTCAACGCGCTTGCGTCGCTGTGGCTGCGCCGCGCCCGCGCTGGGCCCGAACAAGCCGCGGTCCTCCGCCACGCGGATCATAAACTTAGCGTCGAGCCGGGTGATCTCCTGCGGGCAACATAATATTTTTTCAGGGGCCGACTAACGTGTCAACGCACGAAAGTGCTCTTCGTATTGTATAGCTAGCTCCATATCTCCCTCACACTGGAACCATAATAGTTTTGACACGTCAGAGAAAGGTTCCTGGGGGGTGCCCATAAGCTCTTTGAGTAAGGTTATTTTGAGATCGCGTAAGTGACAGATGTATACAAGTCATATTATTATACATCTGTCCCTTACACACACTCAAAATAACCTTACTCTAAGAGCGTATGGTCACCCCCCTGGTCTAACTCTCGAAACCATCACAAAAGAGCAATAGCGACTTGTTACTTGATCTTACAGTCACCGCCAGATAACAAAAAAATAAATGTCGTCAACACCTGTCTACCTTTTAAGATTGGCAATTCTTCGGTAACCTTGGTTCTCTTGCGGATGTCTAAATTTCTGATTCGATCACGCAAGGAAACGCCGAGCATAGATCTCTCCATTGCGCTTTGGATGACTTTAAGCTTCTGATAAAACCCATTGTTAGCGACCACGTCTCTATCCCGTAAGGAATCGCTGGAAACACACACTGGTCATAGACTTTCGTCTTGAGACAATGTGGTAAGTTGGACCAGAAGATACCGCGCAACTGCCCGAACGCTGCCCAGCCGAGTCGGATTCGAAGGTTGACCTCTTTCTCGAAGTTGAACCTACCTGACTGGACCGTTTGTCCCAGGTATACATAATCGTCTACAACTTCGAGTTTGGAGTCTCCGATATTTACAGGAGTGTGTGCAACATGGGCATTTAACATCATCTTAGTTTTGTCCATGCTCGTGTTTAGGCCCACTCTTTCGGAAGCTATACTGAGACCATCGAGCATTGTACTGAGGTTCTCCATGGTCTCAGCCATGGCTACTATATCGTCGGCAAACCGAAGGTGAGTGATATACTCGCCATTGACGTTAATGCCTAGCCCACTCCAGTCCAGAACCCTGAAGACATCCTCGAGCGCAGCGGGGAACAGTTCCGGAATTATGACGTCTCCCTGTCTCACACCTCGCTGCAGAAGGGTAGGTTCCGAGGTCTGATCCTGAAGTCGGACTGACCTATTAGCTAACTAACTAGCCTTTTTGTATAAACACTTCAGTACCTCGATGTACCGATAGTCGATTTGAATAGTACATGATTTTAACGGATAAATGGTTCTTCGCATATATCTTTAATTTGAGCCCAAAATTACTAAAATATCTCAATTAACAAAAAAAGCATGCTTCCAAGTTACATATTTATACTTTTTGGTACAATAAGTTTTATTTTTTGTTATCTGAGGTCGATACGTTAAAACGCAGTGGTTTCTTCACGGCAACATTGAAATTGATCTCTAAATGAGTAAGATGAAAATACTAACCTTCCTCTGAATAAGGCCGAGGTAACACCCATCCCTGTCCAGTATATAATTGATATCCAAACCATTCCCCAGATTTGGCAGCGTCCTTATTTCAAATAAATCACTACTTGGCACCTGCAACAATGGAGATATTTTCAAACTCTCAATGCTCCTTCAAAGGAAGAAAAATCCTATTCTATTTCTACCATTCGTTTTAATTTTATCGTTTAGTGTTCTATACTTACAACAACATTAGGACTATCCTTATCAGGGTCTCTCGGAACATCACAGTTGGGAATTTCAGGGATTGGTCTTGCTTTACTCGTCCCCTGCCTAGACTGAACTTCTATATTCTCTGCTTGTTTCTTCAGAACAGCATCACCGTGCTTGGTCTTGGCTGTGCTAGGTGGGGAACTGGAGGAGGTAACCGTTTCCTCCGGATATTCACTGACGGATGCGTCCTCCGGATCATCTTTATCAGTCGCAGATACGATCGTAGTTAGCGAAGTCGTCGATTCGTTTGCTGCGCCAGGTTCATTAGTGGCGACAGTATCGTTCAATATAACAGTTTCATTGACAGATGACTGGGTAACTTGTTTCTGTGGGCTCTGGCAAAAACGATTTAGATTTGATTAAATCTGTGTTAAAGAACTAATTTTATTCAATTTGCATGCTTAGGAAAGTTTTGGGAGCAAACTTAAGTGTCGTGTTGAACTTACAGGTTGTCGGTGCTTCTTTTTCAAAAACGCATGTCGTTCACGAGCCAGTCTGTTCGCTTCCGCCACGGCCCGCGTGATTTGCGCCTGATTCTCCGCTTCCAAAGCCGAATGAGTCTCGTACAATATCAGCTGAATCTAAAATGGAAATGAACCTGAAGTAACTTGGGGTTATACATAAATATATTGCAGATTGTTGTTCGTTAATTACCTGAGGTTTCGACATGAGTGATCTTAAAGTTTTTTTCTGTTCCTCCAATATCAATTGCACGCGTTCCTTGCCTTTAACATCAATTTCAGATTCTGTGAGAATCTGGAGAAAGATAATACTTTTATTTACAGATTATCAAATATCTTCTCATTCTAAATTTTAAATTGTTCATTTAAGTATTACTGATCATACCTCAAGCATTGTAAGGTCTCCTCCGCGTCCGCAAACAAGATCAATCGGATCTGTAACGGCTGAATAGGAGTTGGGTGGCGTAGCTAACACAGCCACGACTCCATCCAACGCGTTTATGACTGCAGGAGTGTCACAATGTACGGATTCACTGATGACGCATACGGGAGCTCCAGATTGGGGTCCGTCTGAAGCTTCGATGCCGAGTTCGCGTAGAGCACACAAGTAGCTCTCCACCCTAGAAAGAAAACCAAAGATTGGTGAAAACACATGGCAAGATGGACGAGAAAGGATAGTTAGAAATCATTCTAGAAAAAGATGGTGTGTGTGAAACGAAGACGTCTCATAAAATTCGACAAAACCAAAACTGTGGCCCAAAAATACGTCACAGAGAAAAAAGCTTGTGTTCTTGCTTGGTCGCTTTGGTTCAGGTCTATTATCTATAATAAATCGATGAGAAAAATCGCGTACTTGTCACCAGCTCCAAACACGACTAGTTTCCCGAGTTCAGGGGTGGCCGGTGCTGGTGGCGCCTTTGCTTTGAAGACTGCGGCTAACTCGCGCAGTTGAGCAGCAAGGTATGCCGAGCAGCGAGGCGAAGACGCGTGCGTCTGTGCCACTACGCCTTGGAGAGAATTGGCACGAAGGGCGCGACATAAAGTAGACGCGCCCTCGCAGAATTCTCGCTCCTGATGCAGGAAAAATAATGTTATGAATAAAGAAGTTGTTTATCGTGATGGAGACTTATAATTTCTGATGTTTACGTTACGTATGTTACGAAACCTAATACATCAAAAGATACTGTCAAAGATATCATGTTAAGAAATTTGGATAAAACAAAGCATGATCCAGTAATAACTTGAAGATATAATGATCATCCGTTTTGAGGCTTAGCGTAATTAATTACCTGAAGCACTATCACTCCATCCCTAACAAGTTCCATTTGGCCGATGCTTTCTTTGTGTGGTGGACGCAGAGTGATAAATCTGAAAATGAAATTTTATTTTATAGTCCGTTAAGTAGGTAATGTGACACCACCGGGTAGACACTAGGCGTAGAACAAACTGATTTACGAGGTACAGGATGTAACACTGCCAATTTCCAAACTCTGGGCAGCTGCTGAGAAATTAGTACCTAATGGAAAAGCTCAATAACACTTTTTCTCGACCTGAGAATTGAACCCAGGACAACGTTGCAACCACGAGACCGACGTGGCAGTTGTTCATACGAACAGTTGCCACGTTGGTTGATTGATTATTTACCCAATATCAAAGAAAAACCTACAATAAATAATTATTAATTACTCACCTTGGACAGACACGATCAAATCTATACTCTCCTGCGCAAAGTTGGCGAGAATTGCTGTACGTGTAGCCTAACTCATGTAACCTCTTCACTAGTAACGCCACCTTCCTGAAAAATATTTCTGATTTGAAACGTGAAAGCCCGTGAGTCGATCAATGTCGATGTGATCCTTCATGTATTAAATATGTAGGTACACCAAATTATGTTCAGTCATACAATATATTAGTCGATGCGTATAGAAAAATACGACCAGCATTTATCACTACCTTACCCCCATTACTATTGGTAGAGAGAACTATATACCTTGCCCCATTATTAAAGCGGAGTAAAGTTACGCCAAGTTTAAATCTCACACGCTCGGATTTGGTACAGCGGACTAACTCCGCCTACCAAATCCGTTTTCTCTATAAGTGTTGCCGTATTTAGAATATTATTTTTCATTTTTTATTTATGACTATTAGTTGAATATAAAATCTCGGTACACAATAACCAAAATCGGTAGATCGCCCATAAATCAGGGACTTTTTCTTTGCTGGTCGTAGTTGGTACGGCCGGGCCTCACCCTACACACGTCTTGATTTGGTACGGTGCAAACCACATCCGAACCATATCCGATGTGCAAACAAGCGGACCGAGGTGGACTCAATTAATAATGTCCAGCGGACTACTCTACAAACGGCCAGATATGGTTCGGAAGCATACCATATCCGTGGTCCGCTCGTACCAAATCCGTGCGTGTGTTACGGCTATTAGATGATAGGTACTAGTTGTAACTTTACTTCGACTTTATAGGGATATCCCCTTATTAATAAAGTCTAAGTGTTTTAGCTGATAGGAAGAAATGGCGCAACAAACTCATCAGGAGCCATGAGCATTGTGCGTACGGTCAAATACATCTGTTCAGTAAAGACAAGGAGAGGAATACATGTATTTGTTCAAGTTAGAAGAAAACTACCATGACAGTTAACAGGCTCGAAGCCTGATCTACGAAGTAAGATAACTTTGCAATCGGTTCATTGGAGACCCAGGTGCACAAGGGCTGTATGATGTATTCTAGAAACTGTCAGTCACTATTAGAGAAATATGATGGACCTTGTCTGAATTCTAAAAAAAAACCCGAGTAATGGAGAACTAACTTGGCTTTGAAAGTGTTGACCCATCCAGTGACAGTTTCTTTGTTGACACAGGCTGACACACGCTCCTCACGCAGATGGGCTGGCAATAAATCCGTCAGCCTGGAGACAATAAAGCATTGTAATGACCTTTATACATCAATGTTTGTTACTTTGGCCTTCGATTTTTGCGTAAGCACGGTACGCTTTTTATTTGGGTAGGTATGACAAAATATTCAAGACGGGCTTCGTAATCAAGGATGAGTTACTTGACATACTACTGAGGAGTACGTACCGTATGTCAATTTTATGATTCTGGGATCTTTTTTTCATCTGATTCTAAAGCTCTATCCACACATATCAGGGGCGTGCCCGGGACGTGACAGGGCCGGGTTTTATATGACATCGTTCACACACGTCAGTGCACGGGCTCGGGCACGTCCCGTGCACGGACGTGTGTGAACGAGTTCATATAAAATGTTCCCACCGATATTTTTTTGAGCCCCTGACGGGGCACGGTCTGTCCACGTCCCGTGCACGTCCCGGGCACGGCCCTGATATGTGTGGATAGACCTTAAAGCAGCCTTCAAAACAAGCAAAGCTCTAATTGCTTCGTATAATGCCAGACACATGAGACACTCTTGAGATAATAATCTTACAACTTACGAGAATGCCCGATTTTTGATGCGGATCCTTGCTATAGAGGCAGCGAGGTGCACCCTTTCCTCCCATATGACATTCTCTATTCCCTTGAAGGGATATCCATTCTCTTCCAACAGCTGCGTCGCTCTTACGATCTCGCTCCTCGGCCGCGCTCTCCATCGTCTTCTCGCTAACTCCATCAGGAACATCCATACTATGTGGCGGTATTCCATAAACTGGAAGCAAGATTAAGTAACGCTACGTATATTTAGTATCACATCGTAGGTGTCCGTAGCACCTCCCCGGTGGGTACCCGCTTTGTCGAGGCGGGGGGGGGCTCAGTAGCCGTAGCTTGGTCACCCAAGGTGAAGCTGAGATGAACCCGAGGAGAGACCGCTCGTCAGGACTTTTGCCGATAAGCCGACGACATAGCGGCCAACAAGTAGGTTGCGGTGCCGTCAGGGCGACATCATCGGCGTGTGCCGCTCTCCCTACCGTCCGCGGCCTGGACGGGGTCTCCATCACCTGATGGCGGACGCGGTGGGGCCGCAGGGGCGGAGGAGTGTCGGTATAGCGTTGGCCGCTTTCCCTATCCCCTGCGGCCGAAAAATAGAAGGTCATCACAAGGGGACCAAGGGTGTACGGGGTCGTCTGGCGCCCATGCGCTGGTTTCGTACTTTTTGTTTTTGTTTTTTTGGGTTTGGAAATCATCCGATGATTTCTCCCGCTCTGGGTGAAGCGGGAGGGCGTGTCAGACTTTTACTAACTAAAACCCACCCCTGTTCGTTCAGTTGCTTGTGCCAGGGCCACGGTAACTCACTTTCAAATTTATCCGCGACGCAGACAGGCATCGGCCCTAGCGGGTCCCGTCACTTTTGATGACATCTCTTTGAGGCGCGCCTGGAACACTCCGCGCCGTAAACTCGGGCCTAGTCTTTATCGGACGGCGAGCTACACATTACTTGCCTTTCGCAAGCCCGCGCCTACGCTGGCCAGGAATCGGCTTGCGACTCCCGACGCCCGGGGCGTCTCCTGCGGTGGCTAGGGGCGTGAGGGCGTCTCCTTTGCGTCTCCCTCACGCGTTCCGCCTCCTCCTTTGCGAGCGTTACTGCTTCGCAGAAAGAGGAGACAGCTTCCCATGCCCTCTCGCTCCGTACCATAGCCTGAACCAGAACCGGACGCGAGTGGCCGCCACTACCGATCGCCTCTGCTAGGACACGGCGGTGTTCCGCCCAAACCAGACAGTGTGGCAGACCTCCACCTTATGCTCCACCGTGTCCTGACCAAACCACCGGGTGGTTTGGTCCCTGGGGTTGTCACGGCGTATAGTGTGTTCTGGTGCGCCTGTGATGCGGTAAGCTCCCCAGAGGAGGGTCCGGTGAAGGACAGCCACGGCGGGTTCGCGGTGAGTGCTAACGCGTGCCCGTGTTCGCGCCATAAGCTTCACAGGAGGACACAGTGAAGTTACTGCACTATCTCCCCTTGGTAGTGCAGTATGCATGAGCATTTATTCAAAGAAAAATAAAATAAGTGTCCGTAGCAACCTCAGGTTGATCGTCAAAAGCCGAAAAATGTTGGCTTTATCCATCATTCTCAAAAGTTTATAAAGATATTAAGATTCGTCTTTCAAATTAGGTTTTTTCCCCATTTGTTACAACACCAATTAAATGGTGTCTCCCTAAAACTTCTCGAACACGACGATTCGTGTTTTTATTAATAGAAACTATTTTATCAGTCTCGAAATCTACAAAATGCCGATTTTTTCGTTCGCTTACAAGAATAAATGGTCATAAATATGGAGCTCATTTTCGTGAGCATTCTCAACATTCGAAAAAGAAATCGTTTTGGTCACGAGAACGCCTTAATGCGAGTTAGATGGGGCAGACTTTTTATTGTAACATCTTGTCGAACCTACCCTAACTGGGAGTTATTACTGCTCGGTAATGAGGGCTAAATATACAGCCTTGACAACCGCAACGGGTAAAAAGACCTTCGTCAATCTTTTTACAAGTTCAAGAATGGCATAACAATTGAAGTCGGCGAAATGTTTGGCCAACTGTAACGATTTTTATATCTACTGCTTACGGTCGTGTCTTTTATTCATCGTTATCCATCTATCATGGATGCTATCCATTTAATAATGCCTAAAGTAGAACTATAAAACCTAACCGGATCCAGTTTCCGATTCATAACCATCTTGGGCATATTGTACAGATCCAGTATTTGACAAAGTTTGTTGAGCCTTTTTGTCGTCAGTGTGATTATCTTCAGAGATAACCGTCCCTCAAGTTGACAGCATCCTCTTATCTGTGTCCTGGCGGTGAGAGGCCTCATTACCGCTGACAGACAGTGCAAATTTTTCATATAAGAAATGTGGAGATATTTACTTAATGGCTTCAAAAACATTACTGGAGAAGATACTTACCTCGCGATGACCTTGCAAAAATCCTATGTCTTCTAAAGCTTGATCCAATATAGTTTTGTCTGAAAACATGAACTCTAAGTTATTTGGCAGTACCTATAAATCTTATGAAAGCGAAGTTCAAATAAAACCGCAAAATAAATATGTCGCGTGACCGTAAACTTCTATATGGATAGACGTCCAAAGTGCTGGATAATAAAACGGGCAAAAAGTATAGAATTCATGGCATTTTTATTTCGGCGAACACATAATAATATATTGGGGTTAACAGTTGAGAAATTTTTAGTAGCAATAGTACCTAGCTCTAACTGGCATTGTAGAAGGAATTGCAGATAATATAGAATTCTAGACACTGAATCGAAATTTTACATAAGACCGTCTCATTTCCATGAAATTCAGGGTAAAGCTCAGACGGAACCCTATTCCTACGCAAAAGCTTGCCAAGGCATCTTATGGTTGCTAGTGAGCTGATATTACTCGAGAGACTCAAGAGTCGAGACAATACTGACTTATCGCTTGGAAAACTTCTCAAATCTTAAATAGCGTCCAAATGCCAATGGCAATGTACGTTTTATTGTTCCAATTTTCCTAAATACGGAAAGGAAACACTTTTGCAGTTTCTATTTTACGTAACACTCTTTCGGTCTTTCAAAGGAATTTTGAGCGAGTTCCAATAAAGTGAATATTTGGCATAACTTGACTAAGACCTACCACAATAAGTTTTAAGATCAAGCGAGCTGATACTGAAACACCAAAATGAAAATACCCACCATATTGATAGCAAAGAAAGTAGTTTAAGTTAGCACGCTATTTATCGCAACTTTATCGCGAAGGTATCAACTTGATAAAGTTGAATAACGCTTTGTAACTGCAATAAAGTAGCTCAGCATGGCGTTTGTTAATTTACAAGTAGCAACCACGGATGGGCCTACTTCGGAACTTCGTGACACTTCACTTTTATTCGACTTTCGCTTTGCCGTGATGTTAAATGAACGTTTTACGACAGATATATGCTATTTGTCAGCCATTTAGAAGTAGGTTCACGCAAGGGAACTTTTTATTTCGTGTTATATAGGCTTTTTATAGTTTTATTTTATATTTTAACTTCGCCTATGCAGAAAACTTTCACGCGAGAGATTTGTGGTTGAAATTTTGACAGGGCACGAATAAATGGAAAACTTTGCTGTTTTCGTAATTACATTCGAGAATGAGAGGAATAATTGGTAAACTCACATCGGAACACTTCGTAAATGAGAGAGTAGACACACCGCATCTCTTGCTCGTCGAGGAAGTCAACCGGCCGCGGTGGCTTGCAGAGTAAACGCCCAGCTTTTAGCACCTGCACAAAGATGTTAATATTACACGTGACCTGAGAGCTCCAATGAGAGTAGCGAAAGATTACGGCACATAAGTAGTGCCCGAATTTTTGCCCGGCAATAATTAGGGGCGGCAAAATTGAGGGCGATTGGCGGCTATAAAAAAGTAATTTTATGTCGTTTGTAGAAGAGTAAAAAACTTTTAGAATTAATGGAGGCATAACAAACTTGAGAATACCTCTTTTTTAACGATTATACATTTCTGAACTGGCAGCCGGATCCGTATCGTCAGAAAATCGTATAAAATAACGTATCCGATTTTTAAACCTTTAAATCAAAGTGTTGAAGTCAATAGATTCTTTAGCCAAGCCAGCGCGTGTTTAGAAGCGATGAATATGGAAATATCAACGCCTACTATCCATAACTGAAACACCATTATTACCTCGTAATACAGTATTACAAGGTTCAGCTAATGTTAGCATAGCTCAAGCCTTGACTGTTACGGACTCGTTTGAAATCTTAATAGGCATCTCTTAAATAGTTTTTGTTACAATGAAGACCTCATTCTGGTGGTAAACTTTTGTTAATTTAAGTTTGTAAGAGTAGGCTAGAGTAGAAAAAAAAATTGTGTTCGGCGCAAAACTGGTTGTAGAAATGGTAAGTTTTTTTAAATACCATGCCGGAAACCCTTAAATATTGTTAATACCTGGGCGACCGAGCTCTGCTCGGTTGAAAATAGAGAAAACGACATTTTCTAAAAATGAAACCTAGCTAAGTCGGTTTATTGCCCCCGAAACTACTACATACTAAGTTTCGTGAAAATCGTTGGAGCCGTTTCCGAGATTCAGATTATTTATACTGGACTGTCGTATATGAAGGGGCTGAACTCTATACCTAAAGTAATCAAAGAATCGTTTTCGATTCTTTCACTTCCAAGTTTTAAAAGGCTATTACGGCACCACATGAATATTGTATACATTGAAAATTTTACCGTTCTTATAACTCAATTTCGTTTATTAGATACCAAGCGAAACCGTCGCTTATCTCAATTATAATGTAACATTTTTTTCCTTATAGGAGGAGTGAATAATTGTATTCTTTTTGAGCTAAATAAAAATTTCTTAAACCGTATATATATATTCAAGAATTGCTCGTTTAAAGATAGATATATCTACCTGTCCAATGTCCCAGGCTGGACCGGGCGTTGTTTTGACGCAGACCGGTGGTGGCGCATGTGGGTTCTTGCTGGCAACCACAAGTGACCATGGCGCCCATTCTTCCACCGGTTCCTCCAATGATGGTTTTGCCACCTTGTTACCATCTTCGTCCCTAGGGAAGTCATACTTAAGTCTTTTCGATTCACTGTGGGCTTTTTTGGAAAATTCCTATCAAGAAGCAGACTTTAGATTGCAATCTTGTCGGCTTCTGTTTTGATTCTGTATCATACATCTGATCAGATTGATCAATATATAGCTGTCGATGGAAGTAGATACTACAGCAGTAATGGGGAGCTGGTTATCGTTCCTAAATGTAGAGTTGGTAACCCTTTCGGTATGGGCGCAGCGCAATTTGTCTTTGTACTTTTTTTTTGTCTTTTACCCGTTTCAATGTTTGTTGCTGTTGTGTTGTGCCTGTGTCGAACAAATATATTTCTATTCTATTCTATTCAAAATCCCTCATCCCTATTATAGGCCGACCGCTTATCTGAGACCGTTCTTAGGAACGATGGGTGTCAACGAACAACAAGAGATGTTGTGTTGTTGTTGTATGGGTGTCGTCACCCATCAGCGAATTATCGACTACTTTTATGTTGCATGACGTCACGGTAAAGGTATTTTACATCGTATTAAATCAATCATACACTTACAAATGTCGAGGACTCCCCTGCTCTAAAACAGGCTCCATATGTTGAATAGATTCATTTTTTAAGGAAATATATCATCTGCATTTTGTATTCGATTTGGAATTTCGTGAAGTTTATTAGGTTTTTATATGGCTTTTGGGCCAGGTATTAAAATAATTATAACTAAGTAATAAAATAAATAACGCTAAATAATTTAAATTTAATTCCTTGATTGCTTTTTTTGGGACGTGATCTGTTCAATGTGTTTTATTTATTTGATTGATGACATTTTGTGTTACATTGCAACTGTTTTGACGGTATTCGGTATGTTTTTAATTGTCTCTGTTTATACTATTTGTGGCTAGCACGTTGTTTCGGGATCCGTAGACAAAGTCATCGATCAAGATTCGTAAGATTTCGGTTGGTTCCGTTTTATCACCTATTGGATCTGAGAGCTCGACTGACAAGCTAAGGCGTAGTTTCGTTGTACGTGTGTGCGTGTAATTGTGTATGTATACAGCAAGGCGCAGTTTCAACCGGCGGCGTCACCTTGTTGTTTGCCACGTTCCATCTTGACTTTTTTTGATCTGAGATTACAAGCTTCTATTTAACTTGCAATGTATTTATGTATTTAAGTGTCTTCGGGTCAAATCTTGCAACTGAATTTTAAAGAAGTTATCCTCAACCGATTAATATGAAATTTTGCATACCTACAGTTTTGGTTTGGATGAAAATGCACGGTAAGCTCAAAACCTTGTTTAAAAAAAGGTTTTTTCATTGGCAAAAATATTTTGCGCATAAGCTACGTGGTCTTAGTTTTACTGGCCTAACTCGAAAAGGTGGCCCCTCGTCATAATTATAGTCATAAAGGTCTTTGATCCACCCACGATACAGGAGAAATTCCTAGTGTGGGGTAAAGTTTTTTTAACAAAAATATTAAATATAAATAAAAAAATGTGATGTTGTGATAAGTCTCTTAATTGATTATAATCTAACACACGGTGTTGAAACTTCCTTTCTAGCGTGAGCGATCTTCGATCTACCAACAGCGCAATTTAGTGCTGTCGGTAGTACCATAGTATACCACCATAGTAGTACCATTATTTCAGCGAATGCATCAAATGCATTCGCTGAAATAATGGTATTGAGTCTGTACATGCAACGTATGTGACTCGACCCGAACTATACAAAATATGTGTTACGTAACTCAGGTGAGGTAAGGCACATTACTATGCATTACTATGTCAGGCAACAATGATTTATTCAAAACAATTTTGACAAGGTTTGTACTGAGTTAGGTGTTGTCTTTATGATTAAAAATTTACCTTAGTTGAATTAGGGTAAATTAAACTAAATTTTTTATCACAGTTTTCTCAAAGCTGGACCAAATTCTGTCAATATATTCCACCTATATCATTGGGCAATATCAGATGCATTAGCCGCTCCGATTCGCATTCTAATTCTATTATTATGAAGCTTTATATTTGTCTGAAGGTTTGCCAATTCACCTGCAAACATTTTTTTGTTCATCGGTGAAAAGCAGCGTTTTCCACAGCCCCAGAAAACAATTGCCTCAGACCAATTTAGCTAACTGACATCATACAGCAAATGACTGTGACAAATAAACAATGTACATTATATCTATATTTAGAACTGGGTAGCAATGGTGTTCCATCCAATTAATGGAATGTCATTCACATTACAAGGTGTCTGGTACATTGAAGCGGTTACCTACGGTGTTATTATGTGTGTAGGTCACGGCCAACCCGTATGGGGCTGTGGGACCACGCAATCAGGTATACAGCAGTTTGTTTTACGTGGAGCTAATCTAATGGTTAATGAGTTTTGTCTGGGAACTTCCTCGTTCTGCGATAAGTAAATAACTGCTTCCGACTGCATGGTTGGTTTCGAAAATTGGTTTGTTATGTTGGGAGAGAGAAGTTTTAAGTGGAAGGTTAAACCACTGATTATACTTCATAAAAGATAGCTTGATCTCTGCGATATATGTCATATGACTTAAACGTTATTGTTAGCCTGTCAAGCGCTATTGTTAATGTATTGTTACTGACAGCTGTTGCAGAGATCAAGCAATCTTTTAAGATGTATAGATCCCATTAAATACGAAATGAAATCGCGACAGACCAAGTCGAAGATGGAAGAGACGTCCTTATTTCCTACTGACTGGACTGGCACGCAAAGGCAGTATGTGGCAGTACCTACGTGTGTGCAACAGGATTGGGAGGCTTTGGTCAGCAATGACATGAGACATTACAGAATGATACTCTCTATGATCATACCTAGTCAGCGTTGTCACGCACGGCAATTAATAATTACCTTTTTGACACGACTGCCGAAGGAGGGTAATGTGTTTATCAGTCTATGTATGTATGTTTGTTCCTATGTGGCGTTCTAGAGACCAAACGCGTTGGCTGATTTTGATGATTCTTACGTCAATCGATTCGTTATAACCTTGCGAGTCACGGGCTACATTAAAATTGGTAAATAGAAAAGTGGCGGATTTTGGGCGCCATAATATTGGGGTCCCAATTTTATTTTTCTTCTTAACCCGTCGTGTGGGGTATCAAAAGGTGATTTCAAAAATATATAACACAGTTTAAATGAAACTATTTCCAAAAAAAAAAAACTAAAAGGCTATAAATAAAAAAATCATGCTGTGCAGTCGCAGTATACATCTGGTTTTGGTCAGCCAGCTCGCGAGTATGTATCCTCCGACTGCACAGCATGATTTTCTTCTTGTTTACGTCTTTTTTGTTCGCTTCTTAAGCAGTCGGGTTTTTTGTTTTTTTTTATTAACTTTTTCAATTTAACTGTGTGGGGCAAAGTCATTTTTATAAAAATAAAAAACTGATCCATTAGGGTATGTTACATGTTTACAAATCATCTCCTTGCAGCTCTTGTCACACCTAACTTGGGGCCGTCGGTTTAATATTTTTCACAAATGCTAAGCTAAAACTTACTCGTCCAGTTCCTTTTGCAACTCGACAAGAACAAAGTATTTCTGTAGCCTATAGTCCTTATCGCTAGGAAGGACCAGTTTCTCCACCTCGCTGGTATCACCATCTTGTCTGGCAGCCTCCTCTTGCAAGAACAGTTGGGCCAGCAGCTTAGGATACACCTCAAAGATGTTGCCGTCACTGTACTGACTGAGAGCCAACCACAAAGTGTTCGGGTCATATTTAACCGCCATGGTTCCGTCATTTCAGCGTTAGAAAATAAGTAAAACTTATAAGTTTATTTTATTTTGTAAACACTTTGTAAAAAAAAAGAACGCCTAAGACTTTTAACATTTCGAAGAGTTTATAGTTTGTTTAAAAAGTAATTTTAGACGTATTTGGGTCGAAGGAACATTTTATTATCCAATTTTTCCAAAAGAAAACTCGGAGCAGATTATTTCGTAAGCGCGTGTGTATTTTTATTGGAGGCAAGCTTTCGCCAAGAGCTTCCCGCCCACTGAACGACATTCAAGGCGATCGACAACTTCGTAAGTTCGTAACAACTTGTTGCGTCGCATGTCATAGATATGTTGGAGGACTGCCATCCTGGCACTGAGGATCATAACTGTTTCCTATTAATTCCAGATAACTCTTCTGTCACTAATAAAATGCAATAAATAATAATATCGATATACAGAACCCAAACTTAAATCTAAATTAATTTGTCTATAGAAAGTAAAAAGGTTGATTCATTTATTATGTCATCATACATTAAGTTTCTCTGTCTCTTACATCATGTCAGCGTGACAATGGTGTCCAAGAATTCAATCTCAACAAAATGAATAAATACAACAAAAATGCATCCAAAATAATAATATGAAAACAATAAACTTAAAATCAACAAAAACATCCGTTAACATTAATTATTTTTCTGATAATTATCGTTAACTACATGGACAAGTAGGACTGCCCGCATTGTCATGATCACAGAATATACTCTAGGTCATGATGGAGATTATGACAAAGGAAGAAAGTTATGAAGAAAGAAGACTATTGTTCAAGAATATCTGGGACACGGCCATGCAGATGGACGATAAAGACGTTGACAATATCATGAATAAACCAAAAGTTATCAAGTATGTGTAGGTTCAATTTAAAGATTGCGTGATCCTCCCTTTACAAAAGGGTGTAATTTTAAAACATACGAACTGTAACTATGTCTATGTGTAACTGCAAGGGTCTTAGGTCAATCACACCTCCATGGGTCTTAGGTCAATCACACCTCCACCGAAACCCCGCCTGCTCCATAGGCAGGTGGGACTCCGGGCTCATGGGCGGTCAGATTGGGGACTTTGTTTGCCCAGGAAAGACGGTGGCACAGTGATCACGTGCTGCCGTGCACAACGAGGCTCAGGGGAGGTTAATTATTAATCTCCCCAGGGATGTGCCCAAACAGGCGTTGCACAGAGGGGGTTCCGGGGTGGTCTTTTGTTTTAGTGATGTAAAAATCCCATACTCCCTGGTCTCTTCCCCAAAATTCCAGGCGCCTTTTGAAGGTACAAAAGGCAATCACGTCAGCGGGGCGAGCACGGCCTACTGTGACAGTCTTGAGTCACACATTTTTTCACAGTTTTGGAACAAAAACCGTGATAAAATGCGTGACTCAAGCCTATCACAGAGGCCGCGCTCGCCTGGTAGCTGTTGCTAAACATAAAGTTACCTGCTGTCAAACTCAAACTGCGACCACTTTTATGGATGTTCGTTTTTAGCCCTGCCTAGTGAGGGACACCTTAAAATGGGTTGACGATGTCAGTTGCCCCAACTACTACGAATGTTTATCATGGGACGGAATATAACCTACGATCTCAAACCAAGAATACAAACCTATCTTCATATATTTGTTTTTTCCAGAACGCTAAGACTAGACGAAGTGGACAGATACGTAATAGGTAAGGGAAAAAAAGAGAGAATCAAGAACTTGCGGGCAGTCTGTAAGAAAATATTAAACTTCTGCGATCGTCAGGACGCGGATGACATGATTTATGAACAGGTTACTTCCAATTAAGTTGAATGGATTTTTAACAATAAGTCGCCCCTTAGTTATATGGACCGTCGAACCTAAAAGGGTAACCGGGTCAGTCTGGATCGTAGCAGAAGTTTGAGAATCGACAGCACTTGTGACGCAACCTAAGAGGTACCTATGTCTTTACCCAGCATTAGACTGCTGTAGGCTAAGTTGATTGATTAAAATACCATTTGCTTTTTGTTGAAATGTCAGGATCAGCCTTTGAAGCACTGATAACACCTGTGTGTCAATCGCGGAGATACGTGATTCGTGCCTCGGGCCACCCATACTACTACTATTACTGTTCATGAATATTAGACCTCAGACCAATCTGAGTATCAGACCAAAATATAATAGTAGGTAACTATGCTAAGTAACTTTTGAATTTCACTTACAAGATTTGAGTAAGATTAAGCCGACCCCGAGCAGTGGTGGCCCAGTGGTATCGGTCGCGACTTACAAGTTGTAGGTCGTGGGTTCGAGCCCAGGCAGGCGCTTTACTTTGTGAAAATTATTTAATCACCACTGCTCTCAAAACGGTGAAGGAAAACATCGTGAGGAAACCGGCATGTCCTAGAACTAACAATTCGAAGACATGTGACATCCACCAACCCGCACTGGGCCCGCGTGGTGGATTACGGCCCATTCCCTCTCACAGAGAGGAGGCCTGTGTCCCAGCAGTGGGAACATTAATAGGCTGATGATGTGATGTGTGATGTGAAGCCGACCCCAACTTAGTAAGTAGGTACAGAAAATGGCAGATGATGATGCTGCCTGAAATACCACTTCCTCTTTAACTAAGATTTTAATACAATATTTAGGTACTACCAAAAGCCGAAAAGAAAGAAACTGAAGAAGGTGAAGAACAGCCCCAACATAAATTGGATGTTACCCCTAAGAAAGTAAAAAAGTACCATAGGAGGAAGAAATTAAAAAAGTCTTCAGGGCATCAAGCCACAACGTCTGAAAGAAAGTATCACAGAATATTCGCAAATTCATCTAGAAAAAATAAGCCTGGTAAAACCAAAAGTATTGCATTTAATTTTGTCAAAAGGACTTCAGCTACACACAAGAGGGCAGAAAGGTCCAAGTTAGATCCAGATTCAGAATTAGCACCGGCTAGAGAAAGTGCTACTCGCCGTAAAATTAAGAAAAAGAAACGTAGCAAGCGAAGAAGGACGACCTCACCAAATTTGTCTCCACCAGGACCCTCAGGTATTGGACTCGGTAGATCTGTAAAATCGATGTGAATTTGCCAAACGGAAGTGGTGTGTTGAAGATATTTAATTGTTGTTCTTTTTCAGGTGCTACGGATGATAATCGCTTTTTATCTACTGATGCGGTAACAGGACGTGTTATAGTCAACCGAATTAGACAAATTCTAACAGACAATGAAATAGCAGTTGTTAAGTCCCCCCTGTCCACCATCTAAGCGGTTCTAAGTAGTGTTTTTCTATATCTTCCAACAATAATTTCTGTTCAAGGAATAAAAAATAATGATCAGTAACAAATTGTTGCCCTTTTACTGTAGGTATATACAGGATCCTGGTAATATTTGCAATAGAAACTTCGTCTGGTCCATCCTGCTGCTGCTTTGCAAGGTGCTGAGTTGTTGCTGCCAGTTCTGAGACGCTTTCCGGGTTGGAGTGTAGCCTTAGGGGCACTATGGCGCGAGGACATTTATTACCCGACTGCCGAAGGAGGGTAATGTGTTTATGTATGTATGTATGTATATATGTATGTATGTATGTATGTATGTTTGTTCCTATGTGGCGTTCCAGAGACCAAACGCGTCGACCGATTTTGATGATTCATACGTCAATCGATTCGTCTTAACCTTGCGAGTGTCATAGGCTACATTAAAATTGGAAAATAGAAAAATTTTGGGCGCCATATTGTGGGGGGCCAATTTTATTTTTTCTTCCAACCCCATCGTGTGGGGTATCAAAATAAAGGATTTCAAAAGGTGATTTCAAAAATATATAACACTTATATATTTAAATGTACCTAAATCGAAAAAAATGTTAACTATAAAAGTTATAAATAAAAAAGTTAATTAAAAAATCAAAATACCCGACTGCTTAAAAAGCTAACAAAAAAGTTAATTAAAAAAATCAAAAAACCCGACTGCTTAAAAAGCAAACTAAAAAGACGTAAACAAGAAGAAATTCATGCTGTGCAGTCGGAGGATACATATTCGCGAGCTGGCGGACCAAAACCAGATATATCCTCCGACTGCACAGCATGAATTTCTTCTTGTTTACGTCTTTTTAGTTTGCTTTTTAAGCAGTCGGGTTTTTTGATTTTTTTAATTAACTTTTTTTTTATTTTTTTGTATATTTTCCAATTTTATTGCAGTTTCGGGTTAACCTTGACCATAAAAACTATTTAGGTTCTGAGATAAATAGCCCTACGACACACCGTTTCCGAATTATGGTCCTCCGAATTTTATTTTATTTTGCATGAAACGCTTTATATTTCCAAAATGGTAAAATGGTTGTTTTTTTCCTTTTCTTTGCTTCTCATAGTGCCCCTAAGCGTATAATACTCCAACGGGAAAGTGTGCAATTCCGATATTAATAACGGAATTCCGATATTAATAACGGAATTCCGATATTGAGATCTAATATCGGAATTGAACATCTTCCGACATTACATGCCCTAGGCATAGGGCAGGCTAAACAACCAATAATTTTTACTACCTACCACAATCTTAACATTCCTCTTTTATTATTGTTAGGCTCGCGGTTGACCACTGTGACCACTGTCTCACCTGGTAGTAAAAGATGACGTGAGCGACGATAAAGTACATTAGCATCTCTTTCTGTGGTGCTAAAAAAAAAAAAAAAAGATTCCGACTAATTGAGAACCTCCTCCTTTTTTTGAAGTCGGTTAAAAATGATTATTAACCGTTACCATAATGGTCTCCAGACCTATTAACTATAAGTCGCTTACATAGATACTTTGTGCTACTATTACTTACCCACATTGATTTGAAGACTTATGAAAAAACTGTGGTCAAAAATTTTCAACGTTTCCGAATCTTCGAAAGCGGAATCATCTGAACCTAATATGAACAAACATTTCTGAACGGTGTTGTAGTGATGTAAGTAATAAACTAAATCTGAAATAGTGTGCCGAGTGCCCAGCAGCACAAAGTCTAATAGTCACAACGGATCTTTGCATCTCTGAAGTTGGCTCTGCCAACCATTGCGCAAGAAACAGTTTGTCATCGAGTATACTGCATAGAGTAAGCGAGATAGGATGATGCGACAAACGTGAGCGAGTAAAAGAGACAGTTATACAATGCTATCTTCACCTTCAACATTGACAAAAAAATTGCTACTGCGCAGGGTCTTGCAGCCAGTTCAGAGAGACAAAGATCCGTTGTGATTATTATACGTAAGAGTCTCGGCCGCGCGGGGCGCGGCGCAGCAGTTTAATACAGCGTAATTTTCATTCGATATGGTATTTTTTCTTGTTCTTAGTCGTACTTTCCTGGCGTAGTGGTTGTGGTCATGGATGGTCTGATATAGTTCTTGCCAAACTTCTTGGTCGCCCTGTTGTTTCCTACTATGGCTGCAGTAAATCTCATACAAAAATAGCACCGTTTCGTGCCTTGCGCATCGGAAAGCCAACTTCAAGTTCTTCGTGCTTCGCCAAGTTTGGCGAGCACTTTTAAGTTGGTTGCGGCTTTTGCGAGATCCCTCCATCTTTCTCTGTTTGTGGCACTGCGTGTAATTTCATTAGGCAAAGATTTTAATGGAAGATTTAGGTCTGTCCATCTGGTATAATATTATGGTATTTATAAAAGTTACTGAAGTTACCCGAAATGAAATCGGGATTTTGTGAAATTAATAATTTAATAAACTTTTAATATGTACAACTGACTATTCCTAATCTTATGACTAATAACAAAACAAACTTACATACAAAAGGGAGAGGGAAAAGGGCTCATAGCGCATCAAAAAATTCTTCCACATCGATGTCAATGGGAAACGTGCCCAGAACGTTGGCAGCATTGCCACGTTGAATGGCAATGCTGATTCTCTGGCTGAAGAAAAGGCCGTTTACTTATGTCTCGAAACACTCGATGAGCACTCGGACCCCATGGACCTAATGTCTCAACCCCAAACGGCTCAAACATATAACTGCCAATAAGGTTGTTATATTTGCGCCGTTTGAGGTTTTCTGCACCAGCAGCAGCTGCCCCAGCACAACCCGCCGTGCTAAGAAGATGGGATGGCGCAAGGGTATCGACACATGTTGCATCCCACACCAAAGGCCTACCCAACTTCCAAGGCATTATGGTCATCCCATCCGGTCGCTTCCCATCGTCGCGTGCCAAGCCATTGGGTTCTAAAACAGCTGGCACCCCGGCGGTGACAAGAGCTCGACGTATGATGTCATTAATGCTGGCGTGCCGTGCTATCCGACCAGCGCTCCTACTGCAGGATAGGCCATGGCGTCCGAGGCGGTCGACTGCTTCACCACATTGACAGCGATGTGGAGCTCCGCTGGGAGTACCTAGTCGCAGACATGTAGCGATCCGGAAGGTAGTGTCACTCAACATTGTGCATATGTTGGGTGACGGTAAAGCCTGTAGCCAGAGGCCCGACTCCCACTCACCCACAGCCAGTAGGCGAGCTCGCTCAGCAGTATTGGTGGACGTATTTATGAGTTTATTCCGTACCAATCTGCAGAGCGGCTCATCCCACTGTCTTTGGGAAGATGGGTTTTCGGGCAACGCCGTATTCGGGCAAGCCTCTTTCCAGGCGCACACTGCGTCGGTCAAGCACGGCACTTCACAGTTAACCAGCGACAGGGATAAAATTTTAGTGGTTAACGTTTCAGTGCTGTGGACCGAAGACAGGAACGCCGGTAGGCTTATACTAGAAATTTTGCGGATACCGAGCCCGCCGAAGCGAATGGGTAGCGAGGCTTGCGTCCAGGCTCGGTCATCCAAGGCCACATTTAAGATAGATGTCAGAGTGCGTTGAATAATTTCGTCAATTTTTTCCAGGAGAAGTGGCTGCTTCCATAAAAGGGAAGAGCGGAGAAAATACATAAAATTTGGTCCAAAACAGCAATACCTAATGAGAGTAAAAGCCGAATGAAGGTTAATTTGGGAGAGTCTATCCGAAATATCATTAAAATGGTTAATTTTGCCATCGATGAATGAAGAAAAACTGTCTTCCAAAATTGGGGAACCTAGGAGGTGCAGTGAACTTTTATCTAAAATTTTGATCTAATAATATAATTATAGAACAAGTAGTTGTTTTTTATATTATTTATTAAAACCACGTTTTAAAATTGTTAATCGATTGTATTTTATTTTAGTTGCGCGATTATGTTAGTCGATTGCAAAACGCGTTTGACAACAGTAACGTCACCATTATTGTACAGCTAAATTTAAAAGTCCCTATTGTCGTAGGTTGAATGAACACTTCTCTTTCTTTTTCTTTCGAATAACAGAAAATTCAACTGTCAAACTTTTAGAAGTATACATTCCTACTTTTGTCGTATTATATTTCGAATGATGCATACAAATTGAATTGACCCAGTAAAATAATAAAATAAAATCAAGCCGAGCGAGACTCGTCCAAAATTGTATTATGTAGTGAAAATTAAGCAAATAGAGCGTTATCGGGAAGAATCCTTTGGTAAGACAAAGGGCGGTATAACGAGAGCTACTCGTATACCGCCTACTAGTTTGGATCTAAAGTTTTTGTGTGTAGTGTTATGTGCTCATCGCTAAGCAGTGGTATTATTGTTTTAATTCCCACGCTCGTTTTGTGAATGTTGTAGATACATGTTGAAGGGAGTCCGATAATGTCTGACTACGATCTTCAGTTCCAAGCGGATTTGGAGAAGGCCCAGGCTTTGAGTTTAGAAAGTCTGGCTCTGGATCAGTTCCGTAGGCAGAAGCTACAATCTAGCGCAGGTAACTGACGTAACTTTGTTTACTCCGTGAGATACTGATGATCCAAGGCTTTGCAAACATTTCACTAACTACCTTTCATGTGTCGTGTTAATTGAATGATAACGTAATTCGGCATTCACGCTTTAGTATTTCTTATCCGCCTACTTGCTATTAAGTTAAACAGTTTATTAAAACCAGTGAAAAGTAATGATCACAACAAAACTATTTCTGTTACTATGAACTATGAAGATGACTATGATAAATACTTTGCATTCCAATATGAAATACACTGCACAGCAGTTTCATTAATTTAATAGGTCAATTTGTGTCTGCTTGTCTAAGAAATAACAATTATAAGACAATACTGCTAGAGCTAAACATTAACTTGTATAGTTCCTATCTGAAAATCAAGCAAACTGTACTACCGTTTAGGAAATTAAATTTCAGTTACTTTGACGATTTATAAACAAAATTAAACCATAGTATTGTTAGTAAAGGAATGTGACTATGCAGTTAGATCAAAACAACTGGAAATTGTAATTGTTATCATAATAAAATTAACTTTACTGTAATAGGTATTTCAATTCAATAGCATTTTGTAGGTAAATAAATGCCATCACATATTATTATTAACTTAAATATGCCAATATAAACTAGGGATTATGATTATATGATTAATATTTATTATTTTTGTACTGTAGTTATGTCAATCTTTCCTTGATTTAAAATTATTACAGCTTTGATAACTAGCTATTAATAGAATAATGTTATTATTTTATCAAAATAATGGATTGTTCATTTTAAAAGTGTATTGGATATAACAACACTTTTTAACAGACTTCAAAAAAAGGAGGAGGTTCTCAATTCGTCGGAATCTATTATGTTTTTTTTTTACCAATATACAAAGCTACCTAATACAGCAATTGAAGTGACTAACTGACCTTTTATTGGCACAATGAGATCAATTGACGCAGTGTAAACAAGAAAAATTAATAAGCATTGTCAGTTCAGCAAAATGTCTGCAAGTACATCAATCAGAAGGGAAGTGGAAGGTCAACGACCTCATAAGTAAATGGGGCACTGATTACATGAAATCATGATAACTGTATCTCCTTTGTATGAAAGTATCACAAATATGGAATGCTTGATGTAGAAAAAATTAGCGCTTTGAAATTGCCAAATATACTTTGTATGAGAAATTATTTCCGAAATTATTTTGTTGTACTTTAATTTCACAGAATGTTTATCTCTTTCACTTTGTTATCTGTAACGAAAACTATTGATATCTCCCATAATCATTGGTGATTGGCTTATCTCGGTGATATTGTGTAGATAATGTCCGCGAGGTGGCCAGTGTTAGTGCCCGAAGGCGCGAGGAGATCGACGGGCCGCCGCCTGCGCTGCCGCCTCCGCCGCGCAAATCTTCACGAGGACGATTGTCCATCTCTGATGGTCCCAGGTGAATAGATAACACCACTATATAGATATTTCGTATGTTTATATCTATTATATGTAATAAATATGTAATTTTCATCTACCTGATATTTGTGTTCTGATAAGAAATATTGCAACAACCCAACGAGTGTTCAACTGTACCAATAAGAATTTAGTTTGTGTCGACAATTTCTTCTCTTTTAATTACTAATTAACATACACACTTTTTTCCAATTTACTTTAGAAACATTGGCAGAATAGTTGATTTCGGCTTTGCTTGCCATATAAAAGTATAGAATAAAACTTATTTATCCATGCCACTGCATACTTTGTTATTGCTTGTTGAATTTGGCATATCTAGTTAGTGCTTGTATGATGAATCTTGGTTATTTGTTCCACCATTGTCGCAATAATTCATTTTTAATAGGCAGAGACATGTTATCAGATGTTGACCATAGAACCTATTAGAATCAAATAAAATTTAGGAATTTTCTTTATTTACATATTAACTGATAACAGCTGATAACACTCCCCCTTAGACAATATAAGATAATAAATTCATCAAGCAATAAGAACTTTATAATTAAATAATAATAAATAAATAATACCAAAGAATTGCCAAAATAAGTGACAGTGGGCACATTGCTCACAGAACAGATGGGCAATGTGGCAGAAAAGTTCTGAAAAAGAAAAGTTCTGCGAACCGGAAGACGTTGCGTTGGCAGGCCTCCCACCAGGTGGACCGATGACCTGGTGAAGATCGCGGGGATCCGCTTGTTGCGAGACGCACGGGACCGGTCAATGTGGAGACGCTTGGGGGAGGCCTATGTCCAGCAGTGGACGTCTTTCGGCTGATATGATGATAAAATAAATAAGCTCAAGCTTCATTTTTAAAGAAAAACAAAGTTTCCATACATAAGTGCTAAAATAATATAATATTGTTTATCTTTTGGCATACAGAGTGTGGCCTTGACTATACATACATGAGGTTAAGAATTAAATGTCAGTCATTCTGATAAAAAAAAAATAATGTTAACAATGTTAAATGTTTTATAGATAAAGTAAATTTTGTTTCTGGCTTTGTGATGTTCAGGAGAAAGAGTTTAGTACCTAATCTGGTGGTTTCTTCATCTCTTATCTGTCTTTATTTATATTAGAAAAGGTTACAGAATCAATTAAGTCCCTGTCTCCTGTGCTAGGTCATTAACCTGTGTTTTAGGAGCCAGTCCCCTGCAGTATATTACATAAAGGTGAATTTGTTTATAAGGGATCTATGAATGCACTTGTAATGTACAAATACACCTCAACTATTTTGAATTGAATGGCACAATAACAATTGCAGTATGACTCATAATGAAGATAACATCACTTAAGTCGTCTGCCCCCATACCATGACGTGTCAAAACTATCATGATGTGACTGGGAAAAAGGGACAGATGTATACAAGACTTAAATCTGTCCCTTACGCAAACTCTAAATAACCTTGCTCTAAGAGCTCATGTAATCTACTTTTTTTGTGTTTGTGTAATCTTCCAATGACATCTCCCACTCTGGGTGAAGCGGGAGGGCATATCAGACTTTTACTGACTAAAACGATGGTAACTCTCTTTCAAATTTATCCGCTACCCACGGTTACCCCCCCAAGTATATGGATTCTGTCTACTATATTATTCCCTACATCTCGTGGATGATTTGCACTCTGTTTCTGAAACGAAATAATAATGTTATGTGATTATCTGTTGATAAAATTAATTCAACCAATTCATCATCATCTGCCTAGCCATCTGCCAGTCTTACCGGATTCAGCTCTTCCAGTCGTACCAGTGTTTTTACATGGAGCGACTGCCTATCTGACCTCCACAACCCAGTAATTGGGTAACACGATACCCCTTGGCAGGACTGGTGTCATATCTCAGGCTTCTGACTACCCGTAACGACTGTCAAAGATCTTCAAACGACAACCGGGACCAACGGCTTAACGTACTTTCCGAGGCACGGAGGAAACTCGGTATGTTGAAATGGTCACCCATCCACGGACCGACCTCGTCAAGCGTTGCTTAACCTTGAAGATCGACCCGTGCGGCTGTTATTATTTAGCCACTAGCTCCTCATTCATTCAACCAATTGATTTCGCGAAAAATCGCTTATAATGAATGTGACATTCATTTTTATTTTTCAGAAGCTGGGTTGTAGTTGAACGAACGAATGCCGTAGGCTCTATGAGCAATGGAACCTATAGGTTTTCGTCGGTTATGACAAAATAAACCAAAACAAAACAAAGCATGATTTCGTATCTTAGTTCTATATAAATACTGGCCACTATCTCTAAAACACCTGTTTATTGAATAAAGGTAGCATGACACACTTTTTAATCAATATTATTAATACGAACAAATAAAATCGTCATACCTAATGTCCTACGTCGTGCAGGCTAGCCAAATCACTGGCAACAATACCGTTGCTCATATATTTTTGTCTCAATTCGTCAGATCAACTGGAACCAGTCCAACAAGGGATGAGAGTAGCGACTTGATATCATTTTCGAGCCCTACGAGCAAAAGTGCTCCCAAAGAACCTCATGTCAAGCTAAAGGAGTATATTGAACAGATTAATAAGTAAGTATCTAGGAATAATCACCTACTTTTTAATGGCTTTGAAATTTTATTTGATATGTTTTATCTTTTAGATTGAATTTGTTGAAGGCAGTCTGTTTTCTTTTGTGTGAAATATACGTAAATTGTGCTTGACTAATTGAGATTGCATACCTATTGCATTTTATGTACAATAGTAGTGTTTCGTTTCAAATAGGTGTAATATTGGGTCTCAAAAGCAAGACGTATGCCACATTAATATAGTCATTCATATCACTACATAATATTATAAAACTAGCGGACGCGTCGCGGTTTCACCCGCGTAGTTCCCGTTCCCGTGGGAACACATGGATAAAAAGTAGCCTATGTCACCCGGGGGTAGTGTAGCTTCCAACAGCGAAATAATTTTTTAAATCGGGCCAGTAGTTTTTAGGGTTCCGTACCCAAAGGGTAAAAACGGGACACTATTACTGGTACTCCGCGGTCCGTCTGTCTGTCTGTCTGTCACCAGGCTGTATCTCATGAACCGTGATAGCTAGACAGTTGAAATTACGACAGAGTTGAGTTTATGACAGAATAAATATTTAAGTGGGGCTCCCATACAACAAACGTGATATTTTTGCCGTTTTTTGCTCGATTATAATAACGGCAACAGGTAGAAATATTCACGCTTGAAATATTCACAGAATGTTTAGTTCTGTATTCACTTCAAAAATAATAATTATAAAATTAAAATAAAATAAATTAAGGGGGGCTCCCATACAAGAAACGTGACTTTTTTTGCAGTGTTTTGCGATAATGGTACGGACCCCATCGTGTGCGAGTCCGACTCGCACTTGGCCGGTTTTTATGTATAATTTGTAATGTGTCGGTTTATATATGTTAATATGTTGGGTCGCTAGTTTATGATAATCTGATACCGTTTTATAAACATGCCATCAAGTCTTTGTTCCCGGAAGGGTTACCACCTATAGTACACCTATTAATGTCTTAAAGTTCAATGAACTATAGTATATATTAAGCAGTAATGTTGCACCTTATCCAGATGGTGCATTACCTTTGTTAGCAATATTAAAATTGCTAGATAATAATCAACAAGTTTTATTGTTTGATAAAATAGTATTTGAGCTTACAAAAATGATTGATTTCATTGATTAAAATCGACAACATTCAAACTTTGTTATTGAGTTGTAATATTTAAAAAGATTAAACGTGTTGGTCAAAAAGTAAAACATTTTAATCCTCAAAAATTTACAATGAAATATTATTTCATTGACATTCCTCACAATGGACTAAAATCGAAACTGTTAATGGGTTCATTGTTAGCCTAAACATACATTTAGGGGATAAATATTGTCGCAACTATAATCGTTGTATGAGTGGTTGCATTGTTCGTAATACCTAACAATTGACTCTTATTTCCCAGGTTAGGCCAGCAGACTGAAGAGCTAGCATTAAACACGACTGAGCCGGCCGCCACAATGAACAATCAGCCCTATAATCAGCGGCCGGGCTATTACGCCCCGACGTACGGGTATAACTACACGCCGCCGTACAATCCGATTACGCCGTATCCTATGCCTACGCCGTACGGAATGCCTGCGCCGATGCCGAGTTCGCAGCCGCCGACACCCATGCCGGCGCCGATGCCAAACTACGCGTACTACGCACCACCCGTCGGCGTACCACCAGAAATGCCTCCAACTTTCGTGGCTGTAAACCCGATGTACCCCGTACAGTACACTCAGACGCGTATGGCGACACCGACACCATCGCCGTACGCGTACCCCGCTCCACCTGCATACAACTATAGCACAACAAACATGATACCGCGACCTCCAAGGCCGATGACTATATACCCGCAGCTGAATCAAGCGCACTCCTACCCTCCTGTGCAGCAGAATCTGGCGAACGTGCAACAGAATCCGACAAACGTGCATCAAAATCCGTCAAACGTGCATCAGAATCCGGGAACCGTGAATTTTGTGAATAATAGTGCGAATAATAATGTGGTGAAGAACAATAATAGTGTGAACCAGACGGTGGTGAAGACAGAGCCTGCGAAGGATAGAGTCGAAAGCAATTATTCTAGGAAGTTGTCGGAAGTGAGTGTTGCGGTGAGTGTAGTATCCTATTCTTTCTTCTCTATCTTGTACTATGAGCTGCGTAGTAATAGTTTATCATGTTGTTAGCGAAGTTTATTCGCGTACGCCAGATGTTAGATTCTATATTAAAAAAAAAGATAAGACGTTACTTAATGCCTGAACAACTGGCTCAACTTGCATAAAGCGCAAGTTCGGACATGTATGGAGTACTGCTCTCACTCGTCCCAGAACGGATCTGCTAAATACCAGCTTGATGCACTTGAGTCGATTGACATACGGGCCAAGAAGCTTATCGGAAACAATGCACTGGTAGAGTCAAAGCACCAGAGCCTTGAACATCGACGATGAGTGGCTACTCATCGATGATGGCTATCCTGTCGGTTTTTATCGGTTACATTTCGGGGAGTGTGCGATGGAACTGCAAGAATTTGGTTCCGCCTAGCTCTTTCCATCATCGGACTACAAGACGTACGGCAATGCGCCATCGGTACATGGTGGACATTCCACCCATACACACAAAGCGTTTTGCGAATACTTTCATTGTGCGTACAGCTAAGGAGTGGCATTCCCTGCCAGAGTCTTTGTTTCCTGATAGCTTCAACCTAGGGGTCTTTTAGTCAAGTATGAATAGGTTACTTCTAGGCAAGCATGCTTCACCGTAGACCACATTATCGCTTACCATCAGGCGAGATTTTTTATTTTCATAAAAAAAAAAAAAAATATATATACCAATAAAAGCTTGTACCAATTATTATCTAATAGGTACATAATTCGGTTAAATTGCAACTAAATTGATAAGGCAAACATCAGAAACAAACAAAGCATTTAATTTTGTAATTCTCTCTAATTGGATATAATTTATTTCAAGTTTTATTTCCTGTAGGCAAATAATTTTGTCGGCTTTACTGATAGCTATATATGGTTATATGTCAATAATAAAATTGATTTATTGTTATACGACCAAGGATGGGAGATACTATTTTGTATCATATGACGTAAGCTGGTTCGTACATTGGTTCTTCTAACAATGTTCTAATACGATCAGAAAATTCTTCAAACTATATTATATATAGAATTTTTGAAGGTGTTTTGAAATTTTTCTTCCGTTAATGTTTTGGTGCGACTCGGAGAAGAGATCGCGGAATAGGTACCGATAATAGTAGTTTATACAACGGTCATATAAAGGCCAACGCAGACCGGGACGGGATGGCAAGGGATTTTACCGTCAGTCAGCGCACACTAACCGCTTAGATACCGCGGCATTCTAGCGTCTTGCCACGTCATCGACCACATAGCCACTAGACGCCTAATGCTTGATCTAATACATCAAAACAATTCTGTCAACTAGCTGAGGTATGAGGCACGGGGGTACTGCGCTCTGATTGGTCCCTCACCAAGGTTATACGCCTAATTAAGGGTGGGACAGGTTAAAAAAAACCAGCAAGGTATCGATATTTTTATAAACAGTATTTGTAGTTACTTTTTTATTATTATTACCTTTTTTATTATTAATTATTCGGCGTTTTTAACATTTTAGTAATAAAATAAAATGTTAAAACTAAAAAAGAAATATCAAAATTCTAAAGGTAACATACTTTTTTCGGTTGTTGGTAAAACGTAATCAAAAAATCGCTACACAATTAATAAACTATTCAATTTAATGTATTTATTTGTAAGGTTTCTAGTTCTATCGATAACAGATTTGGTCATAGGATATGGTGCATCACTAGTTCTATTTACGAAATTATAGAGGAGAAGAGATAGCGAAAAAATCACTTTAAAAAGAAAGAGACGCAAATATGCGGTGAGCGTTTTCACCTACAAACTTGACGAGTATAATATGAACTCCGACAAATAATATCAGAAAATAAATCTAATTATGTTTATGTAACTATTAACTTATCAATGAAATGTTATGGCATTTTTCCGGCAACTCGAAGTCTGACTGTTGTTACCATATCAACGTATTGTTCAAGAGGCCATTATAATATTTATTTCATAATTTTTTTGTTGACGGACTCTGAATTGTTTACGGTTCACAGAAGTGGTCGCTACTAATTCGAATTTGTCGAGTGGCGACCTGTATTATTTGTATATGATCTTTTAGTCATATGCGTTGACAGACATTGCTCGCCCCCGTCAGGGGGCTAGGCGAACGGTACCGGAACATGGTACCTAGCCCGCGGGTGCAGCACCGGGGCTCGCAACAGCGAACCCGTCGCTGGGTGGCCATGATGGGCGTAGCATGTTGCGAGCGGGAGTTTCCTAAAACTCACGCTCGCTGTTTGGCTTGTTGTATGTGACTGTAGGCACGCCTCGGTGGCGAGCGTTACTGAACGACACGCCACTTTTTCACGGCACCACCTCCACCAGGTGAGACCCAGAGCGTACTCTGGGAAGCCTAGCGAAGGTAACCAGCGGCAGGAGTGCCGAAGAGTGTCGGCAGTTCCTGCTGCCCCATAAACATTTAGTCTCGCATCCCCCGCTTCTCTACCCCCACCTCACTCCGTGGTATGTCACAACGAGCGCCGGCGTCCTCAGCATGCCGTTGCCTACCGCAGTACGCCACGGCATCTCGCCGCGGGAGCCCGTGGCGCGTCTTTCAATGCCGTGCAATGATATCCCTTCCGATGCCACGGTATCATTTTAAAGCATAGCAATGTATGTCGTATTGCTATATGCATACGTTTGAATGTCCATTGGTACAATTTTTAATCCCATGCCATCCCGTCCCGGCCTTTATACCCTAGTCAACAATTAAATTTTTTATTTTCATACTTAATAAGTTTAAATAATATTTATTCATTAAAGATCCAAAAGGGGCGTGGCTTGCGCAAGCCGGACTATCCGTTTTCAGGCGTATTTTAACCCTCTGGGAAATTTATAAATATTGGTCCTACAGTTCCGGGAGTTAGGACATTTTTTTAGGAAATTTTCTCCTCTTTTTGTATCTTTTTTCAAATGTCAATTATCTTGAATAGTTTTTGAGATATTGACGAAAAATCATACCCCCTTTTTTCACTTAATTGTTTATAACTATTGCAAATTTTGCGAGCATTTTCTTAAAAACTATCTATCCGAAACGATTGACACCTCAATCATAATTTTGGGAGAAGGCGAAAAAATTATGACCTAAAAAGCCCTTGTTGACTAGACTATTAGGGGTTATTAAAACAAGAGTGTGGGTTTATCCGAATGTGGGTGATAATGATAATAGTATCACACGAGTGTTTTAATACCTAATTATATGCTGTTTCATACACTTTTATTTTCACTCATACAGCTGAAATAAAACAGAAGTTTTTTTTTTTTACGAACTTGGTAAAACGTCAATGCAGACTATAGACTATAGCATTCATTTGTAACAAAACATCGAGCCGCTCTAACAAAATATCGCGCGTCTTGTTCGAAGAGCGATTTAAAACGGCGAATGTTCGATGTTCTGACAGGTAAATGATCTAGTCTATACTCACCTTTACACGAGCTCGACCGTTTATTATTTGTGCTATAAATTGTGATTCTGTATTTTTTCAGTCAAACGAAGCCTCGGACACATTAGGTAGCCTGCCCAAGTCAATGAACCTCATCGACTTCGGTCGCAACTCGTCAGCGTCAGGTAGCGTTAGAGTCAGTGTGCTTGAAGCCTTTGATCCTCTACTAACTGAGAAAAATAATACCGGTGAGTGGTTTGTGTTGCATTCTCATATGGACTTAGGAGCGAGGTTTTAAAACGATGTGGTGGTTTCTGAAAGCAGGTCGAATCTGTTGTAAAATATATTCAAGTTGGTGCTTGAAGAAAAATATATTGACGCCTCATATTAGAGAACCTAGAATACCTGAGGCGATGTTCTAAAATTTTCATATCAAACTTCTTTAGTTCTCAAACTTTTCTGCATATGTCTACAATCTTTTTTCTATCTGTTGAAAGGGCAAAAGAAAACTATTGTAGGCATTTTCAGTATTTGGCTGAAGATGCACACTCTGAAAATATTCCTGCCGACGCCTATGTAGACAGGCATCGCATCTGTTAAGTTTCGCTAATTAAATTGATTGGACCATGTTAATTTGATCGTCATTTAATTTAATTTGAGTAAAGTATTAAATAATTTACAAAAAAAATTGTATAAGTAATTTATAACTGTTTAGAGTACGAAAATACAGAGCAGAAAACATAAGTCGTAAATAGTATTTGTTTCTATACAGTATAAGTCTAAAGAGATTATGTTTAAAAAATATCGTGTTTACTCTGTAGGAAGAAATATTTCTTGTAACTATTGAAGCAAAAAACGTGATGAATTTAAAAATAAAATGCATTGTAAGGAAAATAACACCGTCCTTAATATCAGTTTGAATTCTTATGTGTAAAATATAGGACTGCTACTTTTTAAGTCCACTGCTCCGCATAGTATCTTGCAGATTTGTAAGTATTAAAAATATTCTCAATTCTAAGTCCATGCTCATTATTCATCTGTACTAATCGGTAACAATAACTGTGCAGCTGGCACTACTATCACGCCACTCTGACGTATTGTCGCTTTCGCTATTGGCGCTCGAGGATAACGCGGGGCGCTGCGCGGGTAGGCGGGAGTGGGGTCGCATTCCAGCGAGGTGCACAGTTATTTAGACCGTGTTGTAGGGTAACATAACCAGTTATTGGCACTTTAAGAGAGTGCCTCCCCTAGCATCGTAATCAAATTCCCAGAAAATCATATTGAAATGCACTAAACTCCATTTGAAATAACATTAGACATGTTTCCAAATTTTTTTACAGTCCGTTCAACCGATTTTGAGTTCTATCCCGTCAACATAAGGATGACATAAAAAGCATAAACCTGTTACCAAAACCAACTTTTTACTACAGCTACCATTTGTCGTATCACCAACGCAATAGAAGTCAAAATCGGTTGAACGGGCTGTAAAATGGGCTAATTTAAACGTCTAATGTTATCGCAAATGGAGTATAGCATACAAAATTATAATGACATCGAAGGAAATATTGTAATATTTATTTTAAGAGTTGTTTCATCCAGTGAAATATTAATTATGCATATATTTTCACTAAATTATAGAAAAAGCGATATAAAATCCTATTAATATCATAGAAATGCCAAGATTGCGTAATTTATGGTTTTCTTATTTTTAGCCTATAAAATCAAAAGTGCCAATAACTGGAGGAGTACCAGCGATATTTGGGGTTTACCCTATATGACAATCTTTTACAATATTCATTATTTTCGACACCCCTGCACGTGTTTGTGACACTCGGTTCGACTTTGTACCATTTTGTTTCCTAATTCAAAACATTGCATTCATGATTGGTGTCTAATATAGTGTGGCATAATGCTCTAATTTCAAAATTAAAACACTGGACTGACTGTATGAAGGTTGCACCTGGTATTTGTGATTTATGTCTTTTATGGCCTTCCGTGCATCGTTACTAGTGAAAAGGTTGAATGCAACTAAATTACCCTGTGGGGTTGGAGTGCAAAAAGAAGGTAGAGTAAGATTTTTAATGAAATGAGGGTATTTTTTTATCAAAGGTCACATTTTTTTAAACATTTTGGTTAGTTATGGTTGCGAACAACGGGGATAACAGCGTTTGGATAACTTTGATTGGGCTTAAGCTATAAGGAGACCAGTACAATAGGAGGTGGAGTGTGTAATTAATATGGGAAACTTTGTCAAAACTTGGGTGATTTTCAAAGAAATTTTTATATTTGTATTTTTTTAAATGTTGCTTATAGGGCGAATAAATTGGCCTATTATAACTAACAAGGTTGCCAGTCGCATAAAATAAATTTTTGCCGGCTATTATACCTCAGGCCAAGGTCAAGGAAAACTCGCAAAAAAAGACCGTCTAGACCTCAGGACTTAAGTTAAATAATTCTTTAATAAAAAAACACAGAAAATGCAGCTAGTAGCAGCGCCAGCAGCGTGTATGAAGAGTACGACCCACTCGACTTTCTGTACGGAGAGACAGAAATGCGAGATGCGGCCGTGTACGCGACCATTAATAAGAAGGATACCATGCTCCCATCGCCGCCACCCAAGTCTATACCTAGCGTGCCGGCTGTGGCTTTGAGGTCTACCACTGTGAGTAATACCATTTTTGAATCCTTTTTAACCCCTGTTGGAAAAATTAGGGATGTTATAGTTTGACTTTTAGTGTGTATTTGTCTGTGGCATCATAGCTCCTAAACGGATAAACCAATTTTGATTTGGTTTAGTTTTGTTTGAAAGGTGACTTTATCGAAAGTGTTCTTAGACATGTTTGATGAAAATCTGTTCAGCCGTTCAAAAGTTACGGGCGTTTTAGTGCTTGAATCGTATTTTCGCAAGATATCGTGTCATAATTACGTGTTCCATAAATTGTCGATCGAAGCGTGTCTACTACTAGATAAATTATGTAGTTAAAAAAACATGATATTAGGGATAACAAAAAAATATATACTTGTTTCCCTATTTATTGTTGTTCCCTATTTTGTGTTGTCTGGACCACGTTTTTCTTAAGACCACTCTGCCTGCTACCACTCTCGTATTGGAATCATATGTTACAGACCACAAACCGATACTGCTAATCCTTTCCAATGCTTCCCCCGTCCGCAAATCTTGTTACATTTCCACACGAATAAATTATGACGCTATAAAGATAGAACTGGAAAAAACGGACTTTGCGATTCTATACAAAGAAGATGGCGCAAATGTCTTAATGACTAAATTTGTTAATATGGTAACCGAAATAGCATCAAAACATACACAGCATATTCCAATACCACGTAAACGTAGAACTATTAAGCCATGGATAACTCCTGGCCTTCTTAAATGTATAGGGAACCGTGATAAGCTACATATCAAATCTAGAAAAGCGCCTGACAACTTGGTTCTCAAAACAACCTACTGTCGCTATAGGAACTTTTGTAATTCTCTGTTAAGAAAACTAAAAGTAGCGTATGAAAGAGATGAGCTTGAAAAAGCCCAAAAAAATCCAAAAGCTTTGTGGAGGACAATTAAAAATATCACCAACTCAGGGAAAACATGGTCTAGTCCTTCTGAGCTGCTTGAAATAGGTGCGAGTCCCGGGTCGTCTGCTGACGAGGTTTGTGAGTACTTTACCAATATGGGAAGTAACTTAGCAGCGAACATATTATCCCATTCTCCACTACCCGTGGCTACTAATCTGCATACCTCTACAGCAAACTCTCCTCCACCTTCATCCAAAAATTTCTCCCCTCTGAACACTCTTGCGGTTTTAGAAGTAGATCAAGCGGAGGTTGAGTCTCTTGTGATGCAATTGCGCAACGACTGCGCTATCGGTTGGGATGGTATAGGTCCCGAGTTACTGAAGACTTGCCGCCATGTGCTGGTGCCGCCAATAACTCACCTCTTCAATCTCTGCCTTCGTACGGGAGTGTTTCCGGATGTCCTGAAAAAAGCTATAGTTCATCCCATCTACAAGGGGGGGAGCAGAAGCTGTGTCAGTAACTATAGGCCCATATCGGTTTTGCCCGCTCTCTCTAAGATCTTGGAGAAGATCCTGAACAAGTGTCTTAGAAATTTTTTAAATAAATATCATCTCCTATCGGATAATCAATATGGCTTCCGGACCGGGTTCTCGACCGAGGATGCTGTACTCGATCTCACTCAATACATTGCAACTAATCTTGATGGGAAAATGAAGTGTCTAGGGATATTTCTGGACCTCCCGAAGGCGTTCGACACAGTTTCTGTTCCCCTACTTATTTCAAAGTTAGAAAACCTTGGTATTCGTGGCATCACACTTGAGATTTTCAAGGACTATCTCAGAAATCGGAAGCAGCAGGTAAAGATTGATACGTACCTTAGCAGTGAGAGAACAATGACATATGGCGTGCCTCAGGGTAGTATTTTGGGTCCTTTATTGTTCCTCATATACGTAAATGACCTCTGCAATATGTGTCTCCCCAATTGTAAAATTTATTCATATGCGGATGATACCGCTATTCTTGTCTGTGGACGTACCTGGGACATTGTAAAGTCCAATGCTGAATCTGCATTAACTAAAGTTATGGCTTGGCTCAACACAAATCTGCTCACACTTAACGTTCAAAAAACAGTTTACGTCCCTTTCGCTATTAGGCGTAACACCTCACCGTCCTGCTCATTCCTTTTAACAGCCCATACTTGTCCCAACCCCTCTGCCTCCTGTCGATGTCCAGCGCTCACCCGAACCGACAGCGTTAGGTACTTGGGTGTAAATATAGACGACGGACTGCGATGGGATAAACAACTTGACGCCCTCGTCACTAGAACCATGCGACTTATCCATATTTTTAAGTCATTAAGAGAGTCTGCAAACCGTGGTACCCTGAAAATGGTTTATCTTGCATTGTGTCAATCGATCCTAGGCTATTGCATTTCCGTGTGGGGCGGTGCTACGAAGACCAACTTTCTGAGAGTTGAACGTGCCCAGAGAGCGATACTTAAAGTTATGACCCGGAAACCATTCAGATACCCAACTACGGAGTTATACTCGGACTGCAAGGTATTAACAGTTCGACAACTCTATGTGCTTAAAACCACCCTCAGAACACATTCCAGGATACCCTCTAAAAACACTAACAAACGAAGGATCCCAACCACATTTACACAGCATAAAACCACGTTTGCAAAGCATCAACATTTCACACTATGCACCCACATATACAATCAAATTCACAAACAACTCAGCATACAAGACCTGAACAGACACACACTTAAATGTAAAGTCACTGAATGGCTACTACACCAGGACTATTCCTACACGGAATCGTTACTCACCTACATCTCTTAGATAAATGATTAACACCTCAAATCTAATAAATCACACACTCTACTCCACACCCCAGTACTCACCCTACTCACACTTTACTTTATTTAAATATATATTTTTTATTTGTTTATTTTTATTTTTGTTATTCTTACTTTAACTGTTATTTTATTTTACTTTTATTAATTAGTCTTTTTTTGAATAGTTTATTGATACTAAATTGTGATTGCGACGACTACCTACCACATATTGTACATGAATGCTAATATTGTATAAAATCTTACCTGAATACTGTCTCTCAAGATACAGGTTGCCCTAGTTTGAGAGGCAGGGTTCATTATTTGAATGGTTACAATGGAATTTCTTGCAATATAGCTGTACGTGTATACAAACTGTAATGTAACCTTTTTTGCACCAATAAACATTTATTATTAAACATTTATTATTATTTATTATTATTATATTTTCAGCCTGAATTGTTTCACAGAGTAAAGGCCTTTCTTTCTTCTTTCCATTTTTTCGGTTTTAGGCAAATGTCCAGTCCTTTCTGTACGTGTCAAGTTCGTCCCGCTATCTGCCACACTATTTTAGCTTTAGCCCATATAATGGTTTTCCCTATTAATACAATAATTCTTTGATAACATTGTAGCAAAGCAAATAACCTAACGTCACTCAAAAACAAGGCGCAATGAAAATTTTCCGCGCGATTTGAACGTATACAACGCGAATAAATCGTTAAATAAAAACAAAGAACCAACACCTGGCCGACCAGGTGTTGGTTCTTTCAAGGGAGGATCGTCCGAACGATCCTTCCTTTTTAATGGAGTTGGCGAGACTATACCCTGTTCCGCACATACCTCTATAACATAATAGGTTACAGAAATATTTTTGTGGAGGATAAAATAATTCAAGCAAAAAATACAAACTGGCAAACAATTTAACCACTCTAAACACGAGATTTTATTTTATTTCTCATATCTTTCAGAATAAGCTCTACGACTGCATAGTGAAAACGAGAACAAGAAATTATGATAGCGAGCACAAAGCATTTCTCAAAATGGTACTGGATGTTAGAAGTAAGTGAATAATTATTTTATATGCATTCCTTTTTTTGTCGCCATTCAGGGCCGATTTCACCAATGAAACTAATCGCTATTAGATCAACTAAACTCAACTTATGCAAAAACAGCGTTCTGATTGGTTGAGACCGACGAGAATCTACCAATCGGAACATTGTTTTTGCATAAACTGAGTTTAGTTTAACTAATCGCGATTAGTTTCATTGGTGAAATCGCCCCTAAGTTAGTTCGCTGAAGTAGCAGTCAAGTATTTCAAAGAATGGTCTTTGGAAAACTTTGTTGCACTTTGCTTAACTTTCCATTACGAACTCGTACGAAACGAATCCCTTATTACTAGTTCTATAGGATTCGTCATCGACAAACGAGGCGCTATCTCAGAAACAGTAAGAGATAGTCTGTTACAATTTTAACAGATAATGAATACTATAATTTATCATACGAATTAATGGAATTGTTTTTTTGGTCCCCCCAATATTTAAGAGTTGCAATGGAATTTGAACTTTGTCTCCTATGTCAAAGTTTTTGGTGTTCCAAATTAGATCATTATTTCTAATTCTGAATTCAAATATAGTACTATCACTATAGCAGTGTTACAAACACTATTATGGTTTATCTATGTCAACCAAAAACTTATCATTTATAATGTCGTAATGCGTTTCCGATTCCATTTCTTGCAACAATCAACTTTATTTAAGGCGTATATATTCCCCAATGTTAACGCAGTACTGGCCGTGCGCCCCCCTCGGTACCAGAATATCAATATTGAACCTCCTTTTAGACTGGTTTGTTTGCTATTCTTATATTTACATATGCTATTTCAGTTATGAAGAAATTCTAGCCATCAAATTTTCTGTATACAAATATTTTTAAACATTTAAGTCGTTTTGGAGGAGTATCTAAAAGTAGCGAAAAAATATCGTATTGTTAATTATTTTTTACATGTACAATATTTGTGAAATCTTTCACAAATATAAATAAATAATAAAATAAAAATAATTACATATAATATAAATTTTTATTTTTTTTCAATGCTTTTAACCTAGCCGTTACTGAGGAGTATGCTTTAGATAGTTACCGTTTTACGGCACTAAATCGCTTGTAGAAGAAGTTTTAAATGATTTAACACATTCACATCACATCATCAGCCTATTAATGTTCCCACTGCTGGGACACCGGCCTCCTCACTATACCAATTCTATAACAAGTTGCCAAAGTCAGTTATAGAACTGACCGATGGAAAGTTCATAAACTACATCAAACGTGTCCTTATTAAAAAAGCATATTATAAGATCAAGGACTACGTTAAAGATAAAATATTTGGCTTTAGCTCCTTCTGCGCTTGCGGCTTCCCTGGTAACTCATAAACGGCACAAATATGTGGATGTCTCTAACTATTTTCAATCTCATTATTTCTTTTTTTTCTCTTCTTTTAATTATTAGACTTTTCAATGGTTTTCAATCATCTTTATAACCCTTTTCTAAGAATAGTTACAGCATTGATAACAACATTTGTGCCACATGTTAAATTTAGTCTTGTTATACAATTTTTTTTTACCTTTGTATAGATTCTTTTACCAATTGTTTTGTTGTGAATGTGTGAACATTGTAGGCCTTCTAGATTTCTAGATACTTGATAACATTTGATAACTTTTTTTTTAGTTTCTAACGTCTTATTGTCGGGCCGACGTTGTCCCCCCATATCTAAGTAATGCTGTAACATGGAAATATTGTAAAACCAAACCATATTTTTAAAAGAGTAACCATGGAGTTTCATGTCGGTTCTTCTCCACAGGAAACGACCAACCCGAACCGTGCGCCTTTTGTCGACGTTTTATAAGTGCCCATGTAGGCCTACGTAAAATAAAAATAAAATATTTTGATTTTTGCTGCTTTATTTACTGATACATAATTCGATTCATTTGTGAATTTTAATTCATCGGAATATCGGGGCTAAAGAGCACGTCGCATCAATATTGTAAGCGTCCATGAAGAATTGCATTTTATTGTCTATGGTTGCCTGTTAATAATTATCAAACTTCATAGACGTGCCTATGTCAAATTTAAAATTAAAGGCTGGACGGAATATAGTGTGGCTTTTCTGTTTATTAATCCAGTTCTTTTTTCCAGAAAGATTCAATTACTTGGACGAGACGACGAACCCGGGGCACGTGATAGCGGCGCGCTCGGGCGGCAAGTACCCACCGAACACCAGCATCAAGATTCTAGTCCACCACGCTCACTCCGACGAACCCATCACCTTTACCTCTGATGGTAAGCGAAAGTCTTTAAATTTTCGGTAAAATAAAGTCTGAATAATCCGTAATCCGATTTTGTTTCTGGTTATAAGGGATTTTAAACCCTCATGTCTTACCAATGTAGGTGAAAATCAACTTAATACCTCCTCCATAAAGTTCACTTTATTACAATACATTATTGGTTTCGGATACGAGGGATTTTAACCCCTCATGCCTTACTAATAGAGTTGAATACTAATGTTTTCGTTTTTGGTTTACAGTGGAATCGACAGTGGGACATGTGATATTAACTGTAGTGTGTTCTCTTGATGAGGACATTAGAGAAGATATGTCTGAATATATGTTGCGGGTAAGATTTTTTTGTTAGTAGTTAAATACGTACTGGCAGGCAGTTAGCTTTGCACCTAGAGCCAGGGGGGTGTCACTCCGCAGTTTAGGTACGATCGGCCGGCGGTACCTTGCAGAGGGAATAACGCATTAGGTTGCCGCTTACCGCTCGGCTCGCACGTTAGCCACGTTATTTATATTATGCAGCAAATAACGATGACTTCTAAACGTACTTCTAAGGCCTTTAAAAGATATTGTTGTGTTTACGGGTGTTTAAATAAAGCAAAGAACAATGAATCGATATTAAGATTTTTTAAAGTACCGAAAGATTTTGAAAGGTAAGCTATTTTTTTGTACCTATTTAAATCATTATATATAATCTGTATCTATCGGTACAGCACGAATTTTGTATAAAAATTTAAGCATTTTGGTGTTCCTAAAAGAATGAAGAGGTGTGTGAAATACCTAAATAGGTACCCACCTACTTAGATATTTTAGATTTTCGTGTTGTTCACAAATATAATTTGATTTCTTTTTTTATTGAATGGTTACCGTTTTGTTAACATTAAAATAAACGCTTTAGATCCAGTTTAAAATAAATTATAATTGCCTAAGTAGTTACCTACTTAGCCTATGAATTTAACAATAGCCTGAGTAAGTGTACGCACTTGTTAAAGTTAACGTTTGTATATAAAACTAAGTACTTACTTATACCTAACGAACAAACAAAAAATATTTCGTAAGAGTTCTTCAAGCCAACTTTAAATAAACTAACAAAAAATATCACTAAAGAGTAAACAAAGAGGTAGGTACCTATACTCAATTTGAAATAATATTAGACGTCTTTACAACTCGTTTTACAGCCCGTTCAACCGATTTTGTGTTCTATCTCGTATACATAAGGATGATATAAAAAGCACAAATCTGTTACCAAAACCAACTGTTTACTAAAGCTTCCATTTGTCGTATTACCAACGCAATAGAAGTCAAAATCGATTGACCGGGCTGTAAAATGGGCTTATTTAAATGTCTAATGTTATAGTAAACGAAGTTTAGGTAACCTAGTTTTCATTTGTTAAGTACCAAACAAAATGACGGTCTATAATATTCATCGTCTATCTACCTACATGACCGTGTAATCATAGGCATCAAACATAAGAAAGATTACGTGGTCAAGTAGGTAGATACTGGATGTAAGCGAAAGCGGCAAGTCGACAACCCTTACGAGCCGAGTCAAACCGCGCTAGACAGCGACGGAGATACGCGTTAGAAGAGAACGGCAACGTTTAGGTGAATATCACGTTAGGCACTGAGCGCTTATGCGAGCTGAATTGCACTTTGTTGCTAACTAGCAGGAGTCTCTATTTCAATGAATTGTTGCACGAAGTGAGTCTTCTGTACTTGTACTATTATTTATTCTGTGCTAGAGCCTAGCAAGTGACTTGGCAAGAATACGCTAGGCGACTAGCTAGGCTTTACTCGCTAAGGCTTAGCACGCATTGCGATTTTTAGCCGCGCAATTTTATTCGCGTACTGAATCGAAACTAACACACACTGCGGATAGTATATATTTTGTTAATCATTCTAAGTTATTAAACTAATTAGACTTCTACGGTATACGAGGCAAAGCATATGAATGGATATCTAGCTATTTAAGAAATAGGAAACAGTATACAGAGATATCCAAAGTTGTCAAGAAAAGGGACAGAATATATTCTAAAGATAAATTTAAATCAACTGCTATAATAAATAAGTGTGGTGTGCCTCAGGGGAGCAGGGGAGCAGGGGAGCATATTCTTGGACCTTTGCTTTTCTTGATTTATATTAACGATCTTCCGGAGGCCACCTTTCAGAAATGTATCCTTTTGCAGATGATACGACAGTTATCATAAACGGCCAGGATAAAAACTATTACAACTCAGTTACCGAAAAGACACTGTCAGATTTAATTAGTTGGATGGCAAATAATGATTTGAATATAAATGTTAGTAAGACATATTTAATGGAATTTAACTCATATAATACGAAACAATTAACTTTAGATATTAGGTGTCAAGGTGAAAAAGTACAGCAAGTTGATGAAATAATTTTTTTAGGTATTAATATAGACAAACATTTAAATTGGAAAAGCCATGTAGAACATGTATGCCAGAAACTTGATAGGTTTGTTTTTGCATTAAAAAAGCTGCGACAAAACGTTTCTGTAGAAGCAGCTCTTTCGGCTTATCATGGTTACGTGTCATCTGTCCTAAGCTATGGACTAATCATGTGGGGTAACTCGACCGATGTCGACAGAGTATTCAAGCTCCAAAAACGTTGCATCCGGGTCATATGCAAGGCTTGGTTCTTATATAGTTGTAAGCCTCTCTTTAAAAAATTTTGAATTCTTCCACTGCCCTGTATGAATATACGAGACATCTGCTTATTCACGAAGAAACACATGCATTACTTTAAGCTACATAGCGAAGTGGTACCAAGACAAAAAAAAAGTTAATTAAAAAATTCAAAATACCCGACTGCTTAAAAAGCGAACTAAAAAGACGTAAACAAGAAGAAAATCATGCTGTGCAGTCGGAGGATACATATCCGCGAGCTGGCTGACAAAACCAGATGTATCCTCCGACTGCACAGCATGATTTTCTTCTTGTTTACGTCTTTTTAGTTCGCTTTTTAAGCAGTCGGGTATTTTGAATTTTTTAATTAACTTTTTTATTTATAACTTTTTAGTTAAATTTTTTTTCGAATTAGGTACATTTAAATATATAAGTGTTATATATTTTTGAAATCGCCTCTAAAAACCCTTTATTTTGATACCCCACACGATAGGTTTGGAAGAAAAAATAAAATTGGCCCCCCACAATATGGCGCCCAAAAGCCGCCATTTTTCTATTTTCCAATTTGAATGTAGCCTATGACACTCGCAAGGTTAAGACGAATCGATTGACGTATGAATCATCAAAATCGGTCAACGCGTTTGGTCTCTGGAACGCCACATAGGAACAAACATACATACATACATACATACATACATACATACATACGTACATACATACATACATACATACATACATAGACTGATAAACACATTACCCTCCTTCGGCAGTCGGGTAAAAAGGGCTAAGTTTTGGAACCTATTGTATCAACCATCTGGTCATAAAGATATTTACAAGAAAAATGTGTTTAATATGTGTATTTTGATTTATAATAAATTACCAAGCGATTTAAAATCGTTGCAGGATAATGTGTTTAAAACGAAATTGACGGAATGGTTACAAAATAGTTGCTTCTATAGCGTTAGGGATTTTTTGGAATATAAAAAAATAAATTAGGAATATTGATATTATTGAATGAATTATTAATAAATAAATTTTATTTTATATTAGTTTAATTGTAAAATTAGTTTTATATACAAATATTTTACTTATTGACATTTCTGTATACTTTTTGACATTTCAATTTATTTTAATGACATTTCAATTTATCTTATTGACATTTTTTTATTTATATTTTTTTTACATTTTGACATTTTTATAATTTGTATATTTTTGGGGGTTTTGATTGAGTTATTGTTTGATTTCATTAGTTATACAGTTTTAATTTAATTTATTGGTATGCATCAATGTCTTTTGGTGTTGTTTGTGATTTCTTTTTTTTTGTGTTTTTGTTTTGATGTTTACAATTGTGTTCATGAACGATGTCTGAAAATTAATTAATTTATTATTGTAAATAATTTGCACGCTTGCTTGCAGGCAGAATACAGTGACCTTTGGGCTTTAAGATCTTCCCTTGTAAACAATGTATTTTACTGGCAAATAAACATTTTTGATTTGATTTGATTTGATAAAACATCGCGCGATTTGGTCTCGTTTTACCTGTATAAAAATTTAACTATATACCTCTTTCAAAATATTCGCGGGAATTTAATCCGCGCCTCGGTGCGTTGGATTCTGTGGCAAAACACGGTTTTCTGTGGGCATTATTTCCCCGTGATTTTTTACCACAATGGGTGCAGCTTCATACAATTCCATGTGTCGCAGAATGTGCGGAAAAAATCATGAATATAAACCGCAGTGCGTGCTAAGCCTAAGCTAGGTTTTTAACAAGACTAATAAAAGTAGATTTGATTTTGATTTGATGAGATTGCAGAATTAAAAAAATACAGAATTGAAAACAGAATCTTTCTACTTTCCAGGTATGGGGAGCAAAAGAATACCTAACCCCCGGCAGTTGCCTCAGCGAATACGATTACATACGGGAATGCGTGCGTTTAGAGAAAGATGTCACGCTAAGTCTGACCGAAGGCAAAGACAACGTGTTAGCGCGAACCGAGCGGGACGACGCTAGGGACGCTCACCTGACGCTTGATGACCTGCTGCCGTGTCACGGAGCCACGCCGCAGTTGTCCTTTGACAATCTGTCTATATTATTAGGTAAGGTAAAGTTTACAAATATCTACTTAACACCCACATTATGTTTGCTATTATTGGTTTCGGATACGAGGGATTTCAACCCCTCATATCTTACTAACCTTCGCTTACGTCAATTTGTATATCCAAAAAAGGGAGTAGCAGCCGGGCGAGCACGGCCCACTGTGACAGGTTTGAGTCACACATTTTTATCACAGTTTGGAAGCTTAAAACGTGATAAAATGCGGGAGTCAAGCCTGTCACAGAGGCCGTGATCGACATGCTGGAGTGTTAGGAGAGTATTATGTGTGAATTTTACGTTTAAAAACGCGCACTAATCACTGCCAGTATCTAAAAAATAAAGGTCCCTGAACAACCACCATAATAATAATATACTACCGTGATATTTGCTCGCTAACATGAGAACAATAATAATTATTGCCTTATTTTGATTAATTTATTTATAAATTAATTCAATCTTCCTTTTTAGGGTTCCGTACCCAAAGGGTAAAAACGGGACCCTATTACTGAGACTTCGCGGTCCGTCTGTCTGTCTGTCACCATGCTGTATCTCATGAACCGTGATAGTTAGACAGTTGAAATTTTCACAGTTGATGTATTTATTTTACCGTTATAACAACAAATACTAAAAACAAAATAAAATAAATATTTAAGTGGGGCTCCCATAAAACAAACGTGATTTTTTTGCCGTTTTTTGCGATAATGGTACTGAACCCTTCGTGCGCGAGTCCGACTCGCACTTAGCCGGTTTTTTTTTGTTTTTTCTTAATTATTCCAAAAGGCCCATGTCTTATGTATGACATTCCAGCCTTGTACTGTCCTGCTAGGCAAAGGAATTTTCTCATAAAAAAAATGAAAAGTAAAAAGTCGTATGTTTCTCACGATTCATTCCTTTACCTTACATTATACATTCTCCCAACTTTATAAAAAAATACAATTATTCCTACAAAACTCGCTCTAAAATCAATTATCCTTTATTCCAGAAACCCTCGAAGGCGAGTTATCCCGCGCGGTTGGCGTCACGGGCGCGGAAGGCAGCTGTTCCCCCAAGGCCGTGTTCCAAGCGGTCAAGGCGATCTGTGCGTTGGCCGGTGGAGTCGAGACTCTGCATGTGACGCATACTTTGAATGCGTTCGCGCAGGCTTGTACGACACAGGTAAGAGAATATTAATGATTTACAAGTTTTTTAGACTACAGAACTACTACTAGAACCAAAAATTCGAAGACATCACTGACCAGTATTAGGTCCACGTGATGGATTACAGCCCATTCTCAATCGCAAAAAGACCCATTTGTCAGAACAGGCTTAATATGCTAAAAAAAACGATCTTGCGCGGCACCCAAAAGTTCTGCTGAACATTTCCAGGGCAACAACAATGGCATGACTCCCGAGATCGAGTCCGACAACGGTCCGTACTGCTCCGTGTCTCTGCGTGGCTCCACCCGACGAGAGGTTGTCACACAGCAGTGCGCGAGAGTGCGAGATGCTGTGCGGGCTTTACTCGCGCTGTATGGACGCACGAGGCTGTTGGACTTCAAGCTCACCGACTCGCACTACCTCATGCCCAACAATACTCAGAGTAAGTAATACAATATATATTTTATCTGTGTCTCGCACTCCTGTCCGACAACGGTCCGTATTGCCCCGTGTCCCTCGGCGCCTCCACCCGATGAGAGGTGGTCACTCAGCAATGCGCGAGAGTGCTAGATGGCGTTACTGGCGCTGTACTGCCGCACGAGGCTGTTGGACTTCAACTCACCGACTCGCACTACCTCATGCCCAACAATACTCAGAGTAAGTAATACAATAAATATTTTGTCTGTGTCTCGCACTCCTGTCCGACAACGGTCCATATTGCCCCGTGTCCCTCGGCGCCTCCACCCCATTAGAGGTGGTCACTCAGCAATGCGCGAGAGTGCGAGATGGCGTTACTGGCGCTGTACTGACGCACGAGGCTGTTGGACTTCAAGCTCACCGACTCGCACTACCTCACGCCCAGCAATACGCAGAGTAAGTGGTATATTTTGCTCTTGCTGAGCAATGAATATTAATGTTTATATGAACGAGACTTATAGCCGATTTCTTAATGCAGTATTTAAGTAAAATTCTTGTTAATCTGGATGTATGCGTTACCACGGGGCCCGAAGCTAAGTCGACGACGTAACTAGCGTTTTTCGTCTGACTAAACTGATTATTTTTATAAGTACATCGATCACGTTCGGTTTCGTTCCACGGCGATAGATGGTGTTAACAGCCAATTGCAAGTAAAATTGTTTACTCGGTTCGTGCATTTTTTTTTTCTTTAAATACAGTGACGACTTGGTTAATAGTATTTTTTGCACGTTTTTACAGTTTCATTGAACCAAAATGTGTAACAATACAAATTTAATAAATCGAGTGACATGCCTCAAATATTTTTTGACCCTACCCTACCTACCTACCCAACCTACCTACCCTATCCTACATACCTACATGCCACCTACCCAACCTATCCTACCCTACCCTCCCTATCATAGATACAATTTTTTTTTCCTAATGTTAGTCTATGTTCTTCCTCAGGATGTCATCTATCCCCTTGCCAAATTTCATTGAATTCCGTTCAGTGGTTTAGGCGTGAAAAGGTAACAGACAGACAGACAGAGTTACTTTCGAAGTTATAATATTAGTATGGATTTAGAAAAATACGACAACAATCTCCCATAGCAGTTGAAACGTAGAACTGATTGTATGACATCCAGAGAATAAACCACAGATACCTTATTTTTTAATTTCCAGAAGCGGTTGCGGCACATACGATATCAGAACCAACACTATTCTGCATCGAGGCGGTCCACTGCTTACCCCTTTGTTGGGGACCCTCCGTCTACGAAGACTATCTGTTCCAAGCACAAGTGTACTACGGAACCCGGCCGCTGAAATCATTGCACGTTACTCAAGCGTCGCGGATAGAAAGCGGTGGTTTCTATCCTAGGATCATATTTGATACTTGGTGAGTTTACTAATAGTCCTACTAAGGGATATCGTGTTATCCAGTTACTGGGTACTAGAAAAAGAATGAGAGAAAAAACATATATTTGACACATACTGGCATGCAATAAACTGTCACAATGAAAAAAAAAAAAGTGAAAAAATGTCGGTCAGGTATAAGATACTGGTGTTGAGCTTCCTCGCCAATTCTCAAATAAGCCATCCAATGGAAATGGAAGGAATGGGGTTAGTGGGACAGTTCAGGATAACAAATAAAATAAAAATAGTGGTACTCAGCAGCTTATAGATAGGAATGAAGAGGCTATATGTGTAGAGTTGTGGACCAAATAAATGTAAAATTAGTTTCATTATAAACAATGTCAATTGACAAGAAAATAATAGGGATGTTTCCTTAGTAGAAAAATGATAATTCTAATTAGTCCGTCAGTGAAATTATCAAATAATAGTGGACCCTTGCCACCCTATGCTTTATCAAATAAATAAAAACTGATAAAGATAAAGCGCATTAAACTTCAGGAGTGGAGCTTGTGACGTCACTATGTCAGTAGAAAGTGTAGCACACCGTGACGTCACACGATATTTGAACGCACTGTATTGTCGTAATTTATTGTTTAAGTGGCAAAAGAAAAAATACGTATCCAATATTTTTAGGTTATCTAACTGACGGAATAACTACATATTTATTGTCAACTAAGCTAACAATACACATGCCTTTAACTTGCATAAAAGTGTGCAAATTGCTTGCATGCCATTCGAACATTAACCAATCAGAAGTTATTGAGGTTCAATTGCATGCAAGCTACTTGCACAGTTTTATGTAAGTAACAGGCATGTGTATTGTCACCTCTACCCTATTTACAATCAAATTCGAATTATTTTTGAATTGTAAATTAATTCTTGACTATTCACATCGTTTGTAATGAAACTACTTTTTAGAGATGAAGCATATATACTACAACAGATCAGGGATTAGGTACCTATTTAACGAGTCTAGGTTGCACCTATTCCAAGTTTTAAAATACTCACTGTGCCTACGCAGCGCACGGCACCCGTGGCCCGTTCGAATCCGAAGTACCGACGCGGCGAAGCGACGTAGCATTTTGTTGCCGTAGATATAAAGTCTGCTTTGCGCTCATTCATGTTTGTCAAAATCATTCGTGTGCCAGTCACTTGAATTTGAACTCTAATTCAAAGTACATAAAATTAACGTGACGCACACTCGTGTTTACTTAAATCATTCGTGTGCCAGTCATTTGAATTTCAACCATATTTCAATGGCATAAAAGTAACGCGGCGCGCACTCGTGTTGTGTAAGAATATATTCTGTCCTTTTTTAACTTCACTATTCCGCAGTCGATGCTCAGTGTAGCCAACTAGAGGAGTTGGGTCGAGCCAGCTGTTCCACTGCAGCCTGACGCGCACTGTGTCGGGAGACTGGTCGCGGAGGGTAGGGTAGGGTATGGGGGTCCGAGGCTGGCCGAACGCAGGTATTTAGGGGCCAGCCACATATGAAAGGCATCCCCGCCAACTGTCGAAAAAGCCCGAAATGCACCATCGTGCTGGTTGGCGACAAGATGGGAGGGCCCGATGGACATTTCGGCGGGGCTCGTGCGTCCCCGCAGTCCCCAGACTAGTGCCCCAATGATGGCGTCCTTTCAGTGCGTGTGCCTCTTTTTAGCAGCGTGGAACCTCGTCTCACTTCATTCTCCTCACCTCACCCTTCCCTCTTATACATACATGACAAGGAAAAATAATACTAGAATTCAACAGCGGCTGCACCCACTCCCACTCAAAGTGCACCTCACAAATATCAGAGGTCTGCACTCCAATCTTATAGCAGTCCATCATCACCTTGAGACTGATAAGCCGGCTCTCTTTTTCCTCTCGGAGACGCAGATCAGATGTCCAGCAGACGTATCGTACCTTACATACCCAGGGTTTACCCTGGAGCACAATTTTAAGCCCCGCGCTGGTGTATGCATGTACGCCCGAGACGACTTCTGTTATCGGCGTTTCCGAAACCTTGAGGACTTTTGGTCCCTGGCTAAGTCGGTTGAATCGAATTTCTGCAGTCTCTCCCTACCAGTACTGCTGAAACCCGACGGGTCACTGGCCCACTCCGCTGAGGAGAAAGCAAACATGTTTGCCTCTCTTTTTGCGGAATCTTCACGTCAGGATTCTGGTGACGCGCGGCCCCCTCCTCCTGATGGACGCGAAACGAGTATGTCGGACATTCGCATCCATCAAGAGGACGATCGTAGGGTGCTGCGCAACCTCGTGCTTGAGGGTTCGAATCTGGGCAATTACCAATGTGACTTTTTCAATTCATATGTACTTTCTAAGTTTATCTTGTACATCGCTGACAACGGTGAAGGAAAACATCGTGAGGAAACCTGGACTTATAGTGAGTTTTTTTTAAGATTGTGCTACATTGGTGTAATTGCTGCAAAGGCGTTCCAGTGCGAAGAATAAACTAATAATAAATTAACACTGTTGCTGAGAGATACGTTTCCGACGCGCGCGCTACTGGGCCTGAAGGCCTGAAGGCCTGTCCTTGAAGACAGTCTCTGAATGGGGCGATGCCAAACTGATCATGTTCAATGCTGCTAAGACCCAGGCGTTTGTTTTATTTTTGCTAAAAGGAGCCAGTTCCATCCGGCTCCTTCTTTCCGAGGTGTGGCCGTGCCGATTACGGACCGTCTTAAACTTCTTGGCGTTACGTTGACATCGACCCTCAATTCTGGTCCATTCATTGAGAAAAAGCATCTTTGCTAAGGTGTGACGGTACTTCTCCCTAGAACAGTTGCTCAACTTGTATGGCAAGCTCATTGTATCAAGCGCAAGTTAAATCATGCATGGAGTACTGTTCTCATCTCTGGGATGGATCTGCCATATACCAGCTGGATGCACTTAAGTCGATCGAAAAACGGGCCACAAGAGGCTTATCGGCAATGAGATACTCGTCGAGTCTAGGCTCCAGAGCCTTGAACATCGGCGCCGAGTTGCCATGCAGCCTGTCGGTTTTTTCGCGGTTACATTTCGGGGAGTGTGCTTTGGAATTGCATGAACTGATTCCTCCTAGCCCGTTCCATCATCGGACAACAAGACGTACGGCGATGCGTCATCGGTTCATGGTTAACATCCCACCCATACGCACCAAACGTTTTGAGAATACTTTTATTATGCGCAGAGCAAAAGAGTGGAATTCCCTTCCGGAGTCTGTATTTCCTGATAGCTACAATCGAGTCTTTAAGTCGAAAATGAATAGGTTTCTTCTTGTCAAGCGTGCTTCATCGTCAGTCATCGCATACCATCAGCCCAAGCCTTGTATTTGTACGGACTTTGAATGGGTGGCACGTACTAGTACGTACGACCCATCTCTCAATTCTACTTTCACATCTGAAGTGCATCAATTCATGAATTGTTTTATTCTTCATATAGTGTAATTAGTGTATTACAATAGCTATCGCCACTGTCGTGTCGAATCGCTAAAATCAAAAATATAATAGGAAAGGCCTTTGTCCAGCTTTCGTGGAACAATTTAGGTGCTTGAAAAAATTTCACTTGAAAATCTAGTACTTCTCGCGGTAACAAAACGATAGCGACTTCTAATTCGACGCCAACGCCATCTAGTTGTAAATCTCGTTCTAAAATGCGGTCGTAGCGGTATACGACGGAGTAAATTATTGTTGAAATAAACACTATGCAAGATCAGCTCGCAAATATTTTTAAATTAATATTTATTTAATTAAATTATTATTTTTATACTAAAAATCAACACTGAAATCATGGTGCCGCTGCTTTTGGGCAACCTCACTTTAAAAAATTACATGCGAGCGATTAATGATTGCTAACACCTTTTAATTGCAAGACAGCACCCCTAAACAAAAGCGCTATAATTAACGTAATTAAATTATTTTAAATTAATAAATATAAACATTTTGCTCATTTTCGCCGAACAAATAACATGGGACAAGGATAGGAACGTGATGATATATATTTCCCATTTTTTCAGGCTAAACTTAGAAGATCTTCCCGTAAACAATTTACCTCGAGAATCACGGCTAGTCATAACCCTGTACGGACGATCCCAACGTACAGTGGACAGTCAGCACAATGAGAACAATCAGACAAATAACCAGGAGAGCGAGGAGAACGGCGATGTGCAGTACGAATTGAATGAATTGGGCTGGGCTGCTATACAGATGTTCGATTTTGATGGGTATGTTAATTTTTCTCGCCTCTAGGGTTTATAAACTTCATATTTAAAGGCTTTTTTATCCTGTAACCCAGGGCTTCCTTAAACAATTCTTGTTTCTTCTTCATTCTTAATTAATTCCATTATGCATTAGTGCAACTTAATTTACATTTATAAATATATTAAATTTGATATATTTAGATTTTTCTTGTGGCTCCAGTTGTGTTCAGATTTTTACGCCTCGTAAATAAATTCAGCAAGGTTAATAGCAAGCATAATAATATAACTATAATAAAATATAACAGAAATATGACAAAAAAAATACCTTTATTTATTTATATGACTGTACTAGCTTCTGCCAGCGGCTTCGCCCGCGTGAATGTCGAAAATTATCCCGAGGTAACATATTCCCGGAATAAAAAAGATCATTTGTGCTATTCCAGACTATAATCTATCTCTGTGTCAAATTTCATCCAGATCCGTTCAATAGTTTTTGCGTGAAAGAGTAACAAACATACAAACACACTCACAAACTTTCGCCTTAATAATATTAGTGTGATAAGAAAAAAAAATACACCACACCTGTAGGCGGGATAGGTCAGTACAGGTACAGGATCGAGTTGAAAAAAGGAAAGCTCTGCTGTGGGACTGTACAAGCTGAATTATTTATTTATTTTATCTACTCTCATATCGTAATATTCGAATTATAAACTTCAAAACGAGTTTATATTGACATACTTTATAAACACAATACCGAAATTTAAAAATAGAATCATATTATAACATTTTTTCTCTAACAAAATAATGCTGTAATACAATTTTTTTTCTATTACGATACAGGACAAATCCAAGAAGTTAATCACAAGGAGTTTTCATCAATTATTTTTTGTAATGCCATTTTTATAGTACCTATTTAAAAAGATTTGATTCCAATTTTTACTTGTCTATGACAATGCCCGCTTCAGGCTTAGCACGCACTGCGATTTTTATTCGCGCGAATTTTGTCTCTTTCTACATGTTCATAGAGCTCAAAATATTCGCGCGAATTAAATTCGCGCCGCGGTGCGGTGGATTCTGTGGCAAAACATGGATTTCTTGCGGTATTATTTCTGCACGATTTTTTACCGCAATGCGAGCAACTTCAAACAATTCCATAGGTCGCAGAATAGGCGAAAAAAATTCGCACGAATAAAAATCGCAGTGCGTGCTAAACCTTAGCGCATGCGTAATGCGGTGATGTGCTGGGTTTTGGCGCCATTCATATTTTGCAGGTTCAGTTATATTGAATTTCATGAGTTTTTTGAATTCTTGCTTAAAAATGTCTGATATCAGTGAATGTGAAGAAAATTTGACTTCGCCCGATATTTTAGATGCGGCGAAGGAAATCACTCATAATTTATTACCAGCAAAGTCGAGAAAATTATACGATAAATGCTATCACGACTTTATGGCATGGAAAATGCAAAAAAGGTATTTAGTAGGTTCAATCCCAATGTATGAGTGTAGATAAAGTAGTGTATGAAACAGCACATAACTAGGTATTAAAACATTCGTGTGAATACTATTAAAAACCTCGCCTACGGCTCGGTTTTTAAACACACACTCATGTTTTAATACCCCTTATTATGCAACAGTTTCATAAACTACTATTATTGTTTAATTCTAGAATGTTAGCGTCAGGCAACTACGTGCTGCCCCTGTGGCCTACGTACTGCGACCGCCGCATCGGGCCGGCGCCGCATCCCATGCACTCGCCCACCGGAACCTTCCCTGTCGTTAATATTGGTATGCTTTTAATTTATGGTTACTCATGTATAATTTATAGCAAACTAGAGCTATTTTATTGCCTATTAGACCGATAATTGCATACTTATGATGCAATTATCGGTCGCGGGAATCAACTGGATTACAGGGGCACAGGTAATACAGCGCAGCTTAGAGGAGGTCTATGTCCAGAATTGTTCTTGTTTCGGCTGAATGATACTGATAATGATTCGTTTAAAAAAATATATACTCTTTGCATAGGAAATTTAAACAATTTTGGCATTAAGGTTTTAATGCCAAAATTGTTTAAATTTCCTGTAATTTTTTTTTGTTAATGTTGTTGTCTTAAAGCACATCACTGGAACATTGGGCCTTCATTAGTAATTGTCGTCACTTCTTCGTATCCTGAATCGTCTTCAGCTTTTAATGATAAATATGACGACGTAAGCGTGGGCGTAGCGATATTATTATTTACGAGCTTCTGCCCGCGACTTTACCCGCGTAAAAAGTGTTTTATCATCCCAAGGTAATGCAAATGGCCTTCCCAGAGTCTCAAACTATCTCCATGCCAAATTTCATCTAAATCGGTTCGGTAGATCCAGAGATTACGCCCTACAACCTCACAAACATTACCTCTTTATAATATTAGTATAGATCTATTTATTTATTTATGGGCATCTTCTTCGTTTCTTGGTATAGGTTCCATAATGTAGGGGTTCACCCGGGCAACCAGTAAAACTCAGATTGAAGCACAATACAGTCACGTATATTCAGTGATATTTACAATGAGTAATCAAATGAAAAAGGCTCATACGATGAACTTATAATCTCGACTTTATGATCTGAACAAATTGAACAATAACGCGTCAGCTACCGCAATTCATGCTAGCTCTCTAGATCGATTTTATCCACGCATTTTTTGCGCCAAATAGAAGCGTCCTCTAGTGGATTTCATCGTACTAGCCGAACAATCAATCAGAATTAAGTTACAGGTTGGTAAACATTATAGAATCAACTAGTTGTAATATTTTGATTTGAGAGTTTGAAAGTTGGCATCTTGATTCGCTTGCGACGACAAGTAAATCAAATTTACACGTTTTAAATGTTATCTCCAGAAATCCCCCTATACGCGCATACCGGCGTCAAGTGGACGAACGGCGAGGAAGGTCGACAGAGGCCGTTGAGCCAGGACGATCTGCCCAAGTTCGACAGCTTGGACGGACACACACAGTCGCAACTGCTGCAGCTCATCGAGCAGGGCGCCTACCAGAGGATGCCCAGCGAATGTAGAGAGGTGAGATTCTAAGCCTTGCAGTCTTATTGCGTAATGAATTCGGCAAAGGGCAAAGAGTATCAAAATAGACCAATCACATGCGAGAGGAAAGACGCGATGTGGATTTCCGTATATGTGATTTGGCGATTGGATAACACATTTTGGTACAATGAAACTGTAAAAACTTGCAAAATAATACTATAAAACAAATCGTCACTGTATTTATAGAAAAATATAGTCACGAACCGAGAAAACCCTTTTACTTGCAAGTTGTAAGTCGCTGCTAACACCATCTATAGCCGTGGAACGGAACCGAACGCGATCGAAGTACTTATAAAAATAATCATCTTAATCAGACGAAAAACGCTAGTTACGTCGGCACGGTTTCTTTGTATGGGATGAGACTTCTGTATGCTAGTATTATTTTATCTGTGGTATTAAAAAAAAAATGTGTAATTCTGCAATTATTTGTCCACGGAACAGAAAAAACAGTGGAAGTGCAATGCAGCAAAATTATTATGGGAACCGGTGTCGCCAAACTCACACAAATAAACTGATAATCATATAATGCACTACAAATAAACCGTTCCTGTGATTTGTCGTTTTAATTTTAGTCAAAAGAAGCATAAGTCACAGATCCTACATCTGGAAAGAAATCTTCACACTCTTTAAATAGCATTTATTTTGCGTTAGTGCAAAAAGTATTTACAACGTTTTGTAATGTAAAGTCATACTAGAATCGATTGCCAGGTAAATGCCGCTACCCGACCATAGATGGCGGTATTCTCAGTGGTTGCAATTATAAACTTTACTGCGATGAACGTAAGTTTGACATTCGTGTCATAGGTCGATATCTAACGCTACTCGACCATGGAAGTAACATTACATTTTGAATTACATTATCGAATTCGAAAAAATAAACCTTGTTTGGAGTTCAGTTAAACTGTAGGATGAATGGCGTAGTATTATTTAAACATAAAATATTATATGTATAAAAATGTATTACTGATCGTTAATCTCGCTAAACTCAAAAACGGCTAAATAAATCAACTTCAAAAAAATGTTCAGAGCATATCGTGCTTAGTTTGGATGACATCCAATTAAATCTACCCGTTGCATCTATCCATTTCTCTTTGACGCTAGCGTCTTTGGGCAATCTAAAAATCAGAAGGATTTTTCATTTAGTGATTTCAAGAAATTGCTGCACAAACAATCATTGTAATAATTATTATGCATGCAATACAGCATACTTCCATTTTTTTTGGAAATGTTTGATCCACCTAATATAATAGAAAATATAGGTCCCTATTTTCTTTTATCGATATCTATCATTAAAATCAATACCCGACCCGACTGCATCCCTAATTGAGTAGCGAAGAACTTTCGAGACCGAAATAGTGAATACATTCAATCCAAAATAAACTTTATTTTATCGCGTAAGGTTGATTTTAACTAGACGTTTTGTTAAATTATTAGTAAATTGAAATTTACAAAAATTTTATTAGACAACAAATAAAATCGTTGTTATAGGAAACATCTCCATTTTTAAGATTCTTTTTCCTACTATCATTTTTGCACTCCAAAGTGGAACAAAACGGCATAGTTAAGGAAAAATAAATTTGTCGCGAGATTAGCAACTCGACGCGATGTTAGAACATGACTGGAATCAGACTTGCTTGCAAGCGCTTATTAGTGACACGCGTGCCACGCCTTCTTTGCATTTCCACTGTTTTTTCTGTTCCGTGATTTTGTCGATACTAGCACACCGTGAGCATCAAGTAATTGGTAATCGGTACTCGTTTCTTCTCTACAATAGAAGTGGCTTCTGCGCTGTAGTTGGGCTGTAAAAATTTAAGTGTCAATATGCTGTTTCTCCATTTCTTTCTCTTAAATTACTTCAAAACTAATAACTTTCAACTTAATGTTGACTTTAGAAATAAATAAAACCACATTCTTACAATATAAGAAATAAAAAATATTTATTTGAGACCCGCACAGGAGACACGAGATAAACAAAACACAAATAATAAAAAAAACAAAAACCCCGTGCGAGACCAAAAAGGCACCTATCTCAGCATGAAATAAATAATTAAATCAGCAATCAATAAAAAATTAATAAATATAATATAATCAGCATATAATTGAATCGATGTTTTTATTGATTCCTGAAAAATTCTAATTGTGTTATTTATGTGGTTTATGAAATTCAATTTTGTTTGTAGATAATGTGGGAAAAACGTCAATACCTTGTCCAACTGGCCGGTGCGTTGCCACTAGTTCTGATGGCGGCCACGAACTGGTACGGAGAACACCGGGAACAACTTATCGCGCTGTTGAAACTGTGGGAGAAACCCTCGCCTTTGAACGCCATGCATTTGCTGTTACCCTGGTATGATTCTTATATAAATATGAAGAGTATGTTCCTAATGTAATTTGTAATTTCTAGTAAAGAATTCCCCTCACGTTCCTAGCCTGTTGGGTTCCCCTGACTTTACAGAGACCATGAAACGCGCATCGTTTCCTACTATATGAATAAAGTCGATGGTCAGTGACGTTTATTTTATCCACGTTTTGCCATATACCTGTATGTTTGGATTGGCAATATTGCCGTGATATTTTAGTCTTCAGATGTTTTTTCGGCAATTTGTACTGATAAAAGACGCGGTGTATAATAGTAGTTTATGCAACGGTCATATTATAGGGATTATTAAAACACGAGTAATACTATATATTAGTATCACACGAGTGTTTTAATATGTGATTATATACGGTTGCATACACTATTTTATCTTCATGCATACAGTTGAAATAAAACAAAAGTGGAAAGGGAAGAAATATATGGTATGGCGGGCAATTTAGATTATCATTGCGTATCAGTGCGTAGCATATATCCATAGACAATGACACTATTTATCTACATTAAATGAATGAGCCCATACGCGCCAATAAATTAAAAAGTAAAAGTTTGCTATAATAATTAAAAAGTTTTATTATGCAGTTGTTTGAAAATCGAAGGCAAATGTTGCACAAAAATGGTTTTTTTTTTAATTTTACCTATCCACGAAAAAGAAGTACGTGTTTATACAATATTTTTTTAATTCATATTTGGAATATTACGTTGTGAGTGTAGATAAAATCGATGATAGCCCACATTATCATAGCCTTCATCAAATGTAAGCGTAACCATCCGTTATTTCTTTCGCAAAAAGATCTACAATTTGTGGTTTTATTTCAGTTTCCCAGACAATGCAGTCCGTGAAACCGCGACACAGCTGATCAACGAGATGTCGGATGACGATCTTTGTCGCGTTATGCCGCAACTCATACAGGCACTAAGACATGAGACGTATGAAGCTAGTCCTGTTGCTGGTGTGTATGAATATTTGAATACCTGTTACCCTAACTCACGTTGAGCATACGCTTCACTAATTTGTACTATAATTCGCTAACTAATGTGGTGCCGAACATTCGTTTGAAACCACAGCGATTATAATTGGTTTTCTGTTTATGGAACATATTTGTAAAACTGCTTTAAATGAATAAAGCAAGCGCAGACGCAAATGGCAATTGTTCGTCGCGTAAAAAAAGCTCGCACAACGATTGTTTGCCAAACAAACTCGTGAAACGAATACTCACGGTGAGCTAGTGTTCATTCCCGATGTGACGGCCAGATTATATTATTATCGTGTGGTCGTTTCTAGCTGATCCTATTGCAATATATTGGCCCTTTTTAGGTTTTTATAATTGGATGTAAATTGAATATCATTTTTTGATTTCTTTCAGAATTATTATTATCGCGCGCTCTTTCCGGGCCAGCGGTCGCACATCGACTATTCTGGCTGCTAGTCCATTCTTTACCTAACGTACCTCAAGTAAGTAAAAACGCTTAATATTATTACAGACAGTGTGACTGCACACTTCGTTAAAACTCTTTATGCGAGGATCTTTTGTTACATAGTCTATCTATTTATTGTCCCACACTGTTATTTGCGGACTTGGTTTGTAGCGATGTCGCTAAGCGTTTAATGGGACCCATTCTGCAGTTCTTTTAGCCCATTTCTCGTCTGATATCGTTAAAACATGAATATTTTACTTTCAGGACCCGAACCAGGAGTACCTAGGCATCAGTCTAGAAGAGGCAGCTTCTGATGCTCACGAAGCCGACGCCGGCATAGCGGCCACGTGGCGCTACAGACTACTGCTGCGCGCTCTGCTGGCCATCTGCGGCGAGAACCTGCAGAACACTCTCTTGAGGCAGCAGCTACTTGTGAAGGTAATATAAGACAAGAGGCAGCTTCTGATGCTCACGAAGCCGACGCCGGCATAGCGGCCACGTGGCGCTACAGACTACTGCTGCGCGCTCTGCTGGCCATCTGCGGCGAGAACCTGCAGAACACTCTCTTGAGGCAGCAGCTACTTGTGAAGGTAATATAAGACAAGAGGCAGCTTCTGATGCTCACGAAGCCGACGCCGGCATAGCGGCCACGTGGCGCTACAGACTACTGCTGCGCGCTCTGCTGGCCATCTGCGGCGAGAACCTGCAGAACACTCTCTTGACGCAGCAGCTACTTGTGAAGGTAATATAAGACAAGAGGCAGCTTCTGATGCTCACGAAGCCGACGCCGGCATAGCGGCCACGTGGCGCTACAGACTACTGCTGCGCGCTCTGCTGGCCATCTGCGGCGAGAACCTGCAGAACACTCTCTTGAGGCAGCAGCTACTTGTGAAGGTAATATAAGACAAGAGGCAGCTTCTGATGCTCACGAAGCCGACGCCGGCATAGCGGCCACGTGGCGCTACAGACTACTGCTGCGCGCTCTGCTGGCCATCTGCGGCGAGAACCTGCAGAACACTCTCTTGAGGCAGCAGCTACTTGTGAAGGTAATATAAGACAAGAGGCAGCTTCTGATGCTCACGAAGCCGACGCCGGCATAGCGGCCACGTGGCGCTACAGACTACTGCTGCGCGCTCTGCTGGCCATCTGCGGCGAGAACCTGCAGAACACTCTCTTGAGGCAGCAGCTACTTGTGAAGGTAATATAAGACAAGAGGCAGCTTCTGATGCTCACGAAGCCGACGCCGGCATAGCGGCCACGTGGCGCTACAGACTACTGCTGCGCGCTCTGCTGGCCATCTGCGGCGAGAACCTGCAGAACACTCTCTTGACGCAGCAGCTACTTGTGAAGGTAATATAAGACAAGAGGCAGCTTCTGATGCTCACGAAGCCGACGCCGGCATAGCGGCCACGTGGCGCTACAGACTACTGCTGCGCGCTCTGCTGGCCATCTGCGGCGAGAACCTGCAGAACACTCTCTTGAGGCAGCAGCTACTTGTGAAGGTAATATAAGACAAGAGGCAGCTTCTGATGCTCACGAAGCCGACGCCGGCATAGCGGCCACGTGGCGCTACAGACTACTGCTGCGCGCTCTGCTGGCCATCTGCGGCGAGAACCTGCAGAACACTCTCTTGAGGCAGCAGCTACTTGTGAAGGTAATATAAGACAAGAGGCAGCTTCTGATGCTCACGAAGCCGACGCCGGCATAGCGGCCACGTGGCGCTACAGACTACTGCTGCGCGCTCTGCTGGCCATCTGCGGCGAGAACCTGCAGAACACTCTCTTGACGCAGCAGCTACTTGTGAAGGTAATATAAGACAAGAGGCAGCTTCTGATGCTCACGAAGCCGACGCCGGCATAGCGGCCACGTGGCGCTACAGACTACTGCTGCGCGCTCTGCTGGCCATCTGCGGCGAGAACCTGCAGAACACTCTCTTGAGGCAGCAGCTACTTGTGAAGGTAATATAAGACAAGAGGCAGCTTCTGATGCTCACGAAGCCGACGCCGGCATAGCGGCCACGTGGCGCTACAGACTACTGCTGCGCGCTCTGCTGGCCATCTGCGGCGAGAACCTGCAGAACACTCTCTTGAGGCAGCAGCTACTTGTGAAGGTAATATAAGACAAGAGGCAGCTTCTGATGCTCACGAAGCCGACGCCGGCATAGCGGCCACGTGGCGCTACAGACTACTGCTGCGCGCTCTGCTGGCCATCTGCGGCGAGAACCTGCAGAACACTCTCTTGAGGCAGCAGCTACTTGTGAAGGTAATATAAGACAAGAGGCAGCTTCTGATGCTCACGAAGCCGACGCCGGCATAGCGGCCACGTGGCGCTACAGACTACTGCTGCGCGCTCTGCTGGCCATCTGCGGCGAGAACCTGCAGAACACTCTCTTGAGGCAGCAGCTACTTGTGAAGGTAATATAAGACAAGAGGCAGCTTCTGATGCTCACGAAGCCGACGCCGGCATAGCGGCCACGTGGCGCTACAGACTACTGCTGCGCGCTCTGCTGGCCATCTGCGGCGAGAACCTGCAGAACACTCTCTTGAGGCAGCAGCTACTTGTGAAGGTAATATAAGACAAGAGGCAGCTTCTGATGCTCACGAAGCCGACGCCGGCATAGCGGTCACGTGGCGCTACAGACTACTGCTGCGCGCTCTGCTGGCCATCTGCGGCGAGAACCTGCAGAACACTCTCTTGAGGCAGCAGCTACTTGTGAAGGTAATATAAGACAAGAGGCAGCTTCTGATGCTCACGAAGCCGACGCCGGCATAGCGGCCACGTGGCGCTACAGACTACTGCTGCGCGCTCTGCTGGCCATCTGCGGCGAGAACCTGCAGAACACTCTCTTGAGGCAGCAGCTACTTGTGAAGGTAATATAAGACAAGAGGCAGCTTCTGATGCTCACGAAGCTGACGCCGGCATAGCGGTCACGTGGCGCTACAGACTACTGCTGCGCGCTCTGCTGGCCATCTGCGGCGAGAACCTGCAGAACACTCTCTTGAGGCAGCAGCTACTTGTGAAGGTAATATAAGACAAGAGGCAGCTTCTGATGCTCACGAAGCCGACGCCGGCATAGCGGTCACGTGGCGCTACAGACTACTGCTGCGCGCTCTGCTGGCCATCTGCGGCGAGAACCTGCAGAACACTCTCTTGAGGCAGCAGCTACTTGTGAAGGTAATATAAGACAAGAGGCAGCTTCTGATGCTCACGAAGCCGACGCCGGCATAGCGGCCACGTGGCGCTACAGACTACTGCTGCGCGCTCTGCTGGCCATCTGCGGCGAGAACCTGCAGAACACTCTCTTGAGGCAGCAGCTACTTGTGAAGGTAATATAAGACAAGAGGCAGCTTCTGATGCTCACGAAGCCGACGCCGGCATAGCGGCCACGTGGCGCTACAGACTACTGCTGCGCGCTCTGCTGGCCATCTGCGGCGAGAACCTGCAGAACACTCTCTTGAGGCAGCAGCTACTTGTGAAGGTAATATAAGACAAGAGGCAGCTTCTGATGCTCACGAAGCCGACGCCGGCATAGCGGCCACGTGGCGCTACAGACTACTGCTGCGCGCTCTGCTGGCCATCTGCGGCGAGAACCTGCAGAACACTCTCTTGAGGCAGCAGCTACTTGTGAAGGTAATATAAGACAAGAGGCAGCTTCTGATGCTCACGAAGCCGACGCCGGCATAGCGGCCACGTGGCGCTACAGACTACTGCTGCGCGCTCTGCTGGCCATCTGCGGCGAGAACCTGCAGAACACTCTCTTGAGGCAGCAGCTACTTGTGAAGGTAATATAAGACAAGAGGCAGCTTCTGATGCTCACGAAGCCGACGCCGGCATAGCGGCCACGTGGCGCTACAGACTACTGCTGCGCGCTCTGCTGGCCATCTGCGGCGAGAACCTGCAGAACACTCTCTTGAGGCAGCAGCTACTTGTGAAGGTAATATAAGACAAGAGGCAGCTTCTGATGCTCACGAAGCCGACGCCGGCATAGCGGCCACGTGGCGCTACAGACTACTGCTGCGCGCTCTGCTGGCCATCTGCGGCGAGAACCTGCAGAACACTCTCTTGAGGCAGCAGCTACTTGTGAAGGTAATATAAGACAAGAGGCAGCTTCTGATGCTCACGAAGCCGACGCCGGCATAGCGGCCACGTGGCGCTACAGACTACTGCTGCGCGCTCTGCTGGCCATCTGCGGCGAGAACCTGCAGAACACTCTCTTGAGGCAGCAGCTACTTGTGAAGGTAATATAAGACAAGAGGCAGCTTCTGATGCTCACGAAGCCGACGCCGGCATAGCGGCCACGTGGCGCTACAGACTACTGCTGCGCGCTCTGCTGGCCATCTGCGGCGAGAACCTGCAGAACACTCTCTTGAGGCAGCAGCTACTTGTGAAGGTAATATAAGACAAGAGGCAGCTTCTGATGCTCACGAAGCCGACGCCGGCATAGCGGCCACGTGGCGCTACAGACTACTGCTGCGCGCTCTGCTGGCCATCTGCGGCGAGAACCTGCAGAACACTCTCTTGAGGCAGCAGCTACTTGTGAAGGTAATATAAGACAAGAGGCAGCTTCTGATGCTCACGAAGCCGACGCCGGCATAGCGGCCACGTGGCGCTACAGACTACTGCTGCGCGCTCTGCTGGCCATCTGCGGCGAGAACCTGCAGAACACTCTCTTGAGGCAGCAGCTACTTGTGAAGGTAATATAAGACAAGAGGCAGCTTCTGATGCTCACGAAGCCGACGCCGGCATAGCGGCCACGTGGCGCTACAGACTACTGCTGCGCGCTCTGCTGGCCATCTGCGGCGAGAACCTGCAGAACACTCTCTTGAGGCAGCAGCTACTTGTGAAGGTAATATAAGACAAGAGGCAGCTTCTGATGCTCACGAAGCCGACGCCGGCATAGCGGCCACGTGGCGCTACAGACTACTGCTGCGCGCTCTGCTGGCCATCTGCGGCGAGAACCTGCAGAACACTCTCTTGAGGCAGCAGCTACTTGTGAAGGTAATATAAGACAAGAGGCAGCTTCTGATGCTCACGAAGCCGACGCCGGCATAGCGGCCACGTGGCGCTACAGACTACTGCTGCGCGCTCTGCTGGCCATCTGCGGCGAGAACCTGCAGAACACTCTCTTGAGGCAGCAGCTACTTGTGAAGGTAATATAAGACAAGAGGCAGCTTCTGATGCTCACGAAGCCGACGCCGGCATAGCGGCCACGTGGCGCTACAGACTACTGCTGCGCGCTCTGCTGGCCATCTGCGGCGAGAACCTGCAGAACACTCTCTTGACGCAGCAGCTACTTGTGAAGGTAATATAAGACAAGAGGCAGCTTCTCGGTCTTTATACTGACTTAAAAATACCGGCCAAGTGCGAGTCTGACTCGCGTACAGAGGGTTCCGTATAAACAGTACATTCACCAAAATAAATAGGTAAGATTACTAACGTTCATACGTGCTACGTGGCCTGCCCATTTCCACTTTAGATTTTTGCAGTGGTGTACCACAACTAAAAAGAGAGATATAAAAACTTTTCACATAAAAATTAACCGACTTCAAAAGTAATAAAACACTAAAAATTCGGTTTCGCAAAACGGTAAGAACAAGAGGTACCAAAGACACCGAAGTGAAAAAGTTTTATCTTTAATGCCCATCATGCTCTATTGCTTGCATCTTTCATTTTAACGAGGCGAATGGACAGATCTGTCCAAGTCGCTACGGACTAGTTCGATTTGTATAGTATTAAGATATTGTATACTAGTTGGCGTTGGATAAAATTTTACACTAAATCGAGAAGAAGATGCACACTTTAACACCCGCCGAAAAAGGACATGTGTGTGTCAGTTCATCTGTCTGTGGGATTGTGGCTCCCAAACAGATGAACTGATTTTGGTTTAGTTTTTTTTGTTAGTTTCCACTGTTTGTCTACTTTTCTGGTCTTAGCTCAATAGATTCTTGAAATTTGTCATAAACTGGCTTCCCATGACACGTCGCGATATCACGCCTATATTTATACACCACACTACTTGTGCCCTCAAGTTCCGTGTCCTATACTACAATACAATCTTTTATTCTTCCACAGACACTATCAGAAGTAGCGCAAGCAGTGAAAGACGCCAAAGATACCGGTCGACAACGGGCTCTCAGCGCCGGCAGTGACAAGCTGGCCACGTTACTGAGGCAGCAGCCCGCCGCACTGCCGCTGGCGCTGCACAAATATGTACACGATGTGGATGTCAAGTAAGTACTAAAGGTTTATTTATGAAATACTAGCTACCCCCGGGGTTTCGCTCCCGTCAATTGGCTACCTACCTACCCTACCCACTTACCCTACCCTACCCACTTACCCTACCCTACCTATCCTACCCTACCTAATCATGTAGTATTTGAAAATGTTTGTTCTGTATGTATTTTTTTATAGTGTGCAATAAAGAATATAATAAATAAATAAATATATATTTTTTATGTATCATCAATTATTCCAGCGCACGTCAAAGAATGAATTTTACTGGCAAAATTTTGCTACTTTGGGTTACATTATTGCAATTTTCATAAGGATCTCTAATTTTTTTGAAAATATATTATAGCCACTCAGGAATAATGTAGCTTTCTACTGGTGAAAGAATTTTCAAAATCGGTTCAGTAAATCCAGAGATTACCCCCTACAACTTCACAGACTCACAATTCACAAACTTATACTAATATTAGTATAGATTTACTAAGTACATACTTATAAAGGTACCCATTTATAGTTCTCGCCAAACTTTTTGGTCGCCCTGAAGTTGGGTTTCCGATGCGCAAGCGACAGCGCGGTGCTGTTTTTGTATGAGAGGTACTACTGCACAGCCAGCATTGTAGCCAACTTCAGGGCGACCAAGAAGTTTGGCGAGAACTATTACCTAGCATTTCAGGCGCTCTACTAAATGCTATGAATGACTATGCAACGAATTACATCAAGCCTTGTCTTTCATGTCTCTTAGAAACTTAGCTTTGTATATCTTTCGAGTTGGATGATATATTAGCTAACTGCCAGTAGCTCCAACTGTAAAATTAATTTAGCTCAGTCAAGGGAGTAGGCAGAAACTAGTCCCACCCTAGTCCTGTAATTTATTATTTATTTCAATCAACTTTGGATCATATAATAATACTAAACTAGCTTCTGCCCGCGGATTCGCCCGCGTAAAAAGTGTTTTATCATCCCAAGGAAATAATAACTATCCTATGTCCTTTCCAGGGTCTCAAACTATCTCCATGCCAAATTTCATCCAAATCGGTTCCGTAAATTACCCCCCTACAACCTCACAAACTTTACCTATTTATAATATTAGTATATATTAAAAATTGAGGTAATGGACTATCTAATCTTGTCGCTTGTTTCGTAACTATTTCCTTCAGTACAAATGCCTATCGAATCAGTTTAAGTATTTTCGTTTACTAATAAGTTGTTTTCAATTTAGGTCATGTATGTACTTCGCGTCGAATACGCTGCCACTCAAGATAAACTTCATCGGCAGTGATAACGCCGTAATCCCTGCTATGTTCAAGGTAAGAAAAATTTGAGACTTTAATCACACATAGAACACACCTTTATATGCAACTAGCTGTCCCACGCGGATTCGCTCCCGTCAACTGGCTACCTACACACATACATACCATACATGAATGTTGCGTAACTTTAACCGCTTACGCAGCGCCCGCAACGGAAGCCCTCAAAAAGGAATAATTTTGCCCGTTTTTGCTACAATTTTCATTTATGCTCCGCTCCTATTGGTCGTAGCGTGATGTTATATAGCCTATAACCTTCCTCGATAAATGGACTATCCAACACAAAAATAATTTTTCAATTCCAACCAGTAGTTCCTGAGATTAGCGCGTTCAAATAAACAAACTCTTCAACTTTATAATATTAGTATAGGGTCCCGGGGTCCCAGTGCTAAAAAAGAAAATTTGGTTCAAATAAATGTTACTAGATGGCGCGATATGCATCGAATTGTTATTAAATTGTGTGTAAAATTAATATTTTCTAGAATTGATCATAAAAATTTTATGTTCTTTTTTAATCAACTCTCCCAAGCACAAAATTATGAAATATTGGGCTCTTAATTCACATTTCAAAGATGATTTGAACGGATCATTTAAAATTGATTTCAATAGATGGCGCGTTTTTATATTTCTGAGGCATGCCATAATTTTTTTTAAATTTGTATTGTAACACATTTTGGTACAACTATAAAAACATCAAAAAAAATACTATAAAACGATTTGTCACAGAAGAAAAATATAGTCACGAACCGAGAAAACACTTTTACTTGCAAGTCAATCAGACGAAAAACGCTAGTTACGTCGGCACGGCTTCTTTGTATGGGATGAGGCATCTGTATACTAGTATTATATTATCTGTGGCAATAGGAATGTTTCATGGGTAAAATAATGATAATATTATTTGCTTTACCAAATTAGTAATAATTGACAAAGATAAAGCGCATCATTGTTCTGAAATGAGGACTTGTGACGTCATTATGTATAAAGAGTACTAACGGCGTGACGTCATACGTCGTTTACGTGTCATAAGAAAAATACGTGTTCAATATTTTTTATTAATCATACCCGACGAAACTAATTTTCAATTATATCCCTATTATATCTTTCGTTTTGTTTGTTATCTGGTGAATTACAAAATGCAAACAACAATGAATCAATTTCAGCAAAAGAAACAAATGGCATGATTTCGAATTTTTGTACATCGAAAATATTACCAAAAAAATACCCAGGGTGTGAAAATGCCACTTCCAGCATTTTTGGATTTTTTGTCTGTTTGTCGGTTTTTCTGCTTAGTAGTGCACGCATCACGTAAAATGTCGAAACCAATGTAGATAACTTGTATACATGTAAATAGTGCGTAACTTGAAGTATAATATCGCAATCGGTTCACACTATCAAAAGTTAGATACATTTAAAGTGTTCAAGAAGTAAAATATCACAACACGCAATTCAGGTACTCGGACAGTATAACTCCATATTTCACAGATTGCGTTGTGCATTTGACGTCATTTTCTGAATGGTGGTGTTAAGATTCTCCGCGGAAAATGACAGTAGAAAAAAAATAGCTTGGTAGGTAGGGTGGGTAGCAAGGCAGGTAGTTAACTGGTTAGTAGGGTAGATAGATAGCTAATTAAGTAGGGTAGAGTAGGCAGTTGACGGGAGCGAAGCAGCGGGCACAGCTAGAGTCAAATAAAATTCGTAAAGCCTTGTTGAGGTCGAAAACTCGGAAGTTCAGAACGCCATCTGCTACGATCCTTATAATACTCGTATGTTTGTCTAAGTCAGGCTCCAAATCTTTAGGGTTATATAAAATACCTACGAGTACATATACATACTCACGCCAATTGCCCAGGCAGAAACGACAGAACGCCACCTGCTACGATCCTTTCATACCCCTTTTGCTTCATTTTTGTTTATATAATATCTATAGTCATACACTGTTGGTGCCAGAATTCTTACTGAATTGACCTATAATTAATATTTTTTCTTATTTTGCCAGGTTGGTGATGATTTACGACAAGACGCCTTAGTTTTGCAAGTGATCAAAGTGATGGACAGTTTATGGTTGAGGGCTGGTTTAGATCTGCGAATAGTCACCTTCCAAGCTCTTCCTACTAGCGATAAGAGAGGTAAATATATGTTTAATTAATTGTTGCCCACGGCTCCATCCGTGAAAGTTGGATTACTAAAGAAAGCTGGATAAAGTATGCTATGTGTTAATACAAGTTATTAACTACATGTGTGCCAAATTTCTTGCAAATCCGTTAAATAGTTTTCAGTGAAAGAGTAACCAATATCCATCCAACTATACTAACAAACTTTAACATTTATAACAAGCTGCCGCTCGCGGCTCCGCCCGCGTGGTATTAGTACTTCCCTCAATCACACTTCACACTTAATATTATAAAGGCGAAAGTTTGTGCGTGTGTGTGTTTGTTTGTTACTTCTTCACGCTCAAACGGCTGGATGGATCTGGATTAAATTTGGCACAGATATAGATTATAGTCAGTAATAGCATGCATAATACTTTTATTCCGGGAATATGTTCCCTTGGGGATAATTTTCGACATTAACGCGGGCGGAGCCGCTGGCAGAAGCTAGTATCTTAATAAATTAAAGCCTTTGTGCTATTCCAGTGTATAATATTATCTCTGTGCCGAATTTCATTCAGATCCGTTTATCCGTTCTGGCGTGATCGAGATCGCCTGATCGAGTAACAAACATCCATACATCCAAACATTCGCACTTAAAATAGTAGTAAGATAGTATAGTAGTGTGCTTTAAAGCTATTTTACTAGGATAGTTTCAAACCGCACTAACATTTAGGGCGGTTACACACTACATCCGATCCGTGGCAGTGAGTTCCGAGTTCTATCCGAATTGCAAATGTTCTTAATTTGAACGAAAATGTTCAGACAAAGTTCGGATGTAGTGCGTAATCTCCCCTACAAGAAGTACTACGGCTACTTTGGAACCGCATTTTCTCGGCTTCGGGTCGGATGCAGTGCGTAAGCGCTCTTACTCGTTTATATTCGGCAATCCGAATGACTATAGCTATTCAGTTATTTGGGGTTTGTTATTTCGCCGCTAGTCAAGATAAACTGCTTAGATAAATTCATTTTAATTTCAAGTAATTTTCTCCCTGCCCTTATCCCACGTTACTTGGGCTCGGCGCAACACGTTTTATTCATTCATTCATATTTTTTATTGTACACAATACAAACAAATACAGAAGGACAACTTATGTACAAAGGCGAGCTTATACCATAATTTGGTTCTCTTACAGCAAACCTCAGTGTTATAGCGAGATTTACACAATTAGGACAGTTAACAAAAGCGCACAACAAAAAAAAACTTAATAACAAATTAAAATTTCAATTCATCTTATAATTTAAAATAAATGCTGCATGAGGGACCAAGCAATGCGAAATCCTAATGATGCGATGTTTTCTCTGACCTCATAATGCGATTACAACAACCTCAAATGCAGATTCGAACAAGCTTCGTGAAACTCAAATATTACAAAATCATTGCCTATATTTTACATATTGCGAAAGCGGCTGACTTAAACGCATGCGGAAAGAAATAAATGAAACAAATAACTGTACTGCAATATGTTTTATTTTCAGGTATGATCGAAATAGTCTCCGAAGCGGAAACTCTTCGCGCTATCCAAACTGAATGGGGTCTGACAGGATCGTTCAAAGACAAGCCAATCGCAGAATGGTTGGCGAAGCATAACCCTTCTGAACTCGAATATCAACGTGCAAGGGATAATTTTACGGGTGAGTTGCCTCTGTTTACTTAGTAATTGTTGTTCCTTCAGGAAAGTTTGAAAAAACTTGATGATGTATCTTTTGAGTAAAAAGTACTTGGGTACTTACCAGAAAAATTGGATTTATCGATTACAGGTATACTTGTAGGTGTATTATTTTTAAACAAAATATATATTCAGAAAAAAAAACATTTCAGTTGAGGCTCTGTTAGGCTCCAGATAAATTTGCAATAACGGTCATTGTCCTCCAATCCACCTACATTTCTTGAAATGAATAATAAAAAAATAATGCGGAAATAAAGACAAAGTAGTCTTGAATCGATATCTAAATCGAGATCCTTTAAATTGTATGGTAATAAATCCGGCCAAGTGCGAGTCGGACTCGCGCACGAAGGGTTCCTTACCATTATTGCAAAAAACGGCAAAAAAATCATGTTTGTTGTATGGGGGCCCACTTGAATATTAATTGTATTCTGTTTTTATTATTTGTTGTTAAAGCAATAACAGAAATACATCATTTGTGAAAATTTCAACTATCTAGCTATCACGGTTCATGAGATACAGCCTGGTGACAAACGGACAGACAGACAGACAGACGGATCGTGGAGTCTTAGTAATAGGGTCCCGTTTTTGCCCTTTGGGTACGGAACCCTAAAAACGATTCATAATATATTGTTCGGGTACCTACGAACAGCAAGGTATTAGGGAAAGATCCAATACACTTTATTGCAAAATATATTTGGCGCCTAACATAGTTATTGGTCCTTCTGAAAGGGTTCGGCTTGTATTTGACCTGAGTAAAGAGCAGTTTACATACAATCAGATTCTGCGACATCATTCTATTCTGGCCCATATTTATAATGATAATTATTTTTTCTAGCGTCATGTGCTGGCTACAGTGTCGCGACGTATTTGCTGGGTATCTGCGACCGTCACAACGACAACATCATGTTGAAGACGTCCGGACACCTGTTCCATATAGATTTCGGCAAGTTCCTCGGAGATGCGCAGATGTTTGGCAATTTTAAGAGGTATAATCAAAAAAGTATTTGAATTGTCAAGTTGTATTCTGTAGGTAAACTTAGTTCTTATTAGTATAACTTGCTTAGTGTCCAATGGAAGCTAGGTGCTTTACAGGACGTGCAATGCTGATATCTGAAGAAGATCCTCTCAGAAGTTATGATTGGAACTGATAAAAACTTTCAGTTCGTGTCATAATATTGTAAGTTTGCCGCTATGATGAAAGCTTAAATTATTGCGGAGTAGTCAGTATTTTTACTAAAACAGTAGTGTGCCAAGCCACGTGATAGCCTTGCTTCAGAGCGGCAAACTTAAGTGATGCGAACTTTAGGATCATAAATTATGCTAGTAATAAATTCATTATTTAGAACAATTGGTAGATGTGTGGCACACACAATTTGAGTTTGGATTTGTTGCTTTATTTCCCAAGTTGCTGACACATCTTACGAAAACCCAGCAAGGTTCAAATCTCAGAATACAAAATTTATTTTTATTTATCTAACAGAGACCGAGCCCCCTTCGTACTGACCCACGATATGGTGTACGTCATCAACGGCGGAGACAGACCCACGCAGCGCTTCCAGCACTTCGTGGAGCTGTGTTGTATGGCCTTCAACGTTGTCAGAGCGCATCACGACCATATACTGGACCTGTTCGCTTTGGTAAGTGTTAAATAACATTTTCTCAAACATGCTTGGAAATGTGATCATTATTTTGACAACCTATACATGCGCGCAGCGGCCGGCAAAAGTTGTATGAAAATCCATATCTCTCGTGTCTAGCGGCCAAATAAATTCCATAGTAAACTCATATCTGTCGTGTAGTTTAAAAATGGAACGATGTTTTACTCCGAAACATGGCAACCAAGGAGGTAACTTATCAAAGGTTTTATTTAAATTTCGAACTGGCTAGCAAATAGAACGCTGTTTATTGAAAAAAAAACAACGGAACACTTTAACGCGAGAACAATTATTGTTGTTCGTCATTGATTTTGACAAAATGAGTTCTAGGTACTACTTAGTTTTAATTTCCGCGCATTATTTGAGAAAAGTACTATACAAGCCTTGGCCACAACTAGGCATTGATGGACTTACGTATGTGTGCCTCGGCTTCGCCTCGGCCCACATTTACACGTTCGTCCATCAATGCCTATTTTGCTGGCCGCTGCAGTAATGTACTATATCATCCATCATCATTAAGCTCAGTTTTCGTTTAAATAGTTAATGTCATTTAGGCTGAAATAGGTAGAAGCTGCTTAGCAAAGCGCCTCATTGGTACATGAGATTTAGCCGGGTCCACACTAGCGACGCGTAACCGTAACCAGCGTGATACAGTAACGAGGTTCTAGTACGTAAGCGTGTTACGGTTTAGGCTCACGACGTCGCCCGAAAGCTTTCACTGAGCGTACACATTACCGAGCTGTAACTGTAATCTAACAGAAAAATAGTTAAGTCACGAGTAGTGGTGGGTTATATATTATAAAGCAACTTAAAGCAACATGCTTATTATACATATCATTGCATTATTTGCATTATTATGCAAATACTATCGTGGCACTCATTTGGCGCTATTTGCTATTGGTTTAATTTGCTTTCAAGCAGTATCGCGCGATTTGCCCGCAACGCAAAAACGTAAATGTATATAGAAGCGGGAGGCGCCGGGCTGGCGCGTCGGCGCGGGCGTCCAGTCGTCGCATGCTAGCGATTATAATTGCTTTACATAATTTTTTTTATCGTAATTTATTCATAAACGCGATGTAATGTTTTTAAGCATGTTGTCTGTCCAACGAGTCTAACGCTATGGTAGGAGCTGCGAGTTAACAGTCACCGTACTTGCTTTATTCGTGCCCTCCCCGCGCCCGTGCGTTATAAAAAAGCGCGCTGTAACAAAGCGTGTAAAATAACTTGATTGAAATATAAAGCTTATGCATATTAGCGTTAAGCAAGGTATTGTCATATAGCAACTTTGAACACTACTAGTCACGAGGTTTTTGTGTGAACGAGACTTCCAAATTACTGTGGTCGTTACGACGAGCCGGATTTATCCGCAGTTTTGGGTTGTAACACCACGATGTCAGACGAAGTGTCTTTCGCTTGTGCAGCATACATACTTGTAGATGCTTTACTCGATGATTATAAACGGCCACAAAGATGGTGGAAACATGGAATGTATATCGGCAAAGAAGTGATCTTCTATTTATTTAAAAAAAAAGGTCTTTTCGCACTAGGCAATCTCTTACAGACAACCTTTGGATGGACTGAAAGATAGGAGAAGAATTTAGGGCTGTCAGTGTACAAAAAACCAAAAATTATATTACTTAGACTTAATAACATACAATACATACATACAATATTACATAATATACTAATACATATCAAATATATAATAGAGAAAGGAGAATAATAAAAATTACAGTGAAAGGTAATGCTCCTTAACCATTTTCTTGAACGTTGGTAGTGTATGAGCACGTCTCACTTCAATAGGTAATACATTCCACAACCGAGCTGCTTGAATCGTGAAAGATTTGTCAAAGAAGGAAGTGGAATGCATACGAATACTTAATTTTAGATTTTCCGATTTTTATCCTCTACTCTTGACGAAATACTCGATAATATTTGATGGTTCGGAGTGGCGTGCAAAAATCTTCACTCTTGACGTCCACGAGCGCACTGCGAGCGCTGCAAAAACCGACAATGGCTTGCTGTGAGCCGTTCGTGTAGCGCTCGTTGCAGGCTCGCGAACCACGTACACACTATGTTTTTGGTAACAGTAACGTTAACGTGCAACGTTACGGTTACAAAATGTGGACGTTGCAATTGTCGGCTCGCTGCTAGCCGCACGCGTACCGCTCGTAGCAGGGAACGGGAACCACATACACACCATCTTTTTTGGTAACAGCACATGCAACGGTTACAGTTACGGCTCGCTAGTTTGGACCCGGCCAAAACGGGACCATACAATTTTTAATCACGTTTATGTGCCTCGAATTCGGTTACATCTTTTAGAGTGTTCCATTAGTCGTATTTTCAAAGTTCCTAATGTTTCTGTAGTGTGTTATTTGTGGTTCCGGATCAGGGCTTTCCAAAACCATACAAAATGCATGTGCAATAAGTGAAGCTGGCACTTGTAAAATGGCACATCGAGTTTAAGAAAAAGTTTGGCTGCCCTTATAACTGTAGGACTGGCTCTCGGATAAAACTCGGATGTGTAATTTGCTGAGACATTGAGGCCAGATGGCCTGGAGTCCGAAAAGTCTTGTTGACCCTGGATAGACTATAAAAGAGTGTTTCCAACAGATGGCGATGTCGGGAGTGACGGGTGTGACGAGTGCGGCGGTGAGCTACGTGCGCGCGGCGCTGTTACCCGCCGCGACCAACGCCGAGGCGGCCGCAGCCTTCGCCCGGCTCATACACTCCTCACTCAAGAGCAAGTATGTGTCGCTTATAAGTCTACCAGCATTATAGTTCTAAGGCCCGCTTGCGCTATCCTGGGTTTTCTTACTAACTCCAAGATAGTAGCTAACCTCGTATTATTTATGTCATTATGACGTTAGACGTGTATTAATTTAACTAAAAAAACCGGCTTCGTGCGAGACGGACTCGCGCACGAAGGGTTCCTTACCATTATCGCAAAAAACGGCAAAAAAATCACGTTTGTTGTATGGGAGCCCTACTTATATATTTATTTTATTCTGTTTTTAGTATTTGTTGTTATAGCGGCAACAGAAATACATCATCTGTGAAAATTTCAACTGTCTAGCTATCACGGTTCATGAGTTACAGCCTGGTGACAGACAGACAGACAGACGGACCGCGAAGTCTCAGTAATAAGGTCCCGTTTTTACCCTTTGGGTACGGAACCCTAAAAAGCATGAAACATATTGTGTATTCATCAGATATTTAATAAATGTCTCTGCCATGGAATGAGTTTCACGTTGTTTTATTCTCGTCTTGAGAATTCTTTACTCATTACAATTATCTAAACTATGGATTTGTAAATCGACATTCGTTACACAAAAAGTAGAAAAAGCACAATAATTCGTTTTTAAATTAATATTTGGTGTGTATTTTTACACATAATATGCTAAACTGTGTTGTATTGTCCAGGTTCACACCAATCAACTTCTTCCTACACAACTTGGCTCAGCTGCGCGCGAGTGGTGATCAGAGCAACAATACTTCAGAACTATTGTCGTTTATGCCACGGACGTACACGTAAGTAAACCTGTTATTAAAACTGAAGTCATAATCCTCGTCCGAGAGCGAATTATGTTATTAGGATATTCGTATTTTAGATTCAGATAATTTATTTATTTTTGAACGAATATACGGAGAAGCACAGTCCCGGTCGATGTAACAATGCTTGAGGAAAGAATATTGTCGTTAACATCTTTAGGCAATGATGATGATGTTTAGTGTGTAGGATTAAAATTAAATTAAAAATTTATTGTAATTACAACGGGCATTTCGATATATATTATTGGAGATGACCTTTTAAGCAAGGAATTGTGTACTAGGAGACTCCGCACTTCCACTTATCTCAAATGGAGTAAAATAGTGATGAAAACACTGAAGTATTTATTTTTGCTCATACACAGCATGGCACAAGAAGGTCGCTTGGTTAGCGTGGAATGCCTCGGCTTCGAGAAGCGCTACGACCCTGAAAAGCACTACGTATACGCACTTCGTATCTTCAGACAAGGACAAACGACGCCCTTCGTGCTGTATCGCTCTTACAAGCACTTCACTGAGCTCTACCAGAAGATCTGTCTACACTTCCCCTTGGCTAAAGTTCACAGGTAAGAGAATTATATTTATATTGGCTGATCGAATTTCGGCCACGGAAACAAATCAAGCTGGCTAGTTAGGTGCGTAGGAGATATTAAAATGCACAAGTGTGTGCGTGAACACTGGTGCACTCTCTCTTCCCTCACTGTTATAGACCGATGGGACGGCAATGCCGGATTGCCGTCCCATCGGTCTCATGACCGAGGAGAAATTACTGGGACTGACCAGGATGCTTAAAATAGTACATTACTGCAGCGGCCAGCAAAATAGGCATTGATGGACGAACGTGTAAATGTGGGCCGAGGCGAAGCCGAGGCACACATACGTAATTCCATCAATGCCTAGTTGTGGCCAAGGCTTGTATTAGTACATTACTGCAGCGGCCAGCAAAATAGGCATTGATGGACGAACGTGTAAATGTGGGCCGAGGCGAAGCCGAGGCACACATACGTAAGTCCATCAATGCCTAGTTGTGGCCAAGGCTTGTATAGTACTTTTCTCAAATAATGCGCGGAAATTAAAACTAAGTAGTACCTAGAACTCATTTTGTCAAAATCAATGACGAACAACAATAATTGTTCCCGCGTTAAAGTGTTCCTTTGTTTTTTTTTTTCAATAAACAGCATTCTATTTGCAAGTCAGTTCGAAATTTAAATAAAACCTTTGATAAGTTACCTCCTTGGTTGCCATGTTTCGGAGTAAAAGATCATTCTATTTTTAAATTACACGACAGATATGAGTTTTATGAGTGTAATTTATTTGGCCGCTAGACACGACAGATATGGATTTTCATACAACTTTTGCCGGCTGCTGCTCGCATGTATATGGCCACTACAACAATTTCGATTTATCTCGAATAAGGTTGTCAAAATAATGCTCACATTTCCAAGCATGTTTGAGAAAACCCTATAACTTTATAGACGGATTTGTATTGGGTCAAACACCTTACCGACCCGAGGTCGAGGCCTGCGGATGCGGGCCAGCACCATCCGGGGAATGCGGAAGGATCGAACGTTCCCGCGACCCCAGGCGTAGGTGTGAGATGGAACACTGGGGTGGTTTTTAGTCAGTAGTAGTATGAAAGACTCCTCCGCCCTCTCAGGTTGGAAGACATCCAATGAGGATTTTCAAATCCAGTACAAAAAATAACGGTGTTGTTCGTAGTTCGTATGTGACGGTTTAGATGTCTACAACTTATTTAAAAACAATACAAAACCGGAACTTCATAATCAACTGCCTTATTAGCTGAACTTAAGTGACTAGCTAGACTGACCCACGGATACAGTAAAACCAGGCCTCCTTCACTCGATCGTACTTAAAGCTATTAATGCCTACGCTTTCGCGCGGCCCCGGCAGTCCGGCACCGCTCCGCCAGTCGGTTGTCACCGCTCGCGCGCAGAGCTTGCGCGTGCGAGGCTTTTGGACGCAGGGCGCTTAGTTTGATTCGAGCAGACTATCAAGAAACGAGCCGTCAAGGGTCAACCCAACGGTCACGGATATTGAGCACAAAATTGTGTACTTAAATTCTCTAATCTATGGTAAAACTAAATAAAAAGCAGCTTGATACCAATGTTTGAAGAAAAAGTTCGCAGACAAGCTCATACTTGATCTCGGAGAGTGATTTGTTAAGTAGTATCTCTAATCTGTAGTAAAACTAAATGAAAAGCAGCTTGATACCAATCTTTGAAGAAAAAGTGCGCAGACAAGCTCATACTAGATCTCGGAGAGTGATTTGTTAAGTAGTATCTCTAATCTGTAGTAAAACTAAATAAAAAGGAGATTGATACCAATCTTTGCAGAAAAAGTGCGCAGACAAGCTCATACTTGATCTCAGAGAGTGATTTGTTAAGTAGTATCTCTAATCTGTAGTAAAACTAAATGAAAAGCAGCTTGATACCAATCTTTGAAGAAAAAGTGCGCAGACAAGCTCATACTTGATCTCGGAGAGTGATTTGTTAAGTAGTATCTCTAATCTGTAGTAAAACTAAATAAAAAGCAGATTGATACCAATCTTTGAAGAAAAAGTGCACAGACAAGCTCATTAATTGGGATTAAGATTTCTTCTGCTTGAAAATAAAATTTTACATAATAAGGTAGTTATCGTTCTTTTTATCGTGTCGATATAATTATCGATAAAAACTGTGATTAACACTACTGCTGTTCCTTAGGATACACTTAACGGGCATGTGCTTATGATAAGCGAAGTGCAGCAAACCATGGCGCGGCATACCATATATAAAGGTTTTTACAGGTCCCGGTTGTTCTGCTATATTTTTTGGTTAAACTTCGTAAACGTAGACGTTAATTTTCTATCTTGTCAACTTGCATGGCGACTCTTTCATGGCTTACCTAAATACTTTTAAAAATGGAGTCACGATAGTCTTCTAAAAATGATTCACGAGAGCAGTGGTGGCCCAGTGGTATCGGCCGCGACTTACCAAGTTGTAGGTCGTGAGTTCGAGCCCAGGCAGGCGCTTTACTTTGTGTAAATTATTTCAGCACCACTGCTCTCAAAACGGTGAAGGAAAACATCGTGAGGAAACCGGCATGTCCTAGAACCAAAAATTTGAATACATGTGACATCCACCAACCCGCACTGGACCCGCGTGGTGGATTACGTCCCATTCCCTCTCATAGAGAGGAGGCCTGTGTCCCAGCAGTGGGAACATTAATAGCCTGATGATGTGATGTGATGTGATAGTCTTCTAAAAGTCCTTCAGCTTCTTAACAAGCGCATCACATTACCTAATTACTGCCCCAAAGAATTCTAGTTACATAAATAATGTTAAAGATTAGATTAAAGTTGTTACTATCAGTAAAGACGATTAGATTCAAAACAAAACTTTAAAACGGCTTGGGTTTTACATGCAATTTATTTTATTGATAAATATGTGATATCGTATTGGAAAAGCTGAAATATCCGGCACGTAGGACATTGGTTGTTTTAGGGATATTTTATTGCTTGTTCAGTATTGAGAACAAGTTATCAAGTTGCCATCAGACATGTCAAGATCAAAAGATGACTCATAAAGAAAAAAACAATTTATCGATTTATCACCCTCAATGTTTACACTAGTCGAAAATTCTTCCAATCAAACGTAGTCTAGGGATTACTCCATTGTTTGACGATGAACGTTCAAAATAAAAAATTATATCAATTTGTCTCATCATTAGCTAGCCCTGAAAGGAAACATAAAAGAAAAAAAAATTAAAGTTATGAGCGTCGAAAGTTCCATATTTTAACACTAATTTTAACGCATCTTTGGGTGGAAATAAATACCATAAGAAAAAGAAAAATTGCAAAACGGCCACCATACAGGGATAGATTAGTAGTTCAAAAATGCAAATAATTTTATTTTAAAAATATACATTTAGTCGTTTTTTCATGATATCTAGACTCCCAAAGGTCTGTTTATAAAATTTCGCGTGCTCGTTTTCGTCCTAAAACATCATCCATTTTACTACAAACTTACAAAAGTGCTAATTCGTACACGAACTAGCTTCTTACTGTACATCACAGCATCTATCTCTTTCGCACGTGTTGTCGGATGAGAAAACATGCATTTTAACTCCGTGCATATAATAGTTCGTGCCGTCGACTAGGGGAACCTAATTTGAATTGAGAAAACACCAATCTATAAAAATATAAATTTAATTCTTCATAAACATTATTCTAACATATCAACGATTCATATAAATGTGAATGGATGGAGAGGGAGGGGACGGCCAAAGAAATGACGGATGGACTGTGTGAGGAGTGATATGAAGGAAAGAAGTGATAGTATGACGGGGGACGGGACGGTATGGAAGAAGAAAACGAGTTGCGCCGACCCCAAGTAACATGGGACGAGGACAGGAAGAAGATGATCAACGAGTCATAACAACTTAGAAATAACATAAACAAACTTAACTTACATTAAACTACGTCAAGCTTCACTATTTTCTTTAATATCTTCACCAACTTTGTAGTTCAAATCCATCACCGTTTGCTTCGTTTGTGGCGTAGATCCGGAAGCCGCCGGCCGGCTTATATTTTCTCTATGTTTGGAAATAATGTCCCAACTGCCTGTGTCTACAGGCTTAGTATAGGTCACATTGCCACTACTATCTTTCTCTCCCTCTGGAGAGTATGGCGGAGGCCCGCTAGACTTACTTATAGAACTTTCTAGAGTGTTTGTCGAATGCGCCATCTGCCCAGACCCTTGAGCTAAAGGATTTGCTGCGCTACCGCTTGCTTGTGCCAAAGGATTAGCGACAGGCCGCTGTGGGGCCTGCTTTTTCTTCTTCGCCATCTGAGCCTCTTTCTTCTCCCGCTCTTTCCTTAACTTCTCCTGTTTCATTTGTTCTTTCTCCATCTTTTTCAGTTCTTCCTGTCTCTGCTTTTCCAATTTCTTTTGTTCTTCTAACCGCTGCTTTTCTAACTTCTTTTGTTCTGCGAGTCTTTGTTTGTCTACTCGCACTTGTGCGTCTAGTTTCCTCTCTGGTCGTATGGGGGCTTGTTCTTGGGGTTTGTTGTTACGTTCTTGTTCAGCTCCGCGTGGGTCTGGAGATACAACTGGGTTCTGTGGTCGTAAGTTCGGCGGGAGGTTTTTGTTCATAATCAAGTCGCTGGTGCTTTTCGCCTGTCGTAATGGCGTTGTTGGTTGCCCTGTACTCGTGGTTGGCATGTTGTAGTTGGCATTTGGCGTTGACTTCCTCTGTGTGTCAGGGTAGTTGTTGTATCCTGAAATTGTAACAACATTATATTAAATTTGGCGAAAATTAGTCATTGCTTGCTATTATAAATAAATAAATTTCTGAATGGAGGCCCTATATAAAAGCATTGAGTTATCAAAACAGATCAACCTATAATAAAATTTTATATAAAACTTATCCACTAATTGACTTTAAGTTGAAGTTTTATTATAAAAATAAAAGATAGTTGTTGAATAAAAAGTACATACCAAAGAATTCATCTCTATTAGTTCTATAAGCGCCCGTGATGGACACTATCGAGCCGATATCATCTTTCTCCTTCTTCGTCCTCGTTCTAGACCCATTGAAGAAGTTCAGCGAATGTCTGAACCCGAACATTATTACACTAGGGTTGCTATGTAACTCACTGTGTTGTCAACTGAAAGAATTTTGAAAAATGACCGTGAATAGATATGGTTTTATTACTACTAGATATGATAATGAATCATTACGGTTTACCGGGTATTATTTCCAATGCAATTATTTGCAATTCTGACTCGTATTATAAGGAAAACATATAGAAAAATAGATGAAATTCGAACTTACATGAAACAGTTTCAAATACAGCCTTTTAATTTAAAACAAACACAAAATTCTAAATGCAAATAAACAGAGTAACTGGTGACAACACTCGTTCAGCCATTACTGTTTAAATCAATACGGCTGTGTTACCTGATAAGATAAGGTGAGAGCCTCGAATAATGACTGTAATCTTATCACACTCAAATTATTCTATGTAATCAACTGTCCGGATATGGAGGTACAATGCTTACTGGGAATTCGCGCTGTGGTCATTGTCTATTCTTCTTCCTCTGTACATCTCGATTCGACCTCAATTTTGTCGACCAGAATGTGGCACCATGGACAGCTAGCACCCGGTATCCTTTTATCAAGATGATCCAAGTCAGTTTATTATTTTTTTGTTATCCTTTTAAGCCTATAGTTGTGGACTGATAGGCGAAAAATCGGTTTAAAATGTTTCAATTTTGTATAAAATTAATAAGATATGTAGTATATTTGTTCATGAGGTAAAACAAACAGCTTTTGGCTTGATATCCGTCGTTATACAGCACAAATAAATTAAATAACAATAACTTTAAATGAACAACAAATAAATTGGAACAACATTTTTAGGAGTACCCACTAAACAAATTAATTTAATTGTTACTACCCACCCTCGACAGCATTATTTTAAGTCCGAATGTCAAAGTGAAGTTTACTTCAGTATATGATTTATTATTTTTATCATTTAAGTAAAATTTAAATTTCTTCATGAGAATTAAAATATCTTTAACCAGTAATCCTTAAAAAAGTTAACAAGCAAATTTTTTTTTTACATTTCCTAAGTTATAGTTTTTTTACCCGGCTGCAAGGAAAGGGTTATGTGTTTCGCGCGTATCTTGTATGTTTGTTAACAGATAGGTTCTCCAAAGGGTTGACTTGTTACATCCGATCATAGACTGATTTGAAACCAACTTCAAATGGAAAACTGTATTATCTAAATAGGTATTTAGTTGACTAATGTACTTTAATTTACGACAGGACTATCAAGGGATTAATTTTGGCTGAACATAAAACAAAGATAATCAATATAATGGATGTGAAACAAAAATACCTTGTTGTTGTTTTAGGCGCACAGATAAATACATTACACTTCATATTTTTAGTTATTTTCCTCTAAAACATTAGTCATTGTTTGATTGTTGTATCTTTTCTATGTTGATATGTTTGACACTTGATAAATTGAGGCTACAACGTCGTTTTGATAGATTGAGGGTATCAGGTTTTAAACGCTTTTTTAGGCTATAACATTCCAAATGCATTACGTTTACAAAAGAGAGGAAATGATTCACTTGTACTTTCCACCCATTTGTCAATATAGACAATACAATACAGATATTTATCGTGTATCTTATACAGATTGTAATCTTACATGTATTTCCTGGACTATAAAATGTCTATTCGATTTTCGAATAGTACGTTGACTTTACGATAAATTTTGTGTCGGTACTATTTTTGTTATATTTTTGCAGTTTTTAACTAACTCAGCATAAAACTGCCCCAAGCCACTACTCTCTTTAAAAAAAATCCTTTTTAAATTGTATCTGCATATTTATTTCTAATGATAATAGCTGCTAGTGGACATCTGCAATATCAAAGATATATGTACACCTACACATACACAGGTTGAAGCCATTCCAGAGAAGGCTAAAATGTCTCGTAAGTTCTTGACCACATCACGAGCTAAGCCTATCATCATCTCCCCTATCATCTATCATCTAGCCCTTGTCTCTTGTTACTTGGGTTCGGCGCAACACGTTGAGAACAAAACCTATAATCTTAGACTATTATTATTGTGACCTACAGCTGGGTAAAGGCTTCCCTCTCCCATTCCACACACGTCTGTTCACTGCCATTGGCGGCCAGTCATTTCAGAAAAATCAAGTTCGTGACTCGATCTTCGTCTTGGTCTGCCGCGATGACGCCTATTATTTTATATTTTTTTGGTTGGGCAATCATCCAATGACTTCTCTCGCTCTGGGTGAGGCGGGAGGGCGTGTCAGACTTTTACTGACTAAAACCCACCCGAGTACCTTCAGTTGCTTGAGCCAGGGCCGCGGTAACTCTTTTTCAAATTTATCCGCGATCCAGACAGGCATCGGCCCTCGCGGACCTCGTCAGTTCTGCTGACATCTCTTTGAGGCGCGCGTGGAACACAACGCGCCGGCGACACGGTCCTGGTCCTTATCGGACGGCGAGCTACCCATTACTCGCCGTCCGCAGGAACGCGCCTACAGTGGCCGGGAATCGGACTTGCGACGCCCGACGCCTAGGGCGTCTCCTGCGCTGGCTAGGGGCGTGAGGGATTCTCCGTTGCGTCTCCCTCACGCGTTCCGCCTCCTCCTTTGCGAGCATTACTGCTTCGCAGAAGGAGGCTTCCCATGGGACAGCTTCCCATGCTGTCTCGCTCCGTAACATGGCCTGAACCAGGGCCGGAGGGCGAGAGGTTGCCATCGCCGATTGCCTCCACTAGGACACGGCGGTGCCCAGCCCAAGCGGGACAGATCTCCACCGTATGCACCACCGTGTCCTTCGGGCGATCCACACAATGGTGACACCCGGGCGTTTCCTCCCGCTAATCCTGAACAGAAACCGACCGAAATAGCCGTGTCCAGTGAGGACCTGCGTCAGGCGTGAGGGCGCCATGGCGCCTCTCAGGCCACTCCTCGAAGAGAGACCTTATCGCCGCAATTGTGGCGTGCCCAGCGCTGGGTTGCGACAGTCGCTCTCTCCATGTCGCCATGAAATCTTGGCCGCGATGACGCATTTCAATCTTATAAATTAAGGATAAGAAAGGCTAGGTGCGCAGTACTCATAACCGGCGGCGCGGCGGCGTACTTGTATGACTAGATGTATGAACGTAAATGAAGAATAATAAGTATGTTAAGTAGTAGCTGACGTTCAGCATGTTCTGCCTACCCCATTGGAAAAAGGGTTGATTTTATGCATGTGTTACTTATGACTTTTTCATCTTTCCAGTCTACCATCAGGCGTCTATGTGGGTCGTTCAAACATCCGTCAGGTAGCAGACCGGCGCTTCGGAGACGTTCAAGCGTTCCTCACTTCATTGTTCAGTCTGGCCGATGAGATCGCGCACTCGGACCTTGTTTATACGTTCTTCCATCCGCTGTTGAGGGACCAGCAGGATGTGGAGCCGCAGAGGAGGAGAGGTCAGTAATAGTTCTATGTTGTTTTTGTTTTACTTATACCAGACGCGGTCGCTATGTTCATAAAATATGCGAGTAGGAAGGGTTATTATGAAATAAAAAAGATGGTAGCAAGAAGTTTCATGACGTCTCGCGCCAACATTTTATACCCGCGACTGCCACAGACTTCGGCGTTTATCGTCGAAGGGTTTCCTTCCTCACGGGTGTCCTCCGCACTGGGGTAATATAATATTGCCTAAACCAACTTGCAACACAAATTACCAAATGCGTTGAGTGCTCAAAGTTTGTATTTATATCTGTCAACTTCAAATGATAGAAGAAACTGCACGATGTTTTGTAATTCGTTTAGCGCAAAATGTATTTGGTGATTTATGGTGCAAGCGGGCCTAAGAACTTTCTCATTCCTCGAATGTTACTTAAACACTAATGTATATATTCTCATTTATAGGCGAAACAGCAGAACCAGAGAACAACGGCTCGGGTTCACTAAAGTTATCAGTGCAATACGCTAGTGGCGTGTTATCCGTACTGATATTGCACGCGCAGTCACTTGCCTTGACGCCGCAGGGGCTGCCACCCAACCCTTATGTTAAGGTACATATCCATTTCTATTTCTAATCCCTTTTTTTTCTTATCCTAGTGTACATCGAAAGGATGGACCCTATTCTTATTACAATCTAGCCTAGTAATTTAATAATAATAATAAGTTAATTGTTGCGACTGTATATCCCGCGGAAGTGTGGAGGGCTTTTTAAATGCCAAAAACCTCGACAACCGCGAGATATGCAATCTCAGGGAATATTTTCTACACAACGACGTGGGTATGCAGTGGACAAGGGATTCACCCCGCTCTCCTTGGCGAATGAGAACTGGCGCAAGCCTGTAGTGCTTGACACTAACAACCGCAGGGAGGTATGGCAAAGTAAGGAGCTTCACGGACGCTTTTTCCAGGCCCTACATGGGTTCGATGTAGACCAATCAGCGTCCGTAGCCTGGCTGCGTTTCGGTGACCTCTTTGGGGAAACCGAAGGTTTTGTCTGTGCAATTATGGACGAAGTTATCAAGACGAATAACTACCGGAGATTTATTGTGAAGGATGGCACGGTTGACATCTGTCGGGCATGTCACCGCCCGGGTGAATCGATCCGTCACATTATCTCTGGTTGTTCTCGTCTAGCTAACGAAGAGTACTTGCATAGGCACAACCTTGTAGCCAGGATTATGCACCAGCAACTTGCTCTGCCAAGGGGTGCCGTGGGTATGCACAAGATACATCTCGATGCATACCCACCTCCGTGTTTAGAAAATATTCCCTGAGATTGCATATCTCGCAGTTGTGGAGGTTTTTGGCATTTAAAAAGCCTCGGCCTCCATACTTCCGCGGGATATACAATCTCATGACCGAAGATCGTGGGTGATGCATTCGATATGCAGTCAGCAGTGTACGGACCCGCCTATCCAGGGTTTCGAGTTCCGTTTGAGTCTATTTGAGTATGCCGAAAGAGTACATCAATACAGGCATGACCTAACCGTTGAAGACGCGCACCTTGTTTCCTCCTGAAAGTGGTTTTCGTGTTTCAAGTATTACTGATTACTTTCGGTTGACCTTATCGACTTATCGTGGAGTTCAATCCGTTGGCAGAACTGCCTGTTATGACTGTCTTACTACAATATCACAATGTGCCAGACAAATCGATATAAACATGCGGTCACTATATACAAAAGTAGAAGATAAATTTTATTTTATTTTTTTCTTTCCCCAGGTGTACCTCGTACCTGACCCAACGAAAGAAACAAAAAGAAAAACGCGCGTTCTAAAACGCAACTCACACCCCTCTTTCATGGAAATGTTAGAATATCGACTACCAATGGAAGCAGTCACCAACAGGAGTCTTCAAGCCACAGTATGGAATTACGACTCATTGCAGGAGAACCAGTTTCTAGGCGGCGTTGTCATTCCTCTCAACACGTTGCCGCTCCGTCAGGAGACCGTAGCCTGGTACCCCTTGGAGTACATACCTCGGTAGCTAGTGCTTTCCCGCTCCGCCCTTTGGAGCACCGAGTTCCCCATAATGTGATAGGTCTATTGAACCGATTTTATTACGTCACTTTGGTTGGATCACACTACTTCTACTTCATATCGACTATTGCAGCTGCATAAAATGTGACCCAACCTTTTTAGTTGTTTGAAATCACGAGCGGGAGTATAATGAGTCTTATGAACGTAGGTATAAGGTTTAATATGAAATATTGACGCTCGATCGTGATTTTGATCAACTGTTGAAGTAGATTTTCTGCGGAAAACACGCTGTGTCTCGAACGGCCGATGCAAACGTGTCCTTGTGTGATGAATAAATAAGGTAGATAGGGTTTGTTGTCCGCAGTCACTATAACAAACCGTGGGAGAAATAAAATGGGAAAGATTTCATTTATTTTTAAAGCGCATTTATAACCAAGCATGCGTCTTCATATTTGTGTTTATTACTAAAATCATCAAGCCAAAACACATTCTTCGCACTTTTTTAAATGTATTTCAATATCGGCAACTAAATAGTCACATAAAAATCGATGTAAAGAATTCTCAATAACCATAATTGTATTAAAATTAAAATATTCACAGCTTTCAGTATTCCGTTTTCCGCAAAGCTTCAATATTATTCCTCAGTATTTAATAGTTCCGTGTTTCCAGAATATAAATAATAATTTGTAAATATATTTTTACTAATACGTGTTAGTGCCAAAATGCCTTAAGGGGTGAAGATTCAATGGTAGTGAGATGTTGGTCTGAATTGAGTAAGAAATTTATAGAACTAGCATTATTCTTTGGTGCGAAAGAGAACAATATGCATTTGTATACCGCTGTCTCTTTTACGCTTCAGAATAATGATAGTTCTAAAACTTTAGTTGAATTGTTAAAAGGGTAAGCGTTTACTTGCTTATTTTATTGGATAAAATGCGTACCTGCCAAAAAAATATTGCGCTTGATTTTCGGTTAGAAGTTCGTGTACGGTTGCGGAATGAAAAGGTTGAGCACGTAACGGCTACTTTTTCTTATTGCCAATATTTTAATGAAATAAACATTGTCCAAGAATGACACATGACGCACCTTTTTATTCCGCGATTGTATAGAATTTACTGGTATAATGAAGTTGGCCTAAAGCAGACAAATACTAGTCTGTCTTAATATTATAAAGCACATATCATATAACGAGTATTTTATCCGCGTATAATATATCAAAGTGTATGTGTATCGCTGAATTGTACGACAATAGCGAATAGGGAATGCCGAGTGATAACTTTGAATATATATACATCTCACTTTAAGTATTTTATATCAAGCTAAAATCGGTCACTCTTTTAGGGCTGATATTTTAAATCAATTATTGTCATATCCATTAGTAATATTTATAAATTCGAATAAAGTTTTTCTTGGGACCAGTCCCCTTTATTATATAGTTAGAAATTGCAATTTGTATATTGATATCTAATACATATTTTTTTTCTACAATTTATTAGCTATTTCATACAAATAAAAGTAGTTATGAAATGTAAGATACAGTCGTGGAATGAAAAGGTTAGGCATCCATTTTAATTTGCACTGTGGTATGTATCGGTTGGAAAAAGTGCAATTTATTTGTAATAGTGCTTATCTTTTTTGTTCCACAAGTGTACCTATTAAAATTTGCATATTGGCATCTATTATTATAGTCACATTCCAATAAAACCTATTTTTAGATTACTTTATAAAGCTTTTATAACGAATACGTTGCGTTTGGTACTTGTGCGTCGCCTAAAATGATTTACGTCAAATATACTGCATTTAGGTAGTACACACACTCGACACACAGAATTATTTTATTATTTTTTATAATATAATTTAGAGATCTGAATGGATTGTTAGGCTTAACACGCACGGCGGATAAAATTCCGCACTATTTTTATATCTTTCTACCTGTTCACAGAGTTCAAAATTTTCTCGCGAATTCAATCCGCGCCGCGGTGCGGTAGATTCTGCGGCAAAACACGGCTTACTACTTCTTGCTGTATTATTTCCGCGGGATTTTTTACCGCAATGCGTGCAGCTTCATACAATTCCATAGGTCGCAGAATATGCGGAATAAAATCGCGCGAATAAAAATCGCAGTGCGTGCTAAGCCTAACGGTCACTTACTGTCGCTTGGTTTCGATGAAATATAACGCTTTACAATATTCATATATCTGTGTTATTTGATTGTTATTCTTAATAGGTTATTTTTATAGATTAACTATTTATTGGAAAATGTAATAATGACCGATGTATTTAAGATTATATTTTACGAGAATGCTATGATATTATTTTTTTAACCGTATTTTGATTTGCGCAAATTAATTAATGGCAACATTTTTGTTTGTCAGCGTAGTTTTTGAATAATGAACTTTATATGAAATCAGCCGGTTGTAAGGTAATATCAATTATTGTAATACATGGATTTCATAGTAGTCTTTATATCGTAATATTAGTATGAATGGCTTCCAAAGTTGCGTATGTGCAACTAGTTCGCATGGACTAAAGCAGCGTATTGTACATAATACCTTCGTAGATAGATTTTGTACCGAAGCAGTCTGTCGACCTAACTGGAACATAATAACTAGTTGTTGTTAATGCGTATTGTGATGAAATTTACAATAAAAATGCTCTTGTATTAGTTTTTGTTTTTTTTAATACCTACGCTTTTGTTCAATATAATTTAAAACAATTCAACGCAACAGAATACATACATATTCATACATAAACAAAATACGTAAATCATTTGGTCAACTTTATAACTGGTCAGATGACTTATAGTCACTATCAGATGATACTACACAAAAAAAAACGTAGATCATGTAATTTTGGTCAACTTTACAACAGGTCCTAGTCACTATCAGGTGATACTAAACAAAAAAGAACGTAGATCATTTGGTCAACTTTATAACAGGTCTATGACATAGAGTCACTATCAGGTGATACTAAACAAAAAAGAAAGTAGATCATTTGGTCAACTTTATAACAGGTCTATGACATATAGTCACTATCAGGTGATACTAAACAAAAAAGAACGTAGATCATTTGGTCAACTTTATAACAGGTCTATGACATATATTCACTATCAGGTGATACTAAACAAAAAAGAACGTAGATCATTTGGTCAACTTTATAACAGGTCTATGACATATAGTCACTATCAGGTGATACTAAACAAAAACGAACGTAGATCATTTGGTCAACTTTATAACAGGTCTATGACATATAGTCACTATCAGGTGATACTAAACAAAAAAGAACGTAGATCATTTGGTCAACTTTATAACAGGTCTATGACATATATTCACTATCAGGTGATACTAAACAAAAAAGAACGTAGATCATTTGGTCAACTTTATAACAGGTCTATGACATATAGTCACTATCAGGTGATACTAAACAAAAAAGAACGTAGATCATTTGGTCAACTTTATAACAGGTCTATGACATATAGTCACTATCAGGTGATACTAAACAAAAAAGAACGTAGATCATTTGGTCAACTTTATAACAGGTCTATGACATATAGTCACTATCAGGTGATACTAAACAAAAAAGAACGTAGATCATTTGGTCAACTTTATAACAGGTCTATGACATATAGTCACTATCAGGTGATACTAAACAAAAAAGAACGTAGATCATTTGGTCAACTTTATAACAGGTCTATGACATATAGTCACTATCAGGTGATACTAAACAAAAAAGAACGTAGATCATTTGGTCAACTTTATAACAGGTCTATGACATATAGTCACTATCAGGTGATACTAAACAAAAAAGAACGTAGATCATTTGGTCAACTTTATAACAGGTCTATGACATATAGTCACTATCAGGTGATACTAAACAAAAAAGAACGTAGATCATTTGGTCAACTTTATAACAGGTCTATGACATATAGTCACTATCAGGTGATACTAAACAAAAAAGAACGTAGATCATTTGGTCAACTTTATAACAGGTCTATGACATATAGTCACTATCAGGTGATACTAAACAAAAAAGAACGTAGATCATTTGGTCAACTTTATAACAGGTCTATGACATATAGTCACTATCAGGCGATACTAAACAAAAAAGAACGTAGATCATTTGGTCAACTTTATAACAGGTCTATGACATATAGTCACTATCAGGTTATACTAAACTAAAAAGAACGTAGATCATTTGGTCAACTTTATAACAGGTCTATGACATATAGTCACTATCAGGTGATACTAAACTAAAAAGAACGTAGATCATTTGGTCAACTTTATAACAGGTCTATGACATATAGTCACTATCAGGTGATACTAAACAAAAAAGAACGTAGATCATTTGGTCAACTTTATAACAGGTCTATGACATATAGTCACTATCAGGTGATACTAAACAAAAAAGAACGTAGATTATTTGGTCAACTTTATAACAGGTCTATGACATATAGTCACTATCAGGTGATACTAAACAAAAAAGAACGTAGATCATTTGGTCAACTTTATAACAGGTCTATGACATATAGTCACTATCAGGCGATACTAAACAAAAAAGAACGTAGATCATTTGGTCAACTTTATAACAGGTCTATGACATATAGTCACTATCAGGTGATACTAAACAAAAAAGAACGTAGATCATTTGGTCAACTTTATAACAGGTCTATGACATATAGTCACTATCAGGTGATAAAGAACGTAGATCACTTGGTCAACTTTATAACAGGTCTATGACATATAGTCACAATCAGGTGATACTAAACTAAAAAGAACGTAGATCATTTGGTCAACTTTATAACAGGTCTATGACATATAGTCACTATCAGGTGATACTAAACAAAAAAGAACGTAGATCATTTGGTCAACTTTATAACAGGTATATGACTTATAGTCACTATCAGGCGATACTAAACAAAACCGGCCAAGTGCGAGTCGGACTCGCACACGAAGGGTTCCGTACCATTATCGCAAAACACTGCATAAAAATCACGTTTGTTGTATGGGAGCCCCCCTTAATTTATTTTATTTTAATTTATTAATTATTATTTTTTGAAGTAAATTTACAACTAAACATTCTGTGAATATTTCAAGCGTCTACCTGTTGCCGTTATTGATATCGAGCAAAAAACGGCAAAAATATCACGTTTGTTGTATGGGAGCTCCCCTTTAATATTTATTTTATACTGTTTTTAGTATTTGTTGTTATAGCGGCAACATGAATACATCATCTGTAAAAATTTCAACTGTCTAACTATCACGGTTCATGAGATACAGCCTGGTGACCGACAGACAGACAGACAGACAGACAGACAGACGGACAGCGAAGTCTCAGTAATAGGGTCCCGTTTTTACCCTTTGGGTACGGAACCCTAAAAAAAGAACGTAGATCATTTGGTCAACTTTATAACAGGGCTATGACATATAGTAACTATCAGGTGATACTAAACAAAAAAGAACGTAGATCATTTGGTCAACTTTATAACAGGTATATGACTTATAGTCACTATCAGATACTACACAAAAAAAACGTAGATCATTTGGTCAACTTTATAATTATAACTAGTCTGACTTACACTCACTATTAAATGATACTGCACAAAAAAAGAAAGTAGATCCGTGGTCAACTTTACAACTGACCTATAGTCACTATCAGATCATACTATTATACGTACAACTACACCTTATTCTAATAAAAGATGGGTAACATACAACTGTTTGGAGTTGGTGGGTTCATTCTCAAAAAAAATGTATCAAATAATAAATCCTTCTGGTTATTCTATAATACTATAGAAATCCAAATTTCTTGAACATTTACTTAATAAATAAGATACTATAGTACTCCAAAAAGTACATAATGTGCCGCAAATTGCAAATGGTGGGCCAGTTTAGCTATAACTTGAGATCATTATTCGTTACCACTATCTAAAAATGGCCCAATTGGATTTAATATAATTATGGCTGCATTTCTGCATCTCGTCACCAGTCTTATCATTATCAAATTATTTGAGAGTGGATCATTCATATGGTCATATCTTCATCAGGAGCTGGCAACATCAAATAATCATTGACGCCAAACTTTCTCTTCGTCAATCCATTCAATCCCAAATAATAGGGTGCTTTAGCATTCGTCGGTAAATAATACACCCCAGGTTTACTGAAGTTAGTTTTCGGCCCTAACGAATTAGTCCTTAGTGTTCCTTCATAGCAATCACCGACTCGAGCGTCTGCGACTGAGTCGCACTGGACTGCGACAAATTTGTCGGGGTTGTTGAATGATAGGAGCCAGTAGAACGCTGCCCGAACATGGCTACATAGTTGGAAGCATGGCATTATGAAGTCTCCTTTTAGAGCTGGTTGATATTCACCTGAAAAAAATGGAAACGTTTATTTAACAAGCAGATATGGGTTTATTATGACCTTATGAGTAGTTAATGCAATCGTAAAAATGGCTTAATTAGGTAGTGTAGGGAGCTGGCATTTTGATTAATAAGACGCGGGATTGGATTAATAATCTTTGAGCAATTGCTTTAGAACGTCAGGTACGTCTACATAATATCATGATATCATGTCCCGCAAGGTCTACTGTACCAGACAAGAATAATTAAAATATTGACATACATTATGTCAAGGCCCTTTTTCTATGCTGTTGGGCGAAGTAAGGAAAGGCACATTACGTAAACCACAAGAGAGCAGTCTTGCAATATCTTTTAACTACTAGTGCGAATGTGAGATATGGATCATAGAGAAAGTTACGTAGGTGCGTTATAACTTACCCCCATTAGCATAGAAGTCGACATGTCCCAGCGGGTCCGCTATGCCGAACCCGTCGATGTTCGTGTGTAACACATCCACATGATGCGCCGCGTCGGCGTGCAGGCGCGATGTGGGCGGCACGTTGCGGAAGCACGGACCGGCTGGATCTAGGGCTAGATAAAAAGAAGTTACTGGTTTAGCTTTCTTCGTTCATTTGATGATCATATACCTAGGTATGATCTTGGCATAGCGGTGTTAACACTGTGCCACGAATGTTTGGCTACGACAAACCTACTTCACTATCGGTACAACATCAACTGTATTGATGTTAAAAACTACTGTTGTTTGACATACTAGTAATAATTTTATTATGAGATGCTATTGCATTTCATTCAGTCTGGGCATCTAATTTGCATTTTGAACTTTGCGTTATACTAGGTACTGCGTCTATTTCCTTTAATAACATGGTACAAACCAGTAAGTCTTGCGGGTCGTCGACCGGTCAGCTGTCGGTAGGTGTCAGATGCAAACGATGCGATGTGAGCGCCCAGGCTCCCGCCCACCAGCTCCAGTCTGCGAGGAGATAAGCCCTGGAAGGTCAGCGAGGCTAGGAACTCGCCGAGCAACTCGCCTAGAGGCTTCGTGATGCGGGCGGCTCTAGAGTGTTGAACACAGGTAACTTAGTTTGTTGGCTTTTAAATTGGGGTTTCCAAGGCTTTTGGGCAGTACATATATGTCTTTGCATATTTTATTAGGGCTAAATCGCGGTGTTAGTTAAGTATCGGCAACCTAATTTATGACCTGTCAGGGTGTCAGAGGCAAAATAGTTTAGGGGAGATTGGGTCACAGTGAATCGCAGGGTACAGTGGATAATTTACTATAACTCAATATGTGTTACACTCACGCACACATACAATCGTGTTCTAGCCGCTTGTCCATACCCCTCTCCTACGAACTAGTCACCGCAACCGGCGCGGTATCGACACGGGAAGATGCAATTGCACACTCCGTTCAGTAGGAAGGTAACGAGACTATTTTTTTACGAGGTTTTAGAATTTGATTTGATGTTTCTGTTTTGCCGTATGCTTGTTATCTTATTGTTATATCCTAAATCTGTTGTAAACAATGTTGGTTTGTCCTTGAGATAGATAGTCCTTTTTGTTAATTTTCTTTTTCCATAACGGCCAATGGGTCACACTGAATCATTTCGCACAGTGGACTGCTGATCCATTGTGACCCGTGAAGCTGAAGTTCGAAAGGAACCGATATTTGAAGATAAAGAAGATGAGTATGAGACTGTGGATTCCACAATTTTCATGCAGTTCAAAGTTTGCCAAAGGAAGGCGAGTTTATTATGGTCGAATTCAAAGTTAAAGGGAAAATAAAATATTATACCTATTGCTAAAGTTATACGAGAACGGGCAAACGAGATAGAGGCTAAAATCCTTTTTTATTGAACCTATGTTCATTAAACAGAGATTGTTAATTTTTCTAAGACTATTATAATGTAAAAGACTGTCTAATAGTACAAATAAATGGAAATTGCTGTCTTTTACTGATTTTAATTAAATAGATCCAGTCTGCTCCAGTCGATTCACTGTCACCCATGCATTGAACCAAAGTGACCCTTCCCGGGTCATTTCCCATTTCATTTTAAAGTGGCTATATTATCTTGTAATTTTATATAATACACGCCATTTGAATGTCTTTTTCTTTAAGGATTAGATACTAATATTATGATTAAATATAAAAGCATTTAGACGTAAACTGCGGCGTAAGCATTAAATTAAAAAAAAGTGATCCACTGTTACCCAATCTCCCTTACAAATAAACAATAGAACCATGATTTATTTGAATTAGTGTAGTGGCTCGCATGATGTGCATGTTAACAACTACCTAAACAAAATGTTTTAAAGGTAAGTTTTTCTTTAAAACTCTCTCATAACGTGTGAAACCGATGCAATTTTTAACTAAACGCCACCAATCACGTGAGGTGCCTGCGACCACACGATATTAAAAAACTCTTGTATTTACTGAATATGTAGTCAATGAATATGATCAGAGACTGTCATTAATTATGCATATCCATCTCAATACAACTTGCAAGTGCCTCGAGACAGCAAATTACGCGTTTCCTTTTGCGTGTGCGAACGGGGACAAAAAGTAGCGCGACCAACCGGGAGATACGCTGATACGCAGCATGTGCGAATGATGCTTTATAAGGCACTTGTCGCACTGTAAGCGGGGATTTGATTGATGATCGACTCATTTCTCGCTTAAGAAAGGTACAGTTATTTTGCAAATTATCTGTTAGATGGACAGATTTTATTTTTAGCATTCGAGCTGCTGACAAGATATTCCGGCGAATGTGAATTATTATAGCTCAGCAGTGCAGGAAGAATTTGGTTGTGTAAACTACAACTTAATACGCTATAGCCATTTAGCGTTTTCCGAAGGAGGCTGAATCTACCTAACCAATCAGTTTTCACTTGCTACTTTTGCTCCATAGTTAATAATTTTCTATCCGTATTTGCAATGGCTCTTTCAAATCGCTACTCGCCCGTAGTAGGACCGGTGGCCAGTTATTAGCATATTGAGATCTCATGGGAATGTAAATGTTATTTTTAACACAAGAAACTTGAGTGTAGACGACAGGTGCCTTTAAGAAATTAGTTGCACAAATTTAGGGATGTGATGTCCTTACTCCTTAGTACAAACTTGTGTTGACCTTGATACTATTTCTATCCTCCCGCAGACAGTTATTGAGAAGGTTGAATTTAGAGGCCGACAGCTCAATTCATACCTTGGCTAAGATCCGGTCAAAGTTTTGTCTTTTTAAATTATGAATATTTTTATGGTGACGTTTATGCCTAAACGTAGACAAGTTTTTTTTTTTTTTTTTTTTTTTTTTTAATCTTCGATCAATCGTTGATCGAAGGTCTTATGTCATTGTTGAAATGAGCGTGATTATGGACCACCCAGAAGAAATCTGTACCTAATAAAATAACACCATTAGGTAGGTTCATTTATCTTCACTGGTGCAACTAGAAGGCAAGGCTAGCCATAAAAATAATAAAAACCTAAACAGGTTTAAGCTTCAGAAAAGCAGCCAGTGCTCAGTCCTTAACCAGTTTGTAGGTATTGGCTAATGACTTGTACTGCTTCCTTTCCTTCGCTCGCTCCCTTTATGGAGAGTTCCTTAAGGAAACACGCGAGAAGCTTGACGCTCGTTGTTATTTAACAGGTACGACTTGTTACTTTTAGATTTATGTTTAGCTATATGAATAATACTGCAATAAGTTTACTATGATTGTACTTGATCATACTTAAGTTTGAATTATCATCTTCCTGCCCTTATCCCATGTTACTCGGGGTCGGCGCAACACGTTTTCTTCTTCCATACCTATTTTGCCATTGAATGACTTATCTAAATTGAGCTAATCTATACATCATAATAAAATTGTAACTCGGCAATGTCTGTGTTTTGAAGATAGGTAAGAAAATTTTATACGGGTGGTCTTTATACCAACAATAAAATTTTTGGAAATTTTGATTGTCTTTCACGGAGGATGTTTGTACGCGGTTGATGCAAAAACGAATGCACGAACTTGGATGCGGTTTTCACAATTGTAATATTGCTGTCTAACTCAAAATATGGTATATGTTTTATCACGGTACGCCGCTTAGATGTCAAGTTATCTATGAAAGAGTGTTTTCTTTGACTACTTCTGAATCCATAGCAGATACCAGGAAACTGTTTGATGAATCTTAGGTACTTTGTTGCGAGAACAATTTTGCCATAGTAAAATTTTTGGTCAAGCGTGAATTGTCCTTGAAAATTTCAATTTTCTACAGTTAACTACATCATCATCATCATCAGCCTTTTAATGTTCCCACTGCTGGGACACAGGCCTCCTCTCTGTGAGGGAGAATAGCCGTAATCCACCACGCGGGCCCAGTGCGGGTTGGTGGTCACATGTCTTCAATTTTTTTGTTATTGGACTTGCGGGTTTCCTCACGATGTTTTCCTTCACCGTTTTGAGAGCAGTGGTGATGAAACAATTTACACAAAGTAAAGCACCTGCCTAGGTTCGAACTCACGACCTACAACTTTAAGTCGCGGCCGTCACCACTGGGCCACCACTGCTCTTAACTACAATATTGTTCAAATTGCGCGGCATTGATACAAGCAGCCAAAAATGTTACAAAATTGCAAATAAATATACGGGTTTACCACATAAATTATTATCATTACATTAAGACCGTCTATTTACCCGACTGCCGAAGGAGGGTAATGTGTTTATCAGTCTATGTATGTATGTATGTATGTAAGTATGTATGTATGTATGTATTTATGTATGTATGTATGTATGTATGTATGTATGTTTGTTCCTATGTGGCGTTCCAGAGACCAAACGCGTTGGCCGATTTTGATGATTCTTACGTCAATCGATTCGTCTGAACCCTGCGAGTGTCACTGGCTATATTAAAATTGTAAGATAGAAAAATGGCGGATTTTGGGCGCCATATTGTGGGGGCCCAAATTTTTTTTCTCGTCCTATCCCATCGTGTGGGATATCAAAATAAAGGGTTTTACAAGGCAATTTCAAAAGTATATAACACTTATATATTTCTATGTAGATGTGATGATAGTATGTAGTGAGGATACATCTGGTTTTGGTCAGCCAGCTCGCGAATATGTATCCTCCGACTGCACAGCATGATTTTCTTCTTGTTTACGTCTTTTTAGTTCGCTTCTTAAGCAGTCGGGTTTTTTGATTTTTTTAATTAACTTTTTTTTTAAACACATTGGTCAACGGAAGCCGTAGACTCGCGGGCCTTCCAAACCGTACGTTGTAAGTTCGATCCCAGCTTATTTCGTAATTATTTTTCAAGTATAATTAACTCATTTTTTTTTTTTTTGGCATCTGTCTATTTCCAAATAATAATTTTTATGTTTATGTTTATGGCAAAGAATGAATATGATTTTAAATATTATTAAGGAAAGTAATGCATTATGTTTTGTATTATTTAGTCTGTAATGTATATAAATTCTTGCCCTGCTAGGACTCTTTTTCGAGAGTATCCAGTATCTCTGACAGCTCTAAAATTTACCAAGCAGCAGTAGAATTAAAACTTCTGTGCTACTGAAGGAACGACGATCATTGATAAATACCGGGGAAAATAAATAAATCGTGAGACGTATTCAAGCCAGGTAGGTAGGTAACCATCAACATTGCGCAAACTGAACAGATTAGTTCAGTTTGCGCAATGTTGATGGTTACCTACCGCTAAGCTGCCTACCCAGGCTTCCAAAACCATATTTATTTTCCGTTCATCAAAAAGAAAAATCGGCATTTTGCGAGTCGGACTCGCGCACGAAGGGTTCCGTACCATTATCGCAAAAAACGACAATGAAATCACGTTTGTTGTATGGGAGCCCGCCCCACTTAAATATTTATTTTATTCTGTTTTTAGTATTTGTTGTTATAGCGGCAACAGAAATACATTATCTGTGAAAATTTCAACCGTCTAGCTATCACGGTTCATGAGATACAGCCTGGTGACAGACGGACAGACAGACAGACGCACCGCGGAATCTTAGTAATATGGTCCCGTTTTTTCCCTTTGAGGACGGAACCCTAAAAATAAACTATTATAGGATCACTTCGTTGTCTGTCTGTTAAGTTTTTTTTCGCATTAACACGAGGAGGTATCAAGTTGAAATAAATATCGAATATTCAGGTCTGTATTACCTTGGAGCTGTGTGATAAATCAAATTTCTAAATCATATTCAGATTATAAGACTAATCTCTACAGTCAGTCATGTTTTGAAATGGTAATATCTACTAGACAGATAGATCTATAATTATCATAGCCTTTCTCCAAGTATGTTGAGGACATCTTCCAGTCAAACCGGTTATAGGTGAACATCAGTATTTGACATGGCGTCACTGCATATTAGTTACGAATACCTCTGGGTAACGTGGTAGTCGGTTTCAATCAATCAATCATTTATTTTGTAAAACATAGGTATGGGGACAGATAGTATATTGTTAAAATATGTGCACTATGTTTTGCCAATAGCTGGCGTACAAAATTAACATAAGCAAGCAACAATAAACAATACATAAAATAATACAATTAAGTTGGCATGTCAATAGATACATCAAAAAAATAAATCAATTTAAAATGTTACAATTAGGTAAACAGGTCATTACAATTTTAGGTAAATAAACACATTCATACTTAATCAATAAATCAAAAATCATATAGTGTTTAATTGACAAGTCGGCAAATTCGTCATACTTACCTCTGTTTGTCAGTAGTGATGGAGTAGTAACATCTATCTACAAGGAATTTAAATAAAGACCTCTTAAAGGATCCCAGACACTCTTTTTTGTAATAGCTGCTGGTATACTTTTATATATTACTGTTATATATCGTGTCTTTCGACTTGTCACGACTCCCTCACGAGAACAACTCTCAAAGATCCACGAATGACAGCCCGATACCAACGGCTTAACGTGGTTCCGAAGTAAGGAGGGTCCGTGCTATGTAAATAAGGTTACTCAACCATGGACCGATCTACTGCAAACCTTGATCCGTGCGTTACATCTATGGTTTAAAAAAAAAAGGAAAAGAGAAATGAGGTTGAGGCCCAAAGAGGAGGAGGCAAAAGCATATTATGGAAGCTACATCTTAACTATTCCACTTCTTTACCAGATAAGTATGTTTCAGTTCTAGGTCCTAGAAAGTCCCGGCAACCAACGGTATACCCGGGCACTTTAAATCCTATATTAGGGCACAGATAATATAATACTAGCAAACTTAGGGTAAAAATTTAGAAATTCGTAACGGGAAAGAAAATCCCCAAGCCAAGGTATATATAGGTTGCAAGCATGACTGCTGATAATTGGCCTGCTGAAAGTTGCACCACTGCAGTCGACCGATACGACAAGAATTTTTGAAATTTTTGGATTTGTAGTTTAATTTTTTTATCGAGTGATTTGTACATTATTAGTTTTAACTGCCGGTGGAGCACGTGAGCGAAGCCGCGGGCACAGCTAGTAAAAAACTAAAATTAATTTTCTTTTTTACAAGCTTTTATTTAACTTGCATTGTATTTATGTATGTATGTGTGTTCGGGTCAAATCTTGCAACTGAATTTTAAAGCAGTTGTCCTCCACCGATTAAGATGAAATTTGCAGTACACGTTTAGTTTGGATGACAATGCATGATTACCTAAGTGACGTTATTTTGAATGCAATATGGCGGACTGGTTATGTCCACCTCTGCGGCTCTAAAATTGCTTACCCCATAGAGTTATAGGAAAATATTGCTTTCCAGCAGGTATTCAGAAAATAGGTACAAGTTCGAAATGATGGTACGATAAGTACCATAGTAGTGTTTTGTCTGTACATAAATAAGTTATGTATAAAAAAATAAACTGCAATACTCACATAGGATAAGATCGCACCAATATAGGGAATATCTCAAGCACGATGACGTTTCGTCCAAGACCAAGGTATAGAGCCATGAAGGAGCGCACCATCGGAGAGAAGGAGCCATCCATGTAGCCGCTGATCATTACCTGAATAGTTTCAACACAAATAAGTTAGTATAGTGGTCGGTAGCGCTACTGCTGAGCATGACGGATTCGATTCCGGGATCGGGAAAAGCGTTATTGGGTTTTCCATCCGAAATTTTCTAGAAGCAACCTAGTCTAGATTTGTGCCCAATTGATGGAAATAGCTCCCTATTACATCGAATTTAAACATGGGATATAAAGGATTGCGGGATTTTCACCTCACTAAAACCACCCTGGTGATCACCCCATGTTCAGCACATAGAGGAGGCCCCGTTACCTCTTAATAGACCAACACGAAACCCCCTCTGTTCAACGCCTGTTTGTGTTAGGGCACATCCCTGCGAAAATGAAAAAGCGTCTCCCCTGAGCCTCACTGTGCATGGCAGCACGTGATCACTGTGCCACCGTCTTTCCTGGAGTCACTTGATGGGTGGACAGAGTCCCCAGTCTGAGCACCCGCGACCCCAGAGTCCCGCCAGCTTATCATAAGAAACGCCGAAAACGCTTAAAAACGCCGAAATCCCGTCTGCTGATGCAGTTTTCGGCGTTTTTTTAGATATCGGGGCGGTTGCCTCCCCGACGCCTTCTTTTTCTCCGAGTGGGATAGGCCCTCTCACGATCACGCTCGGCAGCCTCCTTCTGGAGCATCACGGTCTCACAGAAGGAAGCCATTTCCCTCCAGTGTACCAGTAAGTATAGAATAAAATTAAAATTATGGGTGTAACTTCACTGATCATCACTGTGTCAGGGTCGGCATCCAGTCCGACCGGTTCAGCTGAATACCAGTATTTTACAAGGAGTAATTAACTCAGACACCAGAGGTGGCCACAACCTCACACGAAAAGAAGAAGACAAGGAGTATAGTAGCCTATTGGTTCTCTCATGTGTTCTCCATCTTGTTACGGGTCGGAAACGTAGACGCTTTCGAGATGAGGTGTCGGCAAAGGATGCTTCAAATTCCGTGGACTACATTCCGCACAAACGAGTCTATTCTTCGACAACTGAACGTTTAGGCCAGGCTCTCCACCAGCTGCCTGCGAAGTATCCTGGAATTTTTTGGTTTCTCGGGGGAATCAAGACCAGCAGTAATGAGGAACAGGATGCGAGGAGCAACTGACTATTTGACTTGGTAAGACTTTCGGGCTTCTAACTACTCGTAAGGACTGTCAAAGATCTACGAATGACGGCCGGGACCAATAACTTGACAAGCTTGACGCGGCTCCAGGAACAGGGGTTTTTGTATGTAATAGATGATCCAAGGGATCTTGACAAGCGTTACTGTTAACTTTATGTGCTTTTTATAATAATAAACCAAAACATCTTCATATTCAATGCAGATCACAAACACACTTTTTGTTCTTTGTCTTTGAATCGACGTGTATCAGACGCAGATAGCATTAAAAAAAAAATTAAGTTAATGGTTTATGCAATCCGTCTGGCTTCACTTAAGCCTTGATCTTCTAAGTGAATGAAAATTAACTTATTAATAGCTTAATAAATCTACCATATTCGAGTCACGGCCGTGGTCTAACATGTTGCTATCGATTTCGATTTCATTCAAACACTGTTGAGAGGTAAATATTTCGGTCGAATCCGTAATAGATAAGTACTGCACAGGTAGAGATCTAGAATCCTGTCCTACAGTAGCGTACTTCTCACGAGCTTCTGTCAGCGGCGTCACCCGCGTGACGAAAGTGTTATCTTATCCCAAGGGAACATTATACCGGGATGAAAAGTAGCCTATGTGCTATTCCAGACTAAAATCTACTTATATGTCTGTGCCAAATTTATCCAGATCCGCTCAGCCATTCTAGCTTGATATTTATTTTTTCTTATAAACGAGTATTATGGTCTTAACCGACATCTTTATGTTTTTAATTGCTATATTGATACTGTACTGCATTTGTCTTTAAGTCAAGAGTGAATAGGTTTCTTCTAGGCAAGCGTGCTTCACCGTAGACCTCATCATCGCTTAACATCAGGCGAGATAGTGGTCAAACGCGAGCCTATAAATTATAAAAAAAAAAAAAAAAAAGTTTACGTTATGTATATTTTATGCCAAGCGGTTTGTTTCGAACCAAGATTACTAAAATAGCCCTTTTTAAGTAGTAGAACGTAGTAACTATTCAGTAATCTGTGGTAGAACGGATGGTAGATGAGGTCAAAAGATTCTATGGTAACGACCGCGCACCGGACGACCCAAGGTGTACACAATGACAAGGTGGTCCGATGACTTGATGAAGGCCAGGAGCATCCCCGGCAATGCAAGAAGCATAGTATCGTTTGATGTGGCGACTCTACTGGATGCCTATCGGCTGAAAAGATCATGATAATTCTTGAAATAACTGCTTCGACAATATAATTTTTTCCTGCCTGGCATTAAACTATACTACCACTTTTGTGTATTACAAGAATAATAATAAACATCACCAGTGTTTTCCCCTTCCTAAGATCCAGATGCTCGGCTGCGCAGGCGGCACCCTGTGTGCTCAGCTTACATCTCGTCTCTCGGTAGCCGAAGAGACCTGAAGATGGGGATGCTACCACCACTGCTAGGGATTGCTTCGTTTTTTCTGAGAATGTGGTTGTGCGATTCATTCCTGGACCTAGACAAAGATAGATACTACTTTATATAACCTGAGTTTTATCACCATCCAAAATGTTTCCACTTCCAAGCCAGGCTTCAGGTATTAATCAAAAACACGATCCATGCTATTCATACCATCTCAAAAAAATATGAGAAAAATCTGCTGTTCAAATCAAATCAAATAAAAAATCTAAATAATATATTTCAATTAAATCATGTAAAAGATACTTTTGAATTGTCAAACAAAAGATGAATGTAGTAGCACATTCGCAAGCAAATTCCACGGACGCTATTCCATCATTGCAATTTAATTACAAGTATTTGGTTACATCATTCTTATTTCAAAATGGCTTATGTTTAACAAACCACCAAATCTAGTAATATACTGACAAAAATAGTAAATGATCACCAAAATTAAATTTAGAATCGCAACAGAGTCGACGGAGCCCCGCTGGGCGGGGCTCCTATTTCTGAATACAGGGTCTAAAGTAAACTAACACGAAGGTGATGACGGGAGCTGAGTTCGCTCGCTTTGCTCGCTCACTTCAGCTCCCGTCATCTCCTTCGAACCTAACCTGTCCGTGTCGGGGTGCCCTTAGCTCCCGAGCTCGCTTCGCTCGCTCTTGGACTGATTCATTGACCAAATCACTAGATTTGATATCTTACGGTTTTAGCACTTATGAAATTTGGTGATCAATTTACTAAATTTGGTTTAGGTTTATTTTTTTTGCTGATTAGTATATATTTTAGGTGATAGGGGTTATCGTCACAAAGTTTTTTTTGGTGGTCATTATATTTATTCCCTTTCAAAATTACATAAATGTGAGAACGATGTAAAAAGACATGAACGTAAAAGCGTCTCGAATAAAACAAACAATTCAAAAATACAATAAATAATTAAAAACAGGCCGAGGCAGCTAAATTATGCCCAATCCCAAATGATGGCGCCTGTTCACGAACATGATGCATGGATTGGCACCACTCAGCTCAACCATCATGAAGGAGAGCGAATGATCCAACACATGTGCCACCATTAGAGAGACAATAGAGAGAGCATGACATACTCTCAACTGCCAGGGCACATTCAAGTCAACGAACGACATAATATATGTATGTCGCATCAAGGCTGGCCGATAGACGTAAACCATCGGGAAGTCAGGATGGGGTTAGGTTAAGACATCGTGTGTGGGCAGGTCGTTGGGTACAATCGTGAAAATGAAATCACACAAATTATTCGATACACTGAGTATATTCAAATAGACACAAGTTACATTCTTGCTTACTAATATTACGGATCGACACTGATTCTACGACGTGTTAGCTCTACGGCTGTCCGTACTCAACTGCCTGTACATTTTAGCTCAACTGCAATATTCTATTATCCCCACCACGCAAGTGGTTAGAGAAAGCGCGCCAAAGCGTAGTCGTTCTTGCTTTGCCGCCAGATGGCGTGCTTACGATTTGTTTTGACGTCCGTACTATTGACTAAACCCGACACGGCCATCCTGCGAGACAGGCGTCCTCGTCTGCTCCTCATTGTCAGGTTTTAATAGTGTATCGAATCATGTGGAAATCCTCAATGGATGTCCTCAGCCCTTGGGGAAAGCTGAGGGGTCTGTCAGACTCCTACTGACTAAAACCACATGGTGTTCTCTAGGCCGTAGTTTCTCTTGAGAGGCGAGCGTGGAACACACACGTCGCCTTCTCGGGCCTCTCTCAGGTGACAGATCCCCAAATCTATCACCCGCAGGCATCATCTTCTTATCCTTGCTCCATGCCATCTCATGATGTGTTGCGCCACACGTCCTCTTAGTCTACTCCGACCCGCCAGTCTCCCATCATACAAGGGATGTTTTTCTGAAACACAAAATTTCCAAACAGTATTCACTCGTCCAATCCTGACGCATACGCTAGGTGAGTGAGGAAACATTTTGAATCAATCAAGTATGATCATTTAAATGTCTCCCTTCACCTTTGCAAGGAAAGAGTAATTCTATTTCCAACTTACTACTTAACCAAAGAAAATAGTAACTCAATCATCGATTTGGTACCTAAAAGCACCCAATCATAGTGATTACAAAGTCCAAGTACCACTGATAGTCATTAATCTCAAATTAAATCCAGCAAAAGAAACCACCAGGTATCTTATTTACGATATTTAGCTATCTTATAGCTCTTTTGGCAATCACAATTGCTCTACTCGAACATCTCCACGATGTCGAGTCAACCCAACTCTCTGAACTCAGAACCTGTTCACACAGAGATTTAGTCTGTCCTATGTTACGTCAATTTATTATCTACTTCATCTACCATCTCAATTGGTACTTGAGCTTCGTGTGTCTTACTAACACGATCTACGCAAAGTAATCAAAATTAGAAAACCAAAATTATTTCAATTTTCGTAATGAGGGCTTGACGATTCGAACGTCATCAAAATTATCATGGTGACCTCACCAAACGCATGACTGCGAGTTTACTTTCTTTCAACCTCATGACTCAATAGGAACTTTCTGTAAGGTTCCTAACACAAACATAAATTTCCACACCACTGTCTGGTGTCACACAGGCTTACCGCCAGCCATACAGGCCACACAGGCCTACCGTTGCCATACAGGCCTACCGTTGCCACACAGGCCAACAGTTGCCACATAGGCCAACAGTTGCCACACAAGCTCGCAGTTGCCACACAACGCTCGGCTATTCCTGACCAAACTAGATTATTGGGTTCGTGAAAATAAAGATTTTAGAGCCCTACTCTTTAACTAAACCGTTACCCTGGGCCATGTACCACAGTCATTCCAAACAAACTTTAAAACTTCTGCTGCAGGAAAAACTGCCAAGCCTACAGAAACCCTCGAGTAAAACCTCCAACGCGGCCCTCTAGCCGACCAGCAATTGTATTGCTCTTACAACGGTCTCTAGACCCCGACCTCCGCCAGAATCCACTGGTACGGTCAAACATAATACGTTCGATAGACTGAATTACTCGACACCTTAAGCTTGCTCATTATCATCAAAATACTTTTGACATCTACATCGACTGGTACATAACCCGCTGGCATCTTTCTAAACTACCGCCTGCATATTTGTAGGTCCTAATCGTACCTATTTAAAGCTTTCAGTGTATAACGATCACTGTCCTGTCACAATCACCTATCGCGGACTTAATACAGGGCCTACTTAGTTTTCGTACCAAAGTTTCCCACACAACACATCCTTAGAACAAGGTCTAACGATCAACAAGTTCAATTAAACAAAGTATTCTGTTACTCTTTACCATAATTATTAAGCAATGCATTTGCACACTCATGAAACTTCTTCAAAAACCCATCGCCACATGTTACGCATGAGGTGCGGTCCAGAATTTGTCTCATAAGCAGACATGTTAATCAGATTTGGTTTCACTACCACTGTCATCAACTATGATATTCAATTCTCAAGGAACTTGGTGATCGGGGATCCTTCTCACAAGATTCGCGCCTTTTACCCAAAGATCCTGGAACATACAAACTAATATGAGGGGACCAATTAAGCCTGATAATGTCCAAGGAAGCCGTGTGAAGGAGCTTCACGAATTAACTCTGATCAAAATCTTTAAAATCAAATACCAACAGTAACTATTTACTATCGCTCACTAACTCAGTTTTTATGTAAGGAAAACGATTGCCAGATCTGCTATCATAATATTACTTTGAAAGTAAGCAAGTGAATTCAGATCTGAAGACGGTGGTTGTAAATCGTTACGCAACAAGATCCTTTCTGAGTACAGGTAAATGACCAGTACCGTTACTAACTCGATACAATTTCTTTACCCCACGACATTACAGACTCGCTTTGCCACTGAAAATTACTAGTTATTCAGTCATTTTGGATATCTCAACTCCTTCATATGGGATATCTCATCCTAAGGTTCGTACTAAACCTAATATTGAAACTAGGAAAGTACTAACTAGCCAATAGGAAACTTATTAGCTACTTGCTTTTTACTAAGTTTGTCTTAATTACCCAGTGATAGTGCCAGATATCACCACGACTAACTCAGTGGTCAAACATGAACACTCTTAAAGCTCGAACTAGCATCTCTTCACTAGAGAACCTTCGACCTCACTATCGAAATAACATGGAAGCGACTCACCGAGTATTCCATTCCAAATTTGCGCGCGCTCCCGACCTCACAGCTGTGGTCATAGCGTTCGACTACCACCTGCGAACTGCTAGCCTGCCATCGGTCTTAACCTCTCAGACGTTGACACGTCAACCTTCGCGCTCAGCATCTGAATCGCTAGCCTGCAGCAGAGGCTTCAGGCTGCCACACAATATGGTATCTGAAACATGAAAAACATTACGAGAGTATATGTTCACACGGTTATCTTAACCATACACAGCTTTGATGGAAATTAACCGATGCACCGGTGTAGTAACCTAAACTAATCAATCTGCCTAGCCTTTTCCCAATTACACTGGGGTCGGCTTCCAGTCCTACCGGATTCAGCTGAGCACCAGTACTTTACATGGAGCGACCGCCCATCTGACCTCCACAACCCAGTAACTGGGTAACACGGTACCCCTTGGCAAGGCTGGTGTCAGATCTCAGGCTTCAGATTACCCGCAACGACCGTCAAAGATCTTCAAATGACAGCCGGGACCAACGGCTTAACGTGCTCTCCGAGGCACGGAGGAAACCCGGTATGTTGAAATGGTCACCCATCCACGGACCAACCTCGTCAAGCGTTGCTTAACCTTGATGATCGACCAGTGCGGCTGTTATTATTTAGCCACGAGCTTCTAGTAGTAGTAGTTACCTAAACCGGCATGGCCAAATAGGTCATTATGGACACTGAATTTGAGTGCAGAGTTCCTGTCCAAAACATGAATCACACATTACAGTGTCCCAAATGCCCAGGTCGCTGTCACCAGTCGATGGGCTTTAGAGAATCCAATGAATGTCATAGCGTCAATAGTATTTCAAGTCACAATTAACGAGGTCTGGTAGGGTTTACCACCTTTGAGATAGTTTGGCCCTTCTACCACAAAAGAAGAATACTATGTTTCTTCTCAAACTTGGTTAACTCCCACTACATAAAACTATCACACTACAAAACTAATCAAAATATTTAATTTGGAATTATAATATTTTCCAGACTGAAGTGTAAGGTAGGCACCATATCGTTCTAAGGCCGTCGGTGTCGCAACAATAGTCGGCCAAGGCTAGGCAAGGGTCATTGCCAGTGTTAGCAGAATAATAACTCTTCAACAACACCAAAACTTGACCAGCGATAACTAACATGAGATTATGGACTGACACGGGGTACCCCAACGATCCACTGACCGCCATACCGTACACAAAACACAGAATTTTGAATAATGGAAACTCTTGGCCATAGTCATAACAAATTGAAAACGACTCACCAGATTGGCATAAAGATCAGTGTGTATGGATCTTTCCACAAGTCCACAGCTCCTCTTTGACCTGTTCAGCTCCTCGGTTGTAGCTAGCTTCCTTGCTGCTCCGCTCCGTTATTGATTATTCAAGACTGAGGGTAGTCGCAACTGACACCGCGATTTTTTTTTGCAAGAATGCAACTGCCACTTTCACTAGCTTTGTTTTTACGTGTGATCTCATTAGCACGACCGAATCCCAATTCTGATGTCGCATCAAGGCTGGCCGATAGACGTAAACCATCGGGAAGTCAGGATGGGGTTAGGTTAAGACATCGTGTGTGGGCAGGTCGTTGGGTACAATCGTGAAAATGAAATCACACAAATTATTCGATACACTGAGTATATTCAAATAGACACAAGTTACATTCTTGCTTACTAATATTACGGATCGACACTGATTCTACGACGTGTTAGCTCTACGGCTGTCCGTACTCAACTGCCTGTACATTTTAGCTCAACTGCAATATTCTATTATCCCCACCACGCAAGTGGTTAGAGAAAGCGCGCCAAAGCGTAGTCGTTCTTGCTTTGCCGCCAGATGGCGTGCTTACGATTTGTTTTGACGTCCGTACTATTGATTAAACCCGACATGTATATACATATTTATGTCGTTATTTATTTACGTTATACGATACCACAAATAACATAATACTGACGTTTCGTTATTATAATAATATATACCTATATTTATAGGTACAGTAAATGATAAATTTAAAATACTAAAAGAAATTGAGTTTATACAATACAAATATATTCATATAGTCTTCAGCAGGTCCAACAATACTTCAAAACAATAATGTTTTGCTTATCACTTGTTTTTGCGCTCTAGTGGTTGTGGAGCAGGACTAGTATTGAGCCAAGCATATTTAGTAGCGATGTAATCCCCCAATTTATATTATGCCTGCCTGCATATTGTGCATTTTATATTATAGTACCTTAGCGACCGAGCTCTGCTCGGGTGAAAATAGACAAAACGATGTTTTCTAAAAATGTAACCTAGCTAGATCGATTTATCGCCCCCGAAAACCACTGCATACAAAATTTCATGAAAATCGTTGGAGCTGTTGCCGAGATTCAGATTATATACATACATATATACAAGAATAGCAATTCTTCCGTTTAAAGGTATTAGATTATTATATATTAGATATTGACAAGTTACCGTCATGATATTAATGTCCTTAAACAGGTCCTTTAGAGAATCGCGCCGGCGAAGATTGTATATCGTTCTGATGGCTCGTTTTTGCAGAATAAAAATTGACTCGCATCCCTTCCCCATAGTAAGATACCGTAATATAATATGAATGTATCTAAAATAGACCAACCTCGCGGTTAGATCAATAAATTGACGAGTTTTCTAGCAGCATAACATGCCGAACTTAGCTGTCCTGCAAGTGATATCAAATGAGGACCCCTTGTAACCTTGAGTCTAGCGTGATCCCCAGGAAAACCGTGTCATCGTCGAATGCTAGTTATCCTTGTTTAATATTAACCAATTTTGGACCTGCCGTATTTAACTCGTCAACGTTACTCGTATAATATTAAAAAATATTATTATTTATCTTAAAATCAAAGTATGTAATAAATAGCCTAAGTCGTAAAATCGTTCCTACTTTTTCTGTTATGCGATCATAAATGTATTGAACTACAGATTTATTTTTTAAAACAGCTTTACAGAATTATTGTTTGTGGTTACATGGACTGCAGCCTAATTGCGTAAGTGAATTCAGCAAAGGTGAAGGATTTAACCCGATTAATCGACCAATCACATAGACGGAAATCCACAATGCGTCTTCATCTCGCACGTGATTGGTTGATTGATGGGATCAAATACTTCGCCTTGCTGAATTCACTTACGCATGTACGCTGCTGGTATTGAATCAACTTATCGATAATTTCTAGTTTGTTTAGGTACTCTTATAGCTTGTATAATCTAGCCTTATTTATTCCATATGGGTAAGCATAATTTCTAGACATTCTATGTTTTATCACAATTTGAGTCCTACAACAAATAGTTGGGTAGCCTCGTTTCATTTTAATCCTAAACAGTTAAAAAATATCTTCTGATGAACCTACGGAGATATAAAATAAACTCATCAACTCCAAATTCTTCGCGATTATCACAAACATAAATTACGAATGTAATTGCTTTGCGGATGTAGATAAAAATAAAATAATTGGTAAAACACAATCTATGAAAACAATTAGTAAAATTTAATCTATAAAACAATTTGTTAAATACAATCTTTGAAAATAATTAGTAAAATTTAATCTATAAAACAATTTGTTAAATACAATCTTTAAAAATTATCAGTAAAATATAATATTTAAAAACAATTTCAAAAATAAACCACCGATAACTTAAAAAAATACTTACAGTCAGCCATCAACCCAGCCGGCTGCCCAGTATCCTCTGCTTCCACATACCACCAACAAAATAACAAAAACATCAACAATTTCATAATAACCAACAAAAAAACACTAAAACATGTTGATAACACTGAGTTATGTGCGTGTGACCCACACCTAGATGATCATTGAACTAACTCGTCTGAGTATTTAGTTTCCTTTGCTAAGGCCAAACCAAAATAATATAGTCGTGCATATAATTGACCAACGAGCCAAAAGGAGTAGTGGTAATGAATACACGTGAATAATTATAGCTATAATCTGATCATTTTAATGATGATCGATATGACATTGCTTTCATATAAATAAAACTGATTATGATTCGTGTAGCTTTAAAGCGAGATAGATGTAAAGCCTAGTCGAAGTCGGACTCGCGCACGAAGGGTTCCGTACCATTATCGCAAAAAACGGCAAAAAAATCACGTTTATTGTATGGGAGCCCTACTTAAATATTTATTTTACTCTGTTTTTAGTATTTGTTGTTATAGCGGCAACAGAAATACATCATCTGTGAAAATTTCAACTGTGTAGCTATCACTGTTCATGAGATACAGCCTGGTGACAGACAGACAGACAGACAGACGGACAGCGAAGTCTCAGTAATAGGGTCCCGTTTTTACCCTTTGGGTACGGAACCCTAAAAATGGAATTACCTTTCTTCGATTTCTCTCATACTCGTATCAACAATTATTGTAAATATTTGGCTTGTGTCAAAAAAAACATCATAAAACGGACTGAGTATACTTGGTATTAAATATTTAAAAGTATTTTTTAAATTGCTTTCGATTTTATTACTTTATTTTATAATTTTTTATAACTCTCTGACATTTTTATTTTTATAGATTTGTGATTTTTTTGCTGACATGTTCAATATTATTATGACAGTGTTGCTGACAGTAAAATTTTGGCTTGGATGGATTTGATTTGAATGATTTCTTTCAGTATTTTGTATAGTCTAATGCTAATGAATGACATTTTATTTTAATTTCGATTTGATAAATTTTTATGTAATGCTTATGAATATGATATTATGGACTACTGTGTCTGAAAATAAATGAATTATATATATATCTTTAATATGTTTAAGTGAATAGCTTTCCGTAAGAAGTAAATCTGGGAATGTTGATGTACTTGAATTTAGAACGGCATTTTTATAAGTATTGTAGTGTCGTTATATAACGGGTTAGTCTGACTGGTACGACGACTGTACTTTTAAATAATGACTTAAACACAAGATAAAAATGTTTTCAACAGGCAGTGAAAAGAAAGTTAAATGGAAAGATCCTGACAGTAATTACGAAATTCGACATCAAAAAAGCGTCTCAAATCTCTCGGAAACCGTACTGAATTCTGGGCTCTACTGCTTATCTATCAAATAACACAGAAAAAGGCTATAAAACTACCATACCTAAAAGTAGACCCGTTTCTTGACAGACGAGATCTAATCTATCCAACCATTTAATTTAGTTTCCGAAGGATAACTGGCAAGTCTGAGTCTTGATACTCGTACGAAGCAATTATTGTATCCTTTCCAACTTAAATGGAAGATTAATAGAGGCGTAGCCAACATTTTTACGACGTCACAATAATTTCAATGCTGATTTTATTATTATGTGTCCTTCGTTTCGTAATTTTATAGGAGTGTTCCTATGTCATTGCCAACTGGTAACCAACTCATATTTTATTACTTTTTTATCGGTAATGTAGTAGCTATAACGTGTAGTAATGTCGTAGCAGTGGAGTAGAACCAGAGCGTAGCAATGACGTATAAGCAATAGCGCGTGGTAGTGGCGTAGCGATAACGTACTAATAGCTCGTAGTGGTGTCGATGACGTAGCGGTAGCCCTTAGTGACGTCGAAGAAATGAGGTAACGTTAACGCGTACCACTGTCGTAGTAATGAATGACGTAGCGGTAGCACGCTGTGTTGACGTAACAAATACGAAGCGATGACGCGTAGTAAAATGGTAGGCAATGACGTACTATTAGCGGGTTCTGTTGTCGTACCAATTACGTAGCGTTAGCTCTTAGTGATGTGAGATGTCGTAGCAATAAAATAACAACAGCGGTCAGCGCGTAGCTTTGACGTAGCGAAGGCGCGTAGCGAAAGCGTGTAGTAAAAGTGCATAGCGATATCGTAACAATGAGGTAGTGAAAGCGCGTAGCAATTACTTAGTGAAAGCGCGTAGCAATGACGTAGAAATAACGCGCAGCAATGACGTAGAAATAGCGCGCAGTGATGTCGTAGCAATGACGTAGCGCTAGCGCATACATAGGCCTTAGTGCGAGTTTTTACTCACGCTCGATCGCGTTAACGTAAACGTCAATTTGTATTGAAACTGGATAAGCGCCGTCTGGTGACGATAAGGAGAACACTCTTTTTTATATACATTTTGACTTAAGAGACCGTTTACGTTAACGCGATTGAGGTTGAGTAAAAACTCACACTAAGCCCACTGATGTCATAGTGCCAGAGCGAATATATGATATAGTAGGAGGAGGTATTGATGTCACTAGTAAATAGATCGTAATCATTGGCCGTAACAATGATGTGATGTAGCGATAGCGTAGCATTTTACGTAGACAATCCTATTTTCATCGACTATCTCTACCTTGAGATTTCTTCCTATACCATATACATACAACAATGTTATTATATTTCCATATCCAAGATAATAGTTAAACACATACCGGCAGCCTAATTGCGTAAGTGAATTTTGCAAAGCAAACAAGTCGATTCCTTCAAAGAATTAGAATCATTTCTTTGAACTTTTTCGGTATTGTGAAACAAATTTGGAAAGAGTACAAACATTCTCCTTTGAGTTGAAGTTCATCTATTGCGTTATGTTTCATCAAACTCGAATGATTTATTTCCAAATTATTAGGACATAATTTCATTACACAATACCAATAGTGAAGTTTTATCTCGATTCTTCCGCTTTCGTTCCTTCTTTACAATCAATTCTACGTCAAAATAGTGGAAAGGAGCATAACCTTTCCTTTTCAGAGTGTAATATGCAATACATAAAGTCGTTTTTGGGAAGGTTCCGACTTGTTTGCGTTGCAGAATTCACTTACGCAATTAGGCTGCAGATCCTGCTTTTCTAAACGAACTCTCCGCAATTCCATTGGCATGTCTTGTAGATGGACAAAACAATAGGTGAATACTGACTTGAATGAACTTTCTTAAACCAGTCAGATTAGCTATTTATCTTTCTATGTCCCTGTCAAGCTGAAGAGGCTCTTATTTTGGTAATTTTCTTCGTAAATCATAATATTTTGTTGCTGTCTTGAATATTTTATTACTACAGCAGTTTTCAGTTTTGTCGCTTAGTTTTAACTATTTTACCGTATACGATATTATTATGTTCCTGCTGTATCGTTCCCAAGGCTTATCCCATAGGCATTTTTCTGGTTTTGTTGAGATTACCTTTTGTGTAGTCCCCGGCATGTAACTTGGCAAGGTTTTGGCGTAGTGGGGGTATGTTCGCGCATAATGCGTGAACTGATCAGCCACCATATAGAGCGAATGGAACGTGGACGCGACGCGATTGGTCAGTTGATCCTTGTGTCAAGTGACCAACCAATCGCGCGCTCGGAACGGTGCTAAACGCTCCCCGCGTCCCGCTTGGTAGCCAAAGAGCCCCAAAAATCGACTTGAGCGCTTCCAACGACTCTTGCCAAGTTAAGTGCCGACAACTATAACCAAACAAAAAAGTTAAACGCTTTTTAACGGACTTGCCAAAAATTATGAGGGTCTATGTTCGGCTGTATGTGTATATTTTTTTGTATGTTTACCAATTACTTCGTAAATTATGGATCGATATTGAAATTCCTCAATTTTTTTTGTTTGAAATGGTATACTATCGAGGTGATTCCATTGTCACCAAGTCAGGATCTGATCAGGGGATCCCGTGGAAATCGAGGGTACTCCTCAAATTTTATAGGTATACATATAGCGATTTTGGTATTTTCTTTTCATCAACATGATAAGGATTCAGAAATAATGATTTGGTGAAGTGGAACTGATGAAGATGACAGATGGCCACTGGAACTTCACAATGATAAGTATGTTTTGGGTATGAGATATCTCGAATAGTTAAATAACTGTAATGAAGCAATTTTAAATAAATGGTTTAATGAAAATGGTACTATCGAACTGATCTGGTGATGAAGCCAGAAGGTAGGCACCGAAAAAAAAAAAAAAATATGGTTATGAGAAGCCCTCTCTGGCTTAAAATGATTTTCATGGTAATATAAAGTACCAAACCTAAAAAGAGAGAAATAAACTAAAAGTCGGCACAAAAACGAAAAATTATAGTTACCAAAGACACCGAGTTGCAAAAAGCACAGATAATATAATATCTAGCATACCAAAAGAAAGTTTATTTCGCTTTGTAGTGTTTCGTTTTGGAAGTCAGTTTACTTTTTTTTGGTATTTTTTTTATTTCATTAGGTGTTAGTTGAGATAGGTATAGTGAATATCATTTTGAATCGTTCACAGGTAAGACCACCCATTTTTATTTTTACCCGACTGCCGAAGGAGGGTAATGTGTTTATCAGTCTATGTATGTATGTATGTATGTATGTATGTATGTATGTATGTATGTATGTATGTTTGTTCCTATGTGGCGTTCCAGAGACCAAACGCGTTGACCGATTTTGATGATTCATACGTCAATCGATTTGTCTTAACCTTGCGAATGTCATAGGCTACATTAAAATTGGAAAATAGAAAAATGGCGGCTTTTGGGCGCCATATTGTGGGGGGCCAATTTTATTTTTTCTTCCAAACCCATCGTGTGGGGTATCAAAATAAAGGGTTTCAAGAGGTGATTTCAAAAATATATAACACTTATATATTTAAATGTACCTAATTCGAAAAAAATGTTAACTAAAAAGTTATAAATAAAAAAGTTAATTAAAAAAATCAAAATCGCTTTTAAGCAGTCGGGTATTTTGATTTTATTAATTAACTTTTTATTTTTTAATTGAGTTTGCGTCTACAGAATTACTAACAACTAAACAAATAATAGAAGTCATTTGAGATAAATACTACATCCTGCACGAGTTATTACTATAATAATTATGGCAAACTTTGGGTGATACTGATTGTTGTCAATAAAATTTTTAGTACTTACTAAAACAACTTTATTTATTACTTTTATAAACATTACAACAATATTCACTGACTGAAGAGCGGTCCTGAGTTCGATCCACAGTTTATTGAAAAGTGTAACTGCGTTTTGCTTTCAGGGCTCTCTCAGATTCCAGCAATAATATCACATGGAACTTAATCTAATCTTATAATAATGAGGTAAACATCGTACTACATATGTACTACGCTCTAGATTTGGCGATCCGAACACTCAATCTGTTCGACTGAACTGTACTGCAATCCGTACACCTTACTTTAAATTATGTTGAACGAAACTCGTAAGCTCCATGAATTTAATGGCACTTACGATCTTTTGATCGCAAGTAAGTTAAACTATATAAGCGATCTAGCGCTGCATGTTTTAATAGTTTGATTAGACAACATAAATATTTTAGCGCTGCACTGAACTTTAGTTCTAACTCACCAGCAAATTAATATTTTTTTTCATAAATGATCTTGTCTATCGGTAGAATATGTGTCAATGGAGGTAAAATTAGTATAATAGTAGTAGGTAGTTAAACATCTGGGGTAATGTGGAATGTTGCAGATTTAGAATTTATGATGCTTACCTTTGAATATTAATTGCAATCCGATGCGTTTTAAATTACTTAGTACGATTGCCTGACTTGCGTACTTGATTAAATGCTTGTTAGTGCATCCTGTATGAACCTCTGATACTGTCAGTTCAATGGTAAAATAATTAACAAAATAATACACACATTAATTAAAAAATCTATCATCATTCATAAACAATTCTAATTTGAATTACTTAATTGTTTTGGCGTAAAATTGAAAATCGACTTATTTATTCAAGAACAAGCATATTTTTTTTAAGATTTACACTAATGTCCTAAGTAATTTCTTCGCCACTCTAGCACAACAAGATCATTACTCAATAAAATTTACAATTACAAGTCAAAAAAAGATTTATCAAAAAAAAAAAAGGGTTCCAAAAACAACACTACAGACCGAAAAATTTCTTTCTTTTCTGAAGTCGGTGTCGAAAAACGACAAACGATACAAAAGACACCGACTTCGGAAAAGACAGACAGTCATGTAAATACCTAATTAGCTCTATCTATATTGATCTAGCTCACCAGCTCTAGCTATATTACTCTAGCCACAGATCATATAATACTACAGTACTCTAGCTCACCAGCTTTAGCTCTCCAAAACTAACTATATTGATCTAGCTCACCAGCTCTAGCTATATCGCTCTAGCTACATCGCTCTAGCTATGTCGCTCTAGCTATATCGCTCTAGCTATATTGCTCTAGGTATATTGCTCTAGCCATATTGCTCTAGCTATATTGCTCTTGGAGCAGTGGTGGCCCAGTGGTATCGGCCGCGACTTACAAGTTGTAGGTTGTGGGTTCGAACCCAGGCAGGCGCTTTACTTTGTGTAAATTATTTCATCACCACTGCTCTCAACAACAGTGAAGGAAAACATCGTGAGGAAACCGGCATGTCCTAGAACCAAAAATTCAAAGACATGTGACATCCACCAATCCGCACTGGGCCCGCGTGGTGGATTACGGCCCATCCCCTCTCACAGATAGGAGGCCTGTGTCCCAGCAGTGGGAACATTAATAGGCTGATGATGTGTGATGTGATATTGCTCTTGCTATATTGCTCTAGCTATAAGTACTAAGTGACTATATTGATATATCTCACCGCTCTAGCTTACCAGCTCTAGCTATATTGCTCTAGCTCACCAGCTTTAGCTCTCCAGCTCTATCTATATTGATCTAGCTCACCAGCTCTAGCTATATCGCTCTAGGTATATTGCTCTAGCTATATTGCTCTATCTATACGTACTAAGTGACTACCTTTAAACAGCCAAAGTGATTCGCTTTTATTTATTTTATTTTACAGAAAGTTTAATGACTAATAACAAACATAAAAATTAATCGTAGATAGGAATAGTTGCTTATTCCACATGTTAAATCATCATACAATAATTTTAAAAAATATGGCAATGAGGAGTCGATGTCCATTTACGGTAGAGTCAATTTGAATTACTTGTACATTTTTAATTTAGTTTTAATAATGTTTGACGTTCAAAAGTGCCGCTTATTGGCCTAGTTGAAATAAATACACCGCTTGCAGACAGACACACACCGCTTGCAGACAGAAATCCAGGTTCTTGAGAACAGACTTAGTTCTCTTTACAATAAATATGTAAATTCAAAATTACAAATTAAAGAACACATTTTGGCTGCAAATGAGTTAGTGATGTGTCAGTGTAACTGCCAGACAGTATCAAATCTAATTGCAGTCCAGCCTGATGCTACGGAGGACCCGGTCCAAGCTGAGAGGGTGTCTCAAGACAGTGTCTTCGTACAAGACAGATCTAATGTAGCACAGGATTTGCCTCAAGTAATCCGGCCTGAAAGTGCTGGCTTTGCATTTAGTCATAGTAATGAAGGTTTTCATTCGGTTATGTTTTCAGATGGTATTGGAAAGGGTTTAGGTAAATTAATAAATGGCAATCAGAGTCATTCGACTTTTAATTATTGCATGCCCGGGTCATCGTACAAGCAAATAATGGAATCTGTGACAAAGAATATATATAAACCAGATACCAATATAACTGTATTTGTAGGTAATAGTATAAAAGTAAAAAAAGATGACATCACTGAGTGTGTAACAGAGATGTTAAAGTTAAATTGCAATAAAATTATTTTGTGTGCATTCCCTTACTTGGATAAATTGTCAAATAGACAAAATAATCACATTCACATGCTTAGGTAATAAGCATCTGCACTTTCTTGTGAGTCACTATAGTGATAAACTAGTTTTTTTTGACATCAACATTTTTGTTGATAAATTAAAGTCGACAGGCGATTCTTTGTATCTGCCTCTTAGGGGAAGACAGAAAATAGCTCGGCTATTATCATATACAATAAACTCAGACATAAGTAGTATGTCGAAGTATCCAGTTATTATTGATATTAGTAATAGTACTAATTTAAAGGGGGTGTATACCTTGAGTAACGTTAGCAAAAACGCTATTAATATTTATTCTTTAAACTAGTTGATAGGACAAGGGAGGGTACCAATAACGGAATAGATACGAGTATATCCACCATCAAAAAGGTACCTTCTTGCTCACAAAAATATAATTAAAAAAAAAAAAGTGATGGAAGATGTTTTGGCAAAACTTGCAATGGGTAATAAACTAGTAATTGTCTGTGGTGACTTTAATATTAATATTTTAGAAGATAATACAGATAGCAGTAGGTTATTAAATCTCTTTAAATCATTTAATTTGTCACATGTGTTTATGGAACCAACCCGAACTACACTGACTTCTGCTACATGTATTGATAATGTTTTTTGTTGCTGCAACTACTTGGACAAGGCCATTATAAATTATCTGCCTTCGGATCATAGTGGGCTACTGGTGACATTTGAGTACATTATGCGAATAAAACAAGTGCAGATTCAATCCAGACCAATAACAGCCGGTAAATTAAATAAATTTAACAGTACTTTAATCTGTAAGTTAAGCGATCAGGACCTCACAGTGAATAATGGTAATATTTTGTATGATAAAGTTTTCTCAGTGGTTCAAACAGAGTTCAATAACACTTTTAAGAAGAAAACTAAAACTATATGCCCTAAGTTTTTATTCAGTGACTGGGCGACTACAGGACTTAGGAAAAGTAGGGAAAGACTTTACGAGCTATATGGCCTTAAGCCTTGTATTAACACTGAAACTTTTAATAAGTATGTTGCTACTTACTCAAGAATTTTTAAAAATACATGCAAGGCAGCTAAGGCCTTGTACATTAGCAATAAGGTTAAATTAGCAGAAAATAAAATCAAGACGGTTTGGAAAATTATAAATAATGAAACGAATAGGAATAAAAGAAATAATACTGATTACACGCTTGAGACCACACACGGACTTATTAGAGATAACAAAAAAGTTGCGCAAGAATTTGTAAATTTATTTACCAACATCCCAATTAAAACGACTGAAACCTTAAATTCTTCGCCCTCGATTGCTTTTGGATTATTAAACGCGAACGTTTCAGCCTGCCTGAATGTATTTAACTTTTCACATATAAATCCCATAACAGTAATAAAAACTTTTAAGCAAATCAAGGTTAAACCGACTGAAGATCTGTGGGGAATGTCCATCAAAGCTTGTACCTCCATTATTCAGACTATAGCGCCATACTTGGCTTTGATTTTCAATTTGTGTGTGGATCAAGGAGTTTTTCCGGATCTAATGAAATATAGTAAAGTTATACCACTTTTTAAATCTGGGGACAGTAAAGACACAAATAATTTTAGACCAGTATCCGGTTGTCGCCGGTTTTCAGCAAGGTATTTGAGAAGATAATGCTAAATCAAATGCTCATTCATTTTAATACGAATAACATCTTGCATGATAAACAGTATGGTTTCACCAGAGGACGTTGTACAACTGACACTGGTGTCACCCTATTGAAACACATCTTTAATGCGTGGGAAGAGTCGCAAGATGCCATAGGTATCTTCTGCGACCTGTCGAAGGCGTTTGATTGCGTTAATCATGAAACATTACTTCTGAAACTTGAGCATTACGGGCTAGGTCAAGCAGCGTTAAGTTTGGTTAAATCTTATTTGAATGATAGACAGCAATTATTTCAGATAAACGGTGTGAATTCGTCGGGGTTAAACGTAAAAATGGGGGTACCCCAGGGCTCAATTTTAGGTCCTTTCTTATTTTTAATATACATAAACGATTTACCCCGTTTATTGGAAAACAAACTAAACATGGTGTTATTTGCTGATGACACATCTTTAATTTTTTAAATAAATAGACGTACTTGTCGGGTTGACGACGTAAATAACGCGCTTCGGCAGGTTCAGGATTGGTTCACTGCCAATAATTTAGTTTTAAATGGTAATAAAACCAAGTGCGTAAAATTTTCCTTGCCGAATGTCAAAAGTACTGATTGTGACATTATATTAAACAAGGAGAAGCTAGAATTCGTCGATAAAACGGTTTTCCTGGGGATCACGCTGGACTCAGGGTTGCAATGGGGTCCTCATTTGGTATCCCTTGCAGGGCGGCTGAGTTCGGCAGCGTATGCTGTTGCAAGGATTCGTAGGTTAACCGATGTGGATGCCGCGAGACTGGTCTATTTTAGTTATTTTCATAGTATAATGTCTTACGGTATCCTACTATGGGGAAGGGCTGCAGACATTGAGTCAATTTTTATTCTGCAAAAACGAGCCGTCAGAGCAATATATAATCTTCGCCGGCGCGATTCTCTAAGGGAACTGTTTAAGGACATTAACATCATGATGCATGCTTACTGCGTGTATTTAAATACACGCAGTAAGCATGAAATTGTAATACCCAAATTCAGATTAACGAAAACTAGCAAGTCTTTTCTTATAAACAGTATACGCTTTTATAATAAGTTGCCAAAGCCAGTTATAGAATTGACCGATGGAAAGTTCAAAAACTACATCAAACGTGTCCTTATTAAAAAAGCATATTACAAAATCAAGGACTACGTTGAAGATAAAAATTTTAGCTCCTTCTGCGCATGCGGCTTCCCTGGTAACTCATAAACGGCACAAATATGTGGATGTCTCTAACTATTCTCAATCTCATTTTTACTTTTTTTCTTTCTTTTAATTAGACTTTTTACAATGATTTCAATAATCTTTATAGCCCTTTGCTATGAATAGTTACAGCACTGATAACAACATTTGTGCCACATGTTAAATTTAGTCTTGTTATATATTTTTATTTATTTTTTCCTTTGTATAGATTCTTTTACTGATTGTTTTGTGAATGTGTGAACATTGTAGGCCTTCTAGATTTCTAGACGTTTGTTAACATTTGTTAACTCTCTCGTTTATACAATTTTTTTTTTTTTAGTTTCTTACGACTTATTGTCGGGCCTACGTTGTCCCCCCATATCTAAGCACTAATACTGTAACGTGGAAATATTGTAAAAACAAACCATTTTTTTTAAAAGAGTAACCGTGGAGTTTCTTGCCGGTTCTTCTCCACAGGAAACGACTAACCCGAACCGTGCACCTTTTGTCGACGTTTTATAAGTGCCCATGTAGGCCTATGTGAAATAAAAAACATTTGATTTTGATTTTGATTTTGATGACGGTTCCTTGTCAATATATTTATGAAAACATCATGTACGTGAGAAAAAAATTACATCTTTTTAGTAAAAACGGCGACAGACATAATTACGTTACTAGAAATAGGGACCAATTAGTTCAACCAGGTTTCAGACTGGCTAAAGTAGCCTCATCTTTCATGGGGTACTGTACAAAATGTTACAATAAAATTCCTCCCCACATTCTTGAACTGAATGAGACGAAGTTTAAAACCTGTATAAAACGCACACTATGTAGGCTGGCATATTATAAGTTGGGGGATTACATCACTGATAAAAATGCTTGGCTCAATGCTAGTCCTGCTCCACAATCTTACTATTTGAAATAAAATATCTTTGTCTTTGTCTTTGAAATATATTTGACTTTGACTTTGATTGTCAATGCTTCTCCCATTTCTTTATGAAATTTTATCAAAAAATCTTAACTTTCCGAAGCGGGTTGCTTAAATAAGTGATCCTAGTAGCAAAAGAGACAATGCTTTTGAACTATTGAAACTTTAGGATTTAAACTGTTTAAAATATGCAATATTTTTAACCTTTTAGTAACGAAATTATATGTAATTATTTTTCAAGGATCACTCATTTTAGCAACCCGCTTCGGAATTTGAAATCATGCTCATAAAGATGGGTCTAACCGCGACACCCGGTCGTGTGGGGAACATACTGAACACATGGTGCACCATCTGTGCACATGCGATGCACTGGCTGGTAAGCGAATGAGTCTCCTGGGGTTTAGATATATAAAACCAGAAGACTATAGACTCTTATCTCCTAGTCTCGTTGTAAAACTCATGAAAAGAGTTTTCAACGAGATTGGGGAGGAGTAAGTTATCTAGGGGACCACAATAGATCCCAATGGGTCGACGTGTCCCGATTTATTTCTTGGCCCCTCTACAAGATAAGATAAGATAACGCGCTTCGGAAAGTTTATTTATTTATTATATGGTACACCAACAGCATTACATACAAAACATTTTGTAGTTAACAAAGAAAAATAAAGGTGCTGGTATGTATGCTTATCGTTCTCCAATTTGGCCATTGAAGTCACCTATCACAGCAAGGTTTTTGTGGGCAACCAGAAGAAGACACAGTCCTGGGATCATTTATATATATGGAAGAAAGACCAGAAGCAGAAACGGAAAGAAAATTGTAAACTTTGCACAGGAGAATGGCTTGAGAGTCTTAAATAGAATGTTTAAGAAGAAAGAAAGTAAGATGTGGACCAGGATATAACCAGACGGGAAAACAAAAAACGAAATAGATTTCATAATGACTTGTAAAAGCAGATACTTCTCAAACATGAAAGTCATAAGCAATTTCAACTTCAATACCAACCATCGAATGATTCGAGCCGAACTGATGACAACCCCACCAAAAAACCCAAGGCCAAGAAATAATATGAAGAACACAAAACCTATCAAATACCAAACAGCCCAAATAGCCAATTCCATAACGTCAAAACTTATGGATTACAATAAAGAGACAACAAACATGGAGGTGCAAGAAAAATACAACTGGTTTAGCTGGAGATCCTCTCTCTCCAAAACTCTTCTCCGCAGTTTTGGAAATGATCTTCAGAAGCTTTAAATGGGAAAATCTGCGTTTAAATATCGACGGCTGCACACTAACACACTTAAGATTTGCCGATGATATTGTGTTATTCGCAAAATCGCCAGGAGACCTAAATATAATGTTAAACTAATTAGCATCTGTGAGTGAAAAAGTGGGACTTAAATTAAATCCCGAAAAAACAAAAGTAATGACCAATGGAAACAAAAGTAGCATAAATGTAAGTGAGTCACAAATTTGCTATGTTGAAGAATATATATATCTCAGACAGCTAATATCACCTAAAGATAACATACACAAAGAAATCGAAAGAAGGATTGTAAACAGTTGGAAAAGGTATTGGGGCCTGAACGAAGTAATGAAAGACAAACACCTACATATAACAACAAAGAGCAAATTATTCAATGTCTGCATTCTACCAATCTTAGTGTATGGAAGCCAAACATGGGCCATAACAAAAAACACAGCCAATAGAATTGCCATTTGCCAACGAGCAATGGAGAGAAACATGCTAGGAGTAAAGAGATGCGATAGAATAAGAAACATCAACATTTGGAAAAAGACCAAGATACAGGACGTAACCCTAAAAATAAAAAGGCTAAAATGCTGGTCGGGACACATAATCAGAGGAAAGGACAAGTGGAGCAAAATAGTTACACAATGGTACCCAAGGGAAGTAAAAGGAAAAGAGGTAGACAACAAAAAAGATGGGACGATGATATCAGGCAAGGAATAGAGTGGCCAGAGAGAGATAAGAATGGAGTAGGTTGGAGGAGTCCTTTGCCAACTGGCAAACGGACTTACAGAAAGTAAAAAAGCAGCAAATAAGCGAATAATTTTAATTATGTTAAATTTATATTTATAACAGTGCAGTAGTTTAAGAAACATAATTGTATATCTTTTGTCCGAATAAAAGGCTTTATTATTATTATTATGTATGCTTATTACAGGTATACGCAGCTTATACCATATGGTCAGAAACACAAAATTATTTAAAATTTCAAAATATATATATTAATCTAAAGTTAAAAAAGTTAAAAACTTAGTAAAAATAAAAACATACAAAATGAAAAAAGGCAGAATACATCCTACTTCTATTTTTTAATAGAAGTAGGATGTACATATTCGTAATAAGCCTAAGTTCTTCAACTTAGGCTAATTACGAATATGTACATCCAACAATCCAATGTCAAATCGAAGGATTTGCGTACTCCCGTACCTCCGACACTGCTCTTCTAAACTTATTGAGTGAAACACCGTGTAAGTCAGTATTTGGAGTTGTACAAAAACTATTATAGCTTTTACACATGCGGAGAAGTGGAGCGTTGAGGCCAAAAGTTAAGATTTTTTGATAAAATTCTTCAAAGAAATGGGAGATGCATGGACATCGACACCTCGTTGCCATTTATTTAATAAGTGTATGATGATTAAATATGTGGAATTAGCAATTATTCCTATTTACGTTAAATTTTTATGTTTGTTATTAGTCATTAAACTTTCTGTAAAATAAAATAAATAAAAGCGGATCACTTTGGCTGCTTAAAGGGACTACCAGTGGTCCACGGTTCAATGGCTTATGTCACCTAAAATAAAATTAGCGTTTGTCTACGCAAGCATGATGGAAGTGCTATAAATAAAATTATTACATACCCGTTGACGTACATAGTTATATTGTTAATGCATTTACATGGATTTTTTTTTAGTTAAGGTAAACCTCCTCTCAGTCTCACGGGTAAGTAAATAGTTGCAATAAATTAAACTTAATATAAGGTAATAACGTCAAATAGGTACTGGTTTTTCTTCTATATCTACTAATATAAATGTAGGTGCTAGTATTATTAGTTGTAAGACAAGTTAGTTAGGACTTGTTGTAGAATGTTGCTTAATGAGAAGTTTTCTTTGGAGTGTATAGAAATGTTACAAGATTAGAGGCATTTAATTCTCTATTATTCCTACACATACGTACTCCTTAAAAGTGTGGTATGGTACAGTCCCTAAAATAACTGGGTGTAATCGTCTATAACCAGAAGGTACCAAAACTTATTGGACCTTACCTATTTATAAAAAAAAAATAGCAACTTGTTAAAAGATTCTAAATTCAAATTCTCTATAGATAATACTAAGCAGCATATTTATTTTTATAAATAAGCGGTTGTTACGGTAGCCTGCGGTAGCCGAATATCAGGTGGATCAGAACTATGACAAGTGATGGAGTCGGAAGTAAATATCAAGACTTTAAGAGTGACCGTCCAATAATCCAAACTGTACCATTCAACGAGGCGTTGCTGGCAGTCTTTTGGGCACTTTTTCATTGACAGCGATGCGGGCGAACATTTTGATGCTCTATGAAAATTTTCTAAAGTGCTGCTATTTACCATAAGTATGTGCAGACCGTAGCTGCAATGTAACCACATAATGTGATTAAACCTATGCAGCAGCACTGTTTGTTACAATTATAGAAAAATAAATCGAGTAATTCCTTGAATCGTTGATTAAACACATATCGATAACTTTCCTCGAAGCTCGCGCACATGGGAAAACATCGTTAGTATGTGAAAGGGAAGCTTTGAGAAAATTAACAGAGGAAGTGAAGGAAATCGTTCACCTAACCAGCATGCAGGTTTTATACAGTTCGAAGAACCGCATAGATTGGACCTGTTAATGAGATCGTGCCCTTTTTGGATGAGGAGCACTAACCTTGGAAGTTGGAGTGCATTGGCTGGTCTTGGTGAAACTGCTTATGGAGGGGGAGTGATCATAAAGATTTGTAGAAATTATTTTATTTTATTTTTTATTTGTCCATATTTAGTACATTGATAAAACCTGTTTTCAAATGAAATAATGTGAATGCGATATAATATGTAAAAAATAATAAATAATCAGCAACCGTTGGGATGTATATTTAAATAAAATATTTAGGGTGAGATGTCCGTCGTTAGAATACAACCTTGTTATTTTACAATGTTTACAAGTGTTTAGATAAATCAACACCAACAAGTAATTAAAACAAACAAATCGTGGGAAGCTGATGCCCAGGTAAACGCACTGCAGCCTGTCGCGCTTTCATCTAATTGTTGTGAAGATTTCCAGATCACATTGCAGAAAGCTTATTATTTATATACTCTTGTATGGTGACGCGACGCCGCACCGGTTTGCCGCTCAGTCACACACAAGCCAGACTGGCTAACAGACGCGTACCATAACCGGTCGAGAAAAAAGTTAAGTTATAAAATGATATTCGATTTTTAAAAGTGAAGTTTTGACTACTTCGCTCTTTGAAGAAGTCTGAAACGTTTTTGGACTGTGTAATGATGAATGACTCTGTGGGGGTATCGAATGACACTTGGCAGTGGTACCGGGAAGTGATCAGATCATGGCTGGAGGATCCTGGGGTAGCGGATTTTGAGGGGCTGAATATGACGGCCCTGAAGATGGACCAGGCTTATATGGTCGGGGAATCGGAGATCGATGTTGGAGTTTACTCCGTTTCTGATGATTGCTTTCGAGTGAGTGTATAACTAGCATTAAGAATAATTAAGTAGTCAATGAAAATAATAATTGGTAGACATTTTTAACAGAAATTGTGTTAAAAAGGGTGATTAACTCGGAATTTATTATTATGTTTCTCCTGCTGCGGTTTCAAAACGAGTTCCAGTGATGTATGTTACTGGTTTTCCCTGATCACACTTATTTCGACTGCAAATTCATGGTAAACAAAGACGTAATATTCTCATATAGAATAATGTTTACTAATAATACCTATACTTCGCTGTTTTTACCTGATTTTATTAGAAGTACGGTTGATTTTGTCGTAACCTCGGTGACATTTCTTTTCGCCTTATCTTGTTTAGAAAAAAGGAAGTTAGTTACCTACCCACTTTTTATACTTTTATAAAAAAATAAGTGCTTGGTAATTTTGTTTAAAAAACCGGCCAAGTGCGAGTCGGACTCGCGCACGAAGGGTTCCGTACCATTATCGCAAAAAACGGTAAAACAATCACGTTTGTTGTATGGGAGCCCCACTTAAATATTTATTTTATTCTGTTTTTAGTATTTGTTGTTATAGCGGCAACAGAAATACATCATTTGTGAAAATTTCAACTGTCTAACTGTCACGGTTCATGAGATACAGCCTGGTGACAGACAGACAGACAGACAGACGGACCGTGAAGTCTCAGTAATAGGGTCCCGTTTTTACCCTTTGGGTACGGAACCCTAAAAAGGTCATTGCTCCCTTTCACAACATTGTATTAACAAAGTGTTCGCACGTTGAAAAACGCTTGTTTCCAAACATCATGCATTTGGTAAATGTTATAAAACATTGTTAACAGTAGTTTTTTTTTTCATGAGGTTGCTGTCCATAACTTCTTTCATATAACATTAAGGTCTTCAAGAAAGTTGGTGGCAGTTTGAAAAAATATATCTTAATGCGCCAGCGCTTAGGTACATCTTCTTGGAACCTTCCCGTCTTATTACTAGGCTAGCATAGATATAGGGCGGGTTATTTACCTGTATATACCAGTCATGAAACTGTTTTTACGCATATAAAGAACTCGGATTACCTACGTCTCCATTTTGGCGGATTTTATCAGCTCCAAATCTCAAATTCAATCCGATACAATCATTATAAACAGTACTATTTGCTATCTAATTATGCCAAGGCTTTCTTGCGCACAACAATGCGCAATTACGCATCACAAATGGCCTATTGAAAGCTATTTACACCTTCTATAAAATACGGAAATAAAATAGTAAACACCACCTTCTGCAGCGGTTTTACCTGCGTGGCAGTAGTCAATCATCCCAAGGGAATGTACGCCTGGCATAAAAAATATCCTATGTCCTTCTTCAATTTACCATCTCCTTCTTTACAAAAAATCATCAGAATAGGTTCAGCGGTTTTGACAGACATACAGACAGAGTAACTTTCGCATTAGATACTCTATTACAGCACACTCGGGTTACGAACGTTGCATAAGACCCTTAATAAATAAATTCTTTTTTATCCAATTTCTCGCTACATTTATCTAAAAAGAATCTAGGTTATACAGAAACACTTGTGCAATAAGTAATTTAGCTGATACTTATACATGTAATGTTATAATAACCTAATTACTATTTTTTATTTAGTAATTTTAATTTTGGTTTTGGCATTTTAATGTGAGTATTAACTTTTATTGGGTGAATGTGAAAAAATGTAACAATACTTGCCCTTGGTCTTAAAAACTTACAACCTTTTTCGAGGTTTTCAATCAGCATTTATTTTTAGACACGCATCATTTTACATTAATGGCAAACACAATGAGAAAAACTGAAACAACAAATACTTTGCCAGGAATATCTTCCAAGTTTGGGAGAGCTATACTAGTACCAATAGCATTTTAGAAAATGATTGCTCCATTTAGCCATATTATTTTTTGAACAAATCTATGTCCAGCAGCGGAATAATAGTTTGTTTTTATTATAATTTAATGTAAGTACAGCCAAGACTGGTTCTAACTGGATATACTGCTTCACTTGAATATACAGTGTTAATCGACAACATTCACTTGTCCATTTATCAATGTCAAACATAAATAGTATAAAGTGCTATTAAAATCTAAAGTAGCGAATGCAACGACTGTAACGTAACTGCTACTTTTTAACGCGACTTTTTTGTCTTTTGTCATGTTTGCAAAGACTTAGTCGTTTCCCAGACTATAATTTACTTTGTGTTTATAGCCATTAAGCTAGTCTTTGATTTGGTATTGAAACTGAGATACCGCGTAAGTTTATTGACCTTCGGGAAGAATTGTGAATATATTCTTTATTATACCTACACATGAGTAATTAACTAAATTATTTATTTATTTAATACTTCATGCACACAAACGTACAGAGGCGGACTTATTCTTGGTATCTAGCGAAATAAGTAAACTCTGCATTTTCAGAAGAGATCATTACATTTAGCGTTCTGTAGATTATCGATATATAATTTTAGTTTAGGTATATATACACACATTATCACATTTATTACAGAATTGCTATGCTTATAAGTGTCGTCTTGCGTCAAAATTTTTATGGGTACTACATAATTATGCTTCAATGCATATGCTTTTGATTTCGACATGTGACTTGTTCAAATAATCTCTATGAACTTTGAACTTTTAATTTTCATTATTAAACAGGTTTAGCATTGAAATATATTCAAGAGAACACGATCAAAATAATACTTAATTTATAAACAACTATTTTATTATGACCAAAATCGATATCGATTCGATCAATCCGTGTTCATATTCATCTTTATTGTACACAAAAAAAAAATATTTAAAAATAACAATAAACCCGACTGCTTACAAAGCGAACTAAAAATATGTAAACAAGAAGAAAATCGTGCTGTGCAGTCGGAGAATACATATGCGCGAGCTGGCTGACCAAAACCAGATGATTTTCTTCTTGTTTACGTCTTTTTAGTTCGCTTTGTAAGCAGTCGGGTTTTTTGTTATTTTTAAATATTTTTTTATTTACAACTTTTTAGTTATTTTTTTTTAGAATTAGGTCATTTAAATATAATTGTGTTATATATTTCAGTAGCTCGTGGCTAAATAATAACAGCCGCATCTGTCGATCATCAAGGTTAAGCAACGCTTGACGAGGTCGGTCCGTGGATGGGTGACCATTTCAACACTCCGAGTTTCCTCCGTGCCTCGGAAAGCACGTTAAGCCGTTGGTCCCGGCTGTCATTTGAAGATCTTTGACAGTCGTTACGGGTAGTCAGAAGCTTGAGATCTGACACCAGTCTTGCCAAGGGGTACTGTGTTTCCCAGTTACTGGGTTGTGGAGGTCAGATAGGCAGTCGCTCCATGTAAAATACTGGTACCCAGCCGAATCCGGTAAGACTGGAAGCCGACCCCAATATAGTTGGGAAAAGGCTAGGCAGATTGATTGTGTTATATATTTCAGTAATCACCTCTAAAACCCTTTATTTTGATACCCCACACGATGGGTTTGGAAGAAAAAAAAAAGTTGGTCCCCCACAATATGGCGCCCAAAAGCCGCCATTTTACTATTTTCCAAATTTAATGTAGCCAGTGACACTCGCAGGGTTAAGACGAATTGATTAACGTAAGAATCATCAAAATCGGCCAACGCGTTTGGTCTCTAGAACGCCACATAGGAACATACATACATACATACTTACATACATACATAGACTGATAAACACATTACTCTCCTTCGGCAGTCGGGTAATAAACATATACAAATACAAAAGGAAGGAGGTTCCGTGTTGCAAGGTCAATAAAGGTCTAGATAATTGATTGAATCAATTGATTAGTTATAGAAGCCATGATTTTTAGGTCTATTGAACTTAAACTATCTTTGAGTAGAAAACGGTTTGAGTAGTCACATGGCACTGGTTAGTGCCGTTATTTGTCAAAAATCAATATGGCCGGCCTATCGATCACCACCTTGTCACCGGGATTTCCTAGGGAAGTACCCGCATGTCGGTAATTGTAGGATAGAACATACTTCGCCAGCGAACCATGCAGGCAGATAGGAGGTAGCTAGTTATGTGGATTCCATGTTGTTCTGTTAAATATAATAATAAATCTTTATTCAGAAATTATAAAAGGTAAAAACACAGTTTTAATCTTAGATAACTAATAATTGGTAAATGCAATCAAACTGATGATCTGCAACTTTCCTTCATTCTATATCATTTACGATATTTTTATAACAAAGCCGAAACAAAATGCATGTAGGTACTATGAAATATACTTATTCCAGCAAACCTTTGAGTGCGTAGCTCACAATAGAGATCAATAATTCAGTGTTCTGTTTTATAGTAAGATTTATATCTTTATAAAACTTATTAAGTAATAATACATAAACGACCTACGTCCATTGGTTCGTTTAAATGTTGGAACATAGTTTATTATGAATATTATATTATGGTATTGTTGTCTTTGATAATGCAGATAAACTAATATTATGGAAATTGTGTGTTAGTTCACGCGTCACACACAGTGCAAAGCGTCACATTTCTCTTGCTATTGTTTTTTATTTACTTATCTGTTTGACAAAGGCACAAAGGTGGTCATATTGCCTCGTATCCTTTCTTCTACCATATTATAATCTAATAAATAAATCGACATATAAATTTTCATCTCTTGGCTAATAAACAATGAATTTGTTAATTCAGTAAATATTTTTGATCTACGAAGGGAATTTTGGTTTGAATCCATGAAATAATTTTGAAAATATTGTGCCACTTAGTTAAATTTAGAAAAACTCAGAGAGGGATAAAATATAAATCAAAATTAAACATTTAGTATATTATGTTCCTACAGCAGGCGCATTTTAAGTACCTATTTACCTTAGTTTATTGATAGGTAAATGGGATATATACTTATTTTCCTCAACACGAATGGTTAGTTATAACTGTTACACATGTCTATCTACCTAATTATTGATTCATCAGAATTAATTTTACACTACCGTTCATAAATATAATAAAAACATTAAAGCAATGTAGAAAATTATATTTTATATATTGTAAAAGGCATACTAATCATAGAGTGTACATATGTAAATCAAAAAGAGTACCTATTAGTTTTTCAAGAGCTTTTTTTTTTGTTTTTCAATTGAAGGCGGTAATCTCGAAACCGCTGAAAATCATAGGCTATCACTGAAAAATTTACTACCTATTTTGGATAGGCCTCGGCAGCGAAGCCACGGGAAAAAGCTAGTTATGAATTGTATTAACTACAGGTAATACAATTAATTGCCGTATTTACTATTTTTACGGTTCTGTTATAACTTTACCGTAATAATAGTAAAAATTTAGACATGCCATGAGGACGTCCACTAATACGCGCCGGGCTAGCTTGGTCCAAAGGAGATCCAAGTCTTAGCAGTAGAAACATCAATAGAGCTGACAATGTATAAACAGTTACAATTGCAAAACTAGAGGTCACAAGCCAAATCATTAGCATCTACCATAATCACATAGCAACATATAAACATTGAAAATTTCGATGTTATTGCGCTATGTGTGTCAAGTATTCTGCGCGCGCGCACCGGCCGGCCAGTTAGAGAAATTACCGCTCCAAGTGATTTAGTAGTGAAGCGAACAACGTTGCAAATACTTCTACTATGAGTGAGTTCGTTACTCGCTCCGACTGACAACTAAATTGTTGCAAAAGTGAAAAACTGGCTCGATAAAAGAAACTTGGTACTTTATGGAACAAGTTGGAAAGAATTCTCCACAACAGACAGCAATGAAATAAATACTAGGATGTACTTGACACTTGTGTTACGCTTCAACGCTTTCAATGGTACATAATGCACCCATATATTAAACACCCAATATTATCTACTTATTATAATACTGTAAGTTCTGTTCAACTGAATTTGCTATTTAATTGCCGGATTCCTTGAAAACTTCACCGACTTTGAAAATAAATGCCAATTGCGATTTTAGCACTCTTAAAACACGTATGAATTGATCCAGAGTTCAATATCATTTCGCCCAAAAGACGTTCACTGCTGGAAATAGTCATAACCCCAAACGATGACACATCTATAGTTCCTGTATTTGTCGGATCCAGCATAGGTTCATGTTGTCTAATAAATTTAAAACTACTTGCCACAGCTACAGCTTCAATTACTCTTATTATTTTAAACGAAAGTATCGCTGGTACATTCAAGCCTTTATATTGATTCTCAATCAACACAGTAATGCAAGACAGTTAACTGTTCTCGATATAATTTGACCTTATGAACTGTCAATTACTGCCAGACAACTGTTTGGCTCGGTTATTGTTAGTACATACCACAGAGCACGGAGAAGTCTCAGTGCGGCGGTCACTGCTAGTATAGCCATACAAACGAGGCGTGGCAGTGAATGTGACCGATTACCCATAGACAATGGCCCGTCACCATTGGCCACAGATACTAGCATACTATGGCTATGACAGCTAAAACAGGCTACAAATGGCATATGGCATATGGCGGTTATATTAACCGTGAAGTAGTAGTAACTAGCTTTAGCCAGCAGTTTCACCCGCGTGTAAGGCTGAAATGATCCCAAGGGCACGTATTACCGAGATATATGTCGTGGTGGCCCAGTGGCTAAGACAGCGCCTCTCGTGCTTGAGGTCTTGGGTTCAAATCCGGGCAAGTACCAATGTGTCTTTTTCAAATTCATAATATGCACTTTCTAAGTTTATCTTGGACATCTCAGGCAACGGTGAAGGAAAACATCTTGAGGAACCTGGACTTATATAGTTGATGTAAATCTGAAATAGCCAAATCGGAGGCCTGTGGGATTCCCAGAGGCGGCTTAATTAACTCTGACACCAGGGGAGGTCACATCTTCAAACGAAAAGAAGAAGACCGAGATATAAATTTATTATTTAATGGCCAGGACACGGTCTATCCGTATGCCAGTGTCATCTAAATCCACTCAGCCGTTGAGGCGTAATTGATTAGCAAATATCCAAACATCCATCTCATATTTATATTATAATTGTGTTTCTAGTCCCTGCCGGTGTGTCGATTCAGTACTCTATGCTTAAAAAAGCGTTGCATATTAAAAAGGGTGGATATTAGTCATATTGTACGCAGATGCAGTACAAACCTATGAGTCATTGAAGTTATTTTATTCTTTTGTTGTAAGAAAGTTCAACTTATGGGCTGTTTATAATACAGTGTGATTGTAACTTTATCGTTGTTGATGTCTATAATAGTCTCGGAAATATAAATTAATGTTTCATCTGTTTATGGATCATTGGTTGTTATTTTTCCTTTTACAGGCGATGCAAGATTTTAGTCTTTTTATTTTTATTACTAATAATACTATACAATGTTCCCACTGCTGGGACACAGGCCTCTTCTCTGTGAGAGGGAATGTGCCGTAATCCACAACGCGGGCCCAGTGCGAGTTGGTGGATGTCACATGTCTTCGAATTTTTGGTTCTAGGACATGCCGGTTTCCTCACGATATTTTCCTTCACCGTTTTGAGAGCAGTGGTGATGAAATAATTTACACAAAGTAAACCGCCTACCTGGGCTCGAACCCACGACCTACAACTTGTTAGTCGAGGCCGATACCACTGGGCCACCACTGCTCCAAAAATACAAATATTTCTTTATAATATTAGTATAAATTATTAGTAATTGGTATTAGTATAGAAGTATATATATAGCTACATATAAAATGAGAAACGTCATCGGACTTCTTAGATTGGTCACGACTATAGTGTTTGCCCACGGCTTCACTCCCGTCATCCCGTGGCCAATCCCACAAGAACTGTGCATTTTTTCGTGATAAAAACTAGCGTACAGCTTTCAGCGCTAGCTTTCTACCAGTGCACTCTAAATCATTTTCTCTATATAATAGAATAGAATTTCTCTTTATTCGAGTATCCATGATTCAAAAGATGGTTAGTAAAACTTACAACTATGTTAGTAACACAGATATATATTAAAACGGACACTACAAAAACAAAACAGCAAATAACAGTGGATCACCGTTGCGACAACCCATGTGAGATGGCACAACAGCGACCCCCGAAAACACAGTCTGGGCCACACGAAATCATACTTAGGATACTGTTGGAGCTGCCCCACACCCCGTGCACCATGGATGCGCACCTTTTGCGCATGATTGTATAGAAACAATCTACATGCGCATCCGCAAACATCCCCGACGCACTACAGAAGCGAGGCAGCCCCACCAGCATCCTAAACGCATTATACGATCATCTATACGCGTTGTACGATCTTTGCGTATATCTAGCCCACAGGCTGCTCGTGTAAAAAAAATCTATCGAATCTGTACTTATTATGTACTAAAAATAAACCAACAAAAAAAAATGCGTTTTATAATATTTACGTTTTTAGTTGGTAATATTCTGATGCGCTGTTAAATGTACTTCAATATTGCAGTCGGCGTCATTAAGCTAGCCTTTCCCGTTTAGGAGTAATTTGGTGCTATGTCACTGGAACTTTTTCATTGCTCGCGAGTGTATTTTACCTAAGATTGCAAGCCATCGCATCGTGTCTAGAAAATACCTAATCTTTTCAAGATTCGTTTTAATTTTCTGTTATGTGTGAATGGAATTAATGAAGTTATCATCAAAATATTTCGTAACTCCATACAAAATAACAAAGTACCTACTTAATAACAATTTAAAGTTATTATGTTTTGTTATGCAGACATTTGTAATTAAGACATTCACACATTCATTATGTGTTAGGTAGCCAAATGGCGGTAATAAAGGTTACAAACTTTAAATAATAATTTCCTGCATTATATAAGAAATTGTGTTTAGAGGTAGTTTTAATTGTTAAGTAATGAGAGGTTAATCAAACTAATTACAGTATCTAATAACAAATAGCATTACTTGTTGTCGAGTATGTTACGTCTTCTGTGTTAATGTTATACACCTACATATTATTTGACCTGCGTTTAAAATAAGTAGGCAAACCTAACTATGTATGAATCCTAATTAATTTTTTGTGTAAAAATAAAGTCAACCCGCAATTTATGGAATTGATAATTTGAGTTTTGCTAAACTCTACTTTACCTGAAAACCTATCAAACTTTGGCCTTAAAGTGGGGTTTAGCATAGTTCTTAACTCTAAATTCTCAATTCAGGAACCGCATCAAAAAAACGTCTATCGGATGAATGCTAAAACTGCACTAATATCATAACTTTTACCCATGGACTTAATATAACTACATATATCAGGACTGAGCACTCCAAAAATCGTATCATACAAAACTGAACCATATATGTTGCACCTTAGGTTTACTTTTGTTAGGTAATCTTAACCGAGGCAAAACGAGCCGAGAGAGATAGCTCGAAGAAAGGCGTTTGTCCCTTTTTCTCACTTGCCAACAGATAAAAAATGTTAAAGATGGTAGAAACATGGGTATGCCATATTTCACCAACTACAAGTACATTTAGTAACATATAAATATTTATAGCTATACGAAATTTTATTTATAGTTTTACAATCTGTACATAAAGTAAGTAATTTTATTTAAATAAAATAATCTTAATAATATGATTGTTTGGTAGGTATTATAAAATTACTCTGGTATCACTGAAATCTGACATCTGGTGGTGTCATAGCGACCTTTTTCTGTTATTTTTTGAAAACGCATAATGCATTTTAAGTTTTATTGAGCTACGTCTCTTTTTTATAGTGAAAATGGTGAAAAGGTGTTGTGTCAAGACATGTAAAAGTGAATCATACGGTGGTTGTGGCATTTCATATCACCGGTAAGGAAAAATAAAGATTTTGTTTATTAACAATAAGTAGTTTGACCATGCTCTAGACGTTTTGTGGACAGAAGACATTTAAAGTTTTAGTTTATTTCTAATTGAAACTATAAATAAAATGGAATAATTATTATAACTTTTAATATTATGAGTATAATAAATACAGTTTGTACCTATGCGAGTACATCGCATGATTGAAATAGCGTATATTTGTGTTGGTTACAGCTTTCCATCAAAAGAAGAAATGAAGCAAAAATGGGCGGATGTAATTCCATCAGCCTTGTCAGGGACCTCACGTCCCACGTGTCAACAAAACAATACATATCAAATAAAGTGTAAAATAACCATTTTAAAACGGTCTTTCATTGGTGTCCTCCACCTCTACCCATAAACCGCAATACAATGTTTGTCACACACACTTAGTTTTATTTCCCTTTGCTTCATTTAAATACCCATACACCAGCTCTGTAGACCAAACGGAAAAAAAACCGTGTCGGACAAGGGCGTCACCAAGAGGGGCAGCTGCCCCCCCCTATAGATTCTAAAAATGTTTCCCAATGTCACAGCCAATGTAAAGCAACCAAAATCCTAAATCTTTGACTTAAGGTAGAGCGAACGTTTAGCAGCCTTAGGAGACTAAAAACCTGGCTAAGAAGCACTATGGGCGAAAATCGCCTCTATGGTCTGGGCATGATGAGTGTGCACAGAAAAACTTATTCATGGTAACTTACAAGATTTTCATAATAAAGTGGTCGAAAAGTTTTCAAAAAACGCCCGCAGATTATGTTTTAATTAACCTAATCAAAAAAAGAATCTTCTGCGAGCACTATAATGTTAAATTCTGGTAAATACAAAAAAAATACACTATGTTCAAATTCAAACTCCCAAATTATGTTTTTCTAATAAATGTAATAACTTATTTATTGTACAGTCAAGAACTCGTGAAGCTTCACACGTTGGACTCTGTACCGTTTATTATTACAATCGCTGGAGATGTAAGGCTCGTACTACATTTCTCATTCTCCATATCAACTTGCCCTTGGTGTCGGACCACGCAAAATGAAGGTTTCCGTACTTATGATGAATTTATCCCAAGAACAAACCTATCATTGTAGTTGAAAAACATATTCTCCCATACATTCTAACTGCAAAATGTTTGTACGCACAATACTGAGAGTTTAACTGGATGGATCCTACCTATAAGGGTTCCGTTTTGTCATTCAGACATACGTAACCCTAACAATAGCAATAGCGACATGGTCCCGGAATAAAATTCATGCACCTTAGCCTACTACAAATTATTTCAAATCGAACTTTCCCTATTGTTAAAAGAATGTTTGGTCACCCTATTAGAAAGAGATGAACGCATCTGTACACATTATCTCTCTCTGCTCGCGTTTTTGGTGCGAGTGCTCAGTCCTGATATATTTATAATAAGTCCATGCTTTTACCATACCACAGTTAATATAATACTGCTAGTATTATATTATCTGTGACCATACCTACCATCTCATCGACCTTCTTTAGTGTAGGACTTATCCTATACTATTAATGTTATGAGGCATAATAAGTTAAGTAAATAACCAAAAAACTGAATATTTATTTCCATTTTAGTTGCGTTATCAGTGTTAGCAATGGCGGCTATGTTTTTATGTCAGTATCTACATATTTATGAACATTCATACATACCTATAAGTGAATAATTTAACATTAATTACACTCTCTTCTTCCAGTGTCCCTTCAAGCTGCAGCAGAACATATCGGCAGGCGAGGAGAAGTTCTGGGTGGCAAGCACAACTCGTCGGTCAACATGGAGGGTGTACGCCAACGCTACAGAAGAATACGTGACCGTTGGAGACACGTCGTAAGTAGCATTATTTGTAGTGAGTTTTTGGGCAGGACATGGTAGTCTGCGTAAAACTCAAGGTCCAGCGGTTTTCAACTTTGAAGATACCTAAGCCCCACAAATTTAATGTAATAAAAATCATTACAGGTTGGTAATGATTTTTCAATCTTTTAATCTCAATCAATCAACTCAACCGATCGCAGTACCCTGGTGATATGTGCCTCTCTTCCAATTCGATTTTTCTTCGTGTTGTACATCTATATATACTCGTTTAATAAATAATAATATTTAGTTCATTTTAATTTTCTGATTGTACCAACTAAATGTTCTTCAGGTCTGACAACCAGTCTGGCCAATGGGTATTGTGTTATTGTGTAGCATTGTTGTAACTGGACTGTTGAGATGAGATAGGCAGTTGCTCCCTGTACAATACTGGTATTCAGCTACATCGGTTACACTGGAAGCTGACACCAATATAGTCGGGAAAATGCTAGGTAGGTTTTCCCTTTGTAACCCTACAGATTCCTTACAACTCCTGTCACTGGCACCTTTCCTACAACTTTTTAGGGTGCCGTACAGAAAGGGTTTAAACGGGACCCTATTACTAAGACTCCGCGGTCCGTCTGTCTGTCTATCTGTCTGTCACCAGGCTGTATCTCATCAACCGTGATAGCTAGACAGTTGAAAATTTCACAGATGATGTATTTATATTGCCGCTATAACAACAAAACAGAATAAAATAAATATTTAAGTGGGGGCTCCCAAATAACAAGCGTCAGTTTTTTGCCGTTGTTTGCGATAATAAATAAAAATTTGCCCTTCGTGCGCGAGTCCGACTCGCACTTGGCCGGTTTTTTAGTTCTACAGTTGTTTTTTGTTTGTGAAAAAATGCGTTTCCACGTAGAAATAATAAATCTGCCGAAGTAAAAGCGAGAGTTTCTTACGTAATAATCTGAGAACATTGTCCTGTCAACTTTTCTCTGGTTAGGTAATCATCGCTTGACTAAACACGTATTGAGCCGAATTATTTGCGGACATGATAAGTTATTCTCCGCATACGGTCTTAAGAAAGTGAGACACGGTCTTTACTTGTGTTTAAAGTGTCAACGAACGAGACCAGAAAACGAGATTTTGTTATGTCAATATTTACAACTAATTACGTACTGAGTACTGTTATGTAGCCCTACCGAATCAGTGAACAGTTATGAATAACTTTGAGTTCTACATTTACTTTAGAAGTTAAGTAATGAGTTGGTCTGACTTATAGTCAGTTTTACGATTCTTACCATTCAGAGGATTAAGGACAAACAGTAACCATGTGATAACGATTGTAATAGTTATTTATGCTACAAGTGCGGAAGGTAGGTGATTTCCGATGAGTGGATAAATCGACACGAGATGGAAATCATCTTACTTACGTGTATCATACAACATTTTACTATGCATTATGCGAGGAAAAAAAAAATATCTGAACTAAGCAAAAATTAATAAAATGGCGGACTTATTCAAGCGCGCTCAGCATCACCACAGATTAACTAAAAGTTCCTCGGGCATATCTACCGCGCATGTGCAAATAGCTATCACGTCGTAACGCAAAAATGCACGAGTAAAATATACGTTCTGCCAAACATATTTAATGAATATTTAAAATTAGTAATTTATTGATCAAAATCTAAATCTAGAGTAATTCAAAATGCCTTTAATGAAGTATTAGTTTTATTTTACCTTTTATATGAATGATAATCTGTACTTAACTAATTTTTAAAACTTTTCTCAAATAATAAAAAACTCTATGCGACGGGCTGACGTTGGAGTTAAAAAAAAAAAAAAACAGAAAAGTAAAAAGCACTAGTGAAAAAAGTGACACTTTCCGCACAGTTTGGCTGCTTGGAAAATGCTCTTTTCGAGGACATGCATTGTAAAGAAGTTTTTGGATTGAGAAGCGCTAGCAAAATTTGATGAGAATAATTCCAAATTTTGGCAATTGTTATTAATGTAAGAGAATTTCAAATTATCTAGTATTATCACCCATTGGTAACTTGTTAACAATCAATTATTGAACGTAAACATCCAATAATGTACTTCAACACACAATAGGCCAGATGGCCTAGAGCTTCAGTGAATAGTCAGACGAGAATACAAGTCACCATACATACTCTAATCACTGCGCAGTTACGCTAGGTAAATGGATAAGTGATCACAGTTATTGGCCTTAAGGGTACACTAGTCGAAAATTCTTCCATACAAACGTAGTCTGGCTTTTACTCCACTGTTTGACGATGTACTTACGTTCAAAATAAAAATGATATCAATTTATCTTACCATTATCTAGCCCTGTATGGAAGCAAAAAGTAAAAAAAAAAATTGCTTTGAAGTTATGAGCTTCGAAAGTTCCATATTTTAACACTCATTTTAACGCATCTTTGGGCGCAAATAAGTACCATAAGAAGAAGGAAAATTGTAAAACGACCTCCTACAGGGATAGATTAGTAGTTCAACAATGCAAATAATTGTATTTTGAACAGATACATTCAGTCGTTTCTTCATGATATCCAGACTCCCAAAGGTCTGTTTATAAAATTTCGCGCGCTCGTTTTCGTTCTAAATCATCATACATTTCGCTACAAATTTGCAAAAGTGTGTATTCGTACGCGTACTAGCTTCTTACTGCACATAACAGCATCTATCTGTTCCGCACGTGTTGTCAGTTTAAATAGCACGCATTTTAACCCCGCGCACAAAATAGTTCGTGCCGTCGACTAGTGTACCCGCTTTCTTAGTGGTCAATTAGATAATCAGGATCCTTAAAAGCTCATCTTAGCTCATTTAAAGTCGCCTTGTTTGTTGTTGACATGATGATCAATGAGTCACCACTAACAAGTTCCAAATACCTCAGATTGCATCAAAATTTATAAACTCTTAATTACAATAAGTCGAGTTACGAGCTCAGAAAGAAAACGTGAGAAATTCATGCTCTGGATAAAATGTAACGTAACTATGAAACTCCTTGACCTAAGTGTAGGAGAAAAACATACGTAGCGTATATAAATTGCATAATTGCCTGCAAATCGTGGGAGTTTGATTGAAGGTACAATTACTAGCGTTTGTAAACGATGGACTTGCTTGTCATTGAATAGTGCATAATTAGAGAATTTTAAATACAATGCCCCTTGCTGACAGTGAAACATTGGCGAGATTTTATCAATTTGCGCATATGAATAAGTCAGATTAATCCGTTGCATTTTTTACGTTTTGTAGGTGGTTATAAGGAAATGCAGAAGTCTGAAGAATGTCTAAAAAGTGAGCTAATCCAAAAATATGTATAGTTGGAAGTTTCTGTTTTTTAGTAGATACTGTTTTATGTCTGAGAGACTGTAGAGATCTACATGTACTAACTATAACTTTGTGCAACTATTGACGCGCATGGCAGCCACATTGATTTGCGACATCATTGACGCTATTAGTCATCCATAGGATGTTGCGTGTGTCTCCGGCGCAACACAGTACATCTTACAAAACTTTTGGGGTGCAAGGGTACCTCATATCGAGGACGCGTGGGTTCTGTGTGCATGGAACAAATTTCCATAACTATTAAACAAACGAATGCCTCATAACTTAATATACTATTACGCAAAACGATTTTGAGAGATATTATCTTCTTGCATATAGCAGGCTAACTGAACCAGAGAATTCAGTTCTCTATCACATTAGCTGACTGCATATAATTGTGGGTTAACTTTTGGAGATTTCCGAGAATTATTATTTTGCTACCGCTTCTTTCTTTAAAGATTCTGGATTCGATAATTTGCGTGCGAAGTTTTTACGGAGCTTATTATCCCTTCAATGATTGATTCTGAAGAATTTTGAGTTTTAAGACGCTTAAATCTTTGGAAGGTGCTCATGGGCGTACCCAGGGGGGCAGGGTGTGTTTTTGACTTGCCCCCCCTAGGCCAGAAGCTGGGTACGCCCATGAAGGTGCTCATTGGGCTTGTTAATTGACGTTTTGAGAAGTTTTCTGTCATGGAATAAGTTTAAACACATCTTTTTCAAAGAGTCGCATAAATATTTTTACATTTTCTTTCGATTGCGAGAAGGTACACCGGGTCTTTTTGAATCACCCAACATGCAAGTTAAAATGATGAATATAGTTTCTTATGTTATTTGTACAGAGGCTTGCTGTGCCAGCTAAGGCCGGAGATGGGCGAGTTCGGCGTGTACAAGCTGAACGCTTCCACTGAGGGATGTGACATCCGCACCGCCAGGGAACCCGTCGACATTTACTTGCGTAAGTCTTATGTTATTCTTATCATATATGTTTACACAATGGCTGAATCAATCGAGCTAAGGTATTATTGACATGCTAAGACTAACTTTATCATCTTTGGTTTGTCCTTTTTCTAGCCTTTGATTGCTGTTACTGAGCATTGCTAAGCCTAATCAATACATAGTATGTAAAACAAAGTCGCTTTTCGCGTCTGTCTGTATATCCGCTAACTCCTAAACCACGCAATGGATTTTGATGTGGTTTTCACTATTTAGGATAGATAATCATTTACGGAAGTTTTAAATTTATATTAAAACCTAATTAAGTATAATACATGCGAAGCCGGGACGGGTCGCTAGTCACACTAATATTAAAAAGGCGAAAGTTTGTGAGTGTGTTTGTTACTTCTTCACACCAGAACGGCTGAACGGATCCGGATGAAATTTGACACAGAGCCAAATATCCCGGAAATATTTCCCAATTGGATAATTTTCGACTGACGGGCGAAGCCGCTTGCAGAAGCTAGTAATGTATAAATATAAGTTTTAATATTATGCCCAACACCCACAACAACCATTATGTATACATGGAAACTCATTTGTGATCAACGAGGCTTCTTTTGTGTCATTTGTTATTTAATTATGATAATTTTGGAGTCAATGCAAACAACAAGACTTGTATCCTCAGCTTGTATCAGTATAAAACCCTTGGCATACAAAGTAATCTCAGTGGCCTTTTCCTTCGAAAGTTGATGTACTTATCGCCGATAATAATCATATACATATGTTATTGATGACATCTCCATACGGTATTGTTTGCCTTCAACTGGCTGTTCTCATTGGAAGTTGTCATATACTTGCACCCACACCATTGACTTTATTTGGAAAAAACGGATATCGGTCAAGAATGTTTACCTCTCTGATCATAGCGCCACATTTTACATTTAAGACGACAACAGTCGCCAACGGCAACGACCTTAAGGTAACAAAACGTGCGCTCGTTACACACCCGCGCGACCCAAAGTTCAGTAGTTTTTTGTACTTTCTTTTTGTGCTTTTTTTAAAGTCATAGAATACTATGACTTTAAAAAAAGCGTTAGATCAAAATGTAGTTAATTAAATTGTCTTTGAGATGGTAACGATTTCATTAAAATACGTCCGACGTTTTGGCGTGATTGTCGTGTTTTTGTCCGTATTAGACATAACTTTATAAATTAATTTTCCTATGTTATACGAGTAAAACTCAAAGTTTTATTAGATCAAATTATTAAGAAAATGGTCTTATGTAAAATATATTTCACTTAAAAATTACGACTATCCGTTTAGACGTGATTCTCATTTTATAATCAGCTTCTGAGGGGTATCTGCGCCTTAATATATACCAAAGTTATGATTTTATTTTGAACATTGTGTCTTCCAAAATATAAAAAATATATAAGTAGTATCTAATTCATATTCGCATACGTCACATACACAACTTTTGTGGCATCTAAATTAAAGTTTCTGGCACTTTCTGGTATGCGGAATATAACTCAGTTATTCCACATATAGTACGTTTAATGTATTGTCTGTCTGAATATATTTGTCAAGTCCTTTGCAATTGTGAGGCTGCAATGCCAAATATCCTCTATTTTTCCTCAATATGCTAATATCAAGGTCAGTGTACTTACTAACCGTTACTAATATGAGGTGAATCAGTTCATTAAGTAGGCAATGTTAATTTTACCATAGGACCGCGCCTCTAGTACTTGTGGTTGTGGGTTCAAATCCGGGTGGGTAACCAATGTATCTTTTTCAAGTTTGTGTACTTTTTAAGTTTATTTTGGACATCACTTTCAAAGGTGAAGATAAACGTGTATAAACCTGGTCTTCTGTCGTCAATATATGTTTGAAATCGCCAACCCGCATTGTGCAAGTGTGGTGATTATAATGCTCGTCCCTTCTCTGTATGAGAATAGGCCTTTGCCCTGCAGAGGGATAGTAACAGGCTGGTAGTATATAGAATGAAGTAACAATAAATTGTATAAGAGATACCAAGTAGCTTTTGAAGATTTTCTAAAATCAGTCTAAATTTCTGAAGTAATATATTGAATAAAGACGACTGGAAGAGATGTTTCAATGAATCAAAAGTAAATTGAAGACAATAGGTTACCATTAGGCACTTGTAGATACTGCACTGTCTGTCACTCTTTATTCAGCCCAATTCTATGTTGGTACATTGCCTTGACGATTTCTTCGCAGAATCAACATTGCCATTCGACTTGTCATTGCTGCTAGCCTTTATTCGCATGATTTTTTTAAAGCCTTTTGATATTTCTCCCATTTTTTTTACGCCTTTATATTATTTAATATTTTGGGTGTGAGTTGGTATATGTTATGTATTTATTTTTCTGTAATAGTAATATGTTGCCTACCTATATATCTTTTATTCATAAATCTCTATCAGACGGCATTATCACTTTCTACCTAGGAATATTGACTGTCACAGAGTACATCCGTTTTCTTTGATTTTATAGACATCCACATTGAATATTTGACTACCTAGCTCACGCTAAAAAGGTGTTGTACTAACTCAATATAAATATAAAAAAACGAAAGCAAAACAACAGGTGGTGATCACCGCAGATTTATGAAGTAATAATAAATTGATAAGTCAGATCGAAACAGTCACGCACTAAAACTTGGAGAAAATTGTGAAAATGGCGTAACTAATACAGAAATATTGGCGACGATGGGCTTGCTAGTGAAAGTTAGATTACAAGTGCCGAAGACATAATGATGTTTGATTAGTTTTATCTCCGATACAGCGAGGAAAGTGGCAAGGAAACCACATCACGATCTGCAGATAGATATAATGGTTTTGATGTAAATACGCAATTATAGGGAGTACTAGCGGTTTTCCAATACTTTCTTTGTCACAGGTGCGTGTGCAGTATTGGAAGAAAGTATAAGTTATGATACTCGTAGTGCAACAATTATAGTTGCAGCGCCGTGTCATATTTACAACCTGGCACATCCTTGTTGCAAAATTTTCGGAAACATATATACAAACCAGTATTTAAAGGACATTGCCAAGACTTATTTGAATAGTATAGAAATATCTCTAGAATTTGTATTGTTTAAGACGCAGTTAAACCAGATTCCATCACGGTGTCACCTTGCTAAATCATGGCATTCAGGTTCGGTTTATTACTTCAGGAAAAAGAACTCGAAACTTAACTATTTACAAAATAAGATAACAAAATCTTGTAGTTCCATATAACCTGTCTCTCAAAACAAAATTGGCAACGGAACCGTTCATTGGAGCATCCTCAATTTCTGCAAGCTATCATCGTATTAGATGTAGTTTATAAAAAAAAAACGAATCACGACACGCGATCAAGTGAACCTAAGTGGGCTGTAGTGGGCGTGAGGCAAAGTTGGCCCAAATCCTTTGTGCAGTCGATTTGTCTTGATGAGCATCATCCGTTGGAGACGAGCGACCCAGAAAAGAGCCACTGACTTGCCATTGTACTAGCGAATTAAAAGTATCAAGCAAATACCGTTTTGAATGTAAATGTTGCTGATTCTGATCTTGACACTTCGTTTTGACATTTAAATATCAATACCAATTATCATTTCAACATATTGCAGCTCTTTTATTGTATTGGCCGTAATATCAAATGAAATTATGACTTTCATAATCCAATATTTAATTACATTATTTACACAACAATCAATTACTTTCGATATGTCAAACTTAATACATTACTACATTAAATAAAAATCACAGAACTCTTAACATCACTTGGTGAAGACGCACTCTCTGGCTAAGTTGCTGTAGCTGCCATACATTGAGTAGAAGAGGTCCCAGAAAGCCATTCTTTGGTTCTCGACCCGGCTATCCATCCTGATATCTGTGTCGATGATCAAGGTCGGCCGACTGGTGGCGGAGACTGGAGTCCACCTTACTGGGATTAAGTCGTTCGTTTGTGGTGTTGGGTTTCTGGAAATTAGAAAGTAACACATAAATACAACTGTGTAAAATTCTATTAATATAGAGGAGAATTTTTCTAAAGTCCTCGATGAGTTTAGAAATAATTTATAAGTTTAAAAGGCTGGATAGAGTAAAATTAATTCGTAACGTACCCATATTTAATGAAGTTAGCCCATAAAGTTGTAATACGATCGGTAATCAATTGGTCGTCTTCGTTTCTCTTCAAGTTGACACCTTCGACGTCGAACAAATAATTAAGTTCAGCTGAATGCCCTGCACCTGGAGCACCAGAACTTCCACCATAGCTGAACACATATTCATAGACTGATCCAACATTTTCTTCGAAAAGTCCTGTCACTATTCTTTCCGAAGGGTGGCTGAATACAAAGTCAGTTTCAAAATTCTCTAATTCCGTTGCCACATCTTCTGATATAGCGTCATATCCGATGTAGAACCGTCTCACAAATGTAGCGGCGTTGTCTAACTGTACTCCATTAAGATTAAAATTGTTTCTCAATTTCTCATAAAATGGGTCTGAATCAAAGTAATCGTTGCTTAGAGAATCACGTTCCTGGTTAGTGTAACCAATCAGTACAGGTGTGTTTCTCACTTTCCTCGTGTTCGTCAACGAGTAAGGATCATTTTCTACAAAGTTTTCAATACCACTGAATGATTTCTCCTTGCAAGGTCTCAGTTTTAAATTCATTTCGTGAGCAGCAGCTGTTACTAAATTATGAGGAGAGCTTATGAGGAAGTTTAAGGCTTCATCAGTGTCTGTTGTGTTTACTCCTAGATGCTGAGCTATCATGATAGCTGCATCTACATCAGCGTTGACAAACATGCCTTCACTCTGTGGTGTGCCACTTTCTACAATAGCTTTATGGAATAACTTAGTGTTATCAGCATACAACTGTAATAGAACTGAAGTGGCTCCAGCATCTTGACCAGCAATGGTAACGTTATAAGGATTTCCACCAAACGACGCAATATTATTTCTGATCCAGACCAACGCTGCATACTGATCCTTCAAACCTTGGTTACCAGGGACGCTAGGGTTGTCTAAGCACATAAATCCATAGGGACCGAGGCGGTAATTGACGGTAACGACGACTACGTCATGTCTGACTAAGTTTCTGACTCCGTAATCGCCCGCACTTCCCCGTACGAAGTCTCCGCCATGAATCCACACTAGAACTGGTAGAGGATTGCTGGAACTGGCTATAAATGGTACAAAGATGTTCAGACGGAGGCAGTCTAAAGTCTCGGTGTCACTGTTTGCGGTTCCCATTTGAGGGCATTTGATAGTGCCATCATTAGCATCGAAGATAATTTCTTGGAAGGGTTGTCTGGCGTGGGATGGCTGAAAAGACATATTTCTATGTTAGTTGGATTTGACATTGGAAAAGTATAAGGCACTTTTCATTATATTTTTAAAATTTTCTAGACAATATTTAGTCTTTATTTTTTTGTGTTGTGAAATTATTTTAAATCAAGGTTTCCATTTACGTATTTTTCTCTTTTTGTAGAATTTTAGCGTTTATAAATATTATCGCTATCTATCGACAACTCTGAACATTAATCGTGGTTTTCCCCGTCTTCGGGATTTAGTTATAACTTTATGTAACTTGTCTTTTTCTAGATTATTTACTTAACTCTGAACCAGATCGTTGACTTCAAACTTATCTATTGAATATGACTGTTCTCAGATATTTCTTAGCCTTAGATAGATATCAGCTGCCAACTATCATTGACTGATACTGGTATGAGTGGCATTACGTCATCATTCAAGGAATGTAAACTAAAGTAAACTGGACCTTGAAATATTTTGCCTTTGACTAAGTAGTACCTACTTATGTTTATTTCATGTATTGGTTTTCCATGGCTATATTTATAAGACATTCTTGCCTGGAATTACTATTCCAGCTATTAAAAGTACTCTTTTAATAGCCTATATAAAGTTATAGCGTCAAAATAAACCATATTTTTAACAAAAACAAATTATAAACGTTGCTCCACACTAGGAATTTCTTCCTGTATCGTAGGTGCGTTTACATACATATAAACTCACATACACAACACCCAGAGCCAGAACAACTATCTGTAGGTCATACAAATATTTGTTCCGTACGGGAATCGAGCCCGCGACACGCAACGCAGCAGTCGATTGCTCATCCACTGCACCAACCGTTATTCAACAATAATTTAAAAGACTTAAATCGCACACAAGAAGTCACTTTCAATAAATCTTATCTGTTTACAACTTTTAAACTTAAATAAAACAGAATTATATGTATTTATGTACATAATTAAAACGAAGTCAAGCAAAAATAACAACTATAAACCAGATGTGAGATAACACACAACTTTTTAATTAAAAAACAAACACTTTCAATTGCAGTGGGATTGACGACCTCATCACGGCTATCGGTAATGTTGTTGCGAGTAAATAATTAATTACATACGACATAAAATAACAATGATTGAGCGACCTTCCTGATGCTTCGCTTCATCGATAGGCGATTTAAATTGCAAGAGCGTCCACACGCAATGCGATGAAATGCGGATTTGCACTTGGAATTACCTTAGAAAATTTATGTACGCGACATTCGACCGATATCGCCTTTCGACGAAATTTAAATTGTTTCGCGCTATCAGTAAGGTATCTGTTGTGTAATGTGTTATGTCATCTGTTATGGCAAATGAAGAAGAGATTAAGAAGGAACGGAAGAGAATAATTGGACCTAGTTATGCAAAACAGAATCAACCCACACAATGACAGTTTTGAGTAAAAGCTATTTTTGACAAAATGTTGGCCAAAGTGGCTCCATTTGCACTTTTATTATAAAATACTGTCTACCGCGAACATATTTTTTATGTCCACTGCCTTAAAATCTTTAATCAAATTAGTTTTCATGTAAATTTTGAATATTTCATCGATATGGGTTGAACCCAATTATGGTTGGGATTGCTGTACTTTTAGTAAAGTTCCTATTTTATTACCTATTTTAGGTAAATCATGTGTGACCGTTTTTGTGTCTACTTATTTTGAACTTAGCTGATACAGATTTTCCATCTTCAAATTAAGGACACAAGGTGTCACATCGTTTCTTTGGCTCTAAAATAGATTCTCATTAACCTAGCTGGTATGGAAGGCATTCAAACACAAATAATACAGCTACGTTCACTATTTGAAATCCTATTTCTATTCTGGGCCTGACATTGAACGGCTGGTAACATACGTCGGCGAGGCGTCAGTGCCAAATGCTTAGGTTTAAACATTTTACTTACGCCAAAAGGATCTTCTGGGTACACTTCAGCGTATGGCACTCCCAGGAACATAGAGTAGTCTCCATCAGTAGCTCTGTGACCTCTCACTAAACCTTGACTGCTGATCAGGACTAGAGGATCCACCCTTGGTTCACCGAACACACTGATCACAAAAAACAACACACACAAGAGTGTCTTCTCCATTTTGATGTAATAAAATTCTTTTTTCGAGTATCTGTAAAATACTGGCGACAAATAAGAGAGTTTATCGTTATATAGTTATTTTATCTGGACATTTTCGATGAGATGAATTCGGATTATGTTTATCGGATAGGTAGAGCGGCTAGGCTACGTCACGATAAAGAGGAAGATGCTTTAGATAAATATTGTGACTACTTTGTTGTTTTGGTATTTGTTGGTCTAAATCTAAGTGATTCATGATAATTCTTGTAAAACCTGTAAAGAAAACTTAGCCTGTTATTACCTAATGCATCATATGACAAACATTTTGTGGTCAATGATACACTACTTGTACCAAAGAAACCCAAAAGTAATGTTAACTTTATCTGCCACCGCCACAATAATATCAAGATATCTTAATCCAGTCTTTATCAGCACATTATTGCATAATGCCCATACGAAGTCAGCCTCATTTGCATGGCCAAATAGTAATGCGACCTTTATAAATACAATAATTTTATTGTTATTGCCATCGATCTTGGATATCTGCATATATGCAGGTTGCGATTTAACTGACCCTGGCACAGAAAACAGGTTATAACCGTTCAGGCAAATGTCATCGTCTTCCATATATGGAAATAATCCAAAAAAAATATACGTAAGGCTAAAAGGAGGTACTATGGCCGATCTAAATGCTGATTATATTGATGATACGTCTGAATCGACAATAGTTCAATGGCAAGGATGTGGACAATTGCAAGGTTTTTAGTCCCGATTTGGATAAACTTGATTATGCTTTTGAATAAATCAATGACTTTGCTATAACAATACATTAAAAGAGACAATGGACAATTTTGGTGGAAGTTAATAAGTTAAAGTTGACGCATAGGTAGGACATGGCCTGGCGCGATAGATTCTGTCAAAGTACCTTGTGGCTAGTGTAAAAGGAATTTAGAGATTAAATAGCAAAATACCAGTACCTATGTGTATATTCTAAGTAAACATTGCTGATGGCGGACATTGGACGCTCGATCGTACTGCCAAACGATTCTTATGGGAAAATTATGAATTCAATAGAAATGTTTAGACTTAACAAGACAGATGTTGAAACAATTGCAGACAATGATTTGTTGATATGTGGATAAAACCCACAAGTGTGTGTGACATTGTTCGGAGATTTAAGAGTTGAAAAAGAGGAATGGGTTAGGAAGTCAACAAAAGCCGTGCAATTTTTAAGTCTTTCTTCGGTAGTAGATACAGACATGTCTATTGCTACGAGGCTTTTCAATATGTGTATAATTTCACAGCCATTCCACCCACATTAATTCTCAAAACTGTCATACATTCTACTTGAATATTATTATAAAAAAATTGTATGGTTTTCACTTGACAATTTTAAACCTAATAAAAAAAACGTTATTAGCAGAGTGTTATAAAAGTAAATTTAGATTGTATTTTTGTTAGAGCACAAAGATTACAATATGCTCATAACTCACTTACATTACCTAATAAAGAGAGAATAATAATAATTCTCAAAACTTACTTCACGACATTCCTTCATTCAAATAGATACACATGGCTGTGAAGATGAATGTATTGAGTGAAAGATCCTATATCTAGAAAGGACCTGACTATTAAGATGTCTAACAGAGAAGTATGGAGGAAGAAAACATGTTGCACTGACCCTAAATAAATCGGGATAAGGGCAAAAAAGTGCTGATGATAATGTATGCGAGACTTACGTATTAGTTGAACTTGTGTATTAGTTGTATCACGGGGTCTCATTGCTTAAAAAGAAAATTTGGTTCAAATAAATCTCACTAGATGGCGCGATATGCACCTCCATCTGTTATTGAATGTATGTAAAATTAACATTTTCTGAAATTGAACACAAAAATTTTATGTTCTTGTTTAATCAACTCTCCTAAGTACAAAATTATGGAATATTGGGGTCTTAATTCACATTTCAAAGATTATTAGACGGATCATTTAAAATTGATGCCAATAGATGGCGCATTTTTTAATTTCTGAGGCATTCCACTAGATTGTTAAAGTTTGTATTTTAACAAATTTTGGTGAAAAAAAAAACTGTAAAAACGTACAAATAAATACTAGAAAACAAACCTTCACTGTATTTAAAGAAAAAAATATTCACGAACCTAGTAAACCCTTTTACTTGCAAGTCGCTGCTAACACCATCTATCTATCATCGTGAAACAGAACCGAATGCGTTCGATGTACAAAAAATTGCCAGAATAAGCAGTCGAAAAACGCTAGTTACGTCGGCACGGTTTCTTTCTAAGGGATGAGGTATCTGTATTCTAGTATTATATTATCTGTGGTTGTATGCAGGATGAATATTATATTATTAGTTGCAGGCAGGATGATCCGTACAGTACCAATAGTTATCCTTCCTGCTAAATATAAACTCAAAATTACCAATATTTCCGTATTGCATGGTAAATGTTGACGATTATCCTCTTTGGATCGTCTATTGTGACTATTAAGAGGCCCATATTCAACGATAGACGATTTAAATGACAGCCTTATAATAAAAATAAAAAAAGTAAGTATGTGATTAGTTTAAATAGGTACTGTAAACTTCATCATCAGCCCACACAGGCATCCTCTCTGTGAGTGAGGTAATGGGCCTTAATCCACCACGCGGGCCCAGTGCGGATTGGTGGATGTCACATGTCTTCGAATTTTCTACGACATGCCGGTTTCCTCGCGATGTTTTCCTTCACCGTTTTAAGAGCAGTGGTGATGAAATAATTTACACAAAGTAAAGCGCCTTCCTGGGTTCAAACTCACGACCTATGACACGTAAGTCGCGGCGGTTACCACTGGGCCACCACTGCTCTCACTGTAAACTAAGGACATTCTAAATTAAAATTCAGCATAGAAAATTTGAATTCAGAATCTTTAACTAGTTAAAATTTAAAAAGTTTTTATAAGTGAGGTATCTATGACTTATACCTAAACTCTCTCTTCTCTACCACCAGCTCTTCTGCTCTTACTGGGGGTGTTGCTGGCGATATGGGTGCTGTACGGCATCGTGAAGCTCATCATGTCGCGGGTGAGGAGGACTGGCAAGCTGCGGTATGGGGACAAGGAGTTGGCGATACAACAGAGATTGCGAGCGCTTGATACTTTTAGAGGGTGAGTGAAGACTTGCATATTTTATTTTAAAATTAGACCCAGTGAACTTCGTTCCACCTAAAATTAATTAGATAAAATTATTTTTACTAATCATCCCAGTAATTAAGGTGAACAAAACATAAAAAAATATTTTCAAATCTTTTGAGCTATTTACGAGTTTTTGCGAAAGTAACCCACGACAATAATTTTCATATATTAGTGATTAACCAGAATCAGCTGTTTGAAGATCTTTGACAGTCGTTACGGGTAGTCAGAAGCCTGAGATCTGACACCAGTCTTGCCAAGGGGTATCGTGTTACCCAGTTACTGGGTTGTGGAGGTCAGATAGGCAGTCGTTCCATGTAAAACACTGGTACTCAGCTGAATCCGGTAAGATTGGAAGCCGACCCCAACAATAATTTGGAAAAAGGCTAGGCAGATGATGATGAGTGATTAACCAGAATAGAGAATAATAATTTTATAAATATTGCCATTATGGAACAGAACCTAGGCTTAGTGAGATACTATAACAGTAATTGCGATTCCAATGGGTTATGCTCCATAAACTTTGTCATAGTGAAAATATCCTTATTGATTTTGGGTACAATTTGTTGTCGCTTGATTCACCGAAGAGAATATAAAAAAAACATTTTGCAAAATAAATGACCGATTCTATGGCTTTCATTCACACCTACATAACATCTGTGTTAATTTCGAATCTAGCGCGACCAGAAAGACTGTGCGTGTGAATAGCCCTATTCTCACGTTTTTTTGTTAGTGCTGTATATTAAAGTTTTAGGTTACTTAGAATTTTTAGCACAGTGTTATAATGTAATTAATATCTATTACTATTGTTAACACAGAGGATTAGAAACCCATCCACCAACGTCTGGCTGTTACTTTAATGAGTTAATGTTTGGTCATCCATCTCCATTATTATGATAACTGTCTTCTAGTGTTTATCCCTATTTATTTGGAGTTGTTGCAGTTTGTCTTCTTCTTTTAGTATACTGGTTGTAATTTTAGCAGTCACCGCTATGTAGCCATTATTATCTTTCACACAATCTACCCATCCCCATGATTTTGCCTCACCAAACCAAATATCGTCTATGTTATTATCAGTAGTCTAGTGTGTTTTAGTATCCATCTTAAATTAGATCATTTCCAATACAGGATGGCTATCGTGTTCATGATCTTCGTGAATGACGGCGCTGGTGGTTACTGGTGGATGGAGCACGCGACGTGGAACGGCCTCGTGGCTGGCGACCTGGTGTTTCCTGCCTTCCTCTGGATCATGGGCGTCTGCATTCCCCTCTCTGTGAAGAGCGCCTTCGCTAAAGGCGTGCCGAGGTGGAAGATTGTTATGCATATCGTCAGAGTAAGTTTGTATTCTGTTTTTTTTTATTTGCGTCGGTGTGATCGGTCTGCGACAGAATAAGAATTGCTCCATCAGAGGAGAATTTGTCAGGTTAGAAAATGTTGCATTCGCTGGCAGCAGCTAGGATTGTATGCCCTGTACATGCTACATTGAATTCTACATATCATGTTATCTCAGTACAGATGGATGCCAAGATATCCATGATTGAACGAATGATCCCAATGGTCGACATCAGAATATTTAAAACCGAACCATAATTTTGATCAATTCTCATTTGTATTGTTTTATCAAAGCAGGTCCCATTTAATAATCGTATGGTGAAACACTTGTAACAGCACACTTACATAAGCAGTCAGTCGACAGGCGCGCTAACTGTGAGAGGGGACCTTTAGAACCAGTCTCGTTATGTAAACGTTACGGGGATCGATGTGTATGCACCTGCTTGGTTCTGTCTGGTTATCTTAGCCTACGCTGAGCTAAATTGCTTCCATGGCGTTTAATTTCTGTCTCGTTAAGATATCAGACTTCAATGAGAAAATAAATCCATGATATATTTCAAGAATTTGTCTCTTTATAGTGTGCCAGGAGACTATTTGGCCTGTTTAGGTCTAAAAAATTAAGGTCTGTGAAGGCTCAAATAGTTTCATTAACTTTAATCAACATATATTATGCTTTTATAAACTATTCAGTCAAGAACTAATTCTCTAAGGACTTCATGATTGACCTAGTCTGACCATCCCGAAACATGGACGTGAGTAATACCGTTAAACATAATTTCATTGGTGTCAACCCGCAGGATGGATTTTCCCGACGGGTTTTAGTGAATAATGCACTTTTAGTTGTTGGTTTCAATACCTACCTACAATCGTTATTTTATAATCAATATCATTGACTGCCTTGTTCCATGGGTGTTTAACGTATGGTATAATAACAGATAGTATAATATCACTTGAAATAACGTTCACTTGATATAATTTTCATGTACTATAAAAAAAAAGACAATTTCATATGATCTAATGTTATATTTCATATAACCTTGATTTGCTCTACCAACATTTAATATAACGTTCATTTTATATAATTTTCAATTAGTATAATGCTCTTTTCATATAACGTTCATTTCACCGAATTTTCATACTACACTAATTTTCTAAGGTAACGCACCGTTCTTGAAAAAAACAAATTATTGTACCCTAACCCAGACCATAAAATTGCTTCTGCATCATCTCCGGCGCTGCGGGAAGTGCAATCCCTTCGCCCTTACGTAACAAAGGATTAGGCACCCTTGCTCACCTCCGCAGCTTCAGCTTGCTGGTCGCCTCCGGCGCCCAGCCTCAGCCGCTATACGGCACGCACGGGAGCCTATGGTTTGTTACAGTGGGCGGGGGTTGCTCTCCCTTCGCGCCTCCAGTCTTTATATACACTCTAGGGGTAGCAGCCAAAGACTACGTGAAGTCGGGGTGCCCCAATTCGGTATTGGAACAGATTCAACCTATTTAACTACAAGCCGGTGTATATAAGGAAGAGAATAAGAAAACACAAAAGAAAACAAATCCAATAAACTGTAACGTTCCCTTGCCTAATATCCTATATAAAAGCAAACTAATAACAAGCAATATTTATGTGGTGCTTGTTTTTGCTAGCACGGGAATGGCGGGCGTTTAAAATTTAATCACTTTTTTCAAAAATATACATAACAAAGTAGACGTTAGTAAATTATATTAAACGTTACTTAGATATTTTGAATATCTTACTAAACGAAAGTATATAAAATGTCCATTATACCATATAAAACTAAGTAAAATGAAATTATATCAATAATTCATTATATCATTTGATCGTTATATTAAAAAAAATAAGTCATATGATGATTAGATCTCTTGTTATTATATCAAACGTTACACACCCCTTATTCCATACACTGACTTTAAGATGTTCTCCATTGTATCTATTATTTTCTTTTACTCAAAAAGAACTATTGCAAGAGTGAAATTGAGGACAAAAGCTAATCTGCAGTAGGTTATTTAGGTATGCATCGGATGGTTCATGTGCAAGTGATCTCTGGGCATGAGGTCACGTCGGTTCCTTGTGAAACGCATAGTTGCATTGTGATGCAAATACTAGAATAAAGTAGGTGCGTCCAAATCAAGAGGTGCGCCGATTTGATGATCGCCTCCTTGGTAGTGAAAAGCATAGCCTACTACATATATTGTTTGTATTCTTTGATACCGATAATATAATTTGATATATTGTGACAGTGAAGATAAGCATATGTTATATGTGTTAGATAGAAAAATTTCCTATATGAATTTTATATTACAAATTGTCAAATAAATTAACTTGTTAGCGATAATAAAAACGAAGTTATTCAACAAAGATTTAAAATGGTCGTTAAGCAGCGCAACCAGCAGAAGCACTTCGTTTTGTTCGCTTCTTGTTCGGATTTTCAAGCAGTTAAATAACAAGGAACTAAAAATTATCTCACACTTAATCGCAATAAGTGATTAATGTGCTCTTCAGTAGACACACAGATATTTGTATTCACCGCATGCGATCCGTTCACTTTCGTTGCATCACTCAGACTTCCGCATTTTGTCTCATTGTGTACCTTGATCAGATCTCCAATGCATACAAGTATCACATCGGCGCACCCGCCGCTAATGCTAAGTCGACTTTTTGCTACATATTTCATTGGAAATTCTGTTTGCGTGATAACATTGAGATAGCTCTCTCCGCCTCAATCTACGACATCGTTATCCACACCATCCATATCGTCTTTTACTCGTTTCTTTTTCTTTACTGAGTAACCATTACCGTCAATGTATATCACATGCGTGAGAGTAACGGGGAGAGTACATTTTATACTGAAAGCATCGTTAGTTGTTCGATATAGTGACCCAGTAACGGACATGGCCTGGTTTGGATCTTAGAGGAGACTGGTACAATTCGTGTAGAACAATCGGCAAGTGCCGGTGACACGTGATTGGTGCATTTAGTTTTAATATCCGTTATTTGATAGATGTGGCCACTTAAATTAATATAATTGCCGGGGTATCATCTACGGCTATTATTGTAATTGGTCTGTTTATAACTAGTCCAATTTTCTTCATCTACTTGTGTTAGAATTGTTTGTAATTTTTTTTTCGTTTACGGTTTGAAGAATGTTGTTTGTTATGTTTTCCACTTTTCCTGAATGTAATTTTTGTTTTGGAAACATTGCATTATTCCCCAGATTGACTTTTAGTTTGGGGATATTCATGAACAATTGGGTATAACCCTTTTCATTGTCAATCATCGATTTAGTAGGTAACTGGAAAAGTTATTTATATATCCAAATAATTCTCACGGTAAAAAAAGTTTTTGTTATACCAAAATTTTAAGGATCGCAATGACCCGCATGACTTTTTAAATTTATTTTTGTATAATTTGTTGAGCCTAAATGGTAGCTTCAAGTTGGTCATCAAAGTTGAATGTGATCACAGTGTGATCGTTATTGGTCTTAGTACCACGTAATTCGAATATAACGATTCTTTTTGAGTGTGGCTTTACTCAAGAGGTTTACGCAAGTGTTATACAAGCGAAATTGTGAAAAAACTTTGTATTCGATTAACATTTTAAGTAAGTCTTTGTTATCAAGCTATTGTTAACTGAAATATATAGCGTATTTATTGATAGGTACAGTTCTATCAATTTGTAAATGATTTATTAGAGCGGCTAGTAATATCGTTATTTTTTAGAGCCTTTGTAACAATGGCTTTAACCACTTTTAAAAGTCTAGATTTCTTAAGCTCCGTGGTTGTGAAACGTACTTTATTTGGTAGTTGTTAAGGTGAACAGGTTCGAAAGAGATTGGATGAGCTCGAACAAAAAATAAATACGTGCTTGACAGAAATATTGTAGTCATTTATATTGTTCACAGTTTTATAGTTTACTAGCTGACCCGGCAAACTTTGTTTTGCCATAAAAACACCAAACATTCATCAACCCTACCCTAACAACCCTACACTACCTACCCTACCCTAACTACCCTACACTACCTACCCTACCTACCCAACCTGCCCTACCTACCCTACCTACCCTACCTACATACCTACCTTACCCTACTTACCCTACTCTATCCTAAACGGGATGAAAAGTCCTATGTCCTTCTCCTGGTTCTTAGCTACCTCCCTACCAATTTTCAGCCAAATCGGTTCAGCCGTTCTTGAGTTATAAAATGTGTAACTAACACGACTTTCTTTTATATATATAGATTTATTTCAAGAACATGTCAATCATACCAATTTTAATCCTTATGAAATGCTCTAACTTCAAACACAATGGTTATCTAAAATTGCAACAAGAATGAACTTCTATTGTATTAAAATGATGAACAATGTTAGACAACATTTCAAATTGAATCTCTGAATCGATATACGTTTAGCGTTATGTCTCTACAAAAACAATATTAGAGTATAGTGTAGAAAAACAACTGTTTAAGTATCTCATTAGGTAGGGTTGATAACCGATACAGTTCAAACAAGTGCAGATGCGGGCATGACATATAAAAAATATTTATCGACATGTTTTGTGTGTGTGTTGTCATGTGTTACTGCTCATCGACTCTCTCAAACTTGATGATAGCATCAAGTTTTCTGACCTTAGGTTTTTCAATAATAGCTTCTTAGTACCTGTGTGGAGACTACAGTTCACCGTAATACAGTTTATAATACTAGTACGGGGAACAGGGTGAATCAGTACCGCTTATTCAACTTTACCGAAGTGATGATGAAGTTATGTTAGATTATTGAGAAACGTTGTTTATTGTTTTGGGTTTATTTTGATCTACTACTAGACCTTATTGTGATTTGTTTAACTTTTCATTGGATGAGAACCCAGTATCTTTAGTGGTCATAATGCCACTGTGTCACGCAACGCTCTTTAACGATTCCCTATATTATGTATTTATTTTAATCTCTTTCTTCTTTCCAGCGTTCAGTCATGATGTTCCTACTAGGGATGTCTCTGAATACGATCTACGGCTCCAACATGCTGTATGAGCTGCGTATCTTCGGCGTGCTGCAACGTTTAGCAGTGTCGTACCTCATCGCCGCCGGGTTTTACGCCCTAACCGCACCCAAGTACTACACGCCACCGCGGGTGAGTGTAAGAAAGAATCATTTTGATTATGCTTTTGTATAAAGCTGTGGGTATTTTAATGTATTGTATTGTATAAGTATTATCTTTAATAAGCATTAAGACTCTAGCAGACAGGTGCGACGCAACAATGCTACAACGATGCGACGACCATTTCTCATTTGTTTTTTTCTACGGGTATTATCCCCGGTAAAGAGGAAGGAAAAGAAAAAAAAAGTTTTTGCGCTGGAGTGGAACAATACAGGCTTAATTGTAATAATATTATCCCCCTAGGATAATTTCTATAAAATTATCGACACATTATTGCGGCCCTCTTTGCATACCTTAATGCTTATCGGTCTATGAGTTGCCTTTCTTTTTTCATCGATTTTTGCTTTGAGTTAGTAGGTACCCATTCCATCAATCTATTGTTGCTACATCTACGTCCTGCCGATAAAGAAATAGTGTAAAAAGTCAACTTAATCTAAGTAGAGTAATAGTACATTACTGCAGCGGCCAGCAAAAGAGGCATTGATGGACGAACGTGTAAATGTGGGCCGAGGCGAAGCCGAGGCACACATACGTAAGTCCATCAATGCCTAGTTGTGGCCAAGGCTTGTATAGTACTTTTCTCAAATAATGCGCGGAAATTAAAACTCAGTAGTACCTAGAACTCATTTTGTCAAAGTAAATGACGAACAACAATAATTGTTCCCGCGTTAAAGTGTTCCATTGTTTTTTTTTTTTTTTCAATAAACAGCGTTCTATTTGCAAGCCAGTTCGAAATTTAAATAAAACCTTTGATAAGTTACCTCCTTGGTTGCCATGTTTCGGAGTAAAACATCGTTCCATTTTTAAACTACACGACAGATATGAATTTACTATGGAATTTATTTGGCCGCTAAACACGACAGATATGGATTTTCATACAACTTTTGCCGGCCGCTGCGCGCTTGTATTTGACCAGTACAGCAATTTCGATTTATCTCGAAGAAGGTTGTCAAAATAATGATCACATTTCCAAGCATGTTTGAGAAAAGTACTTTTCTCAAAATAATAATGCGCGGAAATTAAAACTCAGTAGTACCTAGAACTCATTTTGTCAAAATAAATGACGAACAACATTGTTCCAGTGTTAAAGTGTTGTTTTTTTTTCAATAATCATCGTTCTATTTGCAAGTCAGTTCGAAATTTAAATAAAACCTTTGATAAGTTACCTCCTTGGTCGCCATGTTTCGGAGTAAAAGATCGTTCCATTTTTAAATAACACGACAGATATGAGTTACTATGTAATTTATTTGGCCCAGATTTGGCCGCTAGACACGACAGATATGGATTTTCATACAACTTTTGCCGGCCGCTGCTCGCATGTATTTGGCCAGTACTGCAATTTCGATTTTACTCGAAGAAGGTTGTCAAAATAATGCTCAAATTTCCAAGCATGTTTGAGAAAAGATTATAAAAAAACTGGCCAAGTGCGTGTCGGGTTTCGCACATTTAGGGTTCCGTACCAAAGAAAAATCTGATTCATCAATATACTTATTGGATTTTTTTAGTAAAATATACGTAAAATTAAACATTATCACCATTTTAAGTTCATAGGTCAACGGGAAGTTATAAAAATATTCGGAAAAAATTGTGTGATAGACAACGTACAGACAGACACGTGAGTGACAACAACAGGGCTCCGTTTGGACCCTTCGGGTATGGAACCCTAAAAAAGTACCTAGGCATAGGTAAGCCTTCTTTCTTCTTTATCATACATATTAGTCCTAGGACTAAGGGCCGATTTCTGAATTCAGTATTTGAGATTAAGAACGATTTGAGTATTTGTCAGACTATACTTTAGCCAGAAAACCTGCCAAAATTTGGCGCTAAAGTAGGGTTTGAAGCGTTTTTAACCTCAAATACTTAATTCAGAATTCGGCCCTAATTCGGATATGACATGTAAAGATAGGTAGATAGTACCTAGATTAAGGAATCTGTTCGTGTGTTAATAAGCATATTAGGTACTCAGTCATGTATGAAAAGTAAGGCTTATCATATTGGATACTTATACATACATTAGATTGATCGAAGTCAAGGTGCCGTTCACTTTCGGTATAATTACCATTCCGAAGTGTTAATACACTAGATTTAATTACAGATAAATTCTTAACCAATTGGAAGGCAAGTAGCTACTTTGCTTACTATTAAACTATAAATATCTGTATGCTAAAATACATACCTGGAACGTTGGCAGAATAGTCAGCTCACGATAAAATTAAAGATTTTTTGAAAAAAATTTGGCTGTCTGTTCAACCAAACTTCGTAAAGTTTTTCGTGATTTGTCTAAAACATTTTCTGTGAAAATCCTAATCAATTATTTTTCCTTGGGTTTAGTATACTTACTATAATTGCCTAACAAAGGGAGCTTCAGCGATGCCGAACACCTTTCAATCAAAGGCGCCCATTTTTTTACCGACTACTAAATGGAAGAGGTTCTCAATTCGACTGTATTTTTTTTGTGTCTCAGAACTGTTTACTAGGTCACAGATAATATAATACTAGACTAGGTGAACCGTGCAGTCCTCGTGGTGCAGTCGGAGGATACATCTGGTTTTGGTCACCCAGCTCGCAAATATGTATCCTCGTACTGCATAGCATGATTTTCTTCTTGTTTACGTCTTTTTAGTTCGCTTCTTAAGCAGTCGGGTATTTTGACTTTTTGAATTAACTTTTTATTCACTTTGTAGTCTTTTTTTGGAAGTCGGTTGTATTTTTTGTTCTCTTAAAAAGAAGGAATGAAGATCGTTCAGATCTTGACCCTGTCAAAGATAATATAATACTACAGACCCTGTGGTGACGTGCTGGTTTTTAATCATCATCGTTTCAACCGAAAGACGTCCACTGCTGGACATAGGCCTCCCCCAAGCGTCGCCACACTGATCCGTCCTGTGCGTTTCGCATTGGTTTTCAAAGTTATGTTTTTTTTTACAGGGTGCATGTGGCCAGGCCCTGAAAGACGTATTATCTTGTGTATGGTGCTGGGTGCTGGCAGGAGTCCTAGTGGCAGCACATAGTGTCATCACCTTCGTAGTCCATGATACTGACTGTCCAATGTAAGTCCACACACAATCCACACAGCACACACACAACAACACACACACCACAGAGCAACACACCACACCACAACAACCACCACACAGAGCACTCCACAAAGCAATCCACACACACACACAATCCACAATCTGATCCACAGAGCAATTATTTTCTTGTGTGTCCGGTGCGCAACGCGCCAACCTGTCGGAAATTAATGCTGAAAAAGTAAAACTGGAGGTAGATTGGAGTAAAATTATAAGATTAAGACTACATTTGTTGCTGAAACTCGTCGAGGAGACTATAATTTCAATCACATAGAGTTTGTTGGATAGTTTATTAACTTAGCTGCATTTTACAAGTGCTTTTAACGGGTTATATTTTAGGAGGAAATCTAAACAAATGTTTAATGAGTTCATTAAGTTTCTGCTAGCTGCTTGTCACAGAAATATACTGAAACATATTCAAAAGAATACATTTTTGTAGAAATGTTTGCCTATTTCCTGGTGGATAACGTTACGACCTACTCTTTCTCTCAGACTATCTCGAATACTGGAACCATAAACATACTTATCTGGTATTTCTTTCCAGGGGCTATTTAGGACCTGGTGGTCTCCACGACGACTGGGTGGCGCGAAACTGCTCTGGTGGTGCGGCTGGCTACATTGACCGACTGCTGCTGGGCAGGTCACATGTGTTCCAGCGGAGTGATGCTGTTCGTGTGTATGGAGGAGACCCTACGGACCCTGAGGGACTTCTAGGTATTTTACACATTCTTCACTTTTCTACGAATGCCTCCGTAAGCCTCCGCCATTCAATTATACTTAGTACATAAGCAATAGGCATTGGCAAAATCATGTCGTCTAAATGTTTCTTTTTAAGAATATTTCAGCTTAAAAATGAATTTTTTGGTTAGCAACCACCTTATGGTCAGTTGTAGATTGTGCTCAGCTAATTAAAAGGCATTTTACTTGAAGTTACTTTACTAACCTTTTGTTAAATATAATTTCTTATCTGGTTAAGAATTTATCTTAGAGCCTGAAAAAGCCTATAAATCATCCATCCGCACCTACTACACGGATTTTATTTATGTTTTTTCCTCTAGGGTGCCTAACATCAGCAGTACAAGCACTCCTGGGCGTGCAAGCAGGTGCCACAATCTTGCTGCAGCGCTCTCACAAGGCCCGTATCTCTCGCTGGCTGGCATGGGCTCTGGTCTTCGCACTGGCTGGGGCTTTGCTGGCTGGCTTCTCCAGGGAGCATGGAGTTGTGCCCATCAATAAGAACCTTTGGTAAGTAGACTTTATTTTTACTGAGTTTCCTCAATGATATTTGGCAGTCCACCGACCACCCAAAACCAACAGTTTAACAAAATTTGTGCTCTCCATTTTGTAAACCACCAAAGTGGTTTGTGGAATTCTGGTGACAGTCACTCCGTGTCAATTAATAGTATTGTTGCTGCACCCGTATAGACTGGAAGCCGTCCTCGACAAAGTAGTGGTCAGGAAACTTATGATAGACGTCGAAGGGATCGTTTCTAGACAGAATATTTTCTGATTTTTGGGTTGTTGAATAAAACTGATCAAACCTGTTCAAATATTTGAATTTCATTTTAATAGTAAGGGCTTAAACACATAACCGCGTTGCGGCGCCGCAACGCCGAAATTAGCGTTGTGTTTCGGCCCGAAATGCATAGAAATGGATAGTTAACCCCAGAATTTCCAATGCCGATTTCGGCGTTGCGGCGCCGCAACGCGGTTATGTGTTTAGGCCCTTATACCTGGCAAATTCTATAATGTTTTTGCTTTCCAGGTCAATGTCGTTCGTCCTCGTCACATCAGCATGCTGCCTCATCCTGCTCTGTTTCTGCTACACCCTCACCGACGCCTGGAGGCTCTGGGGAGGTGGACCCTTCAGGGCTCCAGGATTAAACGCCATCGCCCTCTACATCGGCCACTCCCTTTGCGCTCATCTCTTCCCCTTCCACTGGCGAATCCCCAACATGAGGACCCATGCGATCAGTCTAGTTGAAGCCGTTTGGGGAACAGCTCTATGGGTCATCATAGCCCATGTTATGGCGAAAAAGAAAGTGTTTATTACGCTTTGAGTAGATTTGTAAATATTTTATGGAATTGATTTTATTTACTTAAGTATTCTTCACGAGTTGTAAAGATGAGAATGATTATAGTTCTAGAACTGATTGACTGCTAATGCTTTGCCAACTAATACAAGGTTTCTACTAAGTACCTACTGTATTTCATTTCGCATTGTATAATTTAAAAGGTTATATGATTTTTTTGTTTTCGTTGGTAAATAATAATTTACCATACTACTCGTACAATATTAGCTATTTCTTGAAAATACATGCTAGGAAAACCTAAATAGCTTTTCATTAGGTATTTTTATATTACCTACACACATTGTTTTTCTTTTCCAACAATTATACGTAGTTTTGTTATTGAGATTCTATTCTTATAATTTTATCACAAATTGAATATGTATTTGTATTTTTAGAAATTAAGTAAATTTTAAGTGTAGATATTTAAACCAAGACTGAGCGATAGAAAAACCATAGGTGCTCGGATAGTGCTCTCAATGTAATCTTTTGGTTTTCACGTTTATTGTGCTAATTATATAAAAATCTAGTCTTAATTGCGTATTTGGAAGTTTTGTCTATGGATTTGAATGTGAGAGCGACTATAAGTAAGCTTGATAAGAAAATTAAATGATTAAAGATAAAAGTTCTATGAATTTCATTATTCCTTACGTCCATGAGTTTTCTTGATTTGGCCTAAAGACTGATGCATCGTCTTTCGTTTCACCTTAACATCGCCTACTAGCTCCGAGGCTCTCGACAAGTGAAATTCTACGAGTATCTACGGAAGCGACGCGTAGCGATTGGAAAAATTCAAATGTGTGGGAATGCCCAGCGCTATCGAAATGTTACGTGATAAAGCCCTTAGATACATTTAGGTCTTTCGATCATGGCCACCGGATATAGTTGTCATAGTCAAACATCGAACCTCTGGCGCTTCTAGATTTGGTTTGTCAAATCTCAACTCTAGTAAGAAGTCAAAATCAAAACCATCGTATTTCGTCTTCCTGACGAGAAGCGTGGGACCAAGTATACTGCCCTGTGGAACTCTTAAGCCAATTTGGAGCTGGCCGCTAATGAAAGAGTTTACTTTGTGTACTGGTTTTGGTATGTAAATTAGGTTTTTAAACCAATCAAGGCAAATACCTCTTACGCTGTTCCATTTCAATTTCTTGAGAAATTGACCAGTTCAAGCCGTGTCAAATGCCTTTGCAAGATCAAAGAAGATGGCAATACATTTTTCACTATATAATAAATATGTATGTGTGTGTGTGTGAGTGTGTTACCACTAAAGTGGTTTTAACTAAATAATCGCTAATGCAACGTCTCGTCTAAACGACAATAGGTACTTACTTGACAGAAGCTTGGAATGGGAAAGGATAATAGGTAAGACAAAAGAAACAATTTTTATTACAATATTTGACGTTTTATTAGAAGGGTGACAGTAAAATCCGCAATGTCATTGAAAAATAATAATAAAACAAACGATTCAACAAATCATGACTCAAGGTAACGTATAGTTTTATAACAAATAAAACTATCAAATAAAATTACTTTATAATGAATAACAAGACGCGATTGGCCCCAGTGGGGGCTCGCACATGCGCACAGATTACGATCCATCAGAGATCAACAACTCGCCTCGGAACCAACTCATACATGCAATCTTAAACAACCTCGAATGAATCGTAACATTGTCACCCAAATATGTATGGTGCATACTAACATATAAAAGTAAGTATGTTTGGCATTTCGTTTACATTACAAGTTATTATGTCATAATAAGCCCGGCGCGAACGCGCCTCTCTCATATATTAATTCCATTATAAGTTAAATATATTACTAAGGTCAGTTAATTCATCATAATTCCTATAAAATCACTTTTGCAGACGGTAAATGCCATATTAGGAATTGAATATTTCATATTAAATAATAATATTTTCTCTAAAGGATACTTCACTATCGATGATTATCCCTTGAAATCAATAGCTGATAGACAGGCACACTTTGCAGTTTCAATAATAAACTTGTATGTAGGACCGTAGGTACTAACGATACTTTAACTAGAGACCTAACTTGTATAGTGATAAAGACATGTAAAACAGTGTTTATAATATATATATATTTCTAAAATTTCCTTAGAAAAAATCTCTTAAAATATATCTCAATTCTTTTAAACGTTCCCCGATGAGACAGGGTTATAATAATGTCGATATATTAATTCAGCGCTATATAAATAGAACATTTTCTTAAACGACTAATTAGGAAGAACATTTACGAGTGTATAAGAGAACAAATTAATTGCACAAACAGTGAAATATTAATACGAAACAATGATATTACCTATATACAGGCATTCAGGTAAATATTTTTTTTTAAAGTAGGTTTATTTACAATTTTGTCGATTTTCAAGTCGTAGTGTAGACAGCAACATCTCAAATAATATTAAATGATTTTGCATAATAATTTGATTGCAGGAATGCTTTTAGATTTTACAAAAATGTTGACGTCATCTTCCACAGAGACATTGAAAATCGACGTTAAAATTTTGAAAATACTAATCATGATTGGCTAGTCAAATAAACTTATACAAACGAAAATTTATAACAGCACATTTAATTATATTACAAAATGTGTTATTTTGTTTAAAAGTTTGATAAATAAAGTCGAGTCGCACTAGAGACTTTTGTTTTCGGGAACTGGTCCGATTCGCATTGTGAAATTCTAGCGATGATGGTATAATAATTATGGCAAAAATCTACGTGTTTTTTTTTTGGATAAAACTTCATTTTTAATAATGATACTTTATAGTAGAATATATTGCTGCAGGGTTGCCTGGTAATATCTAACCACAATTACCTTAATTAAATTAATTGTAATTTATATTTGATAGTTAACCCCAGATAAATAAGGTTTTCAAGTGAATCTAACGTCATTTGAAAGAAGATGATGTAGAAAATAGGAAAAAAGAAGATTGCCAACTCTTAAACGTCTTTACACCGACAACCTATAAATTGCGGCTTACTGAGCCGGCTGATATTGCACGATACAGGAAAAAATCCTAGCCTAGGGAAAACTTAAAAAAAACTGGTTACGGCTAGATTCGGGCAACCCTGCAGTAATCTATTCTTCAATCAATTCATGAAAACCAAGTTATTCTTTTTAGTTTTAGATTTTTGCGATGGGATCTCGGGTTATAACAAGAATACATTGAATTTTCTTAGAAGAAAACTCTCTTTTGTTTATGAATCGGACCGTCTTCGTAAACAAAAGTTTAAAGTGTGTTTCGGCGCTAAAGTCTACGATTAGTTGTAATAAGTACTCGAGCTCACTTTAAGTCACTCATATTACTAAAGAAATGGAATGTTTAGTTTTAAAAAGAATGTTAAAAAGATCACTAGCAGTTTGTTATATGGAACTATTACGCTGAACCGGTGTATATCAGGCAGAATTGGCAAGACCACGAATACACTAATGCAACGACTATTTTTCTGGAGATTCTGCTAGAAATTATTGTTTGAAATTGATTATTTATTAAGCTTTTAGGTGCCTTACAAATCGGAGACCTGTCAAACAACGTGTTGGCTTTTAAATATTTTCTCTCTCTACCATCGGTTGTGTGACATATTCTTCTGTCTCCGTTTTTATCCTGGCAACCCTTATAGTTAAAATACTGCATGTAAATAAATGAATTAGCACATAATAGTTAGTTACGTTATTCTCGTTGAAGGCATGCCATTATTTTGTACTTGTCGATATAGAGCGCAGAACTGAGAATACAGCTAATGTTTCTATGGAAGCCTGCAGAACGAGGCCCGACGGTTCTACAAGAGACTAGACATTAACCGAAAACACTTGTCACACAAATCGGTTTTTAAATAGGTCCACTATTAGATACATAACTAACTTTATCTTAAATACAAGGTAAAATCTCTAGGACAATACACATTTCGCTATAAATGCAAATTCATGGAATTCAATATTAATCGGTAAGACAGACGCTGGTACACTGCTCGTCTTACAATATTATGCTACTAAGATTCCCGATAACACAACGCACCGCGACACGCGATCTCAGTTCCATAGGTACGTAGTATACGCTATGTCCCAAACTATATGTAGTCTCTATTGTTTAATCTAGTGTCAAAAATACCATTAACTTCATTAGGCCACGTGCAGACTTGCTGCGATCTGTGCACGGCGATGTGTCTACGACGGAGAGCCCACACAAGTACAATGTATGCTTTGGGTAACAATAAAATCCTTAACCTAATTGCACATTTCAATGAAAACACGCATAAAATAAAACTTACAATCTATTAATCGCCGCTACAGCGCTATAATAATATATTACGAGATTTCAAACAACACGCGTAAATAACTATCGATACTTATCTAAACCCCAGTACTATAATTCCCTGTTATCAAGTCATCCCTCGCGTCTCGAACGAAAACTGTTTCAGAGTTGTATAAAATAAATATCTAGTGTGGCACTTGACAGTTTGTATACCGACGTAGCGGGTATATCGATCCAGCACCACAGAATACCTATTTACTAACAATTACAGTGAGCAACCATTCAAACGCTGACAGTTCTTTCCCCGGACACTTGTGTACGTGACGTAAATGTAAATACATCCAAAATATACATTCATTCCGTTATGGGACAGCGTCATACTTTGACAGACGATGCACTGTGAGAGGTCTCACAGCCTGGCGGACCGCGCGGGCGGGGCGCGAGCGCAGCGATGTGAGCGCTCGCGGCGCGGGCGGCCCGCGCGAGCGGGGCGAGCTACCTGTGACGTCAGGAGGGGGGCGCGCGGCGTGACGTCAGGCGAGGTCGCCGGCGGACGTCACTTGCGGGCGCCGCGCGCCACCATGGCCTGCAGGGAGGCCACCTGGCTTAGCAGACTCGCGTTCTTCTGCTCGAGGGTGTCTACCCTTTTCCTGTAGTCTGTGTTCTCAGATATCAGGATTTCGACCTTCCTTTCCAGTTGGTCCATGTATTCTTTCTTTTTGCGTCTGCTTTCTTGTGCTGAAATCTAGAAGAACAATTCGGTTGTTAAATCCAGTTTTGCGACAGAAGAAGGAACTATTCGACTCATCATGTAATGGGTCCATATGTACCTTATTCTTAATTTTCCTCCTGATCTTCTTGAGGGACTTTTCCTCTGCCTTGGTGAGGGGTAGGCGCGTCGGGACGGGGTATCCTTCAGCCAGTAAGGTGCGTTTCTCTTCCTCTGTCAGCACGAGTGTGCCAGTCGACCCTTTCTGTAAACGGAGAAAGCGCTTTAATTAAAGTTGTGGAAAACTGAATCATAAAAATTCATAGATTAGTAATGTTCACAGTAGTAACAGTGACAAATTGACTAACTAAAGAAGAAACGTCGCCTTTGTACGTCAACTATATAATCACTCATGTTGTATATGTTTTTTTTTTTGTTTGTGTACAATAAAGAATTAAGAAGAAATAAATTGTTTTAAGATCATTCGTGCTATTAACTCAAATACTTTCTTCCTTTGGCGTCTCAACTAGTTTTTCCCTTCGATACCTAATGTCCAACCTGTCAGGAGATATTTCACCATCACTCATGATTTATTTATTTGAAATGGTAGTGATTGTTAATAATAATTCACAGTTAATGAATATTTCATTGCATGCACAGTTTATTCCCGAAACGGTGGTCATTGTGGTTAAAATTCAGAGGTCGTCAATCTTCGAGACACCTTTATTGCTTCCATATATCTACCATATATTAACGTCAGTGTCTAAATCGGTTCGATGAACACTGGTCAACAGAAATTCCGTAAACTTCAATAGAGAAATTAATCACGTCTCTACAATAGTTTTTCATTCAAATTGACTATTTAGATTCCAATTGGTGCATTACATTTCTGAGAATTAAAGCAGGTCGTTTGTTGACCGCTTTTTGGCGCTTATATTTGTTCGGTCATCAGGAAATCAAACTCATCATAAATAAATGATGTAAGATCATGTAAAAGGCAAGTATGTTAGGCTTTCGTTGAAATATCTTCTTAATTGCGTTTAGTTTCGAATGCTACTGTGATAGAATAAGAAGGTTGTGAAAAAACTATCGGGCTGAATGAATGGAACTGGCTAAGTGTCCAATAGAGTCATTAGTTATTGATTGACTCTACAGTCCGATCACAAATAATCCTTACTCTGATATATTTTTTTTTTTTTTTTTTTTACTATGTTTAGGCCTGTGTTTGACCACAATCTCACCGTGGTCAGTGATGATGTGGCCGATGGTGGTAAGCACACAAAGCCTAGAAGGGAACTGGCTCTCAAGTGCTGCTGTCGGAACACACCGGAAGGTGCTTGGCGACAGATTTTCAACTTGAGGGTGGTTGCCAGCCAGGCGGGTACTACAAAGTACCCTACCACCGTGCTATGGTTTCCTCACGATGTTTTCCTTCACCGAAAGCTCAAGCTCATTGTAGGATTCGAACCCGCGACCTTCGTCTCGGTATCCGACGTCACTACCACTGAGCTATCATCGCCTTAGCGATATGGGGTCCTGAACGGGACAAAGACATCCCTTTGATGATGTTTAATATAGTCATAATCTTCATCCCTACTAAAATACTAGGAAGTGATGACGGGCGCCGAAGAGCTGAGAGAAGCTTTTATGTAAAACATTTACGTTTAAAAAGTGCTGGCTCTCAGCCTAATTTAAATGAAATAATGATTTTCGATTTCTACAGCGCTGACTCCTTTAGCTGCTTTAATAACATGCTAAGATCCTTACCGGTTGACTGCTAATCAGCGGCGTGTTGATGGGCTGCCGGGTGTGGTGCGACACGTACAGGTGAGAGCGGCGCGCGGGCGCGGCGGGCGGCGCCAGCGGGGCGGCTGACGCCTCGTGTGCGGGGGACAGGGCGCCCTCACTGTCCGAGGACGATAGCGAGGATGGAGGCGTAGGAGGGAGGTTGAAGCCTGGAATGAAAGAAAAAGATGGTTACAATTGGTCCTTACAAGAACTGCTGCCAGATGAGCTGACAATTTAAAACTGATCGCAAGAAGATATCAGTAACTAGAAACGATCAGCTTTCTGACATAAACGTATTTTGTATTGGTTGCAATACCAATACAATGGCTTTAGTAGCAAAATCAGAGTATCAGAGTCACCTCTGTGAGTCTGATCTAATACATAATATATTGTAGCCGACCCCAATATAACTGGAAAAAAGGTAAGATAGTTTGGAGGCATACCGTACTCGTTTATATCTTTGACTGACCAGAGATATCTGCCGTTCGCAGTATATTTTACTACAGTATAGATTCTGCAAGAATGATTACTAGCTACAATAAGGAAAATACAATGCTTACCTGAAGCCCCCGAGCTGGAGGTGACTTTGATGGAGAGTTTGTTAGAGTTGAGCGAGGTGGCGAGACGTGGCGCAGCGCTGAGCAACAATTGCGGCATCCCTGCTGCGCCAACTTTCTGTAGCACTGCTTGTGGCATGTGGATTGTGCCAGTCTGAAAATATAAAGGAGCTGGTTAGACAAACTGCTGATTTAGTTGGCTCAGTGAGGGCCGCAGGATTCCGCTGGCTGCGAAAAACACAGTACCGATCAATGTTCGACGCTTATGGGAGGCCTATGTTCAGTAGAGTGAGATTACTAGATGATAATAGATATTAGAAGAATTTTGTGTTTGAATTAATGCTGAACTCCTAAGCAATCAGAACAATCCTAAGGTAAGTTGAATAAGGATGTAGATGATGATGATGATGAACTAGAATAGGTAAGGAGTGTCTGAAGGCGTAAACTGAGAAGATGACACATCACAGTTTTCTTCTTAAAACAACAGTATAGTATGACATCGAATTGTTTAAAATATGACACACTGTATACACGCGAAGTGGTTCAAGTACCTAAAGGAATGCAAACTGCATTGTAGCGACTGCTTACTGTTTTACAATAATCGTTAAAGATTCCACTCCGGCGATGTTCAACGAAAACCTCCCGAGAGCACGATTAAAGATAATAATTATCCCCGTAATTACTGAAGAACTCACGCACGCTATGGAAAATATGCTAAGTGCGTGTCTGTGGAGAATAAATGTTTTAGTTCCGTATCATTTTCTGGTGCGTTGTTCTGAAGTTTTGTGGTTAGTTGTGACCCTATAATAGGTTTTGATATTTCGTGTTAATTTATTATTAGGTTATTACTTAATGGGTGAGGATATGTAAAATTCGTTGTTTTCGAGGTCTTATAGTTGGGCAAAGTAAAACCACGCAGTCAAAGTTTTGGACTGGCTTTTTGGACAGCGGAATCCTAAAAAATCCGGCAATTTCAAAAAGCCCCGTTTACAGACAAATATGGTACAGTACAGGTGAAAGCCGCGAAGTGAGATGCACGAAATATTTGACCTCTAACGACCTTTAGATTTTGTCGAGTTATCAGGTCGTGCCGATAGATATGATGAAGATGCTATACGTCATGATGTATCGATAAAAGGCGTGTCTGCGTGCCAACCATTTAACAAAATGCCTTTCAAATTAAATGCTCAAACTCTATTGCCAAATCATAATAAGAAACTTTTAATAAAAGAAGAATGTTGTAAGAATGCTGTTAGAGATATTTTTTGTTCACAAAACGCAACAGAAAATGCATTAGAAAGTACCAAAGTCGTAAAAGTCGTGAATGTTAATGCCATTTTTAAGAGTCGTTCTGTGTTAATTGGACTGTTAGATAAGTAAGTGTTGGTATTAAATGTTATTAGATAAGTCTTTGTTAAGAGTAAGAAAGCGTTTGATATTAAAGCACCATCAAAAGTTATTTAAGACAATCTCTATTATTTACGGCAAATCAACAGGTTTACAGTCTGAAGCTAAATATTACTGTTACGTATGAATAATACTACAATCAAATAATATCAAGAGTAAAGACTTACCTAATATAACAAATCTAAGTAGTCCAACTCGATTCGGAACTTATCAGGGCCGCAGCGGCCTTACTCTAACGTATCAAAACTATCATGAGTTCCACTTGATTCGACTGTGAGAGAGAGACGGAGTTATACAGAGCACTAGCCCTTTTTTACAGCGGAATCATGATGGCGTTGATGTTATAGAACAGCCCCAGTTCTCCAAAGACCCAAATCGATCCAGACCTCAACAAAAATAACTTCCTTACCGTGTGGTCAATAACATAGTCGAGGTGTGCTACAGGTGTGCCAGGGGTAGGTGAGGGAGGGCATGATGACGCGGGGGACTCTGGTTCAGACTTCGGTTCTGCCTTGACCTCCCGAATGGGGGAGTCACTGGACCGTCGTCGGCTGCTCCATGCACTTGTTGGCATTGCTGGGTAGCATTCATCTTCCATGTCTGAAAGTAATAGGGTGGAATATAAGTGAGGAGCTAAGGAATAAACTGCTTTGGTATATTGGTTACTCACCAGTATTTGACTCTAGTCAAATACCAGTAGTTGGTTCTAACTCTACAGGATTTTGGAGGAAACATAAAGTGAATAATCTGGGCATAATCTTAAAGGTGACAAAATTATCTGCGACTTAAGTATTTCAGTCAAAGTTGTGTTTCCTGTGTTTTTGAATTTAAAACAAGGAGACCAATAATCTAATCTCTACGTGATCCTTAGTTCTTTTGAACGTGCTAATTCCGCTACATGTAGTCTGATTTATTCTTTTAGATCGCGAGCAGTCATGTGATTAATTATGTTTATTAATTAGTTATGTGGTCGTAATAAATTCTAAATTGATTCCATTTTCAAACTCATCCAAATTTTTTTAACTTCATTCTTATCCTAATCTTGGATTGCCCAACTATTTTGGGGTTGGCTGCAATTCTAACCGGCTTAGTTTTAAATGCCGAATTAATAATCTTTTTGGTATGGGTATGCACAATTTTATTTATCATGTTTTTTCTATTCTTTTCTTTAATATCTGAGTGTTGTGTAGTGTACGTGTTGAAAAATAATGTGTTGTTTTATGAATGTTTTGTTTTTCTTTTATATTTCATAGATAGAACAACTGCCTATCTGACTCGTTCAGATTATTATTATCAAATAAACATTTACAAAAAGTTAACAGCTACCTTCCTATACGCTTCGCTTCATCACACTTGTATTGCAACAGTGTATGCAGGTAACGGAATGGAACATTTCGGTGGGAAGTGCGTTCAGATGGTTGTTGGTTGCGTGAGTTTAACACCTCGGCATTCGTGCGGATGATTTTGGTTCTTGGCGTTTCTACATTAATTGATTCGGTAGGATAAGTAAGGTGTTATTTCGGGTTACAGAATTCATATATTATTTTAGTACGTATGAGTATTAAGTTCTGGTTGTAGTTTTTACTAGACATGATAATTATTTAAATCAATCGAAACATTTTGAATCCTGGTCCCCCATATCGGTTTTATTTGAACTATTACACAGTAAAATCTTCATTTCCACATATTAATATGTACTTTGTTACCTACTAGGACACTAATGAAGCTACCTTGACATGGACATTATATAATCACCTCTCTTACTTCAAAAGTTCAAATACTGACTTCGAGATTTATTTTATTTTACAACGTCTTTAAATAATGCAGTCTCTTAATTTGTAAGTTGTTTGTCTTATCTTATTACTTAATCTGCATGGTGCATCAGTATGAATTTTGATACGGTAATAAATATCGTCTTACGTATATATGCTGCATGATTATCATAAGGATACTCGTAAGACGCAATAAAATGTTCCTACATTGAGATGTCTTTTGTTTTTATTTAACCAATAAGGACTTCTTCGCCACGTTGTTACAATTTAATTAAATATTTCTCGTTAGCAACAGCTGTTCTGACTTTGCAAATTATTCAGCCGTCGTCGAACAATTTTGAAAAAACATTTATGGTGTTAATTTATTCTGTTTAATTCGCGAATAAAAGGACCATTCTCGAATCTCAAAATAGAACGGTATCTTTGGGTGTTTTGTCTTCAGATAGGTGTACTGGAGATTATTCATTTGTATATGAAATTGGTTCCAAAAAAAACAATCAGCCGAAAAAGCCCAAAAGAAATATAAAAAAATTGGTTCTTTGAAGGATAAAGAAAGAAGAAAAAGCTTTGCCGGTATAGTTTAGTTAAGTTTCGTAGAAATAAGCCGCACGTGTAAGTTAGGTATAGGTTACAAAATAGCATTTTCCCTTCGAAAAGGGCAAAAGTAAGACCATTGTCTGACCGCCCACAGTTTCAGTTTCGCCCGCATTTACCCCAGGTGACTAATAGTTTGCGTGGGTTGCACCTGATGTACCACTTTCCTATTATTCCCAGTTACAGAGGTTTTATTCCGAGCTATTTTTGTACTGCGTGGGCGTGTTATTATTGTTTGAAAAGTTGAAAGCCTTTTTCCATTTCCTCTTTTCTGTTCAATTAAGAGAGACCTTTTGTATAGCTGGCCAGCACTTTGACGGCATTAAAAAACAATCTCGAGTTATATTTATTTCTGACATCGTTTTGGAAAAAGGTTGGTAATCGCTGTATGTACCTATTCGTATATCCTAACATATTGATTTTAAAATCCAGCCATTCCTTTACTAAATAGTTTGCCAAATTAATCAGTGGATGTAGTTTTACATACATCCAAACGGTTGTTACCCGCAGTTTTTACAGTTATATAATTGAATATTGAACATGAACGCTTGATTAACTCATTAATTATAACTAGTTCCAGTTAATTTCTAGAACGGAATATACCTACGAACGGTAAGTCTTGAAAGTCACGAATCAATTTTAACATTTTTAACGTTGTTTTCATAAAGATGATAGTCGTGTAATATATGCTATCTGGTTATTAGCTTGTGTGTATGTCCGAAACTGGCATTTTGGACATGCCGCTAGTAAAAGCTATACGAAATGTTGATAACATAAAAACTAACCTCGGCACATAATAACTAAAAACCAACAAAAAAACCAAATCCAAAACCAAATAGCCGCGAAAGATTATAATAACAGGACAGTCTAATTATTTTGTCAATCTTAACTATCTAGTAAAATTATTACCTTTACATGGTAAACAGAGATAATTTATGAGGATTGAGAATTTACAAGTTAGAAAATCTAATCAGATAACTACATTTGTGCCACATGTTTAATTTAGTCTTGTTATACATTTATTTTTATTTTTTTTTACCTTTGTATCTTAGATGCTTTTACCGATTGTTTTGTAAATGTGTGAACATTGTAGGCCTTCTAGATTCCTAGATGCTTGATAACATTTGATAACTTTAAATCTCGTTTTACTTTTTATTTTTAGTTTCTAAAGTTTTATTGTCGGGCCTACGTTGTCCTCCCATATTTAAGTAATGCTGTAACATGGAAATATTGTAAAAACAAACCATATTTTTAAAAGAGTAACCATGGAGTTTCTTGCCGGTTCTTCTCCATAGGAAACGACCAACCCGAACCGTGCGCCTTTTGTCGACGTTTTATAAGTGCCCATGTAGGCCTATGTAAAATAAAAAATAAATATTTTGATTTTGATTTTGAATCAAGAACACGGAAACAAAAGTAATGGACGCCATTTTCTACAATGTTTAGTTCATAAATAGACTGATTGATTGGTCATAAAAATGATAATAGATCGAATTGATTATGTAGTCAGGTGTTTGTAATTTGTATAAACCAGATATTATTAATATTTACAATAATTTAGTCTATATCCGTTTTTTGATAACAATATGATGGTAGTTGATAGAACTGTTGTTGACAAGCGTTACTGTCCGGGTGACAAAAAGGTTTCTGATGTCATAACTGAGAAATTTCCCCAGGGGGTCCCTTGCTTGCATTTGATATTATAAGAGGCAAAAAGGAAACTGCCCTAATTTAAATATAAGATTGAATTAGGAACATGAATCATGAGCTTTATTTAACATACAACAAAGCGACAATTTCTGGGTGCATCTGTCCTTTCCTCCGAACGAAGTAACAGTAAAGATAACTATCAGCATTGTCTTTCTAAATCATCGTTAGTTCCGTACGAATACGTAATAGGCCTTAATGTCCCTATCAAAATAGCGACAAGTGAGATAGATGACATGATGATGTCGTCCATAATAGATGATGTCACGATGATGTATGAGGGGACAGGACAATCGACTGATATATCGATAGAAGAGATGCTCATTACGCAATAGGTAATGAGGTTTATGTGCAACGACTGTATCACTGGCTTGTTTTAGGAAAAATGAATGATGATTAGAATTTGTAGAAAAGCCTTATCTGAATCGAGCCGAATATTTGCTATAGTTGGAAGTCGATCGCATTTTGTCACAGCAATTATACTGCTATTTTACACCAAGAAAGTATAAAGTGGTTCGAACTAAATTCAAATTAAATTTATTGCATCCATAATGTACATACAGGTGGTAAATATTAGTTACAGAAACAATCATGGACCCTGTCGGGCACAGCAACATTCTAGATACAGTTAAGTGTCTAGGAGAGAGGAATGGCGCTTAATATTTTCCTTTATTATTAAAATTTTAGTTAACCATTTCCTATCTGCTTTTATTTGGTTTATAATGTACTAATACGTGTGTGCTTTTTTATGTTCATGTTAAATTATGAATTAAATTGCTTATTAATTTATTTGCTTAAATTTTGTATTAAAGTTTGTTTATTTGATAGACATTTTTGGATTCCATTTAGTTTATTTATAGTTTATATTTAATAAAATTAATACTGAATATGTCCATGTTATATTTTAAGTCAATTAGTCATTAATATTATTTTACTTATCAAATTAACAATTATATTCATTTTAATATAAACAGAACTAGAATGTAATACTTTTTAACTGGTGGAATGTCTTACATGTTCATAATGGTGATGATCTGTCCTGTTAACCAGTACTTAATATCAACGAAAGCGTCGTGATAGCGATTGGACAAATGACAGAAATGTATGGGATTATCAATCTTTTACATTTTGGCATTTCAGCCGTCGCCATCGTTAATAGAATGAAACTTTGCCTCTGATATTGCCTATGAGTCTGAAGTTGCTTTAAAACCTAATGTAACCTTTTCAGCTTACAAACTTTTACAAACAACCTCCATTCTTTCAAATAAGGAAATTACTATATATTTAAACATTGCTAACAAGTGGCTTGACCATGACTCCGTAGATTTAAAAAGACACTTGACATTTTGAGATTAATCATTGGCCCATCTCGGTACGTTAACCCGTGGTTCCTTTCACCAAAATCAGTTGCAAATTGAAGAGTCCAACTGGCCATGATTAAATTTAATGATTGGCTCGGCATGTAACGGTTTGTCTGATAGTTGTAAGAAGTTGGAAAAATAAATAACTAAAGGCGAGTTTGTGTCAAAACCTTTTTATTACTAGGTAGCTAACGTTTTTGTGTCTCTGTTGTATTGTTTGGCTTGGTAAGAAGACAACATCTTTGGATTTCATTTTTAGGGTTCCGTACCTGAAGGGTAAAAAAACGGGACCCTATTACTGAGACACCGCGGTCCGTCTGTCTGTCTGTCTGTCTGTCTTTCTGTCCGTCTATCACCAGGCTGTATCTCATGAACCGTGATAGTTAGACAGTTGAAATTTTCACAGATGATGTATTTCTGTTGCTGCTATAATAACAAATACTAGAAACAGAATAAAATGAATATTTTAGTGGTGCTCCCATACAAAAAACGTGTTTTTTTGCCGTTTTTTTGCGATAATGATACGGATATGGCCGGTTTTTTAATAATGATTATATCAAAGTCGATTAATGTCTATACTTTTTAACCGACTTTCCAAAAAGGAGTTCTATGTTCGACATTATGTTTTTTTTATGTTCTCCTATTTCTCCGTAAATTGTGGACCAATTTCGAAAATTCTTTTTTTTGTATGAAAGAGTATGTTCCCAAATTGGTCCCATTTTAATTTGGTGAAGATCTGGTGAAGACCATAACGAAAAAAATGGTACCTACCAAAGACACCTTCTTCCAAAAAGAAAGTTATTTTTCAATTTGTAGTGTTTTTATTTGGTAGTCGGTAGTAATTTTTTTGTAAAATATGTTTTTTTTAATATTTTATGTTTTTAGTTTTTTAGTTTATTTCTATTTCGATTGTTTAGTGTTATCAATTAATCCCTTCCTGACATAACTTGATTAACTTCTTGCTAATTAGATTTTAGTGTTTCAAGTAGATTATTCATTTATTATCTAAGTAAGTATATCGCTTACAATCAAATATTCAAGAGTTGCATTGGTGATATGTTTTTTATGAAGCCTACGATTTATCAGCCGTATCCATATATACGGTTCGCTTATCACGATTATTATCAAAAATAATATTTTTTTCCGGAATTTGCAATGCGATACTTTATCGAATCTTGTTCATCGTTATTAATTTTGTTTAAGTGTACGATAGAGGATTATATTATCGATAGCGGCAATCTCTAAATATTTATTTCATTTTATCTAGTAGTCCTTTGAGTTTTATATTCTTGTCACGAGATGGCGTTAGTGGTGTCCTATGTAATGTGTTAATAACTTAATTTTAACAAAAATGCAAACAAACGTTTGTTATTATAGGAAATACTAAATTTTAAAAAAATAAATAAGTTATTTAATTTTATAATCGAACTATATAGGATTTATAAATATAGCTTCTGCCAGCGGTTACGCCCGGGAGAATGTCGAAAATTATCCCAAGGGAACATATTCCCGGGACAAAAAATATCCTATGTCCTATTCCAGACTATAATCTATCTCTGTGCCAAATTTCATCCAGATCCGTCCAGCCGTTTGACGAAGTAACAAACATACAAACACACACACACAAAACTTTCGCCTTTATAATATTAGTGTGCACATTTCAAGTGATGCACGACTTTAGGTACCAAACTATAATCAATGCATTTTATTATTTCTACTTAGCCTTGAGCCACTTCTACATACCATTTAATTGTATTTAAAGTTTATTTATCTTGCTTTCAAATGTCAAAAGTTGACTACTTGATTGTCAAGTAGTGGTTTTACCATAACAGGATAAGACATTAATTTATTTATCTTAATAACTGTAAAAATCCAAGGTTGGCCAAAAATTCCTATTGCAGTGGCCTTATTTTTTTAATTAAATGCCAAATCTAGTTTGGTATTAATTTAGTAAATGTCAAATAGCACATGTGCAAAATGCAGGTTAGATATACTCTAATAGCGGTTCTATAAAAATAGACATTTATGAATGGTAGGTAGGTAGATAAAATAATTTGCAGTCAATCGAATCTCAAAAGAAAACAGATATATTAAATATAGTTTTTATTTTCTATTAATATTCTTCATCGTACCATGAACGCATTCATATTAACTTTAGATGGTAATAAAATCCTTTAAATTTGTACTATATTATACCAATAATTAGTAATTTTATACCTCTCAATTATCGCAGATATACAGGTCGTGCTGGCAAGATTCCTTCCCAGCACGACCACGCTAAAATTCCAGCTGGCATATAAGTTGATGAAACGGGAGCACGCCTAAAAATTTGTACTTATTATGTACTCCTATTTCATTACTGGTATATTGTCGTAAATGATAAAAAAAAGCAACAAAAACAACGAAAAAAATTGTTAGCAAAGACACCGACTGCCGTTAAGAAAGTTATTTTTGCTTTGTTGTGATTTGTTTTAGAAGTTGGTTAATTTTTTTGTTTAAAAGTATTTTATGTAATTATGTGGAGAGTAATAATGCTGGATGTTATTCACCGATTAAAAAATCTTTTACCAATTGATAAACTTGAAATCTTTGACCAATTGATACATTCCAAATTAATGGTAGATATAATGTTGTTACAACCCGGCAAAGCCTGGATAGGCCGCTATTTTAGAAATAAAACTATATGCTTGAAGAATATCATCAGTGATTTGTAAGTTATGAAAATCTTTTGAGAGGTATTGAAGTCATCTGAAAATTTTACTACTTTTTCATTAAAAACAGGATTTAGATATTTAAGTAAACACCTTTAGAATGTAAATAACAACATTGTAAACTACTAGGATAGGTACTATAAAAGTCAAAGTTTATCACAAAACACGTGGCCACCCTTGACTTCGTGCCAGTTCATTGTACTTTGAACTCTATAACTTATTAATTAGAGCGCATATTAGAGTAGATGTCAGGGTTATAACGCATGTGTAAGGCTCTGGGGCACATGGTCGTGAATCATAGAGTAAACACTGTTATCTTTAGTACTTTAGAGAAATTGATAAGCACTTGTTTGTAACCTCGTGAGTAAATTGAGGATGTTGATATTGATGTGTTAGCTTGTTTTGGTGAAATTAAATTATTTATAAATAACTTCTGACGGTTGCGTGGAATCATGGAAAGTGTTATTAATTTTGAGCCAGGTTCATAGATTATTCAACGCTTCTGCTTATAGACATTATGGTAGCAAACCAAATATAGAGCGCAATTTTTTTATAGGTTATGTACTAACAGTTTTATCATTTTCAGAGTTTTCAGCACTGAAAGTTCATCATGAAGCAAATCGTTTTTGTCAAAGCCTACATAAATCAAATGATATAGCAATAGTTTTTCAATCAAATATTTTTGTTCTTTTCTAAATAACAGCTGTAGCTATTTTATGCTTATATAAAATCAGCCTAATACGTGACACAGGCCTCCTCTCAGTGAGAGGGAGTGGGCCGTAATCCACCAATTGGTTTACGTCACAAGTCTTGTGATTTTTGGTTCCAGACATGTCGGTTTTCTCACTATGTTTTCATTCACCGTTTTGAGAGAAGTGGAGATGAAATAATGTACACAAAGTAAAGCACCTGCTTGGGTTCGAATCCACGACCTACAACTTTTAAGTTGCGACTGTTATCACTGGGTTCATCACAGCTGTAGAAAACATTTAAAGTTTAATGTCCCTCCTAGGAATACTCTTAAGCATCTATGTACTTCTCAATATTACAGTTCTCAGTACAACGCGACATAAAACGTGGATATTATTACGGAGATAAAACTGAGCAAACTAACGAACAATGACGCCATGAGTAATTATTTGTTGTTTCATAATGTGAAGCCAGCTGTTAAAACTATTACTATACAGACACTTGTGAGCATACTACTGAAATACTCATTATTCGCCTTTTTGAAGAAGTTAAAAATTATTATGTAATTAATTGTAGTGTCTCTTGTTGAGGAATTTGTTTCAGGGACAGTGACAGACACAAATTATTTTTCTTCTGCTGTGTCAATTTGATCCCAGTTTTGTCCGACCAGTAAGTAGGTAGCCATATGGAATGGTCTGTCGTTAGCTTGGTTCAACTTCTAGAAGATTGCAGGTGTACATGCTAGGAAGGAAAAATGAATGGTGAGATGGTGGTGAAAAACGAGCCTACCAATATTAAAAAAAAATGTTCTGTGAAGGGCCTCCATATTGACGTGACACTGAGACTTAGATGAGTGAGGATACCCCATTTGTTAATGTATATAATGAAGTACTAATCTTAATCTATTCAGCCGTTGAGGCATGATCGATTAACATACATACAGATTCACACAGGACAAGGTAACTTTAAAAGTAAATTATTTTCCTTCAAGCTTGTTGCATCGCCTTTATGTCTATGTACTACATCTGACTGTGAATATGTAAAATCTGCACATCATATCTTATGGCAGTATATTCTTTGGCAGAATGAACCTAATATTATGTTGGATAATGTACAGACTGCATCCAGAGTTATAAGTTCGTAGGTACAAAGAAGCAGGGAAATTTTTGTTCCAATAAATCTGATAATTGTTCAAATTTCTACCTACCCAAGCAAATATTTCTCTAAGTAGTTATCTTAAAATCTCGGAAGCACTAAATAAAATGAAATCAAATGTGTTGCATAATCTGCATTACAGAAATTGACATAAATGACGAGATTATATCGGTATGTCATGTATGTGTAATAATTGTTGTAAATAAATAACGTACGCTTATATAATTATTGCTGATGATTCGAACGTGATTGCCGACATTTTGCTTGATATTAATTTTATTGTGCCAAATGTCAGTTTGAGTCACAAAATTAATTCAGCATAAATTGAAAAAGAATGTGTCTTTTATGTGCGGTGTCATTAATATTCTCAGAATTATTATTAGACAAGTTATATACAGAAACCTTCCTCGTTTATCGTTCTTTCTATCAGTGCAATCCGCATCAAAATTCGTTGCGTGGTTTAGGAGGAGTTAGCGGATATACAGACAGACGCTGAAAGCGACTTTGTTTTATACTATGTATTGGAGTTATCAATTACGCTCTCTTTTTAACAGTTATTTCATCAGTTTTCACCCGTATTGGTTTTTCATTTTCAGGTTATGGTTACATCTATCTATACCTTTAAAAGAGAAATTCTTGTATATATGTATGTATATATAATCTGAATCTCGCAAACGACTACAACGATTTTCATGAAATTTTGTATGCTGAGGGTTACGGGAGCGATAAATCGATCTAGCTAGGTTTCATTTTTAGAAAACGTCGTTTTCTCTATTTTCACCCGAGCAGAGCTCGGTCGCCCTGGTACTAACTATTAAATATCGGATATATTGCTGTTTTCTATTTGAAAAAAAAAAGAAATATATTTGTTTCCTCATAAAATCCGCCATCACAAAGGTAATAAACGTTCTCACGCCCTCGCAGCGATTCTATCAAAAATCCATAAAGCGATAGAATTCACATAAAATAGTATAGTTTATTATAACAATAGTGAGCCATACGCTTTCGTTCTAGCAACCCAAGGTCACATGCTGTTGACAATGGCCGAGGTCATCACCCATTGCATTGTTTTAATGGAAAATATGGAAGCCTTAATTACAGTTGAGGTAGTTTTTGTGTTCCGTAGTTTAAATTTATGTCATTCCAATTACTTGCTGTGGCTATTGTAAGGACAGCAAGATGCGAATCAGCTGTAAAAATCTTATAGTGAAAACTTAGATGAATTGAGATCTAAACCCAGGTGCGTTTGACAGCTCATTTCACCAAAGTATTTTTACAGAATAGTACTGCCGACTTCATCTTCCTGCCCTTATCCTATGTTAATTGGGGTCGGCGCAACACGTTTTCTTCTTCCATACCTTCCTGTCCCCTGTCACGCTATCACTGACTCCCTTTTCTTTCATATCACTCCTCACGCAGTCCATCCATCTTTGTTTTGACCTTCCTCTACCTCTCCATCCATCCAGCATTTATATTCATAACTCTTTTAGTAACATGAGTTTCATCCCTCCTCATCACATGAACATACCAGGACAAACGACTTACAACATTTTTGTCACTGGCGCCACTTTCAAACTTCCTCTAATATACTCATTACTCTCTTTATCCATCCTCGTCACTCCGCACATCCACCTCAACATTCTCTGTCTTAACATCTCTGTTACATGCAATATTTTTTCATTAATCTTTTTCACAGCCTAACATTCTGATCCATACAGTATGACAGGTCTAATCACAGACTTTTAGATTTTAACTTAAACACTGCCAACTTATTAGATAATTAATCCTTTCACCTCTACTTACCTTTGGCTTATTTTTTATTGTAAACCATAATATATTGTGTATTTACTTGAAGGTGAAAATTTTTAGTTTTTTTTTTCTGGAATTATATGACAGTATCTTCAAATTTTGTTGATTAACACCTGCATCTTTTTCCCAAAATCATTATAGTAAAAAGTTTGAACATGACAATGTGATCGGCAGATGCATATCGCGGTTTTAGTTTGGTTATACATAAGTATAGTCTTCGCCAAACTTCTGGGCCGCCCTGAAGTTGGCTTTCCGATGGGCAAGGCACGAAACGGTGCTGTTATTGTATGCGATTTACTACTGCGCAGCCATTGTAGCCAACTTCAGGGCGGCCAAGAAGTTTGGCGAGGACTATAATCGACAGAATACCGTATTTCTCTACCCCAGATAACTATATCATTAAGACTTGTAGGCACTTTAAAAAATACCTTTATCTCACATTATTTGTAGTTCCAATGAGGTTACGGCAGTTAGGTACTCGGCAATTTTAAGACTTATCGTTGCATATCAAATGACAAATTGACGTGATCGCCAAATTTTATACACCTCTGACCACACAAGGTTATCATGGGAACAAGGTGGACCAATATCATAGGTAGCTGCATGTTGTATTAAGAATCGAATGTGAAATCTATAAATAAATAACCGTGGATCATCATCTGCGTAGAATTTTAATTGGAGCGTGTATCTATCTGACCTCCATAATCTAGTTACTGGATAACACGTTACCCCTCGGTTAAACTGCAGAGACTGACTATCAATCTGCCTAGCCTTTTCCCAACTATATAGGGGTCGGCTTCCAGTCTTACCGGATTCAGCTGGGTACCAGTATTTTACATGGAGCGACTGCCTATCTGACCTCCACAACCCAGTAACTGGGTAACACGGTACCCCTTGGCAAGACTGGTGTCAGATCTCAAGCTTCTGACTACTCGTAACGAATGTCAAAGATCTTCAAATGACAGCCGGGACTAACGGCTTAACGTGCTTTCCGAGGCACGGAGGAAACTCGGTATGTTGAAATGGTCACCCATCCACGGATGATGATGATCCTTGATGATCGACCAGTGCGGCTGTTATTATTTATCCACGAGCTCCTCACAGATCAAACAGCTTCAGGTCTTTTCGAGCATGGTCCTCCGTGACCATAGGTGACCCATCCATAACAACGAACGACCGAAGAATGTTCAGTTTAACCTGCGATTAACCTGTGCGGTTATTATCACTAAACCGCGAACAACCATGAAAAAACCATGGATAAACTAATTTTTAAAAAGATTCCATAATAATCTGCCGGGTCCACAAACACCGTATTACAAAAATTACACAACGAAGGCATTGTAATGTAAATCGTTCGTACCCACAGCCGTGAAACGAGTTTTTTAAAACAGGTCTTTATACAATTTTCTTTTTGGTGTTTTTGATATCTGCGCTCAGAATGCGCCATTAATTCTTAAATATATGAGTTTTTTTTAAATACTGATTGGGTTAGAGCAGTCACAATCACAAGTGTTGTATTTAGTGTAATATATTTGGAATTTTATTACAATTAATATCTTTCATAATACTCTTAATGGGACTTAGTAGGCAGTTTATTTAAATATAGAAAGGCGTTACTAATTCTTGTCATAGTATTTCGAGGTTTTTTATACTGACAACTGTATAAATCAATGTTAAAAAGTGACTATAAATTAATATTACAAATAGAAACAGATATAAATTATTTCACCAAACTATATAAAGTATATTCGATTCTATTCTATTCTATTATTGGTAAAGAAATGTAAATGACAGATGCGTGTACTGTTTTGGTCTTGACTTCGAGCGCTTGCATTGAATTACTTATTTACCATGCAAATGAAGTCGCCGACGAAATCTAGTTCTAGGAGAAATGAGTGCAGAAAGCTTAAGGTTTTCAAAGCACGCTCTATGAATCTACTGAAATTATCATACCAATGACGAAAGTGAAAGAATCAGAACTCAAGAAATTGTATGAAAAATATTTCTCATTTTCATAGAGCTCATGGCATAGCGCATAGGTTTTGTCTATACTTTCGATTCCTTTGACGTTGGCTTATGCCAGAGGAACTATGTATTTTGCCGGAATAAAAAGTAGCACTTAGAGATAGTGGCATTTTATCTATTTTTTTTTAGAGTCAGATAAAACCTATTAACCAACATATAACCTACCTTCTTGCAGAGATTACCTCCTATGAACAAGTTTACCTCTTTATAAGAGTACATAAGATGACGAGAGCAGTGTTGGCCCAGTCCTAATGGCCGCGACTCACAAGTTGTAGGTCGTGGGTTCGAAACCTGGCGCTTTACTTTGAGTAAATTATTTATTTTATTATTAAACATAGAGAGGAGTCCGGCACTGGACTCGCGTGGTTGATTACGGCCCATTCCCTCTCACAGAGATGAGGCCTGTGTCCCAGCAGTGGGCATATTATAAGGCTGTTGTTGTAGATGATGATGACTTACCGTCAACTTTGGTATGGTGTGGCGAGGAGGGCTCAGACTCAACATCTGAATGTAGACTGTAGGAGTGTTCTGTCTTGATGGGGGCGGCTCCAAGGGCTGCATCCGTCATCAGCCTGTCGTGGAGCACTACTCCGGATTTCGAGTCCCGCTCGATCAGCCAGTCTGTCATCTCAGAGTCTTCCTCCAATACGTCTTGCATCTCCTGGAAAGAAAAAAATATAGAAATAAGTATTTTTCCAGAGATTTTATACTGACAGGATTGGCGAGGTTTTCTAAATTTGAATTTCAATGGGAAAACATTTCTGTTTTATTTTGAAGAGAGCGTTTTGTTGGTTCATGTTAAATCTTTGAGCAAGCTGTGGTTTCCAAACTATAAAATTTACACCCTCCATATCTGTAAAAAGTAGTATTAGTTTTTTACAGATATGGAGGGTGAGATTGACTTCTAAAAAAAGTTTCATAAACAAATTCTATTCTTCTGTGAACTGTCAAATATGTATTTTTTATAACAACCAGAACCTCTGTACGTAATTAAATCTGTTTATCTGTTGAAAAAAAACCAACGTGTTATTATTATACTAGGAAAACAGGTACATCATAGCAGTTAGAATCAATGCTAATTGATTGTTGCTTTGTTGATAATGCACGACCATTACCTCATTGGTTTTTCAGACAACGCAACTAATGTACGTAGATAGGACTTAGGTACTCCCATCATCTAGGTATGTTATTTCCTAGTAATAACTTAATTTATAGGTTATCCTATGCAAAAGTAAACATGTTTTTTTCTAAGACTTAAAATAGAAAATATTTCCATAATTTTACGCCATTTTAGATTCACAAAACAGCCATTAAGCCATGAACTTGATAAAAACAAGTCCTATATCCCATAATCTGTCTTTTAACCTCCCACGGTTCCATTTTGTTTACCTATATACTGATACATAGGATAAGTATGTAGGCAGTGAACCAGCCTCGGTCAATAAACTGCCAGACATTACGCCATTTTCAAGATAAAAAAAAACATAATGTTATAGAACGGTATTCGCAACGCCTTAGAGTTCGTTATCGTTTGTTTTTTTTCTAGTTGAGTGAATTTACATAATATATTAAATAGCTTTTTGGATGTTTGGTAGCGAATTAAAATTAACGGCCAGTATAAGTTACTGGTACTAATTTTCTGAGTACATAAGGAAAGTCGAGGCAGTACCGTAATGGTTTTGCCGACGATTTATGTATAGAATGTTTTTATTGTATCTTCACAGTAAATCAAATGAACATAGGTTAGGTTAGGTTATTGAAGAGTACCTACTTCTCAGAAAGGGATATTTTGTTTTCTTTGTATCCATTTGTCGAATTAAAGGAGTCGGTACCTACCTAATTTATAAGCGTTTTGTTTATTTGTTTATTTCTATTGAGAGGTCCTAGGGTTCTTATATTCTTATAGAGATTGTTTCTGAATTGATTAACTATCACAACCAATATATCTACACTATGTTTTCCTAATATAACAATAAATTCAATGAATCTACGCCAAGAATCAAAGAATCATTATTATCATTTGTGATATAATTTTGTGGCAATGAAATAGCGCTCGGCATCTACAGGGTCAATGTCTAATAATTCGCAATTCAACCATTCTAAAGGTACAGACAGACTAGATAGTTTGTTTAAATAAACAAATTCGTTTAGAACGCCGTATGCCAGTTATTGGTCAATCAAGCATTTGATATTTATGCGTTAAAAATTGTATGCAGTATTGCGGGTTTTTTATTTTACTGATAACTGCCGGCGCAATATATTTGATTAGTATTTATTTCAAAAGGTACAAGGCTTGCATTATAGTTACTTCAATCTAATGTAAAAAAAAATGTGTGTTTAGTCCCGTTTATTCCGCCAACTTCTTTGGACTTATAAGTTGTTTCGGATCCTAATTTTTACTGGACAATTGACATAAGACAAATTTGAAACGTCTTATTCAAAAGTTGAATAGAAGTTTGAATTAAACTTTCTCTTCTGTCAGACACTAGACTGAAACACAACATGTCGCATGCACATCGAGGTTATCTAGATGGCTTTAACAATAAACCTTTTACTAAACCCGAAATACGACTGTCTAGTCGAAAACTAGTTCTATAAACCAGTCTACTTTCAAAGCCATCCCTATATTTTATTACAGCACTCTTTTGTTAGAACAAAGCACTTTTTTGATGCTTGAAAATTGGCGAGCAAAACTATTCGTAACGCGAAAACAGATCTCGATTCTCGTTACGTTCTAATCGATGTGCACCTTAATATCGTGTCCCTCACCTTGGCAGTGAGTGTAAATAGGCACCGTACAAATAGAGGAGGCGAATGAACGGCCATGGAGCCGAACACGGTCGGCGACCTCTGCCGGACGCCTTCCGACTGCTTGATGAGCTTCCGACATTACGTACCACGAAAGACGCAAAAGAAAGGCTTAATTGAAGTACCTGTATGTACTTTGTATGTGTGTGTTTGTCGGCTCCTAACGTCTGAATTTATGGTGCGAATTTTAAAAAAAGAAGCGCAAGTACCTGACGGCCGCGTCTGTTGAGTGTTGATTCGTTTTTTTGCACGCATGTGTTTCGAATTTTCCGAGAAACGTGTCTTATTTGCATTTCCTCTACGCTTTATTACAAACAAGCTAAAAGTGTTTATGCGATTTTTCATAAAATAGCTCTCGAAATCTCAGGGGTATTGAACCTAGTGATATAGTGCTCTTGGGAAAAACCGAATAGTTGTTCGTGATAAACATTTTAATTCGGTTCGGAATGTGGGTTCTTTACACCTGATGTGGTTGACTTGTTCGAATGTATTGGGAATGAAAATTATGCGTAGCTTATGGAAGCGTGTCTAAAATTAGTTTAACGATTACACATTCTTTTCTCTTTGCACGTGCTTTTATGTGAAATAATGTTCTTCTAAGAATTGAGGTTTGTAAACATGATTGAAACTTTATTGAATTATGAATTACCAACGCATTCAAATTTTCTGTTGTTGCCTCGCAATTATTTGGAAAGTAACATTCATATTCATGAGTTTTGATTATTTTAATTCAATTGCTTTCTTTATTCAAATGTCGATAAGTCACATGTTAATTTAATAGTAGAATGACGTTTATTTATGGCGCCTCCTACGTTTATGTTTATTTATTTAAATTCATAAGTTCGAACTATTATTGAAGAAGGTAACATTTTGAATATTATAACTCTGAACTAATATTTAAGAAGGTAACATTGATTGCCTTATTGTTTGTTGTATGTGTGGTTGTATCTTTGAAAGTTTTGATGCAATTACGAAAAATTATTCTTATTTTTATTTTGTTGACTACTTTTTGATCCGGAAAATTCTATTGTTGCGTGAGATAGGCCACAGGGAGGGCCACTAGAAAATGCTAGTAATTTAAGTGTTACTTAGATGCATCCAAACTACATTCCTTGGTAACGATGCCACGCTTCAATCAAATCAATCTGCTTTATTTTTAGATTGATTGATACTACCGAACCAATCAGTTTTCTGTTTGAAGACACAGAGTAAGGCAGAACAGAAGGCTTACTTATAAAAAAATCGTTACTTGACAGTGGAACCTTGGCTTGTAAAATTCACGTTTCATATTGGATAATAAATCCATGTAAGGTATGTCACAAAGTTTTTTTTTTTAATAGTTATTTTTGACAGGCTCACGTTTAACCACATTCTCATCTGATGGTAAGCGATGATGACTGAAGATGGTGATAATTTTATACCTTTCAGCACCTATCTAAATTATCTTTTTAACACAATTTAAGAAGACAATTGAGTATATCCCTTCTGTATCAATTGGTTTGCATTAGAACTTAGATGATAACTGAACGCTAATTAATTTCTACTGGACGTGCGTTGTTTGTTTTGAATTTCAAAAAAATTATAGACGATATAGCCTTTTGTTACAAATTATAATACCCGTCTTAATTGAGGATCAAATTCCTTGGAGTTTTCCAGTAGGGTAGTATACTGAAAATTAGTTTTTTTTTCCGTCAGGTAGATTAATAAAAAATATTGGACACGTATTTTTCTTTTGACACGTAAACATAAAGTCACGACGATATAATTATAATGCGTTGAAGTATCGCGAAACGTCACGCCGCTAGTACACTTTATACTGCCTTAATGACGTCACAAGCCCCCACTCCTGAACTTTGATGCGCTTTAAATTTGTAATTTTTTATTGATTTAGTAAAGCAAAAAATACGTGTACAATATTATTTGATAATCTCACTGACGTACTAAATAGAATTATCATTTTTCTACCCAGGAAACATCCCTATTGTCAGATTCATCGTACTCCCATCATTTTCTTGCTCTAATACTAATTTATTTGGCCCAGTTGTCCGTCAATTGTTGCCATCAGAAATGGTAAAATAAATTGAAGAATTAATTATTTGACCATTTGTTAGACTTAAAGTTGATGAATAAACGCGTTTTTCCGAAAAATTCAACTATTGGTTAGCATATTCAATCATTGGTTGATTTAACTACAGACCAAAAAACTGTTCCTTATTATTCCATATTTTCCTGTTAGCTGTGCCATCGAACTCTACAGACTTATCGTACTGTAGGTAAATGTCGGGAAATGTTATTTATTTATCTACACACAAAACACTTAATAGAGGAAGACCATACAGACAGAAGAGCACAAGAGTCCTGCTTATTTCAAAAGAATTTTCTTCCAACAGAGCTGCGACAGGAGAGTTGGATAAGTGAATGTTAAACTGTCTTCGAACGAAAAAAAGTAAAAACAGTGATGTGAGCAAAATGGAAAGTCGTGAATCATAATCGTCATAATAAGATTAATGTGAACTGAAAATGACAAACAATAATAAGTACAGTAGTGTACATTCAGTACATAGGTACTGTAACGAAAGTAGCAATTTACTTACGTAAGGATAAACTGTGGTTTAGCAACTTATTAACTATATATATAACAAGCTGTACCGACGAACTTCGTATGACGTCAAACATATTATGTATGGAAAAATAGTGTAACTAACCCGATTTTGTTATGAATTTCAGAATTAACGCCAATGCCATCTACTGGCATTACCGGAACCAGTTTACAACGCTAGTTTTAATTTTGGTCCCTTTTTGTTTCTGTCATGTATCAGAGATGGCGCTGGGTTCGCAAAACGTATGGGAAAATGTATTTTCTTCATAATTTTGTTTTTCTTTAATATTTCCGATATTTTAATAGTTATTCTGTTATTCAGGGCGGCGATAAATCCAAAAAAAATAAGATTATGAAAATAGATCCAGCCGTTCTCGAGTTATAAATGGTGTAACTAACACGACATTTTTATTGAAAGAAGATGAGTATTATTTTAAGGTAGGTAAGTATTACAATGTAGCACACACCATGACTTCAAAATATCTAAGATACATTTGACATTAAGGTTTTATTTACCTTAATGTCAAATGTATCTTGAAAATGTGGTTGTAGGTAATATAAGAACCTACATTTTGACATAACCCTACGGGGAATATAGGCATGTTATATTTCTTGTAGCTGAAAGAAACAGAAGGCAATCTAAACAGCCTCTTTAGTATGACGCGTCTGTTTCCTATCAAAAAAGTTAGAAAATGACGGCGGGAGATGTCCCATGGGAAATAAGAAATAAATAAGGGAAAACCGCAAGGCTTTCAAAATCTTTTAAGGAAATAACAATTTTGTGTTACCCAGTTACTGGGTTGTGGAGGACAGATAGGTAGTCGCTCCATGTGATATACTGGTACTGGTAGACTTAAAGAAAAATTGATTACTTCATAATAACCGGCAACATACTTAGCTTTATGTAAAACCTTTAAAGTTATATTAGTTTGATACCACGTTTCTTTCTGTAACTTAATTTTGATTAACATAAATTTTCCCAGGAAAGAATGTGGAAAAGCTATACTTTTTTGGGTATAGATACGAAAATCCCTGAAGTTTTAGTTTTAGAGAATTTCATCGAATTGTTTTTTTCCAGGCAAGATTGATACGTAATTAAAAACAATATGGCAATAAAACAATCAGGCAGTATTATAAATGTTAATGTCTGTATGTTCAAATGTTTGTTCATTATTCTCATCTCAAAAGCTGAACAGATTTTTATGAAACATAGCACTTGGGTGGAACCGTGACCTGAATTTGGAAAACAGATAGTTGGGCATTATTTATTTCTGTAGAAAGTCCCCTTAGAGTAATTGCCGACATCCACGTTGGTAAAGCCATCAGCAAAATCTAGTTCTGAATAATTGCCATGGCAACAGCCAACAAGGTTTTCGTCACATGTAACTAGATGGCGTTAGTATGTAATTACCTCACACCATTTATTCAAAACCTCGAAATTTTCCCAGAAGAGGTTTGACATGGTACATAATTATGATGTCATTGACTGCCCTGCGTGACTCAATGATGATGTCAAAAAGGTTTTAGGCGTGTAGGACGCCTGGGTTACTGATATTTTTGACAATGTATAATCGCTGTGAATAATCCATATTAATTGTTCGGGGTGAAAAATGAGAAGCTAAAAAGACTTGCCGATTAAAATTATAATGTGACCGTGACTGGTGGAATACAAATATAAAAAAGCGAATAAAAATATGACCAGTGTGTATTGCCAGTGATGACATATGGCTCTGAGACGTGGTTGCTTACAATGGGCCATATCAGAAAGCTTACAGTCACTCAAAGGGCAATGGAGAGGGCTATGCTCGGAGTTTCCTTGCGTTATCGAATCAGAAACGTAGAGATCCGTAAGAGAACCAGGGTTACCGACATAGGCCGAAGAATTGCCAAACTTAAGTGGCAGTGGGCAGGGCACATTGCTCGCAGAACGGATGGCCGATGGGCCAGAAAGGTTCTGGAGTGGCGACCGCGAACCGGAAGACGTTGCGTTGGAAGGCCTCCCACCAGATGGACCTATGACCTGGTGAAGGTTGCGGCAATCCGCTGGTTGCGAGACGCACGGGACCAGTCAATGTGGCGACGCTTGGGGAAGGCCTATGTCCAGCAGTGGACGTATATCGGCTGATATGATGATGATGAATAAAAATACAAAATGTTTTCAACGAACAACGATACAAACAAGGGGTGTTTGTATCGTTGTTCGTTGGTTATTAGTATCAAATACATAACCATAGAAAGACAGCTAAAGTAATGGCAACAATACATATTATGAACACGACACCACCGGCAAGTCTAGTATACAATACATGCCTAAGATTTTATTATGTCGAATATTCAAGTGATGATTCTCTCACAGTCTAGACGAAACCTTAATAGTAGTTTAACACTACAGGCTGCCTATAATAGCTAAGCCGTCTGTCCTTTGGAGCTATTCAGAACACATTCACACAGCACGAAACTAGACTCTCATTGTTTTACAAAAGGTTAAATAAATAAAAAAAATATAATTACACGTTAAGAATCGTGTGGATTCACGATTACTATTGGGTAACATTCGTGACTAAGACATTCAACAGTTTGGCAATCTCTAGTCGATAATTGTGTGTTTTATAAAATTGTGATCTCTGTAGATTCACTAAGTACCTGCCCCCCTAGCCAAGTTACAAACGTATCGTATCGAATCTTTTTCTACAATCGTTAACGCCTTCTATTTGTATGGTCTGACCACGTGACTTAACATTCAAATGTGTCATTGCCATACATTGATTTGTTTTCTACTAGCGATATCGATTGTAGATTGTCAACTTGGCTACAGGTGCCTGGTGTGATAATATATCTAGAATATATATTCGAAGAATTTTGTTTGATAATTATCTGTGAAAAAGTTTATAAGGGAGAAACGTCCACAGCTAAATACTCTAACAGTCTTCTTGATAGTTTTCTGAAAGCAAAACTGCAAACGGTTTTTTATTTGGCCTATGCCTTAATCAAGTGTGAAGGCTTCGGATCCAAACCGATAGGTTTCAGTTCGCTTTACAAGATAGAACAGAAAAATATATTTATATGGCATATGATGGACCGCGTTTCAGTACCATTATCATTACAACTCTGTCAGAATCAACTCACTCAACGAACGCACCTTAGCGATAAATAATTCGATTTTAAAAATGACCTCATCAAGTTTGCAATTACAAATACAAAAGTTTAATCCCTTATAATTAATTAATATTTCTAATCACAACAAAAAAACTTCATTTTTCCTGTTCCTATTGTCAATGTATTGAGCCAGTAATTTCCAATTACTCATCAAGACTGATAGCAAAATCTCTATCCGTTATCATGTTCAAAAGGATACGCTGTAATCAACGTAAACATAATTCTATTACATCACGTATTATTATCCATAATTATCTTTCTTTAGGTACACAACCATGATTACAACACTACTATAAATATACTTGACTTATTTCGATGTTTGACTCTCGAACACAAGCTTCGCTCTTGCATCCGAAAAGACGACTCAAACTGGTTCATCACTTCATACTTAAAATAAGCCATATACAATTTTATAGGTAAGTAGTTAATTGTTTGACTTCACAATAGCGATCACTGAAAGCTTTGGGAATACAAGTCGTGACAATAACAATCATGAAAATGGCTAACAGAATAGAGCCCATCATCTTTCTTCTTACTAATATTATAAACGCGAAGGTTTGGTTGGACGCCAGAAAGGCTGAAAGGATCTGGATGAAATTTCGCACAGAGATAGAGCAAAGTCTGGAATAGCACATAGCCCTTTTCAGCCTGGTAAAATATTTATTTGGATAACAAAACACTTTTCACGCTGGTGAAACCGTGGGCAGAAGCTAGTAGAATATAAAAAAGGTAGGTAGGTAATTTTCTTTTTTTTTAAATTTAAATCAATATTTTTTTTTATTTTCACATATTCCACATATTATATATCATATTGTATTATCTTGTGCAAGTCTTATTCTCACACGGCATGGAAATATAGAAAACAAAGATTGTCGGCGCATTAATCTTGATTGCGGAATGTATTTACTTACACATTATATGAACAAGTAGTACACAAGTATCTTGCATTCCTTGCTACCTAAGTAGATTTAGCAGCTGTATCGGACTCTGAACCTGAATCATGAAACAATATAACGGAGATGAATGAACTGGGAGCTGTAGCAACAGATTTCTGAAAAGCCATAATGATTCTGATGATGTTTTTCCTAAACAACATCCGATTGTTGAATTGGGTGAGTTCCAGTAAAGGTATACATTGTTTCATTGTGGATATAAAGCAGATGAAAACAATAGTGAACGTCAGGGATTCAACTGGAAACATTTTAATGAGCCCACGACTGGTGCTACTTTGCTTTTCGTCTTGACAGCTAATGACAGTTGGGCCATTGAGAGTTGAGACAACCAAACGTGTGCTTCCCGAGATGGTGTCAAAGACAATACAACGGCGAATGTAATTGTAAATTCTGTAATTAACTATTTATTTCATAAGTGGTAACATTCAAGTGTTTTTTTTGGTTTATGCAGCAAATATATCAGCCAATTCTATCTTAAGTACAAACAAAACAATAGCTTGATTTCGTCAACTAATCGAAGTTATTTATACCTAGACTGGTTACACACCTTCACACACACACACTCATACACGCGCTGTCAAATGTGCATAGTGATGCAACTGGACCAGTAAACCGGTCCACGTACCAATTCTTAAAGTTGGCCGATTGCGTAATCGTAAATATCACATATACAACACTAGCAGCCTCAGCAGAATATAATAACCTTTAGATTGAGCTAGATTTGGACCAGTCTATCACGCACTAATTGAGAATATTGAACGAGTAATTAAACGATAAAGAAAATTAGGTGATGTCATACTTGAATTAGCAATTTGATAAGCTAAGGAAGGCGAGGTTGAATGTTCAGTCAGTGCAGGTATTACATTGCGGAACCGGACCCAAGAAGCAGGACCTAACTTATACGATAAGCATAATTAAAGGTTTTCTGATTCCGTCAGACATCCGTTACCTAAAGAACCTGATAAAGTAATTGAACTTGATTATATTTTACAGAGTACTGGACATATTTGGAGCATTAATTTTGAGCGTGTTCGATTTCACCAAGAAATATGTAGAGAGTAAATGAAAAGTATAAGTTTTAAATCAAATGACTGAGTACTTTACGACATTGAAAAGGCAATAAAAGTACTAATTGCTATCGATATATTAAAACCTTTAAGTACCTGACAATATACATGTGTACTGTTACTCGAAAGCTGTAACATTATCGAAACAATTTATCATCTCACTCACTGTGAACAGTCGCGTGAGAGCTTTAACGAAAAGACAATTGACTATATCCCCATCTCTTTCTGACATTTCACTTAATTCCGACGTGTGAGAGGAACAAACGTTTATGATAGTAATACGCTAGTCTCAAATTAAACACATTAATCAATTAGAGTCAGTCCCAACTACATTTCTTTTATTTCATTGTTCTTCGAGCAATTAATTTTGATTCTTTTCGGTTGAACCTATGAGAAATAGCGGTGATAAACTGGTAATAAAAACACGAGGTACTAAACTGTCAAGTTATCATTGTAGATTTGAAGAACAAAGTGAAATTAAATGTCTATTAAACCTCGGAAATGGTGATAAAACAAAACTTACTACGGCTACATAAATATCCACTTGCCACCATTTACAGAGTTAGCAACACTATTACGGTATGTAAATTCTGATAAATGAAATCATGTCGACTATTATTATTTACGACCAAGATAATGTTACAGAAATTTAAGATCCTGTTCTCCAAAATAAATTATACAGATTATGCACTAAAGCATAAAATTCCACCTCTCATAGTGCAATGCATAAATTAGACAACTTAATAGTATTTGCATGCGAATATTGAAAACGTTTCGACCGCTTCATTATTTAAACGTTTATGCTCCTTGTATCCAAGCAAATTTAAGGTCGCCGAGTATTTTATATGTCCAGCATAAATAATACAATAAAAAAGATAAAAAAAAAATATTTAATTTACAGGCGCCTATCCATTTGCAAGGATCACTGGAAATTTTTAGTTATTTGGTCTTTATATCCAAAGGTCTTTGCACTTTTACTTTATTGTACCGTTTTTGGTAAGGAATGTAAATTTTTGTATGAAATGATTACGATCTTACTGTCTTTTGGGGAATGGAATTTAAATCGACTTGTTACAAGACCACACAAGGCTGGTGTAATGGATTGGGTGTTTTTTTATCTTTTCTGAAGTTTAAAACAATCGCAAATCTACAATGAACTTTATAAAATACTCTTACCGATTTCGGTCTGAAGGTAATAGTATTCGCAATAGTAAGTATTCCTACTTCCCTAACAAAGGACAAAGACCACTTTCCGGGTAAACCAAACTACGTAGTTTATTTTAGCCAGCATTAAATTCGTTTGTTCAACAGGATGTGGAGCAACTTTATAGGTAAGACAAAATGCACTAGAATTTGGAGCATGCAGTGTAGTGGGCCGTAAACCGCCCGTCGTGCATGCCAGTGCATGCTAACCTACCATCCTGATACTAAAGGGCGGAGTAGCTTTCAAACGAGGCACGAGACGTGAGAAACACTTAAATGTAGCTATTTTCTGAATAAGCTGGGAGCAATGGAAGATGGAATCAAATAATGCATTCGTATTTAACTTTAGGTCGTGATCTATTAGAAGCGCTGTCGTACTAATATTATAATGAGGAGAGTTTCGTTTGTTATAGACTAGCTTCCAATTATTTATTTGTATAAAGCTTTAATACTCGATGTCTCGTATATTCTGGTTGCTATATACCGCTATAATAACAATAAAATGCCCTGAGGGACTCCATCAATGTCTCACCCCTTATTTATGAACGTGCTGTACGTTCTAATTACAGCTCAAAATTCAAAACATTCATCTTACTCCAGTACCCATTTAGCCCCAAGTTTGAAATATAACACGTTCACGAGTTGCACCCTATCGAATATCAAAACGGTACGGCACGTGACGAAATATTTGAATATATTTTGCAGAATAGAAATGACATCAGGATATTACAATGTTGTTGAATAGAAACTGCATGTGAAATTATAATATTTAAACCATAAATACATAAAATCGAAGCCGCACCTAAAAATTAAGGTAAAACATATCAAGAAGCCATACAACAAGTCCTTCTCCCCACTTCTGCTCCAAAAACCTGGTCCAGATCACGTTGCTCACAAAACAGGCTACACACACGCTATTTGGTATCAAGTGAATGTCTCATGAAATATCAACCGGTGCAAGGAATGGGAGCATTTTTTGTAACATCTACTTTCACCAACCGATAGTGGATTCGCATCCGGTTCACTCAGTACCGTTGTCGGATTGGCCATTATCGCGATCGGGCAGTGCATTTTGACTTGCTCTTGTTAACTTGGTAATGTAAAGTCGTTTAATGACACCGCTATTTGTCCGATGTTGTGTATTCAATGAGGTTTTGTTTGCCCTTTACTTAGAGTCTTTATAGAAATCTTTGTTTAACTCTTTTCAGATCATTCTGGAGATAATGTTTTTCTTTTGGAGACTCTGTTAACAGGGTTGACCTAAAAACGTTTTATCTGGGTCAATTATGAAGGCAACAATAACAGGTGAAAAGTTCAAAATAAAATACAAAATGAAATTACAAGAAACATTAAAGAATAAAAGTTTGACAATGATGGATTGTTAAATTTTTTTAAGCTTGCTGAAACGAAATTATTTAAGTAACAACAATAAATCATTTATAAAAAAACAAAATATTTAAAACCTGTTTCTTGCTACCTCATCAAATAGTTTTTATTTAAATCACTCTCTATTTTTGGAAAGATGTATTGCTTAGGTCTTATGATACGAATGATCTAATATATAATGTAGTTAGGTGGTTTTCTAGCACTTTATGTGCAAGAACCAACTTGATTTTTATAGCTCATTCTACTGAGCAGTATTCACAGTTCTTGTTAGCTTAAACATCTGTTGTTGCAATCGTGGGACTCTAAGATTGGTGCGAAATAGGTCGCAGTAGTCATCGCATGAGAATTTCTGGTCTTTTGGTTCAACAATATATAACGATGCGGTCTGTAAGCAAGTAATTAAAGTATTAGATTGTGTACGATTGTGTTTTCGGTTCGATGGATAACGTCGTAATAGATGCACTGAATTTTGTTTACAAAAATAACGGTAATCAAAAAAAAAAAAAGAGTCCAATGTTCATAAAAATGTTAATATGAATATGTAGATATTGCTGAAGAATGTTAGACCATATTCTACCATTTTAACACTTCAAATTTATTTTTAATCTTCAAATTACATCTTTTAAATTCCTGATTATACCTATGTTTCAGATTTAAATAATATATCTCTCTATTGCATATGTAAATCTAACTATGTCTGTGTCAGTTCTCGGATATTATTCAATAACCAATTTCAGTACGTGTTATTTTGAGAAACAAATGAAGCCTATCCAAGCGTCTACCTATCAACTTGATATAATACATCTATAACTCGTCTAGACAATAGATGGAAGATAATTGTTTTAACACCACACAATTTCATCAGAGTCCCGCTTCTTCGAATAACTCTCACGGCCTTCCATATATATCGTTCTACATTGCTTTCTTTATCAAAACGTTATTGACATCGAACCAATATAGCCCAGCAATGGTTTATGTGTAATATTGTTTTCTCTCAAGTTCGATATTTAAGGGTCTGACGCCAATCCATGGTAATATTTTCGCCGTATGCCGAAAATGCTTGTAAATAACATGCTTTATCGATATTAGTGATGTCTCATGCATTTTAATGTTAGGAAATATTTATTGAATGGGACAAAATTAAATGTTCGCGTTGAATATGGTAGGTCCTTTGATATCAGTTTATTTAATTTGCTAGTTATCAAGTTCAAAATTGCAGTCAGTTTCTCAGAAAGCCTTGATATTTGCATTCGCGGGTACCTCAATGCTATACTTTTCTTTAGTAGCCTTTGACTGTGGAATTCAATTAACTTTGTATTGAACCTGATGAGGAATCCTTTTAATTAGATTTTCCACTTTATTTATTGGTCTTTTTCACTTCCGCAGCTTTAACAATATTTTTATGAAGAGTTTTCCAGATTTATTTGTTTGTTTTTCTTTCAAAAAGTAGCAAATATATATATATATATATATGAATTTGAATATCAATTATAAGTATCTGTATATATAAAACCTGCCGGTTATAATAGTTAATCTATGTTTATGCATAATATGTACTGCCTATTAAAAGATAAGAAAAAATAATGCTAAACTTTTCTTTAATCTCACAGTTCCATGCAGAAAAAGTTGTAAACATAATTACATACAGCTTATTACTGTACGTAGGCGAAGAGCTAACACCTGTTACATCCTACGCTTTACAATTTTACCCACCAACGAATATTTTTCAAATCTATTTTCAGAAATCGAACTCAAAGGGATTTAGAATAACTTTTGTTCCCAACCCACGGATGATTGAAGTCCTAAATGAGCTTCCCTTATCGTAGGCGTTGATGACGTCATCAGCTGCGTATCATAAAAGTTGTCTAGACAGCCTATGACGTCAGAGCTCGCAGTGACTGCATTAACAGTTGCTGCTCCATATAACATGTTATCATCAACTACCCACGGTGTGACGTGTGCTGCTCTACATTTTGTATCAGATTGGAAAATAGAACACGCGATACCATATTTTAGGTTGATTTTAATTTTAATTGCGATGACTAGTATAAATTTTCGATAATCCTAGTAGATAAATGTCTTTTTTCAGGTCAAGGATATGATTGCGTTTAAGTTGCATTCTTATAAAAGGTTGTTTGAAGGTTCTATAACAGGGAAGCAATTTTTAATATAACTGATAAATCATTTGATTGTTTGTTTAATCACATAAGATTCACTTATGTTTTCGCTTGCAGCATGTGTACTTACATACCTATATTTTATCGTTTGTGATAAACTAGAGGAAAAAGAAGACCAGGTGCGCAGTACTCCTAACCGGCGTACGTATATGACTAGTTGTATAAACGTAAATAAAGGAAAAGAAGTATGTAAGGATCGTATCAGGTGGCGTTCTGTCTACCCCCATAGGATAAAGGGGTGAGTTTATGTATGAAGAGGAAAACTAAACCGCCTTCCTTAATACAGGTCTGAACATAAAATATATGAAGCTCCTATCTCCTAATGTAATCCGCGCAGGTCTATTTTAAACTTCTATAATACACGTATGAGAAAGGTTTAAATCAAAGAGATAATAGCACTAGAAAGGCACTCTCGGTTTCAATTCCACGTTTCATTGAAAAATAACTAAGTTTTTGCGTCCCCATCCAATTTTCCAGTTCTCTGGCCACAGTTATCCGATACAGACGACGCAACGACCACTGTTAAGGCCTATATAGCCTTGTACGGTGTCTTTTGTGGGTATTCGTTAGAATTTCTTATTAAATTAGGGAGTTTTTCGATAACAGGTGTTCATAGTTTTGTGAATATAGGGCTTAGTGGAGGGATATCAGAAACTAGCTAACTTGGCAGTAAAAATAAGAAAGAAGGCAAAGAAAAGCAGGTGAGAACCTTTTCAGGTTGATTTTAGAATTAATTGTGTATAGTTGAACTAAATTAGCTTAGAACACTGCGTACACTTGGAAAAGCTAAGCTATTTTTTTATGACTTGGAGGACCATACAAAGAAGATGTTTCATTTTTGTATGGGACTCCGGCCATAACCTGTACCTTTAAGGAAAGCTGTGAAACTAACCCCTGAATAGAATAAAGTAACATTTTTTCCACAATATCCAATGTTTTTTAGGTACAATAATAAAAAATAATAATGTTTGACATTTATCGTGACAGCTATTTGACAGCCATGAGAGGTTTTAGTTTTGACGTTTAGGTAACCTAGAAAGTGATGTGACACTCAGTAGTCAAACAAAATGTCATTTTGAATTATTCGTTCAGAAGTACACTTCAAACAAATAAACATACTTATTTTTAACGATGAAATCGTCACACTTGCTTTTATATTAGTCGTAAAAGATGTTTATGAGAATAGTTTTGATGTGACATGATTTCAGAACGAAATCGAAATGACAACTATGAGAGACGCCATGATGAATAGATTATGGCAATAATTGAAAAACTATTAGTTTTTGTACGCAAGAAATTAGGCTTAAATTCAAGAAAGAATATTTTTCCTGAATTCGTGGGATTTTTGCCACTTTTTTGATAAATGTACATCTCATGGCCGAAAATGATACATCTCCTTTAAAAGCTTTTAGATCAAAAAGATTTTACTCCAAGGTAGTTACGCCACCTTGGACTGAAACGTTAGTCTATCTAGCCCTTAATAAAACACAGGTTATGAACTGACAGACTGACAGACTGACAGTAACAAGTTGCGGGGCGTATTATTATTTTGACGCCACCTACTAGCACGAGCACAAGTGTTTACGTACAGAAAAGAGAGCTGAATTAAGTTGACACCTCTCACTTATTGCAAACCTTAGAAAAGAGGGTAGATGATCATATAATGCAGGCATGAAAGAAAGCTTCGTTAAATTAACTCTTCTATTTTTAAACAAATTTAAAAAGTTCAAATTACAAATTGAGAACGCAAAGTTTCCTCGACAAAAATTATTCATTGACTGGCCATAAATATTTATCAGGTTATTATTTTTATAATAACAGTGTTGGTAGCGGCGTCGTCGGGGGCGCGTCGTGACGTCACGGGCTGGGCCACCATGGCCCATGTCGTCACACTTCGCGCCATCCCACGCTCGCCCACGCACTGTCGCTGTCGGTCCATTTTTCTCAATTTCCCGCATATCTTACCCCGCCTGCGCCCACTTAGATAGCGCCTGTAACTTGTAAATTGGATTTTCATACTATTTATAGTCATTTGTTGTTGAAGAAGGCTTTAGCAGCTTTTTATAGAACGTTAATAATTTATTTTATGTGATTTATATGAAGGGGGTGCTAAAGGAGTATGTTCAGTGAATGAGTTGTGCTCAACTAAAAGTTTAATCAATTAATAAAGAGAAAAACGAAAACCTTTTTTTTATTATCTGATAAGTTCCTAACAATAGAAAATTTAATGTTTCTGTAAACGTGATAAGACTTGATCGGTACATTTTTTTTCTATAAAACGCATAAAGTGTAACGCTCGAAGATTGCTTAAAAATGCAAATGTTTTTAAGTAATAACGTACAAGATGGTAAACTTGCTTTCAGATATCGATGTCATTGCAGGCACAAAAGTATTTTATAAATATTTTGCATAATATTTGCTCTTGACTTCATAATTAATACTTCATTAAAATAATGATATAAAACATTGTTAAATTATAAAAAAAACTTCAAATAATTTATTAAATAATTCATAAACAAAAACAGCTCAAATCTTCGACTGTAAGTTATAACTGCATATTTTTTTAATGTTTCAAATATCGAACAAAAACTTATAATTAAGTAATATTTTACCATGAAGTTCCTTCACATTCTAAGAAACGATTCGATTTTCAAAACAAACTTAAATAATTTTTAAAAAGAAAACACAACCAACCTTCATGGTTGACCTTACTCTAGATTTTCGTAACTTAGTTATGATATATGAATGACCATTAGACCAACAGAGTGACATTTCAGCTCGTCGTTACGTAAAGAGTCCACCAATATGTATATTCTATGTTAATCGGATTTCATTGGTAATAACATTAACGAGACTTTGTTACGTGAACTTTCGTGTTACTGGAATACTTAGAAGTATTACGGAATTCGGTTCCCGTTTTGTTTATTTTTAGTGTTGATTGTTCTGCCTTGAGGCAAACCAATCTTTTTCCAGAGGTAGGTTATAGTAGGTAACACTTTTAGCAGGCATTAGTTGGTACCGAAATATAGTTTAGATACATGAAATACCTATGCTACTATTGAAATCATTTACATAACAGCATACAGCAAGCTTATCAAGTTATCACCCACATGACATTTATGACTAACATTTTTATCATAAATAGTTAGAACAACCGCAACTAATAATCTATTCCTAGATATTGCCCTACTTCTGTATGAAACAGGAATATAGACTAAGCATAGTATCAATATAGAGAAGTGGCCAACCGCGGCGAAAGCAAATTAATATGTCGCATTTGTTTCCTATCAATTAAACGGCCCTGAACTTTTATCACATTACTTTATGCTCAGACTCTGGTATACCCTATTTGGCATGAAATGAGAAGGATGACACTAGAAGCACGTGAGTGATGAATGTAAATGTAAAGGGAGAGGAAGACGAAGGTCAAAGAAAAATGGATGAATTGTGTTAGGAAGAGAACAATGACAAGATAAATTACAAATTAAAAAAAAACCCCGTTTTTAATTTTCATTTCATGCTAATTAAACTACATATAATATACCTAGTAGCAGACACGCTTCAACCGACAATCTATCGAAACACGTAATATTGACACGATATATTGCGAAAAAATCCAGATTCAAAAAGTAAAATAACTTTTGAACGGCTAAACTGATTTTATTCAAACATAGCTAAGAACACTTTCGACAAAGTCACCATTGAAACAACAAAAAAATAACTAAATCAAAATCGGTTCATCCGTTTAGACGCTATGATGCCACAGACAGATACACAGCAACACGTCAAACATATAAGACCCCTCTTTTGCCGTCGTGAGTTAAAAAGGGAATGAATGATAATGCGACGGTAGGTCGTGGAGAATGGTAGATGAAAACCTGTTGAGCCGATCCCAGGTAACACGTTACGAGCGCAGGATGATGATGACGATATCCTATTATCTATCAGCTAACACATTATTGCATGAAATAAGCCCCGGAAACAAAACTCAAACATAAACTATCTTCACACGGTAAGCGTCTAATAAAAACAGATAACACTATTATAGTATTATTTGTTATTTTACTACTATATATATTGTTATAAAGAGCACATGAATGATAACATATACCACAGGAAGGAAGCTGAATTATCAACGGAAACTTTGCTCAAACATTTGAACTAAATTATCGTCACTAAGCTAAGAGTTTTAGAATCTGATGTAATGATAATTAAGTTATTTTTATATCAACATTATATAAAATATGTTTGTGTTTTGATTGTGGAATAAATTGTACCAAACATTTAAATAAGCAGATGCGTCTCAGTATTTGCAATGTGTATTTTATTTTAGCATGCAAAGGATTTTCATTTACTACGTACGTAAATGAAAATCCTATGCGATGCACCACCGGTACATGGTGGACATCCCACCCATACGCACAAAGCGTTTTGCGAATACTTTCATTGTACGAACAGCTAAGGAGTGGGATTCCCAGCCGGAGTCTTTTTCCCGACAGCTACAATCTAGGAGTCTTTAAGTCAAGAGTGAATAGGTTATTTCTAGACAAGCGTGTTTCACCGTAGACCACATCATCGCTTACCAACAGGTGAGATAGTGGTTATGAGCGAGTCTATAAAATTATAAAAAACCTTAAAAAGTTTTGGGAATCCCTTCTTTTCCTGGTGTAATCATCATCGTTGACATTTCATTAACATGTTTTGCATGTTTATCATCCCGAGATATGGCTGCTTATTTGCATATCCTCTTAACACAATCTCTTAATTACCTTACGACACCTACCATTCATTTTATGAGACAGCGCTATCATAAATCCTGCCTCCCGCTCGTCATCTGTCACAATGATTTCTCTAGCTTGTCTATGAGTACCAGAGAGCACGGAGGCACCTCGGCGGCAGCGACTAGAGATGGCAGCAAGTATTTGTCTCAATTATTATTATTTGTAATGGTTTGCGTCATGGCCAAAGAAAAAGGAATCAGTGAAAGGAAAGCATGACGGTTGACAGAATGGTATAGAAGAAGAAAACATGTTGAGCCGACCCCAAGTTACTAGGGAAGGAAAATGATGGTATGCGTCATGTCTGGCTTAAATAAAGTCTTTTTATGTCTTTCTTTTACTTTCCATACAAACCAAATGTGATATTGTGAACAGTTACCCATATAAACTGAAGATCCTTGACAATCTTAAGTATGCTTGTATCAGCTAAAACTCGCTCTACGTGTTATTTGCGTGGTCCCGAATTTGATTAGTAATAGCGTCAGTAGTCGCTGCTTGCACTGCATTTCCGTACTCTATGGTACTCACATAGTTAGGTTGGTACTTAGTGCAGAATGTCATCGTCTTCACACAGTAACTCACAGAGTCCCAGCTAACGTGCCCGAGTCCGTACCGTTACGGACACGTTACGTAACCGACATTCCTCGTAGACGGAGCGTCCCGCAAACGATAACGAGGGCGCTAATTGGATGCGCATTGGGCACGATCCGAATCACGCACTATGTTATTTATTATGATTGTTAGGAATTTGATAGGCTCTTCGTTTTAGGATTATATGTTATTGGAGGAATAAGGATGCCACTAACCAGGCTGAAAAAGAAAACAACAATGAAGAGATTTTAAAATTCGAACACTATCGATTGTTTTATGAAAAGAGGATTTACTTTCATGCCTCCAAACAGATTTTATTATAATTAAAACTTTATGATATCATTTGGATATTGTACTAAATTCCTACCGCATGCTATTAAAAAAAAATGTTTTAAAATGGAAACTTTTATTTAGTTAACCTTAAAAAGATCACAGCGTTATATAAACACAATCTACATTTTAAATTAATCAGAACTGAACACAAAATTATAACCTGATTTTATTCGAGCTTGTTAATAACCATAAAGTACTTAATTAACAAAATTATAGACTACAGATGGAGATTGATTTCCATACTTAAGAAATAGCACGTGTGCCGAAATTTCATCCAAGCTAAATGATATCGTTTATAAAAATATGTAAATTAAAAACCTTATTTATTCTGATTGTAAGCAATCATAAACGTCCGTTTATAAATGGCAGAAATATTAGTTCATTTGTATAGAATCCCACGCTAATCTGACTATCGGAGAAAAACATGGAATGTACCTGTCACCTACTTGTCATTCCTTGCATGTCGGGTAAGTCGACCAAGGGAAAGGGATACCGTTGTGTTCTTGAAGCAATGGGCCGCAACCTGCCACTACGTAGGTAGTAATTTTCTCGAATTGAAAGAGAGATTGAAACACAGTTTTATGAGTCAAGACCATCGTGGCAACTTGATAGTTATCACACCATAGACACACATAAAGAAAAAAACTTAAGAGAGACTAGAGGACCTTGTCTATTTTATCAGCGATAACAATTGTCAAAACTCCAAAAAATTTAGTTCCATTCAAGTAATATTTTGGTACCGTATGTCAATCTCATACATTTTCACTTTTTGAAAATCGATATCGCTGCAAAAATATAATTTTGTCTAAGACCTCTGGACCAATGAGATAAAAACGAACGCTCAGAAAACTGCACTAACACAGTGCTTAATTTTCAGACCAGCTGAAGTTTTAAGCTGTCCAATGTGCCAATCATGTCAAGTTGGCTGTTAGCACAGATAACTTTGTTCGAAACTGAGCTTTTGGCTCATATGGATTGATCGAAAGTCCTTAAGCCCTTAAGTCTCCAACCAACCATACAGTACAAAAATATGGCTTGATATTTTTTCATGTAAGCTGCTTTTGATTAGTTACAAAATATTGTTGCGATGTTTTCAAGAATCACATCTATAAAGGCATGATTTCAAACCAAAACAATGTGGAATCCAGGAAAATAGTACCAGATACATCCAGGTGTCTGTCCCACGATATCTTAGCATTAAGTACGGGATATGAGCCGCGATAAGAGGGCAAGCATTCAATGCTCTAACACCTCTGGTTTATTTTCTGTTTAAACTCGTTCCCAGCAGAATACTGGCCGTCTATTGGCTGTTACAACATGTATGGGAAGATAGGATGGACATACAATGGTGTTATGATGTCTTTTACGCGCGTTGAAGCGGACTTACCGTGTCTGGTTAAATAATTTCCTTTTATAAATATAACAATGACTAAGCTGGATGTTTCAGGAGCATTGTGAGATCGTAAGGAGCAGATAAACTAGAAAAAATATATCATTCTTCAGATAAGATTTATTTTTATGTACCAGCTGTTATGCCAATGCAAAACTTGACAGAACAGATTTTTTCCAGCTTAAAATATTTATGACTTCTACCTACGTAGATCAACACTTTTGAATCTGTAGTTCATACAAATTGTCAGTCTAATCGATCACTAAACAGATTAAGCGTACATTTATACAACTAAAGATGTATTCATTGTATAAATTAGTACTCTTAATACCAAAAAGTGAGTACGGCAAAATTGTAACACACGGTACACTGCAGTGAAAACTATGTTGTAAGGAATGTAATTGCTCAATTACCCTCAGTAAACGGTATCTCGTGTCGATAAGGCAGAGTACATGAGTTACATGCGCAGGCGACAGTCTGCTCGATAGCCCAGATTCGAACTGACATTGCGCTCGATTCTATACAAAGTACAATGTGCATTTTAGGGTTAATAGCGTATTAAAATTTCGAACTATGATTTGCAATTAGAATTTTGCTGTTGGTGTGTTGCATTTGAAAATGGAACTTGAGAAATGCGTCGTCATTTGTGTATTGTTTCCGCCATGTTTTTTTCTACAATTTTAGAGTGACAGTTACTAAAGCATTGCAATAAAAGAATTTCGATTGAAAAAAGTTTAATAAATATAAACGAGTGAAAAAAGAGCTCACTCTGTTAAAAAAGATACTTGGCTTTCTACATACCGTAATCAAACGCATAATTTTCCCCACACCGGAAAATTCTACGAAAGAAAGTCAACCCCAAAATACTTGAACAATTCACATGAGAACTACATCATTGCTATGCACTTAATTATAAAGCAATTTGAATGGGCCATACAAATTAGTACACCCATTGAATATAATAGACACTTACAGTCGCCGAACTAAATATTTTTACAGAGAAATGACGCAACTCAGTAATCCGCTTGTGGTAATGAGTATTCGTGTCACAAAACACAACTTACTTGTCTATGCTCTTGTTACTTTTCCACTGTTAATGCCTTTACATAAGGTTGAAACTCCCTTGGCAGGTTAGATAGTAAGTGTTCGGTAGATTTGTGATGCATGTCCAAGTATCGGCATAATTTCACATTCACAGCTCGGCAGTGCCAGAACGTGCTTGTCTGAATACTGAAGGGCCGTGAGAAAGCCGCGTGCCATCATGTCTTATGTCAAATGCGCGAAAAATGCACTCTTTGTAAACAAGTGGGCCTTCTAGATAAATTTGATGACAGTTAGCTTTTATAAGTTAGATTGTTTGTTTGGTACGTGATGGTTTATCTCTGTGTAAGATGCTCTTAGATACTTGAAGCTATATTCATATGACTTGGTTTGCTTGGTATTCTTTTGTTTTGTGGAAAGTTAGACTAACCCTCGATTTACTTAGCCCACTTTTGGAAAGATATTTATCCCAAAATTAATGTCAAAACTGATAGATGCGTGTTGTCTTCTGTGATTGGCTATTGACAATTCAATTAACCAATTGTAGCGCTTGACAATAGTTCGTTACATTATTTTTGTGATCACTTTCGTTCCAGAAAATAAAGTGTTTTAGTGCCTTAGCCTTTCTAGGCCTAAAAATGGAAAGACAATCTCTCCAATTAATCTTCCCCACTTTTCCAAATCCCACAAATCAGTCAGACAGGTTCACTGATTGTTTAATTATACATATAATCATATTGTCATTCAAGTCACTACATATTTAATTGGGTTGTTGAATTTTAAAAAAAATACGATTTTTAAAATTTATTTTGAAACTTTACATATCATAAATTATATTGTCGTTGCAAAAATCTCTTAAATATTTTTTTTCAATTTATTATAAGCAATTGAAAATCGATAAAATTTTAAAAAGAACCACCTGTCTACGAACGGGCCATGATTGGTCGCCATGTTGGTGACGTCATAACGTTCAAGGAATTTCACCATAGTACAGTGTCACGTAAATTTACTAAAAATATCCGAAAATTAGTGCAGAAATATTATTTATAACAGCAAATTTTATTTAGACATGTGTGATAAAGGATTCATAAAGGCAAATTTCGAAAAGATATCCATCTGATGGACGATTTGGAAAAATTGAGCTTAAGTAAAGTAGTCGTAATGAATATTACGCGATAGTGGACCGCGACCGGTGTTTGTCATTGTTGTTCATTGTACACATTACATTTAGAAACATAATTGTCATAATGTAATTGTTGTTACATATGGGTAGGTGATATTCGTGTAAAATAAAAAGCTAACAAACACGATTGGCGCGCAACTTCGACTTTAGATATCAAAAAACTTCATAGGTACCACTAAATATTATACAACCCGAAATCTGTGGGGCCTTTATTTTTATTAATTTTTTGCATAACATCCTTAAAATTTTCGGTATTTTTTATTATTTGTTTATAATATTAATATAATATTAAACACAAAAACCCTTTATAATATTAAACACAAATATCTATATAATATAATTACAAACACTAAAAAACTTTGTAGAACAAAAACGTGAAAATATTAATTCGGTACATTTTCAAATATCTCTTAAATGCGTCGACCGATTTTCACAATTCAAACAGAAATATTAGTTTTACGCCTATATCCGTCATTTAAAATTAAAATAATGAATATATCTCCATAAACAAAAAATCATGTTTTCAAGTTACGTAATTATACAAAAATGTCAACTTTGCTCGAAAGTTCCCTTAAAAATTTACTTTTCTCAATCTTTAATGATCAAATTAAGAAATTAATCAGAATCTAATACTAAATTTGAACAAGATAACAACATAATTAACATATTCTAATTGGAATCTAGTTAGACATAGAACATTTCTCAAAACTTTAGTACAGTTTGCTAGGTTGGGTATTGCGCGAATCACATAATAATGGGGAGTTATTTGTAATATTCGTACATAATGATGTGAAGCAAGCACGATAACTTTTAAGGTTCGATATTTATGATCAATGTATTCGATATTCATCAATATATTGACAATAATAACAAGATGGAATTGGTTATAAGTCAAAACACTGTATAAGCTATGTGCCACAATGAGTAGAAATGAACGTTGTGACGTCACACGGGCTCGGCTTTGTTCGGAAAACTGTCGGGGTGTTTTCGGTACTGCATTCAAAAAAATATTTTCGATTGGATTTTACTTTGTAATTACAATGAACAAAAAAAAAACTAAAAATAGTTTTGTATGAAAACTTATATATGATCTTTCCATTTATTACAAAAAAAAAGTTGGTTCAACAAACCAATTACCCCTCATTACGAACAATAAGGAGGACGCGATACTAACAATAACTCATTCATTCGTATTGTGAATGCTTTGATTTTAAACGAAGAAGATCGATTTATTAACCGGTGGTATCATTCTTATTGGGGAGGGGTAGAACCATAGATCACAAAACGTTTCGGCTGTCAATTATCATAGTCAGAATTGTCATGGGCCATCAATGTCTATGATTAAACAGTGACATACACTAATCATCATCTTCCTGCCTTTATCCTATGTTACCATGTTGGTTTCATATCATTCCTCACACAGTACATCCATCTTTTCTTATGCTTTCCTCTCCCTCTCCATCCATCCGCATTTATATTCGTATCTCTATTAGTAATATGCGTGTCATCCCTCCTCATCATATGACCATTCCAGGACAAACGGTTTTCTTTCAACTTTTCTGTCAATGGCTACACATTCAAACTTCCTCTAATATACTCATTTCTCACTTTATCCATTCTCGTCACTCCGCACATCCATCTCAACATTCTCTCTCTTAACATCTCTGTTACATGCAATATGTTTTCATTTATCTTTTGCACAGCCCACCATCCCCCCAATAAGGCCATCCCCAATAGACATCTCGGAGCTTTGGTTTTCTATGGCAACCACAACAATGGATATTGAACCTTCGATGGATATTGGCAGATACATATGAATATATAGGTACAGGTAAGCAATCAAACACCTAGAAATGAACGAAGTAACTAAAATGTCTTAAACTTCAGATAGGCTACAAAAACTGTTCTATGAAAGTTAATAATTCGTATCAATATTTATTCAACAGCCTGTTAATTCATGCATAAGCATAGATTAAACCTAAATAGCACTTAATTAGGCACTTAATGAGCTAATTAGTGAAATCATGCGGAAAGGTGAAGAAACTTAGCATTTAGCGTTGCCATGGTACATAATAGTGTTTGTATGACTTTTGATTGTTTCTAGCTCTTTGTTATTAAGTTCTATGTTATTGTTACGTATTGTGAGACGATGCCAACGCTAAGAATAGAATACGGAGTACTCAATTATGTAGGTGTAGTAATACATGCCTGAAGGGTTTAATTAAATGAAGATGCGAGGAACGTGCATCTACGTACCTACTGATATATATATATATTGTATTATGTATGAAATATGAAGAGGAAAGGTTCTTATGACCATTTCCGAAGGTTTAACAAAAAAGCTGCTATATCAGAACATATTATTATAAAACAAATTTCCCTGCCGTGTCTGTCCGTTTGTTCGCGATAAACTCAAAAATAACTAAACGAATTTTCATGCGGTTTTCACCGATAGACAGAGTGATTCATTTGTAAAGGTTTTGTGTATTCCGAACAACCACGCGGGCGAAGCCGCTGCAAAAGCTAGTAGATGTATGAAAATGAGTTAACTATCATTTTCATACATCTTTACTGAATAAGACCAAAAAGAAATCTGTTGATAACATAACTTTAAACTCAAGCGCATGCATTGTTATTATTTATTTTTACGCATACCCAAGTTCTCAACAGAAAATCAGGGCGTGAATTGCATCGTATGTAAAACCTTAATTAATTTAATAAAATTTATTTTAATGAAACATGGGTATCGTAAACGTATTTTAAACAAGAAGGCGAACAAGGAAATAAAGTTTTAAAATATTTATTATCAGAAATCGTTGGTCGTAAATGTCCTGTTGTTATCGCGAGTGTAATTTAATCTTAAAATCTAGACGCAGACACCATTTTACACTTCAGCATTTTGAAATCAAGATAATTAATTTTGAAATCTTACCACGGGTTTGTTTACCTACTGCATAGTAACTTAGGAACACAGACTTGTAAATTCATAAGTTTAAAACATCGTCAATCTATTGTTCGATACTGTAGTAATTAAAGGTACATATATCAAAGGTGGCTTAATGTCTTAGGAACTATGTACCAGTGGTGGAGAACATGTAAATTTGATTCACAAGTAGTTAGGTACTAAAGCTACACTCTCAAATCCTTTACTTATTCGTTTATTTTCAGTCTGTCCCGTCGCGCATTTCCTTTATACATTCCAATTCTCTCTATTTTGCGCTAATGTAGATTTTTGAAATAGCCCACGCACTTAAGTTAGCCATCCATCAGAAAGACGTGATTAAACACCAAGATACCTCAAAACAAACACGCGCTTTAAAACGGGACGCACAGAATCGTCCGTCCCTTTTGCTCTAACCTAGTATAATACATCTGTCTCTGTCTGTGGTAGTTATGGCAACGGGATGCCAGAGCTCATCTTGAGAGCAGGTTGCGGTGACTTCAATTTGATCCACGACATCGTTCAAGACGGCATTGTTTTGAGAAAGAAATCTGTTCTTGCACTTCTGGCCACAAATTTTATCCTTCCAAATGTTATAAACGTTAAGAAATTTAACAAAATAATTAGTCACCGCGGTCTCCCGTTACCTCGCCTATGTAGTGTAAAATAAATAAATGTTCCATTGCAAGCAGTAACGAAAAAGCCGTACGTATAGTGTTTTCATGTAGGTCCTAAATGAAGGACAATGCCCAATATCTACAATTTCCAATCGTAAAAATGGGCATTTGAGTCGGATTCGAACAGCATTCTCAAACAGATTAAAGAAGGAATGCTTCTCAACCGCCTTATCAAAATCCTTCACCTCCAAGCATCACACGATTAAGCTTAATCCTGAAGCCATTATCTTTAGTCATTATCTTTTTAAAACTATTTTCGATTTTTTCGGTGACAATACGAAGACACATAGACTTAACAAGCGATGAATCTTCACAACGTGATGTTCAACTTCAAGGCTTCATACAAATTTGAACAAATCCTGTCTGACATCCTTAATGTCTTCGTGATTTACGTGTAAGGGTAGACTTCGGAGGAAAGCGGCTCTGGCGTCACTGACGTAGCGATTTATATCGCACATCTAAGATTATTTTTTTGTTAATTTGGAAACCATCCACAGTGACTTCTCACGCTCTGGGTAAAGCGGGGGGGCTACGGTTACTCTCTTTCAAATTTATCTGCGACTCGCAGTTCAACCTGCGAGGTTGTGGCGACCTTAGTAAACTAAAATCTCTGTCCAGGGCATAAAAACTTAAAAACTAAATGACTGCGTTAAGTGCACCCCCTGTATGGTACGGACTTCGGCTTAGGGCGTCGCTGGGGGGGACAGCAAGGGCTGGGCTAGATTCGATTATACTGCCGCAGCGACACTGCGTCACTAGAAATATATGGGACACCTTTCGAGCGAAGCGCTTGTCAGCAAAAGTGGTCTGACCTTTTTCCGCGAGGTTCCAGCGGCGTCGGTGACACCGGCGCAGGTTTGCTCGGAAGTCTACCTTTAGAAGGTTCGGGAAGAAAAGTTTTATGTCCCATCTACATACATTAGTAAACGTTTCAGATTGCATGCAGTTGAGACGAATACTAATCATTTGCTGCAAAACTTTGGTGTCGCAAAACAGTTTTTATAGGCTTTGTCTTTTAAAAGCGGACTTTTTGGTAAGATGGTTGGGTAGGATACAGAAGAAGTGACATTGAAACACAAACATTTCGCAAATTACTAAGTTAAGATTAATTAAGTATATCATATTTTTTAATGGATCATTTACTAGTTTTAAAATGGAAAGTCCTCCTATGATTAACTTCGGGAAAATCATAAAATAAACAAAAGTAATAATCTTAGGCGTCATTTGACTTCAGTGAAGGTTGAATAGACGTCCGCCGTTGTCCTAATCGATCCTAACTACGCAAGTACGCAGTACGGCAGAATGGAGTGATTACCCTGTGAGTGTCGTAGAAAAAATCAATGTCTAACAACAAGGTTCTATGTTCCATGATTTCTTTTGTTCTACAAACTTTTATTTATTTACATAAATCCAGATTTTGCCAGCGGCTTAACCCGCGTAAAAGTTGTTAATAATCCCAAACGATACTACTGGGATAAAAAGTATCAGCAAAAGTATGATTCATCCAAATCTGTTCAGCCGTTGAGGCGTGATTGATAAACAAACATCTAGACTTTCACGCTTGTAATAATAGTGATGCCTAGTTCAGCTTCCAGTATATCCGACATGAGCATGCATGCAGAAGATGCAGCTGTGTAGGAGTATTTTTAACCCCCGGCGAAAAAAGAGGTGTTATAAGTTTGACGTGTGTACCTGTGTATTTGAGTATATGTGTATCTGTCTATGGCATCATAGCTCCAAAACGGATGAACCGATTTTGAATTTGTTTTATTTTTGTTTGAATGGTGAGTTTATTGAGAGTTCTTAGCTATGTTTGAAGAAATTCGGTTTAGCCGTTCAAAAGTTATGGTCGTTTAACTGTTTGAATCGGACGGTTTTCGCAAGATGTCGCGTCATAATTTACATTGTCGATCGAAGCGTGTCTACTACTAGATAAATAATGTAGCATAAAATAAAAATTTGTCGGTGGCTTTTTAAATGTTTAAATTTTACTTGTTCATACGATTAGTAGTAGTAGGAGGAGCTCGTGGCTAAATAATAACAGCCGCACGGGTCGATCTTCAAGGTTAAGCAACGCTTGACGAGGTCGGTCCGTGGATGGGTGACCATTTCAACATACCGAGTTTCCTCCGTGCCTCGGCAAGCACGTTAAGCCGTTGGTCCCGGCTGTCATTACGGCGACGGTCGTTACGGGTAGTCAGAAGCCTGAGATCTGACACCAGTCTAGCCAAGGGGTACCGTGTTACCCAGTTACTGGGTTGTGGAGGTCTGATAGGCAGTCGCTCCATGTAAAACACTGGTATTCAGTTGAATCCGGTAAGACTGGAAGCCGACCCCAACAATAATTGGGAAAAAGGCTAGGCAGATGATGACATGTAGCGATTAGTAAGATGTAAAAAATCTTATACTGCAACATTTTCAAAAATATTGCAGTTCCATATCACGTAAATACCGATCAATAGTCAGCCCTGAAAAAACGATCCATCACCAAAAAGTTATCGACGAAAAAGTTCCCAGCAAGGTCAATAAAAAAGTTCAAAATAAAACGGACACGAAACGAGTCTAAACCGAGTCGTGATAATGTTAACAGTAAACTATCGAATCGAATAACGGTATCGAATAACTGACGGTCCATTGTGACTGTCGCGATACTATTCGAGATAGCGAACGTTTTCGAATACAATAGTTGCGATTTTCGCATATTAATTTCGATCAAATGATTCATGCGAATCGGATGGTACTAATTGGTGGTCAAAATATTTGCATTCATTTCCGTACTAATAATATAAATGCGATAACTACTTTGTCTGTCTGTTTGTTACGTTTTTATTGAATCATTGAACCAATTTTAAAGAATTTTGTTACGGTGGTAGATAGGACCTTGGAGATGGACATACTTTTTTTTTGGATGATTACCGACTTTCATGCCGGCAAAGCCGCAGCAGAAGCATTACACAATACTAATATATTTATATCATACTAGCTGTTCCCCGCGGCTTCGCTCCCGTGGACCACCCCACAGGACCCGTTTTCGGGATAAAAAAATAGCCTATGTCATTCAGAAATAATGTAGCTTTCTATTGGTGAAAGAATTTTTTAAATCGGTCCAGTAGTTTCGGAGCCTATTCGGTACAAACAAACAAACAAAAAAATCTTTCCTCTTTATAATATTAGTATAGATGAATCCTTCTCGAAACACTTACTTTACGCAATTATAGTCTTATTACAGAGCAATAATAATTCGTTACGAAGTTAAAAACAACATTACCCAAGCCGGTAAAATTAATTAAAAGATAGCGAATGTCTACAATCCGGTGCGTGGCTTATCTAAGTTTTATCTTCTTTCTACGACGAGACATTCGCATTAGGAATTTCGTTTTAGATTCGTCATTGTATGATGCAGAAATTGGCATCTTCACAACATAGTACTTACATAAAATAAAGTCACTTTCTGGGTCTATCTCAATATCCGCTAACTCCTAGAGAGAGAGAGTCAATTTTTATTACTTGAACATTTTTAATTTAGATTTAATGTTTGACGTTCAAAAGTGCCGCTTATTGGCCTAGTTGAAATAAATATATTTGACGTTGACTTTGACTTTCCTCCTAAATCACGAAACTGATTTTGATGCGGTTTTCACCAATAGTTAGATATTTTTTTACGGAAGGTTTATATATATAACTAGCAACCCTCCCCGCGGACACGAGGAAGGTTTTTGTGTTTATTTTGTTGACAAATTATACACAAAAACCTTCCTCGTTTCTCACTCTTTCTATTGGTGAAAACTGCATGTAAATCCGTTCAGTAGTTTTTGAGATTATCGCGTACCAACGCGGTGGGGGATTTTATTTTATAATAAGTAGTGATAATTTTTTTAAATTACACCCGTACGAAGCTTCGAGGTCGCTAGTTAAATACAAAAGGAGGTGGGGTAAAAAGTTAGGATACGAATCACAACGAACTTTGTGTTAAAAAAATATTAACAGAGATTTAAAGTGTCAGACCAAATCCCCTGGCTCTCTGGTAGATAAAGATAGCCGCAACAGGACAGAGCGATGCAACAACGCATTTACATAGAAATTCTTCTAAAATTGCTCTACAGTTCGAACAATATTTATGAAAAAAGGAAGTGTATCGTTGTCGTATTGTTGCATCGCACCTATCTATGGGAGCCCTAATCTATGGGAAAATCTGCTGTTTGAGCCGAATAATCGTATAGCACAGAAACCAAAACCCATCCTCTTATAAAAAATAAGCATTCTTACTACAGAACGCCGATGTCATGTCGCCGCCTTCCATTGAGTCATGGTGACTTACCTGCAAAAGGAAAGAGTTATTTATAAAAACTGTTGAAAAACATGTCCAAATTCGCATCGGTATTCTGTCAATGTTTTATTATGAACTCGTCAATCGAATTTTAAAGCAGTTATATCGCTTTAAAGCATGAAAAGCGCTGAACATGGTTTTTTAGACTATAAAACAGGTTCCTAGAGATAAATGCTGAATACGGGAGGGCAATGACACAGATAAAATAGGAATTTAGCCAGCGGACTGATGATCGTAGCCTGATAAGTCGTTAGATCGAATGAGGCGCCAAAAAACCAGCCAGTATTCAACTTTAAAATTCGAATGTAATCAGAATTGCATTCCAAATTGAAACTTGATAAATCAAAATCAGTTAATAGGTGAATGATAACGAATTGTGCCACAGATAATGCAAATTAGATCAGTTTTAAATATAAATTGATATTGTTGATAGTCGTTTTTACTCATTTTTTTGTCATTATGTAATTAAATAATACTAAAGGTGTTGTAATGTGTGTCTGTTGATGTTGTATTTTCGAGTTAAATATGGAGTATGTCAACAACTTATCGTAGTATGGCAACTCGAGCAATTGGGCCACTATAGCACTTGTGAGCCAACTTATCACTATTTATTTGTGTACCAAGTGCAACAATCTTTAATAGCAGACAAGTTTATTTACTTTTGGTAAATATGACATGCTGTACCCATAATATTGTGACATTTAAAATTTAAGACACGCAGACAGGACTAACTTATTAACTCAAAATACTCGAGAAAATAAAATACAGTAAACTTTTGGGACACTCGAGACCTTTTCTTCAATCTATTTCCAAGAATCTACTGTCAAGACAAATAAGTAAAAATAAAATTATTCATTAAAATCTTTTTTTAAACCATGCTTTTTTCGTATTCTTCTTAGCAAACTCTTTAATTTGATACCCATATCATGGCAGTGCACAAAAAATAACTAGTCCGTCATCTTGGGCTGTCCGCCATATAGGATTTAGAATGACATCACTTAGCTAACCATGCATTGTCATCCAAACTAAACGTGTATTCAAAATTCCATTTTAATCGGTGGAGGATAACCGCTTTAAAATTTAGTTACAAGATTTAACCCGAACAAACTTACATACATACACTGCAAGTTAAATAAAAGCTTGTAAAAAAGACGTACATTAACTAATGACACATATAACCTTCTGCCCTTCACATTACAAAATGTGTGAACAGCATCAACATTTTAAAGTCTTTAAATAAAATCTTAAGTTCACCAGTATAAGAGACCTTTTCGAAGCAACTTTCACTGCGTTATAGTTGCGTTAACCTATTGTAGAAGGACAATGGTAGTTTTCCACTTTCACACGCCCGCGCCCCTGGTGGCGAACCTATTTATTAATCTGTGGTGATCGATGAATGATACCGTGACAGAAGTTGAACGAATGAGATCGAATGATTGAATGATAATGAGTGAGCGAGATAAGGATGTTTGACTGTCAATGGAGTTGATAGAGGTTTAGGTCCTGTAAATAGAGCAGCACCTTTGGTTTATTTGTAATCCGCTTGAGTGTTGAAGTTGCACAAGTATATAAATACTTACTGCCCAGTGTAAGTATCATCAACCTACCTACATAAGTGAGGGCCGATTTTCAATTAACTATTAGCATTAAAAGCGATTGCATTCGAAATTCGAAAACATTTCAGCTTCCAATTTTTAAATTCGTAAATGACTGAATGAAATTGAAGTACAAAGTGGGAATCGTTTCACATTTCCTTGATCACCTTGCATAAGTAGCGCGATAAAACCGAATTAAGTTTCGTTCCTTTTCGTTCAGTTTTATTTATTCACACTTTCGATATTTACGCGCACTTATAAGTAACGGCCATTGACAGTATTGATGTCCAAGATTGTGTCTTAAAAGCTGTCAAAAACTTGGTTATAAATTTATTTGATAGTACGCAAGTTTTAAAGTTCATAAGCGTAAAGTATAACAAAATAGCATGTGCATTACAATATTTTCAATGATATCGAGTGTCAGGACACGCAGGTGTGCCTGTGGTCGGCCTTCGAAGCCACCCCAACGACATTCCAGTGTTTATGGACTCCATGCGCTATGGGAACGGCCTTGTTTGCATTGTGTTCAGGACATAAATACGATTTAATCACATGATATGAAGAAATACAATCATCTGATTGTTGAAAGAAGTGACAATATTTTTTTTATTGACAATTACATGAAATAATAAAATTATTTCATAATTCAAGTGAGTGCATACTGCAAAGTTGTTTTTTAATATGAGCCTTGAAGTTGAAGACAAAAATGCCATTAAACTAGTTTATTTTGATTTTACATGATGATTTAATATGAATGAATTTTTGATCAGCAGATTTATTAATCTATAGATATTTATTTGGATTATTAAATTTAATAGGTAGCCAAGAGATCAATACAATGATTGATATGCAGATAATTCTATCAAGATATAAAATAAGTTATAACATTTATAGGATAGGTCGTAAAACACGAACTGCCCATAAAAATGAAAGCGATTCTTATATAAAATTTTAAGATTTGCTAAATGCGTTCACGTGATGTTCAATTGGCAAAAAAACGGTTTGCACTTAAGGAGTTACCTAAGTACTTGGTGATTTTATTACTTTTTACTGATTATTGAAGATTAGTATGTATAACAAAAAAATCCCTTACCAGTAGTCCTTGTTTATCAAAGGTTGTTAAGTCCTTAGAGGTATTTGATTTTTATCGCTCGTCACTTCCGATAGATATATTGATAAATCTGTTTGCTGCACCTTTATCGATGAATAATAGTGTTATAAACCCTATTAATAAGGAATTGGCAATTATAAACGAATAAATTTTATGAGGTACTACTTCCAGCGGCTTCGCCCGCGTGCTTGTCGGAAATTATATCAAGGGAACGTATTCCAAGGATAAAATTTATCCTACGTCCATCTCAAAGGTCCAATCTATCTCTATATTAAATTTCATCAATATTGTTTCAGTGGTTTTTTAGTAAAAAGTTACAAACAGACAGACAGAGTGACTTTCGCAATTTCTATGCATTCGATTCTTTTGTCGTGCAAATTCTGATCTGAACTCGAACTTTCTACTTTTCCTATAGATTTTAACAAATTAATCAAGGAATTATAATTGATTTATACAGCAGATTACGCAAAAGTGTTGATTCAATCATTTCGTTCTTGTTTTTCTAACCCAGTTTGTTTTGCAATCTCATTAAACAAGGCAAGTGCGATGCGTATGCACATTTCAAAAACATGCTTGAGTAGAAATAAATTTTCGAAATTGGAACGCGGATTTTAAATTTAAACCTTTGATTGATGTTTATTTTTGAGGTCCATGGACCAATAAAATGAGTATTACTTTCGCCTTGACTCTTTTACAAGAAATTGTGAAAACTTCGCAAGTCAAACAGGATTAAAAGTACTTACAGTTATATTTATCTATATACTATACTTATAAATAAAAATCAATTGCCTCATGTGGTGTGAGAGATCATCACTTGAGAACGGCTCGACCGATATAGATTACTTGAAAGATTCTTTTTTTTGGGACTATTTACCAGAAATTAAATTGCAGCCATGCGAAGCCTGGGCGGGTCGCTAGTTTCCTATATTTGTATTCATTCCCGCTGACGATAAAACCATCTGTACAATCACAAATATTTCGTTGACACGAATATTAAAGTTAACAGACGTTTATTTCATTTCCTGAATTACTGAATTCGTTTTCATCAAACCGTTCACTTTCTGTCTGTCTTTTAGTCACGGCAGTAAACGCTTTCAAATTGTCTGAATGTTTTGTATCAAACTGTTTTATATGAAATGGTTTTATAGCAAGTTGTAATCGCAAACAATACATCAGATAAAGGATCATGTTGAAACAAATTGTTTCTCTGTGACAAATTGATATTGCATTGACATTATTACTACTGGGGTGACAGCATGGACTTATTATAACTACATATATCAGGACTGAGCACTCCAAAAACCGTATCATACAAAACTGAACCATATATGCTGCACCTTAGGTTTACTTTTATTAGGTAATCATAAGCGAGGCAAAACGAGCCGAGAGAGATAGCTCGAAGAGAGTCGTTTGTCCCTTTTTCTCACTTGCCAACAGATAAAAATGTTAAAGATGGTAGAAACATGGGTATGCAATATTTCACCAACTACAAGTACATTTAGTAACATATAAATATTTATAGCTATAAGAAATTTTATTTATAGTTTTACAATCTGTACATAAAGTAAGTAATTTTATTAAAATAAAATAATCTTAATAATATGATTGTTTGGTAGGTATCATTCAATTACTCTGGTATCACTGAAATCTGACATCTAGTGGTTTTATGGCCGTTTTTTCTGATGTTTTTTGAAAACGCATAACGCATTTTAAGTTTTACTGAGCTACGTTGCTTTTTTATAGTGAAAATGGTGAAAAAGTGTTGTGTCAAGACATGTAAAAGTGAATCATATGGTGGTTGTGGCATTTCATTTCACCGGTAAGGAAAAACAAAGATTTTGTTTATTAACAATAAGTAGTTTGACCATGCTCTAGACGTTTTGTGGACAGAAGACATTTAAAGTTTTAGTTTATTTCTAATTAAAACTATAAAAAAAAAATATAAAATAAATGGAATAATTATTAAAACTTTAATATTATGAGTATAATAAATAGTTTGTACCTATGGGACTACATCGCATGATTGAAATAGCGTATATTTGTGTTGGTTACAGCTTTCCATCAAAAGAAGAAATGAAGCAAAAATGGTCGGATGTAATTCCATCAACCTTGTCAGGGACCTCACGTCCCACATAGTATTACTTAAACATACCTTCATATCAAATAAAGTGTAAAATAACCATTTTAGATCGGTATTTCATTGGTGTCCTCCATCTCAACCCATAAACCGCAATACAATGTTTGTCACACACACTTAGTTTTATTTCCCTTTGGTTCATTTAAATAAGTACCCATACACCAGCTCTGTAGAGCAAACAGAAAAAAAAACCTACCAAGTGCGAGTCGGGCTCGCACACGAAGGGTTCCGTACCATTATCGCTAAACACTGCGAAAAAATTACGTTTGTTGTATGGGAGCCCCCCTTAATTTATTTTATTTTAATTTAATAATTATTATTTTTTGAAGAGAATATACAACTAAATATTCTGTGAATATTTCAAGCATCTACCTGTTGCCGTTATTAATATCGAGCAAAAAACGGCAAAAATATCACGTTTGTTGTTTGTTGTAAGGGAGCCCCCCTTAAATATTAATTTTATACTGTTTTTAGTATTTGTTGTTATAGCGGCAACAGGAATACATCATCTGTGAAAATTTCAACTGTCTAACTATCACGGTTCATGAGATACAGCCTGGTGACAGACAGACAGACAGACGGACAACGAAGTCTCAGTAATAGGGTCCCGTTTTTACCCTTTGGGTACGGAACCCTAAAAACCAGCCAAATGCGTGTCGGACCACGCAAAATGAAGGTTTCCGTACTTATGATGAATTTATCCCACGAACAAACCTATCATTGTAGTTGAAAAACATATTCTCACATACATTCTAACTGGAAATGTATGTTTGTACGCACAATAATGGGAGTTTTACCTGGATGGATCCTACCTATAAGGGTTCCGTTTTGTCATTCGGACATACGTAACCCTAACAAAAGCAATAGCGACATGGTCCCGGAATAAAATTCATGCACCTTAGCCTACTACAAATTATTTCAAAACGAACTTTCCCGTTTGTTAAAAGAATGTTTGGTCACCCTATTAGAAAGAGATGAACGCATCTGTACACATTATCTCTCTCTGCTCGCTTTTTTGGTGCGAGTGCTCAGTCCTGATATATTTATAATAAGTCCATGGGTGACAGCATATTGTTTTACGTCTAGTGTTTTCTTTTTTTAAATTACGTTCCGTGGATCCGCTGTTGTAGTAATATCGTCTCCTGAAAAATTCTTACTAGCCAGCATTACAAATCCAAAAAAAAGGTTGACCTATGGAGCTCTTTATATGCAGTGAAGATTGGACTTTCCGGCAGTGTGATAACTGTCTATGAAACTGCGTAAGACTAAGATGGAGTTTTGGCGGGAACGTGACGGCGTCTATGTTGCTTCTCTGTTTTATTTTCCTAAAATTGTGTTAAATATAATATTAATAGTGTACAAAATGTGTTTTTTTATACTAATAATATTAGTGAAAGTGCACGAGTGTGGGCAAGTAAAACACAGCGGTAGAACATGGGTTTGTATATGTTGATGACTAAACTCCGCAGAAGTTACCGCCATTTTATTGGGGCCTAACTAGTACAATGGTCTAAAATCAAAAGAAATTAGAACTTCTAAACGTGACACTAGCTAAATGCACAAACCGTGCGAAGCCAAAACATTAAAAAAACCGGCCAAGTATCGAGTCGGACTCGCACACGAAGGGTTCCGTACCATTATCGCAAAACACTGCAAAAAAATCACGTTTGTTGTATGGGAGCCCCCCTTAATTTATTTTATTTTAATTTAATAATAATTATTTTTTGAAGAGAATATACAACTAAATATTCTGTGAATATTCCAAGCGTCTACCTGTTGCCATTATTAATATCGAGCAAAAAACGGCAAAAATATCACGTTTGTTGTATGGGAGCCCCACTTAAATATTTATTTTATTCTGTTTTTAGTATTTGTTGTTATAGCGGCAACAGATATACATCATCTGTGAAAATTTCAACTGTCTAGCTATCGCGGTTCATAAGATACAGCCTGGAGACAGACGGACAGACAGACAGACAGACAGACAGACGGATCGCGAAGTCTTAGTAATAGGGTCCCGTTTTTACCCTTTGGGTACGGAACCCTAAAAACAGCGTAAGATTTTTGGAATAGACTTGTGTTTATGTCAATGATTTTTTTCAATAGCTGGTTTACAAGAGTCTAGATTATATCACTAAGCTAGTATATTGTTTCCTTCAGGTTTTTATGACGGAATATAAATTTACGAGTTTGTTGAACTCACACAATCATTTTTAGACTGTCACATTTTGACTAGTATATCAGTAACAAATTAAAGTCGTCCTAAATAGTAATTTATTAAGGCTTAACCCGTATTGAGCAATCCAACTTGTTAAGTAGGTAGCTTTTGATACGAATCGAGTCTATATTTTGCTGTTTTTATTACATCTTGATTGAAATCATGGTAATCTACCACCAAGCGCCATAATGTATTACTTCCTACTTCTTCCTTTTTCTTTTTTATGTTTATGTTGTGTGCTCTGGCTTGTGTCAAATAAATGTGTTTTCTTTATACTAAGTTTTTGACGCAGGTATACGCTTCCGTTGGCTATTTCAGAGGAAACCCATCCTACATTTTTTCCGGGATAAAAACTGGTACACACACTAGTAACAGGTGTGTGTAGCAGTGAAACAGTTTTCGTGGTCGGATTAGACTTACGGATTAGAATTCGTACAAACAAATTATCAATTTGGACCTCTCTGTAATATTAATTTAGGTAGATGTAATGAAGTGAAATAAAAAAAACTTTTTGACAAAAAAATAACGGACAAAGTATCGAACTAAAAAGTAAAAAATAAAAAACAATCTTTTAGTCTAGCATTTTGAGTTGGCGCCAATCAAACATACATGCTAATTAATTACTTAAAACGTAGAATGATTATACTCGTAGCTAGGATAATCTTCGTTGATACTTTGTTTGGCGCCGCCTCAAAATGCACGGCTAAAAGTTTATTTTTTGCTTTTTAGTTCGGTATTTCGTCGGTAATTTTTTTGGTTACAAAGGTTTCTTTTTCGCTTTTTGTTTACTTAATTTCAACAGAGCAATTTTTTTTCTACCTTTAAGGGTGGACATTATTTTTGAAATTTAAATGGGACCAACTTTGAGATAAACTCTTACAAAAAAAAAAAAAAATTTGATATCGGACCACTTTGTAAAGATACATAAAAATATACATGTCGTATTGAGAACCTCGTCCTTTTATTTCGTCGGTTCAAAATCTAATCAAACATGCACAATATAAAATGAACTAGTCACTCAAACTGTTTATTATTTTTCTTGAGCGTTTGAAGAGCGAAAAGGTTATCTCTTGTATAAAAATAGTTCGTTGTTTACTTTATTTTCTTTGTGAGTACAGATGCATAATTGTTTGCTCTTTACCCATAAACAGAAACTTGTATTCTAAATTTGTAATTTTTAAATAGTTTTTACTTTTTAATCGGAATTTTATAGAGGTGTTCATACAGATACCATATATTATTATATCCGTTTCGTTTTATATTTTACTGCAACTCAATACAGAACAGCAAAACAGTAAAGCTTAATATCATCCACTAACTAGATTCATGGATTTACCATTCAGTGTCATGTTGTTGTATGGAATAAATTGCAAAAGGATAATTTGCATTTCAAGTTTCTTTAGCGCTTTCATGTTATTTTTATGATCCTATTTTAAGCTGTACAGCTTTTGCTACAATCGCTTTATTTACATGGTCACAGACGATGAAGTTAATTGGTTTCTGGTCTCATAAACTTTTTTCTCTTTTAAATCATGATATTATCTTCTTCTGTGTCGCTGGTATGACACGCTTGCTCAAAACTTTGCCACTTTGTTGGGAAGTTGCGTTTTTGTTGACAAGAAAATTGAAACCCCAATTATACAAAGTAATATATGAGGAAAATTTGTTGTACACTTCAACACCTTTCTATATGATTACCTTAATTGTATAAATTACTTCGCATACATAAACTGATAGCTATGAAACCGGTTGTGTGTCTACCGCCTTAATTGCGTAGGGCTGTCCTGTAAGAATGCGGACATTTTTGATATTTCATTATTCTTCTTATTTCATTCGTCGAGAGATCCTACTATGAATGGTTTATTTTTAAATAAGCTTTCATTTAGTATCACCTGCAGTCTTATTGCGTAATTGAATTCGGCAAGGCGAAGGATTTGGTCCCATCAATCGACCAATCATGTGCGAGTTGTAAGACGCGTTGTGGATTTCCGTCTATGTGATTGGTCGATTGATGGAGTCAAATCCTTTGCTTTGCCGAATTCACTTACGCAATTAGGCTGTTGTTCTAATGTCTGTATGAAATGGGATCCCACAAGATTAATTATTTGGTATTTCTTTTTTTATGTATTGTGTTTAATAACTATCTCAAATAGTATTGAATACGTATTTTACAACTAACCTTATCAATAACTAAAATCACAACTAACAACCACCCACAAGTTTCTGCGAACTATTTTCTAGATACAATTTGTTCCCTTACCAAGAACAAATTAATAAGAAACATGACTATAGCAATCAATACACAGAACTTAATTACAGAAACCCTATAATTTGGCAAACAAGGAGTTTGGCAACCCTACGCACGTGTAAGACGGTACTAATTTCGGATTTAGCCAAACCAGTGTCGACGATCTCTCGCAGTCAAGGACGACCGAGCGAAATTGTTGGTTTGTTCCACATTGTATACTGATGGGGATTGGGGACTAAGTTTCCTATGTAAGCGATGCTATGATATAGGAAAAGTGTATATATATTTTATTGACTGAAGGCCTTAAAAGTGAGTCAATGATAGTGTGACGGTTGACAGGACGGTATGGAAGAAAAAAAAACGCGTTGCGCCGACTCCAAGTAACATGGAATGAGGGTAGGAAGATGATGATGTTGACTGAAGACCTTGAAGTTGCAAATATCGGGGTAATAATTAAAACATTTCGTATCATGCCAGTGCGGTGCAGTTGATATGGGATTTCTGCATTTTACTAACCTTGCTAGTTCTAATCAAATTATTTAATACCGATTGTTTGAATTCCATCTTAAATTGGTTGATATTCAAGGACCAGCACCTGTGCTTTTTTTTTCGAAATAAAAAAATCTGGTATAACACGGTTATATACTTAGTTAATTAATACAGTTTGGCATTAGTCTTTTAAACAACAGTTTATTACAAAGTTTATTTTCTTTTCTTTGTAAAACAAAACCAAAACCTGTACTTATCGCTTCGTATAGCTTTCATCGCTCACCTAGGACGAAGGACAAGTTAAGCCCTATCCACGTGTTGTGGAACGTGGTTCAGAATACATTATGTAGGTAAGTAAGGTTTTCCAACACAAGAAATTTTACTTAATTTGCGCCATACGCAGCCATTCGCTGTACACAATGTCTTGGCATTTGTGAACAGTAGCCATTGATGGCTTGCCAAATATTGTAACTAACTTCTGAATACATGGTTCAATTAAATTAACAAGCAAATATCATATACGTGATTAGTATTGCTTACTTAGGACGACAATGTAAAAAATCTAAATTTGTATCAGGCAGTTAACTGCAGGCAACAACCAATGGTCCATACCAGCCCTGCCAAAGAGTCAAGCCTAGCTATAGACCGACTGATTAAGTGAGACCGTTCTGAATGTAGCAAGAGAGACACCCATCAGCGAACTATCGACTGACAGGTCACCACACCCGCAGCGATACTAAATCCGCCTTTATGTTGCTAAAACTTCATGTTTTTATAAATAAATAAATACACCTCTTCCGTACCGCGCAGCTACTTCAGAATGGTCTCAGTTAAGCGGTCGGTCTATAGTCCAAGAGTGGGATGATATAAGCTCATAGCAACCAATACAATTGACTAAGGGGGCATCGGCTGCTGGCAGTGTAGAAAACTAATAGTTTGTCATGATCATCCACAGCCCGACTTCGCACACTGCTGACCAAGACGAGTCTTGTGCCACATTCCTGTGCCAGCCTCGTCCAGGTTCTACCAGCAGCGATGGGAACAATGTCGTATACGTAGTTACTTGAAATTAAAAGTAAGTACAGATTTTCTTTTGTTTTGAAGTCACAATTATTGATACTCATCACATTTGAGCAAATAATGTATCCATCGATGGTTTGCCAAATATTTGCCGTAGCCTTCTGAATACAAATGCAGCAATGAACGTCGAATTATGTAGAATGTGAGTCATTGTACGGGAGCTATTTAGTGATGTGGCCACACCCGCCTTGTCATGGTACAGTTATTCGTGAAGCTTGGTGTCTAATCATATTATTATTTTTCTTGTTTTTTTTATGTTCCATATTCTTTTCATTGGTTGTTCTGTTGGTTGATGACAATTTTGTAGAATGTTTTCTAATCGACGAAAAGATAAGGAGAAGGTTCTTAATTCAACACGTATATTTTTTTGTATATAGAGTAGTCTGATTTCAAAATTATTTTTTTATTGTAAAGAGTTATCTCGAAGTTGGTCCCATTTAAATTTGGAAAATAAAATCAAAGTAGAAAAAAATTAATTGATTAATAATTTCCCTACGGATATTTTTATTAGGTATTTTTTAAAGGATCCGACTTTTGGTCTCCTGGAAAATCTTTTCATACAAATTCTGTACCATTCTCTTAACGAATCTGATGAGTAGTCAATATCCGTAGGCGGTGATATAGGCTCTGAATACTATTTTATCATAGTCTATAAATAGTATGGACGACCGCGACTGTTACTAGGGGATGACTAAAACCAGGCCATCAATACACCATTGATCACAAATTACTTCTATTTACAAACAGGTCGTTGACACGCGAATAAACAATGATAATAACAGGCTTCCTACCAAAAACCGTCTTCTAATTATTATTTATTGGACACGAGATTAATGGCCAGTGTCCGATCCATGGTAGTCTATGTTAGGGACGTCAGAAGTGTAGACATCAATTCTATCGACAATTTTTAGGTCTTCATCTTCTTCGTCGTATCGATGATTCCAAATTTAAATATGTTTTGACCAGTATTCAGCCACGCCAACAGTGTTGTCATTTGCCTCACAAAGATTTAAAGATGTTTTAGGTGAAATGTATTTTTATATTGATTTATATCTATTGAAAAGAATATCGAAACGTAATTTTTTTAGTGGACAAGACTATTGTGGGATTTTAATTTTTGCGGACTTTTGAGTTTGGGCGTTCAAATTGGTGACAAAATAATACAAACAAATAAAGAGTATAAATCTGACGTTTTTTATTTGAATATCTGTTCTTTAAATTATTTAATGAATATTTGATCTTTAATATTATTTAATGAATATTTGTCCTTAAATATTATTTAATGAATTTTTGTTCTTTAATATTTGTTTAATATATTAGTTCTTTATTTAAAATACGTCGATGGAAATATTTGTATCACCCAAAAACACTAATATGTTGAGTTAAAATATCGATATAAAGTTTTTTCGACAAGCCTAGTCCATGTTTTGGTCCAAGAGTTAAGAAGTGACGTCATTTCATGGCGTTATTTATTGACACGCTAAAAACCAGATTTGAATAGTTAGGAGTCTAGACGTACAAGATGTTAGAAATAAAAATATGTTTCGAGTACAGATGCTAGCTATAAACGAGCTGAAACATTGTTTAAGGCTTGATAAATTAAATGAAGCATAATTTGAAGTATTTTTAATGGCGAACTTCTCAATACAGATTACTCTTGAGTATGTGTGAAAATCTTTTGTTCCTAACATAGTTATGTCTTAGGTAAAAATACCTATGTAGTACAAACGATTTCTCAGGGAAATCCGTAGAACATTTGTGTACTGAACAATATTCAATCTATGTTTTGAATCGAAATTAACAGGCCTGAAGCAAATATAGTTGCCACAATAAATTAATACAATAAACAATCAACCATTGACAGTTTTATCACTAATACCATAACCATTAATGTTAAACTTAAAATCTCGACAAACGATATAAGTTTGCCATAGTGAATCATCGACCACTATTCACCTGTGAAAGGTTAGCTTAGGTGACATCATTATAATTTATTTACTTGAAACAATAAAAGTATCAATTCAAATGTTTATTCATAATTTGATGTTATTAAGTAACTTGTTTCGGAACAAAAGACACTGGTTGCGCTAAGACCGCTATAAGTCGCTAGGACCAAATTCTTCTTTCTTATTCTTAAACAAGTAAGTGAGTTTCTTCTGGATATGGTATTGGTACCTGTAGACCAAGTAGATTCCTACCACCAGGATGCTGATCGTAACAGGTGTAGAAAAACTGCTGACAAGTTGAAACAGAGCCACGATTTTCAGCAGTACCAACGAAAGCGAAGAAGAACAACCAGCCGATATTTATAAGCTCATTTCAAATAAAAATATAGCTAGCAAATTCCTGCGGTTTGCCGAGATTATGAAGTATTTTATTGAGAAAAAAAAAAAGAACAAATTCTCAATTACCACAGTAATTCTGTTTTCAGCTGATGGTAATTATTTGCAACACGTATTCCCATTCCCGTAATTGCTATGTTTCCCTATCAAATACGAGAAAATTACATTGCATTTTGGTTTTTACCAAAAACGAATGCTTCGTGATGTGGTCCTTGGGGAAATTAGAACTTCCAAGTTACGCCCATAATATTCCTTTTGACTTACTTGTTCCGAAATATTGAAGAGGAAATGGCTTCAGAGCTCGAAAGTAAGTTAACAGGAACAAAAATGAGAGTTATTCCTGAAATTGTAGAGAATAAAATCAAAATCAGAAAACATGATTCTACAATATTAAATCGATCCCAGAGCTCTAAATTCTTAGAACCAAAGATCCTTATTTCACAACACTTAATCAAAAGTCATCATGAAATACCAATATCGCAAGCAGTTATCGAGAGCCATCAAAGTTTTGAAACAGCTAATAATATGAACAAAACAATCGATTTAGTTCGATGCGAGAGCGAGATTGATCGGTTCGCATCGAGATATCGCATCTCTCATAATTAGAAGACAATAAATGGGTCAGTATTTCGTTGCATCAGTTAGAAAGTGTGGCAACAATGGATGCCTTAGGGTTAAGCACATTGAGAAAGATTTATAAGAAGATGCGCGCATTCGAACTTCAAATATTCGAACGCGATTGTCTTTTTATATAGATAGAATGGTGTCCACTTCGTTGTGGCTATAGAGGTCAATGTGCTATGAACATTTTCAGCGTTTTCCTTCGACTCTGGGTCAGGTTGCTTTGAGACAGCATAGCAAATTGACAGCAGCCTTCAGTTTTCAACTTTTGATTGACCAGGTGACATTTCAGATGCATTTTGATTCCAATCGCTGATACAATTTTCACTTTGTCTCAGGCCTAAGGATCATTCAGACATTATCGAGGAACGTTTGCCAACGACGTGAAAATGTCCTTGTACATTCCATTGCGAACATCAATATTAATGAGTGAATAATGAAAATTAAAACGTTGAGTGCTTAGGATTAATTGCTGAACGTTTTGCAATGCGATTTTAATATTGACTTAATTTTTAGATCATAACGGCGTAGTTAGATATTTGCCCTTTCGCGTCGAATTATCTACTATTCACCGGATCTGTTTGTACGGTCTATTTCTCATACTTTTTAGTAGTGTATTTTACTATGATTACAAAAAAATGCAATACGAGAAACCGAACTGTTCGAGGAAAGTAGTGGTGAGGTAATTTAGACCTACGTCCAGCAGTGGACGTCTTTTGGCTGAAGTGTTGATGTTCTATGTTTATATTGTATTAGAATTTGCGTCAATATTTTCAATGATAAATGGAAAAGAAAATATTCAGGAATAGATATTGAGATTGAAAAGTTGCTCATGAATTGTCTTGCACAATGCAATGCTCTTAAACGCACTGTTTTATATGACGCAGACAAACAAACGCAAATAATTGGCAACGCGTATTTTGGTGTACATCCAAAAGATGCAGTAACATTCATTGGTATTCACGCAACCGAGAACTCTGTCCGAGATTCGATTGTTTAAACGGTAAACGGACCAAAGAATTTGTCGTAATGTGTTATCTGAATGGAACGATAACTTCATCCGCGGAATTGCCAAAAAATCCAGTGCATTTTTTATTCGAACGTGACTCGATTTTAAAATAGTTAAGTAACTGTGAAAGCTTGAAGTGATAAGGAGAGGTCAAAGTTCATAAACTACCACTAAAATAGTGTCGAATATATGTAAATGTGGATGAATAAAGAGAGCGGGGCTACAGAAGAAAAGATAGGTGTTTTGTGTGATGATATCTATGAAAGATAAGTTATAGCGTGTCGGTTGACAGGGGAAAATGAAAGAAGAAAACAATAGCCGACCCCAAGTAACATGGGACAAGGGCAGGCAGATGAAGATGAAAATTCCTTTGTATAGTTCTCGCCAAACTTCTTGGCCGTCCTGAAGTTGGCTACAATGGCTGCGCAGTAGAAAATCTCATACAAAAACAGCACCGTTTCGTGCCTCGCGCACCCGGTAAACCAACTTCAGGGCGGCCAAGAAGTTTGGCGTAGACTATATATTACAAGAATCCTAAATCTGTCTTGCAATCTAAGAGAATTCTGGCAATGGGCCGAGGAAAGACCAGAATGAGGATGAGGAGTTAGTAGTTATTCATGAAATGTAATACTACATGAGCCCTACTTGGCAAAGGATAAGGAGGTACCTACTTGGACCAGTGTAGAATGTGCAATCATAGTTTAATACAAAAGATTCGAAGAATAAATACATATTCTCGTACCGGTAGACATTGCGTTGACAGCCCACAAGATGGAACGATGCACAGAACTGGTCTATGTAGTGATGCTTGGGGGAGACCAATATCCAGCAGTGGACGTCTCTCAGCTGAAATGATGATGACGATAAATGCCCGATGGTCCTTTAAGTTTATGACAATATTAAGCGTCTGTTTTCCGTATCAGAAAGAGCAAAGTATGAAGAAATGTTACCAAATAATTGCAAGCTTCTCGTACATAATATCGATAAATCAATTCACTTAGAATACGAGTTAGCGCAGCTTTCCTTCCGTTCCATATTTAGATATTATCGTGGTCTATTGTATTACGTCTTAATAAACGCGTGCTATGATAATAACGTTTAATTACAAGAGTCACGCTTGTCTCACTAGGGGCTTCTATCATGGGCGACTAGCGTATTTTCGACAGCGTTCTAGTGCAGTTCGAAAATTATTAAATTATCATCGTGAATAATTATTATCGCGTCAAGCGTTGAAATAACAGCAGCAGTTTCGTGGAGCATCTGATAGAATATTAAACACAGATTAAAGAATCAATCGTTGTATTAAGCTTGCTAAGGGAAGCTTAGCTGATGATATATACTCAAACAAAGATTTGTTTGAGTATATATCATCAATCATCAAGGGAATAGATATTCCCTTTTAATGACAAGCGATATCGCGTCATGCCCAGACGGAGATGGCTAATACCGCTATCTAATTTTGTCTTGTTCCTTGACAGCTAAGTACAGAGAGCCAGAGAGTGGAGGAAAAATCGCGGTATCTCTCAATCGCCAATCGTCTAAGCAAAGAGTAATATGTGTGTCGGACCTTAATGCTTGCAATTACACGCGAGCCGATCATGACGCGTGCGCAGGCGATTAAACTTTCTAAATTATATCTTGACATTACTCTGACATTTGAAATGAACGACATGCCGAGTCTTGCACGCGTGTAACTTAGCTGTTATTGCGTTTTAGCTATAGTTTTGGCTATCTTTAAGTTATTAGATAATGATGTTGTTGAAGATGCTGCTATTATTCTTCGTGTCGTTGATACGTCTTTTACTGGAACAACTTCGTCACGCCTACAATATTTTTAGCTGTGCATAGCTTAGCTTCGGCTACAAGTTTTGGGGACACACAGGGCAGGAAAGAAGGTAGGCCATAGTCTATGATGTATAAGATGCCATTAATAAAAAAGTAAAAGAAAGGGAAATCATCACCTTTATGGCCATGACCATAAGGCATTGATAAGAGTCACTAGACAAGTTGCATTCTATCAGCGATGTCGATGGTCAAATTGCCAAATTGAAGTAGTTTAATAATTGGCAACGTGACATTTCGATACGGCTTAGCATTCTAATAAATTTTTCAATCGTTATAGCGACGCTTTCGTTGATAGAATGTAATTTTTCTAGGGCCTAATGTTACAAAACTATTCCACTACTACAACTCCTCGGTAATGCTGGTCAGATCAAGGCATGTGCTGTTGTATCATGCATGTGTTTACAATTAAATAAGTCACACACACACACACATCAACATCGTCGACATTATTTCATCTCGTTTATCTTTATTTTCTTGGAAGATGGGGGAATTCATACGATTAGAGTTCGTCAAAATTTCCAGTTGCTCCATTATCACTTGATACAAGGTCAAGGTTAAAAGTCAATGTGTTTTGAAACAAAATGTGTGTTCCGAAATAATATTTACATACTATTCATAACGATTAGTTGTAATGAATATTGGATTTATTTGCCATAGACATGACGACATCTTCGTTTAGAAGAACAAAAAAAAAGGTTAGGGAAATATCCCTAACCTTTTTTTTCTAATCATAATAATGATTCCACAATAAACTAAAAATATAAAGGGCAAGGCTAAAAATAAACTACTGTTACCACTCTGCATAAGTAATAGTAACGTTCCAATTCCAACATAACACAACACAACAGAAAACCATAAACAACACAGAAAATAGAGGTCACGAATAGAAAATTGCAATGTCATTAAAAAAAGGAAAACAAACAACGACATGAATGAACGGTGTGCATGCGATGGACGGATGTTTGGGACGCTCGAGTGAGCAGACGATACCAGATCCCCTGATAAGATACCAGCGGTACCAGCGGTGGGAAAACATATGAATTGTACCAGTGACGCACGTATTCAACCGATTAACGTGGAACGGAAGTGCTGGGAAGAAATATTTTGTAAAAACGATTAGGAAAATGTAGGTAACATTGTCTTGGAAGTCGCTTTTTCGGTTAAGTAAGGATGTAGAAGTGAGAACTTGGACGTATTAATTTGTGTGTGCTAATTATAGATATTGCATATGAAATGTTTTATTTAATAGAAGGAATGATGTTGATTATACCTTGATTCAAGTTTAAACAATAGTTAAAATATTGTTATTTTTAAATGGTAGGCAATATTTGTTTTCGTTTCGTTATTATTTTTGAGTGTTCCTGCATGTTACTAACATAGTTTTTAAGTAAGATGTAATACTAATACCCTATGGGCCTTGATGCCTGACAATAAAATATTTTTATTTTATTTTTATTTTATTAATATACCTGTGTTACAGCAGATAATGTCCATAGTGGCATCGGCCAGTTACCATCAATAGTTTTAAATTAAAAAAAAACATATTATCAACTATCATATATTTCACAAACCTTCATGCCACACATAACTAAACCGTAAAGTTTATTTATATACACAGGGGTACATTAAAACCACTAATAACAATATTAATTACATGAAAACATACACAGTTCAACCAAGTCATGAGTTTCCACGGTTTGAGTTCAAAGTTGGGACGTTGTTTCGTGGTTTCAACATTGTAAGTCATCAATACTTTGCCCGCTATAAGCCTTTGTAAATAGAAGGTTACCCAATTTCAATTTATCGATTCTTTCTTCACTAAACTTTAGGAATCGAGTCGCTTTAAAATCAGAAAATACTTAAGTGGGCAAAATGCTTTGATTGTCGGGCACTTCTAGAAAAAAATATTTACTCAAATCTTAAATTTACTCACATGTCATACACAGCGCATAGCTTATAACAGTCTAGAAGCATACAATTTTGCACACGAGAGTGCCATATATACCGAAGGTGAGCAGCAGTAAGGAAGGTTGGTTCTATAAAAGTTAGGCATTTATGTGAAAATTGATCCTGGGTACCTTTGATCAAAAACCTAACTACAGGCAGTTTTACCGAACGCAATAAGCTTTCTAAACAAAACAGGCAAAAATGGTCACCAAGTAATTATTCCCTTGACAGCTCAATTGAAACATCTTACCGAATGTTCGACTTATACTAAAAATAATTCGTTTGCAAGTATTTGATAATCGACGCATTGTTTTATCGAGAAATCTTGGATATGTCCGGAATTTTAAACGGTGTTTTTATAACTAAATAATTGAGAACATTTTTTTTTTTTTTTTTTATTATAGATAGGCTCGCGCTTGACCACTATCTCACCTGATGGTAAGCGATGATGTGGTCGACGGTGTAACACGCTTGCCTAGAAGTAACCTATTCACTCTTGACTTAAAGACCCCGAGATTGTAGCTATCTGGAAACACAGACTCCGGCAGGGAATTCCACTCCTTAGCTGTACGCATAATGAAAGTATTTCCAAAACGTTTAGTGCGTATGGGTGGGATGTCCACCATGTACCGATGGCGCATCGCCGTACGTCTTGTAGTCCGATGATGAAACGGGCTAGGTGGAATTAGATCATGCAATTAAACATTACCATTACAATTTAACATTTGTGCTGTGTACCGTTTCGTTTTGTGAAATAAGTACAGTTTATGAAGAGGTTTGCCGCACAAAGGGCTCTTTGGTGTAATCTTAAAATCCATATCTAAAAAGCCCGATTTACATAGCTATTAATCCCGTTAAAATAAAATTAAAATTTGTATGTTTGACCTCTATGCGTTTCTTAAACTTTTTTTTTTTTTTTTTTTTTTTATTATAGATAGGCTCGCGCTTGACCACTATCTCACCTGATGGTAAGCGATGATGTGGTCGACGGTGTAACACGCTTGCGTAGAAGTAACCTATTCACTCTTGACTTAAAGACTCCGAGGTTGTAGCTATCTGGAAACACAGAATCCGGCAGGGAATTCCACTCCTTAGCTGTACGCATAATGAAAGTATTTCCAAAACGTTTAGTGCGTATGGGTGGGATATCCACCATGTACCGATGGCGCATCGCCGTACGTCTTGTAGTCCGATGATGAAACGGGCTAGGCGGAATTAGATCATGCAATTCCATCGCACACTCTCCGAAATGCAACCGATAAAAAACCGACAAGCTGGCAACTCGACGACGATGTTCAAGGCTCTGGAGCTTTGACTCGACCAGTGCCTCATTGCCGATGAGCCTCTTGGCCCGTTTTTCGATCGACTCTAGAGCATCAAGCTGGTACTTGGCAGATCCATCCCAGAGATGAGAACAGTACTCCATGCAAGATCGAACTTGCGCTTGATACAACTTAAGCAGCTGTTCTGGCGTGAAGTACCGTCCCACCTTCGCAAGGATCCCCAACTTTTTGGCAGCCAGTTGAGCCTTTGCCTCAATGTATGGGCCAAAATTAAGTGTCGATGTCAACGTTACGCCAAGAAGCTCAAGATGGTCTGTTATCGGTACGGCTACACCTCGGAAACAAACTATTGGTCCAATTGTGATGAACACATTCGAAGGTTCCTGGACCAAAAAACTCACTGAATCAAAACACTTTTTTACTTAACATGGTATTGCAACGCATTTCAGGTAAATACAGCTAGTTTATTATATTTTTCTCCAATTCTATCTTAGTTAGACCTACAGTAAAATTCTATCTGAATGTGCAGTAGAGTTTGCCGCAAATTTACAGTTGTGACCCTAATGACCAATTTGGTTGCGACCTAATTAGTGTTAAAATAACACATTACCTGATTAACAGAAACGGTTTCCTAGCTATATTGATTTCCATGCTCTGTTTATTTGTTTTTCATAAAATTGTTTAGAAACGATAAACCATAAAGTAAGTGGAAATAATGGTTTATCGTTTGTTACCATCGTGACTATAATATTATAGTTTAAAAATAAAATTATGGCGCATAATTGCAATTACTAGTGTTACTGCCGTGACACTGATAATGATGTTTTTCTAGCACTCGATAATTAGGTTAACTATATAAAGTATTGTGTTTTATTAACCTAAGTTACCTGCACAGCCTTAATGGTTAAAAACGGAGCCGAAATTACACTAAATTATATTTGAAAATGTAATTTTCTTTTTCGATATTTGCTTTCTTACTTATACATAAGGGAAAGATGATATGAGTCGATTTTGACGACATTCTCAATATTTTTTTAAATTATATTGTACCGTTTATTGTAGATATTCTTATGGATAACTCTAAGAAAAGGTTACGAAAGTAACCCATTTTTAACAGACTTTAAAAAGAGGAGGTTCTCAATTCGACTGAATTTTGTTTTTTTACATTAATGCACTTCGTGACTTCGTGCACCAATTTCGGCTATGTCTTTGTATCGTTATCGCAGTAATCTCCGGCACGTCTGTTATTTTCCTATATCAGCACTTGTAATGGACAATTTAGCTTTACTAGAAACGCGATAATAATCGCTACGATAAAAACCAGCGCGAGCGCAGGAAACAAAACGATTCTTTACATATTTTATATTTATGATAAAATAATAATTTGTTATAATTTAATTGTTTTATAGGATTTGCCTGGTGATAAGTGGTCAATTAATTTGCAGAAAATTATAAACTCAAAATTGGTAAAAAAAAGTTGCTAGATATAATTCGGAAAGACCTTAACTCAATGTTCACTGATTTAAAAAAAAACACAGAGATTAACTGGATTTTATTTAGAAATAAAATGGAATACTAGATAAGTATGCACTATAGAATGTGTGTTAGAGTGACCTATATCATTCAACTGATAATGATCTTCGAGGAACGATAAGAATGTGTTGTTGAGTGTTTGTAGTACAACCCTATTGACTTATCGGTCATAACAATAATAAGGACAACAACGTTCTAAAGACACAGAGTGATACATGTACCTAAGTAGACAAATGTGGGAGAAGATGGTCCTAAGTGAGAAATGAGGTGCAGCAACGTCAAGATTTACTCCAATTCCACTCCTGAGTGTGTCACATAAAGACCACATTCCAATGTTATTCACACAGTTCAACTACTTATTATCTCAGATACATAGATTAAGTCTCAAATACTGCAGATTCTCGTACAGATGCGTCACTGATACCTTATCTGGGGCTCGTAATCCTGTCAATCAAGTTCGTCAGAACACAACTATTAGGTATTACAATACTAACAGTAATTTTGATATCGTAAAACGTCGAGAGTCTATTGATTTCTCTAGTACAAAAATACCTGTAATTGATAGTATAGCAGTGGGACGAAAAATTTGTTGGTCTTTGTCGTCGCGACTTAATTCTGGCCCCAAAAGGACCAGAACAATTCAGAAACTTTTGAATTTTGCATAGTTAAGCATAGTACTTATTTATTTGCAAAATAAGAGATTTTTCAACTAAACACTGCACAGAAAAATAACTATAGCATGACGTTTTGGTCAACATAATCCGCAGATTTTAAGACGGCTAGACAGAACCGAATCATTTCACAGATTCCAACACCACACGCATAAATAACAAGAACATATGTATTAGAATCAAGCCCAGGTATGATGTAGGTGTCTATGTTGTGTGTAATGATTTAGCGAGGTGTCAAGCCGATAGAGCGTGGCAACACGGCGCCTCAGGGAAATTCTGGGTTTCGATACGCTTTCCACCGCACCGCTCACGACCGCTAGGGTTGCCCCACTTTTAAGTTCCTAATTTAAAAGTCAAAGTACGAACATGTTGAATATCGTAGAAGTAATTAAATGAACTGAATTTTAGCGTGAAATTATGATGTGACACACTTTAGTGTTTGCTGAAGCGAGTGCAGGTGCATTTTATAAAAGAATTCGTGATACTGAAGCATTATCATCAGTGATGATGCGTCGGCAATGTGTATAGGGACTACTCTGTGTACCTTATCGTGGTTTATATGGTTATATTTAGAGCAGTGGTGGCTCAGTGGTATCGGCCGTGACTTCCAAGTTGTAGATCGTTGGTTCGAGCCCAGTCAGGCGCTTTACTTTGTGTAAATTATTTCATCACCACTGCTCTCAAAACGGTGAAGGAAAACATCGTGAGGAAACAGGCAAAAAAAAAAATCGAAGACATGTGACATCCACCAACCCGCACTGGGCCCGCGTGGTGGATTACGGCCCATCCCCTCTCACAGAGAAGAGGCCTGTGTCCCAGCAGTGGGAACATTAATAGGCTGATGATGTGATGATGTATCGTGGTTTATTGTTGGCAATCTTACTTCAAATGCTTTTTAGCATTTGGAAATAATGAACCAAATCGATGGTACAAATCTCAGTAGTAGGTACTAATTTACTAACCCGTTAAATATGAGGGATTTTGTGACATGATGCATGATATTAACTAATTTTTAATCCACTACTCTTAATGATATTTACGTATAAGAGTCATGACACTTTATACAGGTAACTAACGTTGTTCACCTTCTAGAGAAAATCAAGCAGAGGTACTTAGCGGAATGCCTGTCATCGCTGTAATTGCTTAGCATTCTAATACAAGATGAACGGCTTAGACCATGATGACAGGTGGAATTATAGGTGTATGTCCAATGAGTTGTGAAGAGACAGCTGATGAGTGTAATGACTAGTTGAACTGTAAACACACACAGTTGTAAAGAAATGTTATTCTCATATTCTTTTTTTGTGTTTGTGTTTTTCTTGCTGGCCTGTATTATAAAAAAACCGGCCAAGTGCGAGTCGGACTCGCACACGAAGGGTTCCGTACCATTATCGCAAAACACTGCAAAAAAAATCACGATTGTTGTATGGGAGCCCCCCTTATTTTATTTTATTTTAATTAATAATTATTATTCTTTAAAGAGAATATACAACTGAATATTCTGTGAATATTTCAAGCGTCTACCTGTTGCCGTTATTAATATCGAGCAAAAAACGGCAAAAATATCACGTTTGTTGTATGGGAGCCCCCCTTAAATATTAATTTTATACTGTTTTTAGTATTTGTTGTTATAGCGGCAACAGGAATACATCATCTGTGAAAATGTCAACTGTCTAACTATAACGGTTCTTGAGATACAGCCTGGTGACGGAGGAACGGACAGAAACCTTTGCCCAAGAGTTAACTTTTAGTTTTAATCATTTTTATCTTACTGTATTTATTTTATGTTCTTTGCACTATTTTTACATACACAACAGATTTGATTTTCGTACGTCCCGTTCTAGGCGACCAATGAAAATCAGCCGTGCTATGGGCCCCACAGCACAGCATTATGGTGAGTGGAAGCCTTCGTGCCACAATCACGACATGCATCTGCTTGGTATCTTTTTCACCCTATTTCTTTTCTGTTTTATTCAAAATGTAAGTAGTATTAATATTATTTTACTTTCGTCTTTACTAACTTAGTTTAAGTACATACTACTAATACTATTGTTAAGGGTTTAGCATAATCTAAGGGTATAGCATAAGCATGTTCTTATATATGTATGTCGTTTTGTGACAAATAAACACTTTCTTTCTTGTTTCGATACGAAATTTTTTGGTTGAAATGTGTTTTTTTTTTGGCAACCCTTCGATTTGATTTCGCATAGCTTGCGGCTCGACCATCGGAACACGAACGATACCTTTTTTTTAAATAAAAGTCAAGCAAGTGATGACTTACTCAATAGAAAAATTATTCAAGATGGAGCTTGCGACTTAACAATGACTCGTCTTTGACGAAAATCATGCCCAAAAGTCGAGTAGTCAGGAGAAAGTACACGTCTTGCCGTGTTTTTATATGGAATACTGATGAATCGGTTTTTATTGACAACGTGTTTACTATAATACGAAAAATAAAACCTCTTTTTTGTGCTCAAAAGCTTTAGATCAAAGCCAGTAACATCGTTTTTCTTTAACCGTCCAAGGGGGTGACCATAAGCTCTTAGAGTAAGGTTATTTTGAGATCGCGTAAGTGACAGATGTATACAAGTCATATACATCTGTCCCTTACACACACTCAAAATAATTTTACTCTAAGAGTTTATGTTCACCCCCCAGATCGCCGAATCGGCAAAAGACAATGGTAATTTCTATCGTGTCTGCTAATTATCGCTTGACAGGTTAATACAAACGAAGAATGAGAAATTTCAAACTTTGACAAACGAATGCTTTTTAGTATAAACTTTTTAAAACATCGTTTCAACTTTAATAGCACACACAACGCTCATAATTAACTCAATTAAAAAACAATTTTGTGTAGGTAAAAACCACAGTTACGCCATAGACCCGCCATACAGTCTGACCAAACAAATGCCACCTGTTACCACAGCCTAAGAAAGTTGCCAGTACTTTCATCAACCCGATGCCACAGTGTAGAAAGATCACGTTTTACATAACCAGTCAACCGATTGCTTTCGAGGCCTGGCTGATTATTGCTTACAAATGCTGAAGAAAGGCTTGGAACGTTACTAAGATAACTGAACATTAATAAACAAATTCTTTATCTCAATGTATTAAAATGCCCGTTACGTTAATGGATATCCATTAATATCTGTATGGTAAGGCGTTGCGCAGACGCTCACTTTTAAGACTTCAAAGTTTTGAATTAATTTCTTAAAGAAAACTATGTACTTAAAAAGCATTAACTTTGAAATTACCAACAGCTAAGTAATGTTTTATTCACGAAAAGATCTGCAAGGTGCAACTTTATTAAATTCTTTCACTAACACTGACTTGAATTTTCCTACATTTTCTTAAAATTAAAATGAGGACAAATAAATGATTTTTAGATATTCATCACCCACATAGTTTACAAAAGGAATAAAAATTTCATAATTTTTGCCGATAGGATTTCTTATAAGGCACAGGATCGTTCCTTTATATATCTTTACCTTTCCAAAACTATCTTCATCTGTTGCCAGCCTTACCAAAGAATGCAAGTCAAACACCGAACGTCTTCTGTTTTTTCTCGAGGTTAACGCACTTAAACTCATTTTATTTTCGCTCCATAACTTTCAAGAGCAGACGATGCATAATTGTTATCATTAAACATAATTATTGCTATGTTCTGAATTACATCGTTATAGAGCCCGCAATTCATGTCATTTCCTCTCTTAGTAGCACTGCTATTTTTGTAATGATTGATGTGAAGATGCTGGTGTAGTGAGTTCTAACCTAGACCTTAATTTCTGTTTGGCTAGACATGAAGGTTGAGAGCCGTAGAGGTTATGTTTGAATTACAAATTCTAAACTCGTTTTTTGGTAAAGCCACTTCAACTTCATTTTGCTAGATTATAGAACCGGATGGAGGAGACCTACTAAGCATTGGCTAGATATGATTTAAAGAAGAAGAGTAAACTAATGACGAAGAGGGACCTGGATAAGGATGGCGCAGAATCGTGAAGATTGGCAAAAGCAAAGAAAATATTTCGCCAAGCAGTGAGTGAATCAGGGCAATTGATGATGACTGATGAAGTCAAAAGCAAACGTACAATTTCTCACACATATCCTACAATCCTAAATAAACACAGAAAACTACTGTATTTGCAATTACACACAAATCTGCAGCTGCGCACCAACACAGCGGAACAAAAACATTTGTTTTATTTCCACCGACTACTCAAATAAAAGTATAGAAACCACACAGCGTTTACATACATTGTATAGGATATTTGCTCTGTGGTCTTCATAAAGAATAGATAAATTATTCTTCATGAAAATACTTTATATTCTTTTCTTTCCCAAATTGAGCAGATTTGGAAGGCAGATTTTCCGACCTGACCGATATGGTTTTGGTAAAAACGGATTTTAAAGAAAATAAAAACATATTTTCGAACATTACCTATAGAATATAAATAAGAGGATAATGTATATAAAGCCTTCTACGAATCACAATGCTAATGACAATATCCCATAGACTTTCTACGGGGTATTGCCACATTCGGTGTTCCATTACTAACAAACATTCCACAAACTCAGTTATATCCAAAAACCTGATGAAACACGCCAACAACGCCAGCATAAAACTCCCATTTACCGTTAAATTGAAGAATGATTGATTTGTGTATGTAGTTGCGTTGAGTTGAGCGTGATTAAAAACTTTCACTAACGCCATCACTTATTAAAGCGAGCTTATGGGACATCTAACTGTTGATAAGCATTAACCAGTATAATCTGACATCTCGGAGAGGCCCTGCTTGGCTAAGCCAAATGTCAAAAATACGTCAAATTCAGTACAAAATACGTTTAGTTCCATGTTTTCCCGTTTCAGAGTAAAATGGTCACAGTAAATGCGATTTTAATTGGCTGTCTAGTATGTCAAAGTTGAAGGTAGGTACCTACATGTTATCCCATTTCTATTATAGCTACAAAAATATATGTGCTGTCAATTTATCGATTGCGGTTTGATAGGTATTGTGAGTCATTGTAAAAGTGGAATTATGTAGGTAGGAATTACGTTTTTAGAATACAAAATAATAGGTGTATTAGCCATGATATGATTCATAGTGAGAATCAGAAGGAAAACATATACATACAGATCGGTAATCTTGATGATTAGATTAGACGACCAGATACTTTAAATCATCAGTCTTAAATTACAAAGACTGATAAAACTAGGTATTTCTTTATCACGCAAGCTTCCTACGTGTGAATCAGAAGGAAAACGTATACAGACAGATCGAAAATATTAGATTAGACGACCCTTGCCATAAATCATCAGCCTTGAATTATAAAGACTGATAAAAGTAGGTATTTTTTTCTCACGTAAGCTTCCTATTTTTATCATAAACTTTAAGTTCAAAGCCGGATTAGGGCAATAAGAAAAGAAATACCTACCTATTATATTTTTGACTCTTTCTTTTCAGCTCGTGGCTAAATAATAACAGCCGCATGGGTTGATCTTCAAGGTTAAGCAACGCTTGACGAGTTAGGTTCGCGGATGGGTGACCATTTCAACATACCGAGATTCCTCCGTGCCTCGGAAAGCACGTTAAGCCGTTGGTCCCTGCTGTCATTTGAAGATCTTTGACAGTCTTTACGGGTAGTCAGAAGCTTGAGATCTGACACCAGTCTTGCCTAGGCCTAGGGTACCGTGTTACCCAGTTACAGGGTTGTGAAGGTCAGATAGGCAGTCGCTCCACGTAAAACACTGGTGCCCAGCTGAATCCGGTAAGACTGGAAGCCGACCCCAACATAATTGGGAAAAGGCTAGGCAGATTTATTTATGTTCGACTCTTCCACCCATGCCTAACCTCTTTAACATCTTAACCTTTTTAAAGAATAGAGGTTATTATACTGCCATGACTAAAATTTTTATTCTGTGGTCACAGTGATCTTAGCAACCAGCACAAGTGTGTATAAAAACGATTTCACGTACTCTCGGTACATGATTCGATTATTCCGAATAATATTTTATTGACGGATGAAATTCTTTCGCAAAAGTGTGTGCGAAATTTATAACTGGCGTGTAGGTGTTATTTGCGGATATTATAGAGGTTTTTTTATTATTAGAAAGTACCAAGGCGATGGGGTCAATTTTTGAGCACTTTTAAAATTGTTCTATTGAATCTTTTCTGAAAGAATAAATTAAAAGGACTTTGGTATCTGCCAACGCGTCGTAGATCTAATCATCGCTATTGAAACAACCATTTTAGCCCAGTAGCATGTTATGTTAGTCATCACAAAATATCTGTAGTACACAGGTGAACAAAGTGTGTATTTTTCTAGTACTCAACTGATAAACTGAAGTATTCCAATTTCAAGCGGCAAACGTTTCATGAACCCAATAATATAAACGTAGTAAGTTAGTAACTAAGCACCTAGCACTTAGATTTTTTTTTTTTCAGTCAATTTATACGATTTTACGAACGTTTCAGAATTCGGCTACCGATCAAAAATCTGCCAACCATATTTGACAACCAATTTTCCCAACTATATTTGGGTCGGCGCCCAGTCTTACCGGATTCAGCTGGGTACCAGTATTTTACATGGAGCGACTGCCTATCTGACCTCCACAACCCAGTAACTGAGTAACACGATACCCCTTGAATGGACTGGTGTCAGATCTCAAGCTTCTGACTACCCGTAACGTCTGTCAAAGATCTTCAAATGACATCCGGGACCAACGGCTTAGCGAGCTTTCCGAGGCACGGAGGAAACTCGGTATGTTGAAATGGTCACCCATCCACGGACCGACGTTGCTTAATCTTGATGATCGACCAGTGCCGCTATTATTATTTAGCCACGAGCTCCTCGGCTACCGATCAATACGCTTTATAATATCAATAAAACAGATTTCCACTTTTAATTTATATAAGTACCTAAGCTCATCATATCTCTACGTCAGAAACTTCATGAAAGGGATTTCTGCATACTATAATTATTTATCTTTAAAAAAGGTATAGTGAAAGCTATTGGGTCAAAAGACATTGCAACATCTGATTGTAGAAATTTCTTTTTAATATTGTCCAATTGTGGTTGTACATCCACCCTAACGTACTTCACGTAAGGCGGCAGTAGTGTTAATGGTGTAACTGTACATGAAAAGCCATAATAATATACTAATATCACCATCATCATAAGCATTTTAATGTGCCCACTGCTGGGACACTGGCCTCCTCCTGCTCTGGTATACTAATATACGAATACTAATATAATATTCTAAATGTGAAACTAACTCTGTCTGTCTGTCCGTCTGTTTGTTACCTTGTCACGCTTAAACAGCTGAGCCGATTTAGATTAAATTTGGTATGGAGATAGTTTGAGACCCTGGAAAGAACATAGGATAGTTTTTATCCCGTAAATCATACTTAAGGGAGTGGTATGGTAGTGAAAGAAGTTTGTATGGTGTAATAATAATTTCTAAAGAAAGACGGCCCACACACCTACAATAATAGGCCATTCGAAGTACTAATGCTACGCAGTCGAAGTCGCGGGCAACTAGCTAGTATATGACAAGTTAAAGGACCTACTAAGACCTTACAGCTTAACAGTTCCTACGACACTGAGACCTATAAGCCCTACAGCCCTAACCTAATATTTATATACCTTGTAGGTACAAAGAGTATTTTAACTGGGCCGCGCGTCAGCCGGGCCGAGTGCTTTGCTGAGTCAATGTCCAAAGGTAACATTTAACAGTGATAAAGATAGGCTGTGTAGCATTTATGTAAATTGCAGTAATTTCAACTTTATCGAGAATTGTAGAAGTGGCATTTTTCTTTGAACTTTTTCAAGGTTCAAAAAAAGGTCAACAACAGTCACCAAACCGGCACCAATCACATAATGTAAGTACTCAGTAATCAACAAAACAAAAATAAAATAAATTATTCTTCTTCAATGTTAATCGCGTTTATAGCAACCATTTTATATAGACACTTCACTCCGGCGCTGCTGTCAAACCAAACGTCAAACGATACGTCAAATTAAACGTCTTCTTTAGTTCCCGATTACACTGCGGGCCAAATTAAACTGGTCACGTTTATTTATCGACATTTTCTAAACAGGTTGTGCCAAAAGGGGCTGTTCACCTCTCCGTCTATTGAACTACAGTGTAAAGGCCCGATTCAAGGCTACGGCGTACGTTGTGTGCTAATAACTATGCTAGATAATTCCCCTATAAGGATTTATAGGTATGATGATGCCCTTTTGAGTTGGCAACAAGTTTAGGATAGTTTTATTGTTTGAGACTATAATTTAACTTTAAATAGATACCTGATAGTACTTATTAGTAATTTGCCTATACTTCATAAAATATAGCTTGATCTCTGCGACAGCTGTCAGTATCAATACAGTAACAATAGCGCTTGACAGACTGACAATAACGTAACAGTCAATCACATTATTTCAAACTTCAGTTTGACATAATATGTCGCAGAGATCAAGCCTATCTTATATGAAATATCATAATATTGTATCACACACCATTGTATATTTCTAATTATCTACTTGTAATAATTAAATGAATACTTATTTTATATCGCCACTTATTTGGTCTCCTTTCTTACCAAATAATCAAAGAAATGTATAATGAGTATAAGCTGGTATACTGTTACTGTAATCTAATAGGTACACAATACATATTTAGTCCTTTAAACTAGAAATAAAACAAGTTTGATATTGCAGGTTACCTAATAGTTCTAAAAACCCAATTCAATGCAAATAGGTTACAAATAAGTAATTAAATCACGATTGTAATACATATACAACTTATCAGTCTATACCAGGAATCACCAATTACTTTCATTTGGGGTCCGTTTCTTATAATAATATGACCTTCGCGGTCCGTAGTGATTAAAGCCACCTACCCTTCCACCCCTTCCCCATCAAGGATACCTGAATATATATCAAAAAGTTCTTTTTTTTTTATTATTAATATGCATAATGTCATTCTTTGTCTTGAACTATCCGTCGGAAGTTTGGACTAAAGTTGGTCATTAAATATTGGATATGTTCAACGGTAAGTCTACGCCAAAATTATTATTTTCCACAGCGCCGCCCGACGATCTCGCGCTCCGCGCTCTTCCGTTGTCGAATCGACGGCTACCTGTAGCCAAGTTGACAATCTACAATCGATAACGCTCGTAGAAAACGAATCAATGTATGGGAATGACACATCTGAACGTTAAGTCACGTGGTCAGACCATACAAATAGAAGGCGTTAACGATTGTAGAAAGAGATACGAAACGTTTGCGAGATAAATGATACTCAAGTAACACAAGCAAATTATATTGTACTTTTTACTTGAGGTCCACACAAAACAGGTGGGTGGTCCGGATCCGGACTGCGGTCCGCCATTTGGTGACACGTGGTCTATACGATAAAGCTACATAAATGAACCGGAAAACTGTAGCAAAGTCGATAATACAAATAATTACAAAAGGGCAAGTAAATTGCGACCTTGAAGCATTTCTTATAATCCATGATAATCAAGTTATCTTTATGTGACAAGAAGATTTGCATTAATTTATCAAATAATAAAAACAATGGAGAGCCACAGATTATAAAACAACTAGCTGTGCTCTACGGTTTCACTTGCTCACGTTATTATTTAGTTTTCCCTTACGTTCTATTCCTTCTTCTACTCTGATTTTAAAGGCGTTACATAGTTAATAAAACATAATCTTAAACAGCCCTATAAACTTGTTCAGGATTTGGGCTATCAAATGCAAAAGTAATCTTTTAAATTGAACTGGTAGTTCCAGAAATTAGCGCGTTCAAACAAACAAACTCTTCAGCTTTGTTACAGTTAGTATACATTTTCCTTAGTGTTTCCCCACGGCCGATCCTTGTGAAGGCTGGCCAGTTAAAGTTAATGCCAGAGATGACGATCTAGTGACTCATGCGCAAGTCCGGGACACGATTTCTGTTAGGTAAAGGATTTTATATCTCCGTTAAATTATAGTTTGGATTTGATCTTTCTTGATCTTAGATCATTCCAGATCAGTAAGTTTTCAATTAATTTCAATTAATTTATTTCCAGCAACATGTCTATGTCATAATAACAATAATAGCAGCACACGCAGCAACATTAATTAAATTCACTAACAATTAATAGGTACAAAACTATAGTAACAGGTAATAAAACTTTGATACATTGAAATTAAATTTAAATAGATAAAAAAAATTGTCATTTAAATTAAAATAAATAAATACAATAAAATAAAACACAATAAATATTTTCGATAGATAGATAGAAAGCACACTCTAAAAAGTTCGTCTAAAACATTTACACAACTCTTTTAATTTTTTTATTATGTGTAGGTACGGTCATGGAGGTCTTATTTTCTTTTTTGGATAATAAGAAGTTACTCTCGCTAGGCTATTTTGTTAGATTAGTTATCTACCTATTTTTAATTGGTAATTGATTACACCTGCTTAGGGTTATTGATAAAAAAGCGATGGAAATCCTGTTAGGACTAAAAAACACTTGTTTGTTTTAAACTTGAAGTTCTGTGAACTTGACATTGAACTTGCTCTATTCTTAGACAAACATTTATAAATATACGCAAAATGACGTCAATAGGCATATTGTATTATTTATTTTTTACTTCATTATAAAATATGTAACTATATAGATAGGCAAAATATTGCTCGAAAATCCGTTTTTATTCTTTTTTTAAACCCGCAGATGAAAGGCCACAGACAATAGCTGAATTTTGTTTTTAATACACTGGGATAAATGCGATGGGACGTTTTTAAAAGATTTTTAAAAACGTTCCATTTGATTTATGCTTGTGTCACAATCATAAACTAAGTAAGCGGCGGCGCGCCGGTGTTATGCACCACGCAGGCACTTTTTTGCAATATATTGTAATTAGATTACAAAAGGATGCAAATAAGTTAAATAAAAAACAAAAATAAATAACGATTGGATTGTTAAAATGCAGATACTTGGTCCAAATGAGGAAAACCTACTTTTTATGTTAAAATTCTTAGAATAATCTTCCGTAGAAGTGCAAAATATATCTGTAGTTAGTACTTATGTATGAATGTATTAATGTAATTATTATGCATACATGTGCATAATAATTGTGCATCGCATTCTCACGTATTTTACATTTATTAAACTCTTTCGAACAGATTGTAGTCATATTTTCAGGACTAACGAAGGCAAAAAAACAACTTTAAATTATTGTTTTAATACTTTAAAGTTGTTTTTTGCCTTCGTATTGTTTTAATGCTTCTTTTTTATTAAGCCAAACGAGGACATACTCACACGAGATCATTAATTGCATTTTTAATTTACAGTTCAGTGTTTTGTCTGTAACTACCAATAAATTAAAACTAACATTAAATAGAGATAATGTAGATAAACTTATTTGCTTGCATTTTTGTAAAAGGCAATATTTTAAAGTACCTTTTTATCTAAACACGAAAATTCTTTCACTGACCTCAAGCTACATTATCGCTGAGTGACATCACATCCTCAGCTGCTTTTGTCTTGGATAAATGCACAGTTCCAGTGGAATAGGCCACCGAAGCATCGCCACGGGAAAGCTTTAACTTTAATATTAATTAAAATCGCTATTGTGTCCTAATCCGGCTAGGATTAACATCAAGTTAAGTTATTTAATTAGACGTTAGATATGAAATATCCTGTCTATAAATGTTTGGTATTCATTCTAACCTTTTGAAGTTTAATTAGTAGAAGTTGACGCTATTAACTTTACAGCTCTTGCCTAAATGTTAAAGGATTAAACTCAGAATTAAGTAGGTAGTTTGAGAAGCAAAATAAGTACTTATAATTTGTAAAGATATTCGAAGAAGAAGATGTTACGATTTTAGGCATAAAATGGTACGAATAGAAGTTTCATGAAATTAATTAAGGCATCCCTATCCGACTCGAAGGACCATTAATTTTTCACCCAAGATTTTTGTTTTTCTTTCATCTATTTCTGTTCTACCTACTTTATTGTTATGTACTCGTACTCACGGAATTACTGAAACAGATGCATAGATACGCCTCCAGACAATCTGTGATTATTAAAATTCAAATTAAAGTTTTTCAAACTCATTTATTTTTACCTTGTATTACAGTTATTACGCGATTACATTAGATAATTTGGTATGAAATTAGAACTAACAATGACCGTAACAGGTTAGCAACGGGTCCCCAACTAGGCAAATCTGTATCTTGGTGGCCCAGACACTACGCAGAGTTTATAAGTTTACATGTCCTGCAAGCGCTACGTGGCAATTACAAAAGATACAAACAAAATTAACAAAAAGAATGAACCTTAATATGCAAAAAACAGTTGAGTAGGTCTGTAGTGTGAGTGAGTGTGTGTGTATTAACTAGTTCAACAAAGTAAGCGTTCTGTTTCCTCATAAGTCCAGTGCAACAAAATAGCTGTTAAGTTTCTTTTAAAATAGGGTTTTGACACTTATAGTGAAAACAGAAAGCGTGAAAACAAAAGTTGTCTCATAATTCATACACAAGTATAATTCAAAATTAATAGATAACCTAGTCCGAAGACTGCTTGAAGCCTAAGCTTAGTACATGAAAAAATATTTTATCGCTTTAATGCAAAAAGGAATATTTTTATTACAAACTCTTTTTCTATCTTTTTCTTTAATTTATCGTACTCAAAACCTAATGAAACCGCTATAATAAACTGCCGAGCAATGAAAAAGTTCCACCCACAAAATGCCGACAACACCCTAATTACATTTTTTCACAATTTATTTAAAATTTGAACACAATATTTACATTTTTAGTTGGTAATATTCTGATGCGCTGTTAAATGTACTTCAATATTGCAGACGGCGTCATTAAGCTAGCCTTTCCCGTTAAGGAGTAATTTGGTGCTATGTCACTGGAACTTTTTCATTGCTCGTTAGTGTATATGAACAATACGGAGTGTACCAACCCGCATCGTCAAGTTACCCCTATCATGTAAATAAATACCTACTTACTGAATGCTTCATGAGTTCATGACGTGTTTGCTAAATTCTTATCAAAATCAGGTCACACTGTATTATGTAACAAAGAAGGGTTTTGTGGATTTCCCAACAGAGACTGGTGTGGTAAAATTCTTTAAATGTTTCCTTCTGTATTTTTTATAACTGACTATTACAACATTGGTATCCACTGTTTTAATTTGCTGTAATCGCACGCGTTTATAAATTTGATGTAACCTACTAATATTATTACTATTCATTGGAAATTTTACAAAAAAACTGGCCAAGTGCGAGTCGGACTCGCGTACGAAGGGTTCCATACCATTATCGCAATAACGGCAACAAAATCACGTTTGTTGTATGAGAGCCCCACTTAAATATTTATATTATTCTGTTTTTAGTATTTGTTGTTATAGCGGCAACAGAAATACATCATCTGCAGTACCGTCTTTACCATAAGGGCACACGGGGCCCGTGCCCAGGGCCCCCATCCTCAGGGGGCCCCGAAGGACCGACAATTTATCTTACATTTATTCTCAAAACATTTTTGTCGAGCACAGTAGCACCCGGGTCCTAAATAAAACTTACTTTTATCTTAAAATTCAAGTCAAAATTATGACGATTTTATTTAACCAAATAAAGGCAAAATCAAGTGAAACTTTGCTTTTTTAGGATTCCTTACCCAAAGTGTAAAAACAGGACCCTATTACTAAGACTCCGCGGTCCGTCTGTCTGTCTGTCACCAGGCTGTATATCATGAACCGTGGTAGATAGACAGCTGAAATTTTCACAGATGATGTATTTCTGTTGCCGCTATAACAACAAATACTAAAAACAATAAAATAAATATTTAAATGGTGCTCCCATACAACAAACGTGATTTTTTTGCCGTTTTTGCGATAATGGTACAGAACCCTTCGTGCGCGAGTTCGACCCGCACTTGGCCGTATATTTTTTCTTTTAGAAGTATAAAATGCCCACAACATTTGATTTTGACTTATTTAGCTTAAGGATCGATTGAAAGTCATATTCAAGCCTAAACTTGGCTTGGAATCTGGCGAGTTGACCAAAAAATGCAAATAATTTGCAGAATTTTATCAAAACAGAATGTTTTTATTTAAGCCAATATTTAAAGACATAGTAGAAAAAAAAAATTATAATTCGCTTTCTTTAATTTCCAAAAGGGCCCCAAAATCTTGTGTGCCCAAGGGCCCCGGCTTAGTTTAAGACGGCCTTGATCATCTGTGAATATTTCAACTGTCTAGCTATCACGGTTCATGAGATACAGCCTGGTGACAGACGGACAGACAGACAGACGGATCGTAGTCTTAGTAATAGGGTCCGGTTTTTACCCTTAGGGTACGGAACCCAAAAAAAAGGGTATGCTGAGTTTTAGATTTTCTATAAACGAAGTGCAGTAAGTGGACTTAATGCCATTAGGTATTCTCTACCACTCAACATATAAAATATTCACATAAATTGTGATAAGCATTTGGGTTTTTTGTGAAGATAACATGTTCTGCAATTTGATAAACACATGTTACCCAAATTACAAAACTTAATAACAAACACCACAGATAATATAATATACTGACAAACACAGTGCTACTTCCATCAGAATAATCTAGAAAAAACAAATGCAAAAACCCAGTTCTTTGATAACACTGTCCGGTACCTACCATAAACAATAATTCCCAGGAACAATTGATTGCGCTTGAACATCGATCGTGAACAGCATTATTGCTATGAATGGTATTATCTAGGTTTTATCCATATTGTTCTTATGGCCTATAATAATAATTTAATCTTTTAGCTATCAGACTCGAGGTCGTGATCGCTACATGGTTTTATTTCGATTTGATAGAATGAAATTAGAAGTACGTGTTTTAAAGGTGCAGTAAACTTAAAAAAACCGGCCAAGTGCGAGCCGGACTCGCACACGAAGGGTTCCGTACCATTATCGCAAAACACTGCAAAAAAATCACGTTTGTTGTATGGGAGCCCCCCTTAATTTATTTTATTTTAATTTAATAATTATTGTTTTTTGAAGTAAATATACAACTAAACATTCTGTAAATATTTCAATCGTCTACCTGTAGCCGTTATTAATATCGAGCAAAAAACAGCATAAATATCACGTTTGTTGTATGGAAGCCCACCTTAAATATTTATTTTATACTGTTTTTAGTATTTGTTGTTATAGCGGCAACAGAAATACATCATCTGTGAATATTTCAACTGTCTAGCTATCACGGTTCATGAGATACAGCCTGGTGACAGACGGACAGACAGACAGACAGACAGACAGACGGATCGCGAAGTCTTAGTAATAGGGTCCCGTTTTTACCCTTTGGGTACGGAACCCTAAAAATGTCATATACCCTATATAATTAACTATCAGCACAGAAAATAGATGAGACCACAGATATAAATCTAACTATATGCCGCGATTGTATGTACTTCGCGTATCAAAATCGGAGTAAAATTACGATCAATGCTCGTAATTTGAGCTTTTCATTTAGTATTATCGGCACCGGAAATCCACCGATATCTAGAAAAATGCCTTTTTATGCCATATTGAGCTGTAAAGACTATATAGATAAAGTTGGCCGAGGCATTTGGAAATGTTTTCTTTTATTGGTAAGTAAATTTTAATTTTTAAAAATTTGCAATGCATGTCCTCGAAAAGAGCGTTTTCCAAGCAGACAAACTGTGCGGAAAGTGTCACTTTTTTAACTGGTGCTTTTTACTTTTCTGTACTTTTTTTAATTTTTAACTCCAACGTCAGCCCAATGCATAGTTTTTATTATTTGAGAAAAGTTTTACAAATTAGTTAAGTACAGATTACCATTCATATAAAAGGTAAAATAAAACGAATACTTCATTAAAGGCGTTTTTAATTACTCTAGATTTTGATTTTGATCAATAAATTAATATATTCATTAAATATGTTTGGCAGAACGTATATTTTGCTCGTGCCTTTTTGCGTTACGACGTGACAGCTATTTGAACATGCGCAGTAGATATGCCCGAGGAACTATTAGTTAATCTGTGGATATGCAGAGCGCGCTTGAATAAGCCCGCCATTTTATAATTTCTTGCTTGGTTCAGATATATTTTTTTATTTCCTCGCACAGTGCATAGTAAAATATTGTATGATACACGTACGTAAGATGATTTCCGACTCGTGTCGATTTATCCACTCACTCGCTTCGCTCGCTCGTAAATAAAAATGCCACTCATCGGAAATCACCTACCTTCCGCACTTGTAGCATAAATAACTATTTTAATTGTGTGTAAAAAAGTGGCACGCTTGGTTTTCGTACAGACGAGGAGGGTCTTGCGTTATCTAGTTAAATTTATGTCTGTGGATGAGACAGTCAAAAAACTAAGAAGTTGTTGGGAATATATTTTTTGGTCTGTGCTAGCTGAGAGATAGCACTACTTTCATCTGACGTCATAAGACAGGAACGCCTTACTATCTTCTCGCCTTTTAGTACAAACGACATTTTACATGACAAGGATAGAAGAATAACTATATTTTTCCAACTATTTTATTTATATATTTTCAAGTAGTATTTTAGTAATATCTTAAAAAGACGTTTTAATAGAGGATGCGGTAGGCTTATTACGTTTCCTTAATCAAACGCTTTATGTCATAAAAGTTGGAATTACCTTATTGATTACCCTTATTATTGCAGTGTAGGTATGGTAGGTCCTACAGCTACAAAATCGTTTGCTAATCGCTCGCAAACGATTGTGTAGCTGTAGGACTATTTAAAGGTCATGGTCCTTGCAGCATTAAGGAACATACCATAAGGATAAATCAAGTATGCAACCGAGTTGATTAGATCTTTTGTTTTATGCTCATTGTTTTTAATTAGACAGAAAACCAGGAACAATACTCAATCGTTAGTAATTGAGTAATTCGGAAGATCATACAATGCTAATTAATTATGAAAATTATACCGTGGGTAGTTGTTTTAATAGAAATATTATGTTACGTGGAGGTTCACTTATATTAATTAAAAATGGTATTAAATCAAAACCTCGTAAAGATATTGTAGATCTATCAGTTGAACATAGTGTTGAACTGTCATGCGTTGAGCTGGATAAGCATGTCATAGTGTGCGTTTACAGACCCCCCAATTATGGTAACTACTCTATATTTGAGTCAGTGATGGAAGATGTTTTGGCAAAACTTGCAATTGGAAATAAACTAATCATAATCTGTGGTGATTTTAATATAAATATTTTAGAGAGTAATTCAGATAGCAGTAGATTATTAAATCTCTTCAAATCATTTAATTTGTCACATGTGTTTATGGAACCAACACGAAAAACTGTAACTTCTGCTACATGTATTGATAATGTATTTTGTTGCTGCGACTACTTAGACAAAGCCATTATAAATTGTCTGCCTTCGGATCATAGTGGGCTATTGGTAACCTTTGAGTCCAACATACCAATTCAACAAGTGCAGATTCAATCCAGACCAATAACATCCGGTAAATTAAATCAGTTTAACAGCAGTTTAATTAGTAAGCTAAGTGATCAAGACCTTACAGTGAATGATGGTAATATTCTATATAAAAAAGTTTTCTCAGTAATCCAAAAGGAGTTCAATAATTCTTTTAGGAAAAAAACTAAAACTGTATGCCCTAAGTTTTTATTCAGTGACTGGGCGACTGAAGGACTCAGGAAAAGTAGGGAAAGACTTTACGAGCTCTATGGCCTTAAGCCTTATATTAACACTGAAACTTTTAACAAGTATGTTGCTACTTATTCAAAAATTTTTAGAAATACGTGTAAAGTAGCTAAGGCTTTATACATTGGTAATAAAGTTAAAACCGCAGAAAATAAAATCAAGACTGTTTGGAAAATTATAAACAATGAAACGAACAGAAACAAAAGAAATAATACTGATTACACGCTTGAAACTACACATGGACTTATTAGAGATAACAAAAAAGTTGCTCAAGAATTTGTGGATTTCTTTACCAGCATCCCAATTAAAACTACTGAAACCATAAATTCTTCGCCCTCACTTGCTTCTGGTTTATTAAACGCAAACGTTTCAGCCTGCCCGACAGAATTTAACTTTTCACATGTAAACCCAATAACAGTAATAAAAGCTTTTAAGCAAATCAAGATCAAATTGACCGAAGATCTATGGGGAATGTCCATCAAAGTTTGTACCTCCATTATTCAGACTATAGCGCCGTACTTAGCTTTAATTTTTAATTTGTGTGTAGATCAAGGAGTCTTTCCGGATCTAATGAAACATAGTAAGGTTATACCACTTTTTAAATCCGGGAACAGTAAAGACACAAATAATTATAGACCAGTATCGGTGCTGCCGGTTTTCAGCAAGATATTTGAAAAGATAATGCTAAATCAGATGCTCATTCATTTTAATACGAATAACATCCTACACGATAAACAGTATGGTTTTACCAAAGGACGTTGTACGACTGACGCTTGTGTCACCTTATTAAAACATATCTTTGAAGCGTGGGAAGAGGCACAAGATGCCATAGGGGTTTTCTGCGACCTGTCGAAAGCATTTGATTGCGTTGATCATGAAACATTACTTTTGAAACTTGAGCATTACGGGCTAGGCCAATCAGCGTTGAGTTTAGTTAAATCTTATTTAAATGATAGACAGCAATTAGTTCAAATAAACGGTGTCAATTCGTCCGGGTTAACCGTGAAAATGGGGGTACCACAGGGTTCAATTTTGGGTCCTTTCTTGTTTCTAGTCTACATTAACGATTTACCTCATCTATTGAAAAACAATCTAAACATGGTGTTATTTGCTGATGACACTTCGTTGATTTTTAAGATAAATAGACGTACGAGTAACGTTGACGATGTGAATACCGTCTTGCGACAGGTTCAAAATTGGTTCACAGCTAATAATCTAGTTTTAAATGCTAAAAAGACTAAGTGCATAAAATTTGTCTTGCCGAATGTCAAAAGTAATGATTGTGACATTTTATTAAACAAGGAGAAGCTAGAATTCGTCGATAAAACGGTTTTTCTGGGGATCACGCTAGACTCGAGGTTGCAATGGGGGCCTCATTTAATATCACTTGCGGGGCGGCTAAGCTCGGCAGCTTATGCTGTTAGAAAAATACGTCAGTTTACTGATGTCGATACCGCAAGATTAGTCTATTTTAGTTATTTTCATAGTATAATGTCTTACGGTATCTTACTATGGGGAAGGGCTGCAGACATTGAGTCAATTTTTATTCTGCAAAAACGAGCCATCAGAGCGATATACAATCTTCGCCGGCGCGATTCTCTAAGGGAACTGTTTAAGAACATTAACATCATGACGGTACCTTGTCAATATATTTATGAAAACATCATGTATGTTAGAAAGAATTTACATCTTTTTAGTAAAAACGGTGACAGACATAATTATGTTACTAGAAATAGGGATCAACTAATTCAACCAGGTTTCAGGCTGGCTAAAGTAGCATCATCTTTTATGGGGTACTGTATAAAATGTTACAATAAAATTCCTCCCCACATTCTACAACTAAATGAGACGAAATTTAAGACTTGTATAAAACGCACACTATGTAGGCAAGCATATTATAAGTTGGGGGATTACATCGCTGATAAAAATGCTTGGCTCAATGCTGGTCCTGCTCCGCAGCCACTAGGGCGCAAGAACAATTAGTGATGGGCAGAAAAGTATCGAAGTATTGTTGGACATGCTGAAGACTGTATGCAAATTTTTGTATTGTATAAACTCAATTTCTTTTAGTATTATATAATTGCACAGCACATGTGTGAGTACTATGTTCCGACTGTAGATAAATCTACCATTCACTGTACCTATATGTCGTTCGTTGACTTCTGTGTGCCCTGGCAGTTGAGTGTGTCATGCTCTCTCTAATTTCTCTCTGATGGTGGCACATGTGTTGGATCATTCGGTTCCCTTCATGATGGTTGAGCTGAGTGGTGCCGATCCATGCGTCATGTTCGTGAACGGGCGCCATCTGTTGGGATTGGTCATAACTTAGCTGTCTCGGCCTGTTAAAGTGCTTTTTTTTAATTATTTGTTACTCTAGACGCTTTTACGTACACGTCTTTTTACATCGTTCTCACATATATGTATTTTTTCAACAAGAATGATGTAACCAAAAACTTGTAATTAAAACTGATGGAAAAGAGTGTCCGGGGAGTTTCTTGCAAATTCTTCTCCATTGAGACCTACAGACGCTTGCGAATTTGCAACTAGAGTCATCTTTTTATTAATTTTTTGTTTGACAATTCAAAAGTACTTCTAAAGTTTAATTGAAATAAATACCTTGATTTTGATTTTGATTTTGATTTTGAGTTGAGGTACACATTATTTTTAAAACTTATTGAAAATATCGGAAACCGGTTTCCATATTATATATCTCGATATATTTATTTTTTATTATTAAGTTTAACGCTGCGTTTGACCACTGCTGCACTGTCTCACCTGATGGTAAACGATAATAATATGGTCGACGTTGGAGCTCGCTTCTTAGCTTCCCTAACTACTTACCGTAAAACGGGGTGAATAGAACCTAAGGGGTGAACGGGAACAAACCTTTGATTAGGATTTTAACTGTGATACCACTTTATTGGTTTCAAACAAAGTATCGTTTTTTTAAGTAATTATTTAATATATTGGAGTACCTATTAAGATGTTGTAAACAATCTTTTTTCGTGAATATTCTCTTCAAAGTTTTGTTCCTATTTACCCCTTTTTTTTTTTTTTTTTTTTTTTTTTTTTTTTTTTTTTTTTTTTTTTTTTTTTTTTTTTTGGGTGGGAAATCATCCAATGACTTCTCCCGCTCTGGGTGAAGCGGGAGGGCGTGTCAGACTTTTACTGACTAAAACCCACCCGTGTTCCTTCAGTTGTTTGTGCCAGGGCCGCGGTAACACTCTTTCAAATTTATCCGCGACCCAGACAGACATCGGCCCTCTCGGGCCCCGTCAATTTTGCTGACATCTCTTTGAGGCGCGCGTGGAACACTACGCGCCGTTGACTCGGGCCTGGTCCTTATCGGACGGCGAGCTACCCATTACTTGCCGTCCGCAAGCCCGCGCCTACGGTGGCCGGGAATCGGCTTGCGACTCCCGACGCCCGGGTCGTCTCCTGCGGTGGTTAGGGGCATGAGGGCGCCTCCTTTGCGTCTCCCTCACGCGTTCCGCCTCCTCCTTTGCGAGCATAACTGCTTCGCAGAAGGAGGAGACAGCTTCCCATGCCCTCTCGCTCCGTACCATGGCCTGCACCAGGGCCGGCTGCGAGAGGTCGCCACCGCTGATCGCCTCCACGAGGACACGGCGGTGCTCCGCCCAAGCGGGGCAGACCTCCACCGTATGCTCCACCGTGTCCTCCGGGCGATCCACACAATGGTGACACCCGGGCGTTTCCTCCCGCCTTATCCGGAACAGGAACCTCCCGAAACAGCCATGTCCGGTGAGGACCTGCGTCAGGCGGAAGGTGAGGACGCCGTGGCGTCTCTCAAGCCACTCCTCAAAGAGGGGCCTTATCGCCGCAATTGTGGCGTGCCCAGCACTGGGTTGCGACAGTCGCTCTCTCCATGTCGCCATGAGATCCTGCCGGAGCTCTGTCCGCCAAGCCGCGATTTGTCGCGGCAGCGGAGTTGTGCCCCGGCGTTTCGCCTCCTCGCGCCACTCCCAAATGTGCGCGAGGACTTTTGCCTCTAGATCCCATGGCAGCAATCCGGCAAGGAGGCTCGCCGCCTCACCGGAGACCGTGCGGTATCCCCGGACCAGCCGGATGGCCATGACCCTTTGGGACGCGTTCAGCGAGCGGGCTGGTCTCCGCCTCATGGAACCCGCCCACACCGGTGCGCCGTAAAGGGCCATGGACCGCACGACCCCCGCGTAGAGCCTCCGGCAGGAGGCGTTTGGACCCCCTAGATTGGGCAGGAGTCGCTTGAGAGCAGCCCCAGCCCGCTCCAGTCTGGGCGCCAAACGTCGGAAATGCTCCACGAAATTCCACCGGCTGTCGAGGACGAGTCCCAGGTACTTCATCGTCAACCCGACGCCGATGTGAACCCCTCCTACCGTTATTTGGGTACCCGGCGGTGGCGCGTTCCGAGGACCATGAAAACACATGGCCTCGGACTTGTGCAGGGCCACCTCGAGTCCCAATTGCCGGATCCTCTCGACGACTATCGCAACCCCGCGTGTCATTAGTTCAGCCGCCGCCTGGTGCGACCTCCCCTGCGCCAGGACCAGCGTGTCGTCAGCGTAGCAAATTACGCTGACGCCGCTAGGGAGGTCGGCGCGCAGCACCCAGTCGTAACCGATGTCCCACAGATGCGGCCCCAAGACCGATCCCTGTGGGACACCGCACGACATCTCTCGCCGGTTCCACTCTCCCTGGTGACCGGGGTAGATGACGGCCCTGTCCGTCAAATAGGCCTCGACCACGCGACAGAGGTAGGGCGGCATCCGGTGATACCGGAGTGCTTCCCTGATGCAACTCCAGGGCAGGGTGTTGAAGGCATTGGCGATATCTAGAGACACCGCCAAGACGACCCCACCCCGGGCCACTGCATCCCCCGTCGTGAGGGCTCGCACGCGCATGATGGCGTCCACCGTAGAGCGCCCCCTGCAGAAGCCAAATTGGCTCTCCGCCAGATCCGGTCCCACCCGCACCAGCTGCCCAACGAGGCGGTCTGCAATAACTCTTTCAAAGAGCTTGCCCACCTCATCGAGCAGCACGATGGGCCGGTAAGTGGACGGAGAGTCCGCTGGGCGCCCCGGCTTCTTAATGAGGACCAGTTTTCCCGTCTTCCAGCGAAGTGGGAACTGGCCCCTCTCCAAGCATGCGCTAAAGAGCCCCCTTAGTCGAGGCCCGAGAGCCTCCAAGGCCAGAACCCAGGCCTTACCAGGTAAGCCGTCGGGTCCTGGGGCGGTATTTTTGGCATTCAGCCTACGTACCGCCACTCTCAGTTCTACCTCAGTCACCTCAGGAGCATTGTCGTCGTCGTCGGTGTGGTCCGCATCGGGCACCGCAAGAGGTGGAGCCATGGGCGGGGGAGTATGTTCCCCTTGCGAAGGGAACAGAGTGCTCACCACGCCCTCCACGAACTGCGGCCGGAGACTCTGCGTCAGCGGGGGCGCCCATGGGCGGAGTTTATCCCGCACCATTTTGTAAGGGCGCCCCCACGGATCCCTGTTTAGAGTCCCCAGCGACTCCTCGCGGGCCAAGCCTTTGGCCCGCTTGATCTCCGCTCGGAGGGCGCTCCTCGTCGCTCTGTACCCCTCGTACAGCTCCACCTCAGTGGCTTCCGTATCCGGAGGACGGTTACGGAGCCTGCGGTGCCTGGTGTACCGGCGTCGCGCAGCAACGCACACCTGGCGCAGAGCCGTAAGCTCCAGCGACCACCAGTACACCTGGCGCCGGGCACGTCCTGGCTGGACCCGGGGCATTGCCACGTCACATATCTCGGACATGGCCTCCCGGAACCACTCCGCCTCGTCGTTGATGTCAGCAGGCCTATCCGGTGATGACACCCAGGCCTGCACGATCGAGGCTTCCAGGAGGATCCTATTTACCCCTGAGGTTCTATTCACCCCGTTTCACCCGGTGTAATAAGTTTTGTGTTATTTATTTATTGTAATCATGGTATTCATAATTCGTTTTATTTTGCATAAAAAGGGTCCAGGATCAACCCACAGCCCATTATTCCGTCGCCTAATGTCTACCGTGTTATAACATATTGCATATAATTTGTTATCATGAAACGTTTTCCTCATAACATCCAGTTAATCATCATATCAAGGCATAATGATTCAAACAAAACGACTCTGTTGCAAATTGCAAGATTATTTTATTGATGTTTTGATCTCTTGAAGATAACAAGGGTTGACGTTTAAATGCGGAGATTTTGATCCTTTGCGATTGATTTAATGAGATCAAGGATCAAAATCAAAATTAACAAAAATTTTATTTAAATGGTAACTATATCTGGTTTTGGTCAGCCAGGTCGCGAATACGTATCCTCCGACTGCACAGCATGATTTTTTTCTTGTTTACGTCTTTTTAGTTCGCTTTATAAGAAGTCGGCTTTTTGATTTTTTGAATTCACTTTTATTTATAACTTTTTAGTTATTTTCTTTTTTAGATTTAGGTTCATTTAAACATATAAGTGTTATATATTTTTGAAATCATCTCTTAAAACACTTTATTTTGATAGCCCACACGATGGGTTTGGAAGAAAAAAAAAGTTTTGTCCCCCACAATATGGCGTCCAAAATCCGCCATGTTTTTATTTTCCAATTTTAATATAGCCAGTTACACTTGCAGGGTTAAGACGAATCGATTGACGTAAGAATCATCAAAATCGGTCAACGCGTTTGGTCTCTAGAACGCCACATAGGAACAAACATACATACATAGACTGATGAACACCTTACCCTCCTTCGGCAGTCGGGAAAAAATTTAATGAAATATGGATTTTATTTTATTATTTTTTTATGTTATTAATCCGACATCTAGTTACCGATAATCTAATTAAGTTGTTTACTAGGTAAACCCCAACATTGTATATCGTTACATAACCGGCCAGTGGGTTTCCCTCTCCCGCCACGTGTTCATGTTTAGTGTGCATGCAGTAACTAGTGATTAGATATTAGTATCACAATTAGTCCAATAGGTCGCCATATCTGTGTGTGGGCTATTAACTGGGACTTTGAAGCCGGGCTAATCAAGTGGCTTAGTTATCCAATGCGTTTGTGATTTATATGTTAATCTTGTAGATGCAGTTATACGGTAAATTGTAGAGACAATGGATAGTTTTGATTCATGAATATGGACTAACTGGGGTATCTATAGACGGTACTTCGCACATACTTTGACTAAGCATTGTTTCTGTCCCTGTCGCACAACTATCAAACTGCAAGTGTAAGATAAAGACATATCTAAGTCAAACCGCATGTTAAGTAACGTTTATAAATATCAGCGTAAAAGGTTTGATTATTTTTTCTAACTGCCGCGTCCATCTTCTTCTTTCGCATTATGTTACTTGAAGTTGGTGCAACACGGTGTCTTCTTCCATTTTCCTGTGTCAACCGTCAAAATATATTTCACTACCCTTTCGTATATGTTTTCTGTTTTTACCCATTGAGCGTCTAATTAGCAGACATAATAAATACAAAATATCTGCTGAAGTCGATGCGTCACGGGTAAAAAGATTTATTTGATTAAAGCTTCTTTAAAAAGTATGAGAATTTACGCCATAAGAATCTCGAAGATTTGGATAGAAGATCTCAATATAAGTACACAACTAGCATACTCGTTTTTCTGGAAAATTACTATTAATATACATAATTATTATACTGAAATATCTATATAATTATGATACTGAAATATCTAGACTACAACAATGAACCGTTACGATATAATCCTGTTAAGTGGTGTAACTAACCGAAGTTCCAAGTAAGGACTGCCGATCGGAGCTAAAGTACTAGTCCCTAGAGCCTTGTGCTACTTGCTCAATGCCGCCCTTGAAACCAGGAAGGTTAGTACTCGGCCAATGTGTAGTTAGTGTACCTCGTTTCTACCATTTTCTTGATTAAAGTGCATTTTAACGTGCTCTGTTATTATTTGCTAAGTGAGGGTGGGAGTGTTTTGTTTTAATATCATTTTTGCGTTGTTCCAAAGTTTTAGTATGACTGAAAAACTAGTTGGAATTAAGGGCTGACAAAAATACATTTGCTATCTAATTAACGAATAAGTAGAAGGCCTCCTGTCTACGCCGGAACGCAGCCCTTTCACTTTATTCATGAACGCACCCTACGTCGGGAGATTCGCTGCAACTTCACGGCTGACTTCACTTCACTCAAGATAGCTTTCCAACGCACCGCCATATTTTTGTCGCGTCACTTACACCTGTATTTTATGTAAAAACTGTTGAACAAGAATAAACATTTGAACCAGGGTCGACCTTTTAATGTATCGATCACACCTCCTCTATATGAGAGGAAGTGGGCCATAATTAGAGAATACAATCCCGGATCTCGGGATCCAGGGATACCGACCGTTTTCAGGCCCCGAAAATCCCGGGACTGTACTTGGCTTATCTCGTGGTTTTCGGGATTGCCACAAACAAGTCTAATTTGTATTCCGTAGTCCGTTGCGCCTTGACAATAACCTTGCCTAGATTATATTAATAGCATTTATTACATAACGCCAAAAAGCAACCCTTAGATACGCCGTACTCCAACCAGCGTAGAACCTGAGCGAGCGTTTTCAGCTGCTGCTTATGTTGGCAATAAACTACGAAGCAGGCTTGGAAGTCAAAAATTGGATGCTTTGATATTTCTGCGATTATATTTTCGAAATTACAAATTGTTTTTTTTTGTGTTGTCTATTTATTTCTTGCAAAAATATAGTTTTTTGTGTTTTGTCTTTTTCTTTTCTTATTATATTATGATCTGTGTTGTGCAAAGAATTTAAAAACATTTTTTTTAAATTATTCAAGTTTTGTTTTAATTTGAGCCCAATTAGAAACCACATAGTCTAATCCCGGGATAGGCCCGGGATCCCGAGATTGCGCTTCAAAAATCCCGTAACCCCGGAAATGAAAAAAATGATCGGGATTGTATTATCTAGCCATAAACAACCACACCACTCCAGTGCGGGTAAAATGTTTCATAATTGTTGGTCTTTGGTGGCGAGTCACTTAGACATTACTAAGTTGAAACGACTTATGGTCACCTACTAAGGCTACATAAATATTGTGGTGAACTTAATATAATCAGGAATGTGGCAGATTGTAATCTAATTTAAACTGTCGTATTTCCGCAGTTATTTTCTACAGGTAGTATTGATACAGGAAACGTTAAGGTTATTAAGATATGTTTTAAATAGGCCTGAAAGTATAAACAGGAAACAATATTAATTGAGTCGTCGAGAAAGGTAAGATTTATTGTGATGATAATTGGTATTGGTATTGATAATGTTTACTTTTACTCTTGGAGAAAATTTTTGCCTTCAAAGTCAACATGTTTCCTGTTTGGATAACGGTTTATAAAATAATAATTTTGTTTATTGCTCTTGCCCTCTTTAAACGTCGTAATATATATTTAATTACCTACTAGCAAAGTAAAAAAAAATTTATGATAAGCAACTCATTCAGAAAAACTTCTCATCTAATCTTTATTTTTAGACTATACGGGCTTGAAATTGAATTCGTGATCATCATCATGATCATTTCAGCTGAAAGACGTCCACTGCTGGACATAGGCCACCCCCAGGCGTCCTCATTTTGACCGATCCCGTGCTTCTCGCTTCCAGCGCATTCCCGCAACCTTAACATCGGTCCACCTAGTGGGAGGCCTTCCAACGTATCGGATCGTCTTCCATCTTCTTCAATAATTTGTGATGTGCCTAGTTAGTGATATATAGAAAAAAAAAACCGGCCAAGTGCGAGTCGGACTCGCACAGGAAGGGTTCCGTACCATTATCGCAAAACACTGCATAAAAATCACGGTATGGGAGCCCCCCTTAATTTATTTTATTTTAATTTATTAATTATTATATTTTGAAGTAAATATACAACTAAACATTCTGTGAATATTTCAAGCGTCTACCTGTTGCCGTTATTAATATCGAGCAAAAAACGGCAAAAATATCACGTTTGTTGTATGGGAGCCCCCCTTTAATATTTACTTTATACTGTTTTTAGTATTTGTTGTTATAGCGGCAACAAAAATACATCATCTGTGAAAATTTCAACTGTCTAGCTATCACGGTTCACGAGATACAGCTTGGAGACAGACGGACAGACAGACAGACGGATCGCGAAGTCTTAGTAATAGGGTCCCGTTTTTACCCTTTGGGTACGGAACCCTAAAAAACTGTATGCTGTATACTTTCTTGTTTTAATTTTCAAAATAATTATACATACCTTCCTATACTTATTAGGAAGGTATTTATATTATTGCTAGATGACCCATTGAAAAAAGTAAAAACCTACAATTAATTATAATAAGTGTTTCCATAATGCCTCTATTATCAATTTCGGACGGTCGTATCGTATATCAGTAAAGTGAATAAATAATAAGATAATGTAACTAGTAATTTTATGCCGCGGGTAATTACCCAATCAATTATTTAATCAGATTTCTAAGCCCCTGACCTTTTTTATTTAACATGAAATAATTGTTGATAAACACTTATTTAAAAACAATGATTGTAAAACATTGTGTAACATTAGGGTTTTTAAATTCGGGCGTTCATTTTTTTATATAATTCATGAAAATAACTTTAAAAATAAATAATATTTATATTTTTATAATATTCTACTCACGTTTCGTGATAAGTCTAATTTATTATTAGTTCTAAGTTATGCAAACGCAAGGCCAAAAAGAGGAAATTAAGTACATACCTACTGTTATTTAATAAACTTCAGTCTAGCTCTCAGATAAAAAAATCGACATCTCAAATAAAAAGCTCGACTGACAAGCTAAGGCGTAGTTTCTATGTACGCGTGTGCGTGTAATTGTATATGTATACGGCAAGGCGTAGTTTTAACCGTACCGTTGTAACGTTCCGTCTTGACTTTTTATTTGATCTGAGACTAAACTGAATCTGTGTAACCTAGCATTAACCTAGACTGGTTTTTACAAAATATCTCAACAACAAGAAAACCTTTCATAGTCAAATACTAAACGTTCATTTTCGTAAAGGAAATACGGGACAATAGGTAATTACTTAACATATAAACTAGTCAAAACACAACGTTTGCTATTTACATTATTTACTAAATTGCCATTTCATGTCAAAAACCCAAGTAACAATCCATTTTGTGCAAGCACAACACAACTGTCATATTAAGCAATAATGCCAATATGTATCTTTTGTTGCAAATTAGTCGCGCAAAAGAAACAAAACTTCTTTCGTACGCTACGTTCGTCTTTCGAACACCAAAAGTGGCCTGTGCACATTCGTTTCGAGGGTCATCGACCCGCCGCGTGACTACCAAACTATGGCTATTTATTTACGTAATGAAGTTGACATTAGGAATTTGCCAAGTATTTATTACGAATTCACACCTTTGTATTGTTTGTTGGGTTAGAGGGGCCACGTTTATTGAATGACTTGAAAATATGCGTTTTTTGTTTGGTCACCGCCCTTTGGGCTGGTAAACAGACGCGACGCGGCAACGCGATTTCGATGCGTCGACCATTTTACATAAATGTGTTTGTTTTTTCCAGGCATTATATATCAATCAAATATACCTAATTGATAGGTACTTCACGTTTAAAAAAAATATTGACACTGATAAAAAAAAACTAAACTATTGAACACTGACGACACGGTTGACGTAATGGTTGAGCAATCGACAGCTGTGCTGCGTATCGCGGGTTCGATTCCCGCACGAAACAATTTTTTGAATGGACTACAGATAGTTGTTCCGGTTCTGGGTGTCTTGTGTATGTGAGCTTAATTTTTTGTAAACGCACACACGATACAGAAATTTCTAGAGTGGGGAAAAGTAAAAAAAAAAAACTTTTTCGACGATCGCACCCCTCCGCGTCGGTGGGAGCCTTAAATTTTTTTGTCTTCTTGACTTTTGTAATGTGAACAAAAAAAACAATGAACATACTTATTTGCATTCTATGATTCATTTTGCATAAGTAGGTTTAATATACACCCCAGCAGAATTATGTACTTTTAGCATCACCTACCTAATTTTCGTGTCAGCAATCTATAAAGTAGACAGCTGAGGTCATTGTCCTCTTAGTTCTATGATGTTAGTATGCAAGCAACCTGTCTTTTGGATATTAAGGCCACATTTTACAGTGTCAGTATAAAGAGATTTAAACTTTATCGATATTACTTTTCATTCCTTTTTTCTTTGACATTGAGAGAGAATTTAAATAAATAGGTACGATATAGAAGATTATTACATAATAATATCGATCAAGGAAACTATGTAGTCTTACTTAGTAGAGTAATAAATAAATAGTTATGTACTTCTGTATGCCACGTGTTAGATTAATTGATAACTTAATCATAACATACTATAATTATAATTTCCTTATTGACTTTGCCTTAGTCGTGTGGATTAGAAGATATTTCAATGGATAAATTCTTACAGAATTTTACTACCGTAAAACGGGGTGAATAGAACCTCAGGGGTGAAAGGGAACAAAACTTTGATTAGGATTTTAACTGTGATACCACTTTATTGGTTTCAAACAAAACAAAGTAATTATCGAATATATAATGTACCTATAAACGAAAAAAAAAACAATTAGCAACTGTTGTAAACAATTTTTAATAACGTGAAAATTCTCTTCAAAGGTTTGTTCCCATTCACCCCTGAGGTTCTATTCACCCCGTTTTACCCGGTACTTAAAAAATTACTCGAAACGCATTTCCACGTAAAATTATTCAACTAAATTACAGATCTCTTACATGAATAATTAATTCATATAAAACTTGTAAATGTTGGCTAAATTACCTATTATACAATGTTAACGAACCAATTAAGCCTTCTCTTTCAAAAACAACATTGATATCCGGCTCAAAGGACCAAAATGAAAATTATGAAACACAAGGTACTTATTTTAATTGGGCAGTAATTATTTATTCATTTCGCAAATCAAAGTAAGTTGTAGGTAATCAATCCCTTTCAAATGTACTTTTATTTACATATTTTACCCAATAAAATCTCAAGTAGGTTCCCATAAAATTATAGACGATAATTCACAATTAACATCTTATTTTTAATAACACTGCCTTGAACGTACTTCCGACAAGTAACCACGAGCGAAGTCTAAATATGAATCGAGCTTTATTTAAAAAATAAAAAGATTTATTGTCTGTCGCCTAATTTGTATGACAGTAAGTTACTTAACTTCATTCATTCATTCAGAAGGGCCTTAATTTACTTTCTTTAGTATTTATTTATCACTAGCGGACGCCTCGCGATTTCACCCGCGTAGTGCCCGTTCCCTTGGGAATACAGGGATAAAAAGTAGCCTATGTCACCCAGGGATAGTGTAGCTTCCGAACGGTGAAAGAATTTTTGAAATCGGTTCAGCCGTTTCGGAGTCTATACGGAACATACATACATACTTTCTCTTTTATATATATATTTAGATAAAATATGGGTAGAAGATAGATAGATAGATTTACCAGCTCTTTGATAGCAACTTGAAAGCTTTATCACTTTTTACTTTATTACTTAGCCAATTTATAAAATATTTCATGATGATAAAAAAAATATCAAGCCCAGACGACTCTTGAATATTTAAGAGTTAGAATCTTATAAAATAGTTCGCAAGGAGCTCTATTCTATAAAACCTCACCATCCTAACTAATGTGAAGTGAGCGTCAAAAGAGCTGTCATTGCATCTGCAGTCCGTTCACAGATATTTTTACAGAATAGCACTACTGGACATACCCTCTCGCCACATCCCATTCGCATCGCCAATCACCACTTACCTGAAAGCAAAAGAAATAAAAACAATCAGAAATATCCTCAAACAAAAGTCAAACGCAAAACTAGAGGGAAATGAAAACTAACAAAAATTAACATAAAAACTGTTATCGGTGCGATATCGGTGTTTCCGCCACACTTCGGTAAACGTTCGAATTGTTACCAAACGAAAACATTCACTGTTCACCTACTCACTCAGTTACAAATTGTTTTTCTTTTGGTCTTACACACCTTCGAGACTTGTGGGAAAGTTTTGCATGTAGTTGTACGATTCTTTCAGTAAACGGAAGTTTTGTATAGACTTAAAAGATCCTAGGTATTTGTAAAGAAGTTTGTTGGACCATAATACTAAGAAGTATTACTGTTATGGCAGCTGTTGGGTTTTAAGTCGAATTAAGGCTCTCTCGGATGGCGCGACGCGACGCGGCGACAATTATTTTTCGCGGAAATTGTTCTACGGATAATATATCCGAATAAGCACTTAGAAATCAGTCAGAAGCAAGGTTGAGTTCATCAGGAACTTCTGTACAACACTTCAACTATCGTTGATAAATAAATAATCTAACTGTTCTACGAAAGCATGGCAACACATAACACACCATCACGACGGTATTCCTTGAAATGTTTCCAGTCATGTTTAAGAGCCTTGCACCGCTTTAGTGCCAGTTATAGGTACTCCTTCCTTAGTAACGGCTAGGTTACAAGGTTAAAAAAAATATTATTGATTCATGTAGGTACTCATTATTTGTGAAACATGGTTTTTTCGTGTAGGTAACTAATAGGATTGCTTTTAAAAAAATAACAACACGATATTTTTCCCTACTTTTGGATACTCCTCCAAAAAACTTGGATGTTTAAAAATATTTAAAACACAGAAAACATTATGGCTGGAATATTTTCATAACTGAAATAGAATATGTAAATCAAAGAATACTTTGCAAACAAAACTGTCCAAAAGGAGGTTCAATATTGATATTCTGGTTCCGAGCGGCGCACGGCCAGTACTGCGTTAACATTGGGGAATATTTGTACGCCTTAAGCCCCAAGTAGAAAATAGATTAACTAAAAAAAAGTCATGCTGTCCAGTCGGAGGATACGTCTGGTTTTGGTATGCCAGCTCGCGAATACGTATCTTCCGACTGCACAGCATGATTTTCTTCTTGTTTATGGCTTTTTAGTTCGCTTTTTAAGCAGTCGGATTTTTTGATTTTTTGAATTAACTTTTTATATTTATAACTATTTAGTTATTTTTTTTTAAGATTTCGGTACATTTAAACATATAAGTGTTTTATATTTTTGAAATCACCTCTTGAAACCCTTTATTTTAATACCCCACACGATGGGTTTGGACGTAAAAATAATTTTTGGTCCCCACAATATGGCGCCCAAAATCCGCCATTTTTCTATTTTCCAATTTTAATGTAGCCAGTGACACTCGCAGGGTAAAGGCGAATCGATTGACGTAAGAATCATCAAAATCGGCCAACGCGTTTGGTCTCTGGAATGCCACATAGGAACAAACATACATACATAGACTGATAAACACATTACCCTCCTTCGGCAGTCGGGTAAAAATCATCAACAGCGACAAGCCCCTCTGAATAAACAAAGATGCTTAATCACCTGTCACTCATCATTTACTACATCCTCTTTATCCTAAAAAACTTGACAAATTACTTGTTTTGGCGAATGTAATCTAATCCAACTGATTATGACCCAGGATATGACATGTGTTGGTCAAAAAGACCCCGTTGTCAAGCTATCGCGCGGGTGACATTATCATTTATAGGATTAAAACGAAAAATGTGCCACATGTTTGGAATATCCGCTTGGGACCAATTGACCCACGGTGTCGGTTGCACTGGAACTGGTAATGAGCAGGGTTAGACACCCACTAACTGGTCTTCAAAACGAGTCATGTATTTTCTTCAATAATGTTTGTGTATTTTAGTGTGATTTCAATCGTTTATGAACGATGGTGGTGCAAAAGAACATAGATAGGTAGAAGTTTGGCGAGAACTAAGTTCTCGCCAAACTTCTGGGCCGCCCTGAAGTTGGCTACAATGGCTGCGCAGTAGTTAATCCCATACGTAAACAGCACCGATGCGTGCTTTGCGCATCGGAGAACCAACTTCAGGGCGGCCAAGAAGTTTGGCGGGAACTATAATTGATAATATTTATAAAATAAAGTTTGGTCACCTTGTCCTTTGTTTTCCGAAACAGTTTTGTTTTCAAACTTAAGAATGATAAAGGGTTCGCTATGAAGTTATCAGTAAGTTTTTCTATATTAGCCTACACTATCCCACTGGTACAGGCCTCCCCAAATCCATTCTTTTCCTGAGTTACTTCGAACCTGCCCTTTTGTTTTGTGGTGGGAAATCATCCAATGACTTAGCCCGCTCTGGATGAAGCGGGAGGGCGTGTCAGACTTTTACTGACTAAAACCCACCCGTATTCATTCAGTTGCTTGTGCCAGGGCCGCGGTAACTCTCTTTTAAATTTATTGAATTGACGGCAGATTTCATTCAAAAACAAAAGGCTATCTGAAATTATTAAGTTCTTTATCGTTGGTCGGTAGATAATCTGTCATTATTTGCGTCATCGTCTTAGCTCAGCTGAGTTATATAATTTTGAATACTTATCAGACACCTGTAATATAACTTATCTACCCACATAAATACTTTTCATTCACAAAAACAAGACAACAAGCATTGTATACATACCTAGGTAGTAAAAAAAATTTTGGTTTTAATTTTCAGTACCTATGTACCTACGGTGGAAGACTTCCTGAATATATTAGAAGCTTATTAGATAGATTAGATAGTAAGTATAGTTCTTACCAAACTTCTTGGCCATCCTGAAGTTGGCTACAATGGCTGCGCAGTAGTAAATCTCATACAAAAAGAACACTGATCTGTGCCTTGCGCATCGGAAAGCCAACTTCAGGGTGGTCAAGAAGTTTGGCAAGACTACCTATACCCTGTATTAGATATGCACAATGCACAGGCAGCGCATTGACTAAATAGGTAGGTACCTACAGTAGTCACAGCGGATCTTTGTGTCTCTGAAGTTTGCTGCAAGAACCTGCGCAGTTGCTATTTTTGTGTCAATGTTAAAGTAAAATGTAGCATTGTATAAATGTCTCTTTCGCTCGCTTACGTTTGTCGCATCGTCCTATCTCGCTTACTGTATGCAGTAAACTCAATGACAAACTATTGCTTGCGCAATGGTTCGCAGAGCCAACTTCAGAGACATAAAGATCCGCTGTGGCTGTGACAACTGTACCAATCTACTATTTTTTCTGTCTTACCCGCCTTTTGTAGCATTTGATTGCAATAGTTGACATAATAATGGAAGTAAGGTCTACTGTCAAAATTTTGTTACTGAGGTACCCAAAGGCCTACCATACACAATCATATATCCTTGGGTAAAAACCGATTTATCTTTTGTTTATGGCTATCCAAATCATTCCATAATCTTTGAGCTTATTTTTTAACAACTTTAATCTTTATGTACTTAATCCACAGTTGTTTTTTTCTCGATGTGCATGCGACAAGATAGTGCTAGCCATTCGAAAAGAAAGTATGTTATACCTATTTTAAACAAACAAATCGGCTGTACAAAATTTGCTGGAGAAGTAGGCGATAAAGTGAGCTGGAAGAATATGGAAAGGCCTTTGCCTACCAGTGGAACCAGACCACAATAGACAAATAAAAAAAAGAATCTCTAAACTCTAAACAGTGTTCCATTCAAATTCTAAATTCAAATAGTTTGCTTCACTGCAGCCAAACTTTCGAGTCAACAAAAAGTGTTTAATTTGCGGTAATCCTAAGGCATGCAGTGACAAAATCGTTTGTTATTGTTCAAGCGCAGTCGTCGAACCCGCCGTGTCGAAACCACAATTTGGAGTCGCAACGAAGCCACCGTTTTTGCCGCAAAACGTAATTTGACACTCCTGCTTGCTAATCAAACCACCTTTCAAGACCTCTCTTTCAAACCAAATCCTTGCTCAAAATGGGTCTTGAAATCTGGTCTCTTGCTTGGTAATCAAACCACTTTCACAGACCTCTCTTATAAACTAACTTCTTCAATAAAATGAGTCTTGTTTTCTGGTCGCCCACTAGCCATTACATTGTGCATTTCCGTAATAGTTGGTAATGCAAAATAATTATTTTATTACCTACTAATGATGTTCTAATAATGTTCATTCAGATTTTCATTATTCAGTTATAGCTTCTTCTACCTGTTTAGTTAATTTGTTACTACTGGTAGCAAAACCGCAATGAAAACATAATTATGAAAAACTATGTTGTTATTGTCTTGCAGGAATCCATACTTCCATACTATATCCATAGACCATAGTATAATAATAATATTATAAATGCGAAAGTAACTATGGCTGTCTGTTACCTTTTCACGCTTAGGCTGACCTCACACATTCTGAATTCCACTCTGAATCCAGACTCGGAATTCATATTATTAATTAAGAAAGCCCGGCAACGCATACAATTTCACTATGCCCCACAGACATTCTGATTTTTTCAGAATAAGATTTATTCAGGTTATGAATTCCGGCTCTGAATTCAGACAGGAATTTCAGAATGTGTGAGTCCAGCCTTAAATCCCTGAACCGATTTAGATGATCATTGGTATGGAGATAGTTTGAGACCCGGAAAAGGAAATAGGACAGTTTTATCCCGGAAACATCCTTAAGGGAATGGAAAGGGCGGTGGAAGTTTGTACGGTGAACCAATAATTTCTCAAGTAAGGCAGCCTACACACCAACAATAATATTGGGCTATAAAGTATTAATGCTACAAAGACGAAGTCGCAGGCCAAAGCTAGTTCATTATAAAAGACAATGAATTGTAGACAAAACTTGGATCGAAATTTATGGTGAAAATAGACACAACTATAATGGCTATAGGTACTAAAAAATATTCACGATCCAAAATAACCGTTTTTATTCTTGGTGCTGTCAACCAGTTTTATGACTATAAAATTAGTTCAAAAACTAATTATGCACTGGGTGATTGTTCCCATAAAGTTTACGGCTTATAAACGTTCGTAAACGCTACACGAGCCATTTTCCAGTATATTACGACACGACTTTATTTAACGACTTCTAGAAAATAATCTATTTTTATTGATTCGCATAGGCACGATATTCTGTTGGTGTTAAGCCAATAAGTGCAGCTGTAATATTTAGTAAATTTCCTGTCTTGAATTGTCACTTACGTGGATGACTCAAAAATAATTGGTCCTTTTGTCCGCGATATATACGCCCCAATGTTAACGCAGTACTGGCCGTGCGCCCGCTCGATACCAAAAAATATCAATATTGAACCTCCTTTTGAACAGTTTTGTTTGCAAAATGTTATTTAATTTACATATGCTATATCAGTTATGAATAAATTCCAGCCATAAATTTTTCGGTGTTATAATATTTTTAAACATCCAAGTCGTTTTGGAGGAGTTTATAAAAGTTGCGAAAAAATATTGTGTTGTCAATTATTTTTTTAAAGCAAAATTATTAGTTACACGAAAAAACCTTGTTTAAAAAATATATTATTTAAACAAGGTTATTAATTTTTCAAACCTATTAACCTAGCCGTTACTAAGGAGTATGCTTTAGAAAGTTACCGTTTTACGCCACCAAAGCGGTTGTATGCCCTTAAATCTAAATCTTTAGGTTTTTCATGATTTTACCTAAAACGGCTGGCACGAAACTGAAGGAGTTTTAAATATGAAGTTTATCATCGCAGTGAAAGAAGACTCTACCGAGAGAGTTGTCTAGGGTGCGCCTGGCCTTTGAAATAGCGGTACCCTACGATTTAGGTTAACCCACTGAACACAAATTATCTAAAATGTTTATCAATTATTCGAAGAAGAAGGAAAATATCAGGCCCATCAAGCCCCGTATAGCCAATTATTCAACAATGCAAAACAGTATTTGGAACACGGAATAACGATAAAGTACCAACATCTTTCACACAAGTTTGAAAAAGGCAATTGAACCTTTTAGCATGCTGGCAATTGACGTCGGTTTCCCGGAATGCCAGCTAACAGACTACAGGAAAAACATAAAGGAACTATATATATATATATAAGTTGCTTTTCATTATCCACAGGTAAGCGATTAGTCATATACATGAGACGGGGAAGCCCGTGTCAACTTTCAATAACATTTGCAGTACGTAATTATGTTAAGATCTTAATTGTTGTAAACAAGCGGCTCTCAGCGTGATTATGATACTTAATGAGTAGTTTGGGCTACCTAAAGACTAATTTCGTAAGTGAATTCGGCAAGGCAAAGGGTTTGACCTCTATGAAAGAGTATGACAAATTCTAAAAGTCTTTTCCAACGATGTCTTTGCGGATTTAATCTGAAGAAAGGACATGAAATGTATAATAAAATTCGCCATGAAGGACTATTTTCTTTACTTTAAGGAACATATTATGCCAATGTGCCTCGTTAAAATCCTTAATCCTAGAAACTTCATTACTAATTTTTATTTAAAGTATACACTTTATTTCCGTGGACAGAACCAAAAGTAATGAACAATTTGGCACAAAATATTACTTTAATTAAGTATTTTCTTACTTAAAATTCTAAATACAAGCCCTGATTACTTTAATCTACCTAGTTATCTTATTTTTCTTAATTATTTTCTCGTTGAAGTTCTTTCTCAAGACAGTTTAGATGTTTTATAAAATATTACTTAAGTTAAGACATTTGTGTGTCAACAAGAATTTTATGTTACCAATAAGTGTGCGTCGTGCGAATCTAAAAAAAAATACTTTGGGCAAAAGATGGCTGCTTTTCTTAAATTACATATTTGTAGTTTATGCAAACATAGTGCAGGTTTAGCAGGAAACATAGCAGGATTAGGAATTATAAGCTTACCTGTGTGTAGTTAAGTAATATGCTTTCACTGGGAGTGAGTTTACATAATTAATATGTACAGGTAATCATAATCATTCAACAGGTATAGATTGAAACGCACGACCTTTCGATCTGCAACCAACGCCTGGCTTGGCAATATTAATTCATATTTACATACTTGAAGCTTGGTAACATGTTGAAAGTTACAACCCACTGGTTGTGGATATTATTTACTTCTTATATCTAAACATTAAGTAAAAGAAAACAAAAATATCCTGCAATCATAATCTTGTATGAAAAGTGGGAACAGCAGCCTTATTGCGTAATGAATTCGACAAGACAAAGAGTATAAACAATCGAAAAATCACATAGACGGAAATCCACATCGCGTCTTTCATCTTGCCATGTGACTGGTCGATTGTTTATATACTGTCCTTTGTCTTGCCAAATTCATTACGAAATAAGGCTGCAGGTTTACAGTTTTTTACTGGTCAAAAAAGCATACCTAAAATAAATTGTCAAAAACTACAATAAACTTCAAAGTCTAAAAAACTATAGGTACACCAATAACACACTTAGCTAGTAGCTATACCTCAATAATAATGCAAAATAAATCAATGAAATGCATGAGGAAGCAATCAGAGTCCACATAACAGTATAAAAAAGCGGGTCAAAACAGGTAGCCTGCTAAAAAAGGACTCCACTTTGATCCAAGGGGCTCAATATCCATTCTTAAGGTCTAAATTAACTTCCATAAACAGCTAATCTCAGGCCTCAGGTATTTCCGTTTCTACAGTCATCCATTTTTTTCGGCGCAACCTTGCGTCAGTCGAAGCACAGAATAAATAATAAAAACGCGGGACGGGAACGGTGTCGGCGAAGTTAGGGTTGCCAGGTCATAAAACTGGAAAGCTGAACAAACCAGCCAGTTTACTTTTTGTCTATGTTTTAAAATGATCAAAAATAGTGTTCGTAAATCCAGGCTGTTCTTGATCTTTTTTATAAAATCGTCTTTACTTCTAATGGGTCAAGTGAGCTTCAAGTACGCTGCCATGTCACCTACAGTCCATTCAGAGAGATTTTTAATAGAATAGCACTGCTGAACATACCCTCTCGCCACATCTCAATCCAATCGCTAATTCACCACTTACCTGAAAACAAAATAAATAAAAACATTAGTTAATCACACTACTGAAAATCAATCTGACTAGGAAAATGTCAAAAGCCAGACTGTCAACTGTGTAACTTAGCCGGACTTGCATCAAGGTCTAAATATTGTCATTATCTTCTTGCCCTTTGGTCGGCGCAACACGTTTACTTCTCTCATACCGTCCTGTCCACCGCTTCGGTATCACTGACTCCCCTGTTTTTCATCACTCCTAACTCAGTCAATCCATCTTTTTTTTGCCTTCTCCTCCAACTCCATCCATCCAAATTTATATTCATAACTCTTTTAATAAAATGCGTTTCATCTCTCTCCTCATCACATGACCATGCAAATGGTCCCCTTTAAATTTTTCTGTCACTGGCGCTACTTTCAAACTTCCTTTAATATACACACATCAAGGTCTAAATATGTCCGGTTTTATCCGAATACCTGCCAACCCTGCGCACGCGCAGTTAACGGGACACAAGAATGCAGACCCGCACAGGTGGACGGTGGATCTAGCGACCTACGAGTTTCGGATCTGCGACTACATGATGAATTATTAATTTTCTTCTCGAGTTTGTTTTGTGTATTGATGCGTCTGCGTTTATCTTGTTCTAAGCAGGAATTAATAATGTGATAGGTATTTAGTTGCAGTTGTTTGTCAAATTCGGTAGTTTTACCGCTGCCATTATTATCGTTTGGTTTATAGAAAAATCATTAAATGCTTTTAGGAATGTCATGTTACTAAGGTTCGTTTTGTATAATGGCCAAATGGTCAAATCTTTTATTATTCAAATTCTGGGTACCTACCCAGAATTGGCTTAGGAAAAAATTGGACACAATTATTTCTTAGGCACCTACAGCTAATTCAAGCTGTTTCTAAGGCAAAGAAGACTATTGGATAGACAATAAAAATGCTTGGTCATAAAAAAACTGGTACAAATTGGAACAAACTTAAACGAGCAGTAATTACTAAACTATTTAGGTAAACGCGAACGTAATCTGATTACTTCCTAAGGCTACTTGGCTTCGCAATATCGAAACCTAGTTATTTAGCTGACTTAGTACAATAAGTAAACGAATAGCACTTAACAGTAAATAAAATTATATACAACTAGCTTCTGCCCACGGCTTCGCCCGCGTTCAAAGTTAAAAAAAAAACGCCACCAAACTTTACAGGTTTATCCGCTGGCTCAAGATTGCCTGAAAATGTCATACTAATGAAAACGAAACGGTCCAGCCGTTTCGGAGTCTATATGGATCATACATACATACTTTCTCTTTTATATATATAGAAGATTATACAGTAGGTAGCTATCTTAATGCCAGGTGAAGAATTGAACACAGACTATGTCATCATCATCTTTAAACTTGGTTTCGGTGGTTCTCTAATGTCTGTCTGATGGTGAATCACATGTGTTGGAACATTCGGTTCCCTTCATGATGGTTGAGCTGAGTGGAGCCAATCCATGCGTCTTAATCGTGAATGGGCGCTATCAGTATGGCGTATGGTATGATATGGGTCATAACTCCTCAGCCTGTTTTTAATTACCTACTTATTGTATTTATGAATTGTTTGTATTACTCTAGACGCTTTACCGTGCACATCTTTTTACATCGTTCATACACAATATATATTTTGCTAACAAGAATGATGTAATCAAATGCTTGTATTAAATCTGATGGAAAAGAGTGTCCGTGGAGTTTCTTGCACGTTCTTTTCCAAAGAGACCTACTGACGCTTGCGAATGTGCAACTAGATTCATCTTTTGTTTGACAATTCAAAAGTACCTTTAAATGGTTTAGATGAAATTAAGTTTCTTTTTGGTGCTACATCTTCTTCTATTCTCTTCTGTCTCGCTAAGCTATAATTCATTATCATTTCTTTCACAATCCATCCGTCGTTTATTTGGCCTCCCCCTTCTCTTTGGACTATGTATAATGTGTTTGTATATATGTTTAGCACAAAGCGCTATATGGCAAAAAATATGCAAATACCATGTTATCGATTTAGTACGGGGATTTCTAGTGTTCACAATCGCAAAAACCGACTGACGCTAGTCGAAAAATATTTACCTTGTCGTCAACACCATACAATACACGACTAGAATAGAACCTTCTTCATACAATGCTACTATATTGATTTGATATGCCAAATATTTGCTATTGGATAAAATGGATTGGTGTCAGCATGCAGAAATTCAAACACTATATTCATAATTCGAAAAAAATAAGCCAAAACCACCACCTCAAGTATCGACGTTAACTTTAAGTGTGTTTGTATTAAAAAGACCCAAAAAAGTATGAGTTACAATGGACCTAAAAATAAAGTATGGCAATCAAAATTATAGCAAATTCTATATTTAAATATCTAGTTTTAAAATAGCCATGTGAATAGGACACATGGCTATTTTAAAACTAGTTCCAATATTTGAAAAAGGAAAACAACAATTGAAATTTACCTATCTGCAGTGTGATGACTGTTTTCTAAAACAAAAGAAGGTGTTTGTTGATTCAGTAATCTGTGTTGACTCATCTCCTCTACACTTTTGAACTCCTGGTTGCTCTGTATTCTGGAGTTACGTGTGTTTATTCTTTCATTGCCAACATTGCAAAATAATGACTTCACTCTCACTATTTATGTATTGTAAAATACTCTATTCAGTAGCTTGCTCAAGAACAATTTAAATAATTGATATCGTCGACTTCCGTGTAAATAATGAAAAAGCTGCTGTGATTCAGGCAGATTTATTTAGATTGACAGCTAATCCCAAAGTACTAAAGAGACTATAAAATTCTGTCCATATCATTTCAATACCGATGAAGTGAGAGGGAAATATTCTTTAAGACCTTTTCAACATTACAGAATAATAAGAAGTTTATGAAAAAGGATCTAAAATGATTTATGGAAAGGGTTTTTAATATATCAATGGATGGAATATGTAAATCCTTGAATACAAAATGGCTGTCGGCTTACCCACAGTTTAATATATAATACTCCATGTATATACAAAACATTCATCAGAGTTTATGAACCTATCAATGGATCGCATTAGCATTGGTTTTTAGCGACGGCCGCCATTACAAAAGAAATCATTCTAACACTACACAGCTTCATGGCTCGATTAATCGAATCGCTTTAATCCTGTTTATTCAAATCAGTTCTATAATACTGATTTTAATATTTACAAGTAAATCTCGGTTGTGTCGAGTTTTGAATGTTTATTGGAAATTCTTATGACATCATCTTAGTGAGACTCGTTGATAGGGTAATAATAACTTGATGAATTCATAATAGGAGTATTATCGGCTTGAGATACAGTAGGATGCCCCTCCGGTGGATTAATAAATTTGGTGACAGCCGTACTGAGTTTAATACTGAGTTATTCTGCTCATTTAAACTGGTTGGATATGTCGTTCGTTTGATCCAAGGTAAAATACTTAGAGTACTATCATGAAACCAACTGCCTCGTTCAGTGTTACGAGAAATCGGTCCGATATTCGGTCTCTACACACCATCAGTTTACCAATTCGAGAAAGAAAGCAATCGCAAAAAACGGCTTCAGTAAAACTGTCAAGCAGAAACGAATGAGTCTAGCTTTACAAGTCCCGAGAAAACTGCTCTGTTTCCGTGACACCTTTAAGAGAGACACCAAGAATTCCTTGCTATTTCACTGAAGACGCCAATAGGATCCCATGCTCCTTTTTACCCAGGAGAATAACCAAAGTTACCAGGAACCGACCGCTTGTTGATACTAGTGGTTCAAGAAAACGAAGTGCTAACAAGCCGGTTCAAGGAAACGTTTACTGTGCAAGAGGTTTCACGGAACATTTAATTTTAACAGAGACAATTTATGAGAATATCTTAGAAGAGGACTGAGGAAATAGGTAATTGCGATGCATATTCAAGTGGAAATAAATTTGCTGCAAAGAGTTTGTCGTAATTTTCCCTGAATTTTGAAGGAAGTGATTAACGGCCGATTTTAGCAACCGTTGGTTAACAAATAGATATTGAAGTTAAACCTTCGATCAACAATATTCAACTAGATAACGGGTCACGTACAAAATCAATGCTAAATTCTGTCCGCGTGAATATATTATACTTACTACCCTACATTTACAATACTTACTACGACAAGCTAAACAAAATATGTTATTTACCGGGACGTATTTCTTGCCCTGACCCTACATCTTGTTGGTACTGTTGACCGAAGAGTTAAAGAGAGAATAATTGAATTCATTACAATCATAGATGGAAGTTTCTTCTTCCAACTATGATTGTAATTAATGCAGCATTTATAAACAGTGACAAATTATTACCTTACCAGCTATACAGCAAAGACGAGGTTATGATTTTATTGGCGTTTTAGAAAAACAAAATAAAAAGAACTGCAAAAGTTGTAACGTTCACATATTCAGATTAATTTCATACTTATCACTCTTATCAGGGTCAAAGTATGGTCATTACAGTTACAAAAATGGGCTACCCAACATGGAATCTTACAGGTGGGCTATCAACCTGTCAGTTGTCATAACATGTTTGACCTCTGACACTACACGTGCGTTTAATGGTGCCAGTTCACTTAGTGTTACCGTTACTTCTTACATCGGATGGGAAAAAATGTGATACGTCAAGTACGTTATAATATTTTGACAAACGTTTCGGCAGTCGCTCTTGGCATTGATTGAGCGAATACGAGTGAAAATAAGTTGGTACCAATGTGGGAAATGTGTTGCCCATCTTTAGATCCTTCTACTCATCACTCTAAATGGTCTAATTGCCCAGTACACAAGCGTGATGAATAGGATTCCAATATAAAATACTTTTACATCTATACTAATATTATAAAGAGGAAAGATTTGTATTTTTGTATGTAACGAATAAACTTAAAAACTACTGGACCGATTTCAAAAATTTTTTCACCGTTGTGAAGCTAAACTATCCCCGGGAGACATAGGCTACTTTTTATCCCTGTATTCCCACGGGAGCGGGAACTACGCGGGTGAAACCGTGAGGCGTCCGCATTTTAAGGAAACCGGCATGTCCTAGAATCAAAAACTCAAAGTCTAGGCCCGCGTGGTGTATTTTTGACCACTCCCTCTCACATAGATGATACTGCGTCCCATAAGGCCCACTCCATCTCGTATTAAAGACGCCTGTGTCCAGCTGAGTGAAAGTTATAGGCTGATGTGAAGGTATTGAAGTAAATTTAGCTTACTAAGCTTTGTTTTGAGAACTTCACTAGTAGAATAACATTATAGCTTCATTACAGAATATAGCTCGCCCGAGAACACAGATAAACAAATCTTTATTGTAGTCGTAAACTCAAGCATTATCTGCTAATATCGACTAAACGTTTAACATTAAGTATCGTTAAACTTGTAATCGATCTAACTGATATATCGACAGTATTATTGTAATACAATATTACTAAGTTGATTCTCTTGTTTTCAATTCGACGCTCTAAAATACTGTATTAGATATTTCGATTAATTTACACCCTGATTTGGGCAAAATATGATAGATGTGGTCCTGACCTGAAATCGATACCCCATTCAATTAAACTTTTTCTTTTGAATTCCGAATCTATTGGTTTTGCCCGAATACTGGGCTTTTGGGTTTTGACGTGTTTCATTGTTTCAAGTGACGTGCAACCTGCGCATTTTTTGAGGCTTATACTTTTTCTTTCTTTACCGCCATTTTTATAGGACAAAAAAATCAATGGTCTTCCACGCACGTTGACCGCATTTTTGCGTTCAACGCTCCCTTGGTATGAAAGAGGCCTAACAAAGTCTTTGCTAACTCATTAGTGAATGCTAGCGTGAGTAATGTACGCTATTATGAGTAGATCTCACTTCTTTCTCGCAGGTCAATCACACTAGTCAGCCATTCAGAATAGATTCGCAACTGTGTTATACTTTGAAGACTTCATAGATCCTTTCGTTTCAGCAATTTTCTGAGGTTTCCATACGGAGATTGAAAATTAATGCGAGTAAGTGTAAGTGATGTAAGTAAATCTTTAAATGCCTTTTGCAAAAGTAAATAATTTTTCATCATAACTGTACTTTGACCATAAGACGTTTAGCTAATAGGACATTCTGCTAATAGGACGTTTTGTTAAAAGAACGATCTGCTTATAAGACATTTCGCGAATAGGACTTTTTTAGAGCCTCTGACTGAATTATTCGACGTTTTGCTGGAAAATTTGGGAAAAATCTACTGAAATAGTGTTCTCTTTTCATAAGAGTGCTATAACGAGCAAGCCTACAAATAAAATATGCTGTTTATAAGACATTTTGCAAATATTACATTTTGCTAATAGCTCGTTTTCGTTTTAATACGGAGAAATTAGAGAGGTAGAAAAATTTATAAAATTCTAATATTTTAATAATAGCTTTTGATTCTAATTCCAAACAAGGGGTCATACAAGCGTACTTGAAGGTAGACATTTATAGTCTACACAATCATGGTCTACAATAATTCAACTAATGACAAGCTACTCATGCGGTGGTAGTTTGTCATTATTTTAATTAATAACAGCCCGTAATTTTCAGCCTGAAGGGCAAAGGCTTCTTTTTCTTAATACTTGTGCAAGCCTTATTTATAAAAACTTTTTAGCCATGTGAATAGTTTAAACCCCGATTCTTAATTCAAATTTTCAAAATCAGTGTTTAGAGTAATCTAAGATTTTTTTTTATTAATTGAAGCTCATTACAAGCAAGGTATTACAAGGAAGGTCGCGAATAAATTTGAAAGAGAGTTACCGCGGCCCTGGCACAAGGAACTGAAGGTACACGGGTGGGATTTAGTCAGTAAAAGTCTGACACGCCCTCTCGCTTCACCCAGACCGGGAGAAGTCATTGGATGATATACCATCCGAAAAAAAAGGTATTACAAGGAAGAACTCATACGGCATCGAAAAATTCATCCGGGAAAAGTTCCCAAAAGGCTGGCACGTGGCAATGCTGATTCTTTAAAAAAACAAAACCTTTTTAAATGGAGTGACTTTATATCTAACCTCCACGACACTGTAACTGGGTACTTATCTCAATATCAATTGGAAAGAATGAAAACTAGTTTATTTGGCGCACAAAGATACGACTGCCCGGGACATCTTGACATTAAAGCTTAATCTGCTTTCCAAGGCACAGAGGAATCTTGATATGTAATTAATAACGAATATACAAGACTTAAATAACAGCAAGTACAAAATATTACGTAAGGTCCGTATTAAAATGATTGAAAAGCTACAATTTCGCGTCAACATAGTAGGAGTCCATTTAAAATGTCAAAGTCCTGTCAATATCAGGTTATGCAAATGAAGTGGTTCCGTAAAATAAGGCGCGACCGATCGGAGCTTTACATAATTTTCACAGGTATTTTACTAGTTGGTTGGATATTATGGATTTTGTTTTAATATTCGTTCGAATTATGCTAAATAGGTAACAATTTTGCGTTCGGAACGTAATTATACATAAGAAGAATGTACTTTACTACTTAAATATAGGTTTCATTCCAAAAAGAACAATTGATTTTTTATCCATCTTCCCAAAAAGGAGGTTATCAATTCGACCGGGTATTCTTTTTTTTTAATGTATGTCTGAACTTATTACTAGGGGAACCGATTTAGATGTTGCTTTTTTATTCGAAAGCTGGTGTCCCATTTAAATTTCATCAAGATCTGTTGAAGAACTTCAGATGTATGTACATCAGAACTCTTCAATAAATGACGGCAAATCACTCGGGATAGCTGCATGTCTGTTTATTGTTTACACCATAACATCACACTGGTACGCTCTTAAGGGGTACACAGGTGTGAATAGTTCACCCTGGTATACTCTCATTCCACCGGTTTTGTTTAAGTTTTATGTTATTGGGTTAATACCGCACTTTGGGCATTATAGGTACCTATCCTATTAAACTGGTCCATCATGTACCACAACTAAAAAGTGTTTTTTTTAATCCTTTCTTATTAAGTTGTTACAGTAATTGTTCTTGATGCAATACTTAACACAAAGGTTTCAACGATAGTAAACTTGAATTGTGAAGATCAGCAACAAAATTATATCCTTTTTATCATTATTACAGTCAAAATAAAAGAAAAACTATCACTGTTTGTATAATCATGTCTTAGCATATCAACCCCGAATCGTGAGAAATCTATAAACGACGGCGTAACTATTCCATGACATAAAAACGAAGAGGCTTAAACCACTAAACATTCCAATGGAAGTTAAAACTATGACATTTAAGAATATTTAGTCGCTTTCACCTTAGGAAAGATGCCAAAATGCCTGCATATACAGGTAAATAAGCACTGATTCACCAACCTTACCTAACGCTTTCAGTGAACTATTGGCGCAATATTTTTCGACTGCATTTTAACGATGACTCGCTTTTCCTTGAAGAAATCAAGCGAATCCAGGCCAAATAGCAATACCCCAATCTAAAGTAAGCTGTAATACCCAAATATTAAAAGCCAATTCAGATTGCAAGTACGAAATACTAGCCAGCAATAAGATCAAAACGTGCGCGACTAACAAAACACTATTTTATTTAATAGAGTGAGAGGTTCATTGAACTGCTATATGTATCGAACCTATGGGCAAGCGTACGAATTTTTTTTTGGCCATTATACCGCTATGCCGTTTTTCTTATGTGCCAGCTTCTAAAGCAGAGACAATTGCCCTCAATGTATCAAGGAGGTGCAAATGGAGCAACTCTTTTTGGTAAGAATCAATTTGACTTATAAGTCTTCATAAGTTAGTTTAAAATTCAGGTCGAGATTCTAGGCAGACAAACTTTACAACATTTAGAAAGATTCCTTTAGACATTTCACTAGTGGAAAAAAATGCTATCGGGTTTTTCCATATGGAACTTCTCAGTGACAGCACGTAGTATTGAGTTGACGGCAATTGACTCGCCGCCTACTACATGGGATTAAGGTCCAGTTTTTTTATCCATAGTTAACTCAACCAATGGTTAAATTTTTTTTTATTTATGTACACACAAAACACTTAAAAGAGAAAATACATATAAAAATAGAAGAGCACAAAGATGCTGCTTATTTCTAGATAATTTTCTTGCAGCAGACCTGCGACAGGAGAGTTGGATAAGAAAGATACACAATGTGTAGAAGTACTAGGAAAAGTAATATACTGCAAAACTTAACTAATACTAACATCTATACTAATATTATAAAGTGGAAAGATTGTATTTTTGTATGTAACGAATAAACTTAAAAGCTACTGGACCGATTTCAAGATGTCAAAAAAAGAAAAAACCTGTATTCCCACGGGAACGGGAACTACGCGGATGAAACCGCGAGGCGTCCGCTAGTAGTATATAAAATTGCAATAAGTGCCTGAACACTTCTATATATAACCAACAAAATATGAAATAATTATATAAAAACAAAAATGAAATTTAAAAAAAAACTAACCAACGGTTGCAAATCTCGATAAAACACCATTTTTCTTCAGTTGTTAGCCACACATATGCTCAAATAAGTTAAAGACTTAATTGTTTGACCATTTGTTAGACTAACAATTTAAAACCATTGGCTCAACCAATGATTAAATATGCCAACCAATAGTTATTAACTACTGATAAAAAAACTGGGCCTTAAACATGTGACTGACGAAATATCGGTGCACTATATAGACAATCTAACACTTCAATAATACAGCCATGAAGCTATGTTATTTGACAAGTATTTAAACTAGTTATATTTGGACGAGTAACAGTTATATCAAGTGAAGCGGAGAAAGATATTTAAGGAAAAGTATTCACAGACAGAATCTTAAGTAAGTCTTATTTTCTAATCGCAGCATTTAAGTGAACGATACTCAGGAATTCAGCTTTGATTTGATATAATAGTCTATCATTATATCCATGCAAGTTATAATAGAGCAAGCAGATTCCATGCTTCAACAAGCAAAAAGTTTTATTAAAAACTGTAACCCGACTAGGTTTTTTTGCTCATGTTATCCTGGCCATAATAACGAATCGAGTGAAACCTTATTCATCAAAATCGGATGCATAGTTTAATCGCTACGGAGGAGCATACGTAAATACAAACATACATACATAAACTGCTAAAATCATAACCCTTCCTTTTGACTTCACCGTAGTCGGGTAAAAAGAAAATTATATCGAAAAAGATACTTTTCCTACGATATATAAAAAATTGTCAAAGATACAAATATATTAAAAAACCAGAATTTTCCGCGGCATCGCTTTTGAGGATAAATCTCAGAAGCAAAGCATTGTGCTCTAAAATTGTGCATTTTCCGGAAAAATCCCACCAATATATTCAGCGGTAGTGTCTTCAAAACAATTGATGTGATATTATGATCAGTTCTTCTAGATATTACCTCCTACAAACGAGTAATGTTCCCTCTTTATAGATTTTAAGTTAAAATGAGGCAAAAAAAATAACGAAACTCTAATTTTCCGTTAACCGATTCACTACTTCCTGTTTTCCCGATTTCGCTATATCATCATTAAACATAAAAATACACAATTTACGTAATACGTGAAGCGTGTCTTTGCTATGAATTCATAACAAACATCGAGCTACGGACAACGAAATATAGAAAAGTTACAAGTAAACTAACGGATCGTCACCGGTACCGGTAGCCGGTCGAAAAGAGTGGCGTTCCATCTAACGTGGGAGACCGCTCTGCTTTTCACTATGTAGATAAGAACAGAAAGCAAGATTCAAACAGTTTTTGATATCAAGATCAACTTTCAAAGATGCCGCTAAATTAATGTTGGATGATATCAGCACCTCTTTTGGGAAATATGTGGCATTCATAATCTGAGTAAAAGCATAATTATTTAGATACATTAATTTAAATAATTAGTGTAGTGGTGGCCTAGTGATATCGGCTGCGACTTATAAGTTGTAGGCCGTGGGTTCAAACCCAGGCAGGTGCTTTAATTTGTGTAAATTATTTCACCACTACTGCTCTCAAAACGGTAAAGGAAACCGTCATGCCCTAGAACCAAAAATTTGAATACATGTGACATCCACCAACCCGCATTGGTGTCGCGTAGATGATTACGGTCCGTTCCCTCTCACAGAGAGGAGGCCTGTATCCCAGCAGTGGGAACATTAAAAAAAAGTTAATTAAAAATATTAAAAAACCCGACTGCTTGAAAAGCGAACTAAAAAGACGTAAACAAGGAGAAAATCATGCTGTGCAGTCGGAGGATACATATTCGCGAGCTGGCTGACCAAAACCAGATGTATCTTCCGACTGTACAGCATGATTTTCTCCTTGTTTACGTCTTTTTAGTTCACTTTTAAAGCAGTCGGGTTTTTTAATATTTTTAATTAACTTTTTTTATTTATAACATTTTAGTTATTTTTTTTCGAATTATGTACATTTAAACATATAAATATCATACATTTTTGAAATCACCTCTTAAAACCCTTTATTTTGATACCCCACACGATATGTTTTGAAGAAAAAAAATATTTGGGCTCTCACAATATGGCGCTCAAGAACCGCCATTTTCCTATTTTACAATTTTAATGTAGCCAGTGACACTCGCAGGGTTAAGACGAATCGATTGACGTAAGAACCATCAAAATCGGCCCACGCGTTTGGTCTCTAGAACGCCACATAGGAACAAACATACATACATACATACATATACTTATAAACACATTACCCTCCTTCGGCAGTCGGGTAAAAAGGCTGATGATGATGATGATGAATTAGTGTAGGGCCGTAAAGATAAGACAAAAGGTAATAAAGCAAGAAAAACATACATTGATGTTTCGTATCATGACGGCGTCGTTTCCCGTAGCAAAGAAATTGCCTATAATACATCTAACTTGAATAAAACAAAATATCAATCTTGGAGCAAGTCACGTGCATGTTTCATTGTAGAAAGCTACTACGTTTTTCTACCGTAGACTTTAGGCTCTAGCAATTTTATCTTTCAGCATCTTCGCACGTGTTGTCTCGAGTGGACCTTCTTTACTTCTTTCCGTTGTGCTAACTGTCCCAGACTTTTACTTACTTGCGCTTAGAAAGCCGAGATTGTTGCTCTTTACGATATATGCGCGTTTACGCCTGTATTTGTGTTTATAGCGGCTCTCAGATGAATGGCTAAGTGAATGTAATCTCGCGAGAGTTGTTTGTATTTTGTAGTAGGAGAAATGGCTAGATTAGAATTTTTAGCTTTGATTAACCCCTGTGCCCGGGTTGTCCAGCGAAATGCAACTTTAATATTTTTTATGAAGCTTTTTAGCATCAATGAGAAGAAATAGAGTCCAGCATTTTACCTGCCCTAAATATTTACCATTTAAATAAAACTTCCATCCTCCTACACACACTTTTTACGAATCAACTACTACACAAACAAACTACGAACATTATTATAATGTAACACCATTTCGTTACAAATCTACTCGATAAACGTACTTCCGATTTGAAAATACCGGATAATCGTGATTACGGCTTCCGGCCGGGACCGCAGCCGTACGCACGGCGTATTGTTTCCAACGTCTGACATTGATTGGAGGGAAAACGGAAAAATATCGACGTTGATCGATGAAAACGTAATCGTGAAATTGTTGAGCTGTAGTCGAAAATACGAATTTATGAGCTGTCGTGATATTGAGTGCTGGGAGTTTGTTTTCGACGTGCGTCAATGGAAATTTTGCTGGACGACGCTTTAAATACTTACGACACAAATCGAAATGTTGTTATATATAAAAATCTGTATTGAAGCTAATTTTATAGCTGAGACATGTTTATGCACTTCTAAAATTAAGTTCTTTTTTTACTCTTTTATAGCAAACCGTTGTTCTAGTTTATATCCGAACCCTTGCTTCAACAATTTGATTTAAAAAGAATTTATTAGTAATTAGTTGTTCCCCGCGGCTTCACTCCCGTGAACCACCCCACAGGACCCGTTTTCGGGTTAAAAAAATAGCCTATGTAACTCAGGAATAATGGAGCTTTCTATTGGTGTAAAGATTTTTCAAATCGCTCCAGTAGTTTCGGTGCCTATTCGGTACAAAACAAACAAAAAAATCTTTCCTCTTGATAATATTATAAAAAAAAAAAATGTAAATTATAATATATTAGTAACAAACTAGGCTAAAGTTAATTAATTAATTTCAAATGCTAGTTTTATTTCACCGGTATCATCTGACCTTATATTTGTTCGCATGATTTAATAGACCTGCATAATACATTATATATATCAATATACTTAGCTATAAGTTCAGATATTACCATACATCGGCTTTGTAAATTAATTTTATCGAATTGAATAAGTTCGTCTCTATTTTTATTAGACAAGAAAAGGTGATTATTTTGAGTGATGATGAAATAATTAATTCTTCTCGATAAAATATTGAGGAAAATTATTAATAAGATATTTTTTATAAGTTTCTATTCCTAAGCGGCCAGGGAAATAAATATGTAATTTTTTTGGCTGTATATTTATTGGTTTTTTCTCAATAGGAATTTCTTGCTGCCAAGTGCCAGCTTTATCCATCCAGCTTATTCTGGATTTGCAAATTATAGCTATGGATCTAAAAACATTATTTACCTACAAAACTCTTCGGTGGGACTGTTTTCAGGAGTGAAGTTTTATTTCATAGGTTATCTTGCGGAAGTTTATATTTTACTCATATTATTTCTTCGTCTAACAAGTATCACGATGCGGAAGCTAAATTGACCCATATTATCGTGTCTATAAACACCATAAATACTATACAATTTTATTACAATGCCGTGATTTATAGCAGCTCTGTCCGGTGATCCGGTTTCCTCCCACATTGCAGGCGAGGTGTGCGGTTTTGGTGGTGTTAGGGCTGCCCGAACTCGAGTGGCTATACTTGGTATTCATGCTTGCGCAGCTAGTATATCCTAGCTCCTCTTTACCTTTAGAAATTTGATTAGTGCAAAACCTAACTGTCTTTAGACCTCTCATTGATTTGCACTTAGGTGTGATCTAGGTACTACAGTTTTTTTTTGGAGGCCATTCTTCTCCTTTATGTATCGAATGCAATCTTTTGACAAACATATTAAGTCGGTTCTCGGCGCTGAATTTAGTACTCTGCAGTAGTGTCGATCACATTCAGCATACCGTTCATAATTATACATAGAATTAATTGATTGAGAAACGACATTCCTAATCATGTCGTTTCACATAACAGGTACATGAAAATCATTAATAAACTCTCCAAACACAGTTTTTAAAATTATGCAAACATCAATAATTCTATTGGTGTTTGCATAATTTGGTTAAATGACGGTACTATGACGGCCTTCCATAGTCCAGTGCACGCGATGAACTGTACTAAACTGTCGTTTCGCCTGTTAATGGTTGCGCCATTGACACAGTGATGGGTTTACGTCGACCTGGTTTGTGCCGCGATAGAGTGGTCACACCCTACTTCCTTAGGGTCTTTTGGACCCTCAAATCCTGCTGACATTATTATGTATTTTTGAGGCAGGTTGCTAATAATTATGTATGATATGATGATATTGGTTGGTACTAGAAAGCCTTAGTATCAGTCAAAGTGTAATAACATAAACTCATCCCATTTTCCCATGCCTGCCCAGAAACTACAGAACGCCATACATACTGCTACTGCTCCTTACTGCTTTAAATATGGCCGGGAATTGGGCATAGGGAGACAAGAATTTCCTGTACATTAGTAAGTAATATATTTCATACATTTATGATTCTCTCTGCCTCATATAATTTTCAGCTTATTAAAGTTCGAAATGTTTACGATACTGAATCTTTTTTAGGTCAGGGTGTACCATTTGTTCAACTATTTTATGATGACAAAGCTACTACAGGTAAAGGTTGTAAAACAAAATGATAAATGACCGTAGGTACCAAGGTAACTACTATTACATTTGCTTAATGCACTTCTATCATTAATCGCAATTTAATCAAAATTTCCTCGCAATGCATTTCGACGTGTTTTTACAAAGAATTTCTGATATAGACATTCCATCCGTGGTGTAAAGGGGGAATAGTGTTTGCTTTGGCAGCGTTCATTATTACTAGGGGACCAGCAGTCACTCCAGCAAGTAAATATTTGAAGATTTAAGCCGAAAATATCTGTACAGAAACGACGCAAGACATGAATACAGGAACTTTAAACGATGAGACGGTTCATGTTTCGTCAACATGATCATAGACTAAATACATAGTGAACATGATCGTCAAATGTCAATAGATACCATAGACAAGATAAAGTGGGATCATAGATTCAATAGCGTGGGATCATAATTTGGTTGAGTATGAGTGTCGTGACTAGTCCACTAGACTTATTTCAGGTAAGGATAATTTTGGTAAAGGTAGTGAAAGTTTCTTCTGGGAAAAACCAATTTTACTGTTCAATGGGTTAGAAAAGTTTAAGTAATTTGCTCTTGTTTAGTTTTTAGGGCTAAAATCTGAATATATAATATTGATATTCGTACTGATATTTGTTCATAACTGTACCCATTTGTATTAGTATTTTCAACTCTATTACATAATATTTCGCATAGTTTCGTGTATTTAGGTAGTTTAGTTTTAAAATTGTTATTGTTGGACGTAAACATTTTTAACTCTTCTTACTTGTTATCTTCACCATATTTATTTATGAACCAGTTGTATTAACAATATCGTATTAAATTTTAATGATACAAGACATAACATTTATCTTAATTGAATATATAGATACCTAGTTACATTAATTGGATTGCAACTCATGCACAAGGGAACACTAAGTATATTCTTTGAGGCACAAGGCATTAGGCATATGACTACAGTTATTCCTGACGCCATTACATTTAATTATAAAATATATCGCTTCTCGGGCTAAAATACTAATTAAATTAATATTCATTTTACGACTCTGAACAATAGGCTGCTTATTTTAATTCTTATTAATATTTTGAGTTATGTTTTATTAAATGTCAATGTCTTGTTTATTTTATATTCGAATTGTACATTGCAGTTTGTGTGTGTTTGGCTTAAGAAACATCGATGTGTCGGTCCAACCGAGAGTTCCACTTCCATACTAAACAGCTTTGGACTTGGCCATGATAGATGACATTGAAAAATTCTTAGAACTGCATTCAATTTGCAATTTGGCAGTTGCGTCACAGTTCAATTTTTAAGTACAAGCTGTGTGTTCGATGGGAATTCCCACCGGCAAATATTACAATCTTCGATACTTTAGCAAATTAACTTTCACAAGTAATTCTTGAGTGCTCACTTTCTTTGTAGTAATAAGAATTTTGTGCAAATTTTGTGCAAAGCATCCAGACTTAGTGGTTTAGGATTGGGCTATGCATTGTCTATCAATAAATTTAAGAGGAAATGCGGTCGCAAACATACGACTGGATATCCTAAGTAAAAAATCGTAATTCGAAGTTTGGTTCTCGCCCATTTGCTCCTCCAGTATTGGACATATTTAAAAGATATTCCAAAAAACATGAAATATGTATCTTTAGAAGCACTAGAACCCTCCAAAAATGCTCAAACTTGCGCTGTTAACAGAGACCTAGTGTACAAATTTGACACTAAAGTAAAGCATAGAAGCGCAACATATATCTTTTTTTATTAAATTTATATATCTATTAAATTTGTCCAATACTGGAGAAGGAAATAGGCGAGAGCCAAAACTCGAATAATGACTTTTTCTAAGGAAATTCAGTCGGAGCTCTATGCCCACATTTCCTCTTAAGATATAACTACTCGTATATTAAGTAAAATATAGATTGGCCTACCACAATAACACGTTACCATCCCAAGTCTTTATATATCATTGTCTCATTCTTCGTGATCTGTAGATACTTCGTCTATTGACTTATAATTTGTCCACTTAACACTTTGTTATTAAAACACCTCAATATCTATACATTCTAGGTCAATTATCCAAAGGTAGCAACCAAACATTGATACAAATTTTTACTTACAAAATTATAAATTCACACCGCAATGGAATGCAGGCACTGATATGTTCTACGACTTTTTGTCGACGTCCTAAATGGAAACTGGTGAGAGAATGTTGAAAACACTTTATTGCTGTAAGACTTAATAAACAGGTATTGAAGGGCAGAAGTTTCAGTCCATACAATGACCTCAAAATGATTATTAAACGTGATATTTTATGTGTTTTGACAATTTTACCACCTTATGTTGCCCGAGGCTTTTGATCATTCTGCCGTACTTAAAGACAATATTTTTGAGATTTCGTATTGTCCTCAACTTACTTTGGCCACATAGCCCGCAGACAGTCAGATAACCTGGAAAAACTGGTTGTTGTAGGAAAAGTGGATGGGAAAAGGTCACGCGGACGCTTACCCACTCGGTGGTCAGACCAGATCAGGGCGATTACGGAACTCGCGGTGACTACTGTTCTGAGAAAAGCCAAAGACAGAGTGCCTTTGAAACAGCTCGTCAATAACTCCGTGAAAGGGTTCCAAGATGGGCACAACCTTCAGTAATGACAACGAGCTCTATCAATATTTCTACATCTTTGCGATGAAGAACTGAGGACGAGATGTGTGTTAGAGAAACGGAAAATAACATTGTGAATAGTAGTGGGTTTTCTATATTTTCTTACTCCGTGGTTAATATGTATACCTACAGATGTGAAGTATATAAGAAAGTAAATAACTCGATGCTCGCCAAGTACTTATTAGGCTTCACTTATATCTCATAACTGATCGACTTAATAACCGAATGAATTTGTAACATTTGTCGCATGCCTTTTTGAGTAAACTGGGAAATACTTGTACCAATAATTTTACACGCAATTTTTGTCCTTACACGTATGTTTGGAATTCTAACTACATGGATGGAGACTTATAGGTTTAGGAATACACGTTTTTAGTCTAAGTTAATATTGATAAGTGCCTAATTAGATAAATTATGATTTAATTTGACGAAAAAAGCATCTAGATTAAAACTAACTTAATAACCAAGTCTCTTATTATTACTTCGTTTTCCCAGGCAGTATACATGGGCATTTGCTAAACCTAAATAAAAATCAAATGTGATTTTTTTTATCTTGCATGAAATCGATCTTATTGAAGTCCTTTATTGAAAAAAAGAGAGTCCTAAAAAGGGAACAGCAAAATCCCTCTTAAAATTAACCTCTCCTAACTTCCCTACAGCCATTTAAAATTTTCCGTAGCATTCCAGGGTTGTTTATCAAAAACAAAACGTATTTATCCGTCGTCGCGACGCGTCGGGACGCGTTACGTACGCTCCAATAGACGTCCCAGTTACCTTATTTGCTGTAGCGTGGGTATAGCCGTACCGCTGAGTTACTAGGGATGCATGTGTTTTAAGGAGCAATTGTGCAAGTTTAAAGGTCGACGCGGAATTGCTATTACGTTTGCGACGAAGTGCATTGTAAAGCCGCCTCCACACGCTTGCAGTTTGCCACAAACAGTGGCGAACAGCAAACACGTGCCAAACACTGACCACAATTACCCAACACAAACACGGCATCCACAGGCTTGGCGAACGTGTTTGTATATTCCGGATTGGCAAACATGGCTGACGACGAGCTTGTTGTGGCAGCGATTACTTTCGGGTTAACCTTAGGATACACAAAATGTCACGATACGTAAATTTGACCACCACTATTAACTCTGTCCGCCGCCCGCAATCCCCTCTCACAGAGAGGAGGCCTGTGTCCCAACAGTGGGAACATTAATAGGCTGATGATGTGATGTGATGTGCCGCCCGCAAACACGCGCGTACTACTGAACTGAACAAGCGTCTGGATACATCGCAAACACGTTTGTCAAACATCCTTTGATTTGTGCATAAAAACCGACTCCAATGCCGAACACGGGCAAACACAAACAAAAACAGGCAAACACAAACAAAGACCCAACCACACGTTCGTGTTTGTTGTTTCGTGTTTGCTGTTTGCCATTGTTCACCAAGCGTGTAGAGGCGGCATTAGGATTGTGCGTAAACACTGGTTGGATACAAAACTAGAAGTTCTTTCTTTTTTTGAAAGTGTTCCTTTGTTGACAGGAAGATGAAAAGGAGAAAATAGTACTACACCTATCTGTCTACTGGCAGACAATTTTTGCATAGTTGTTATGTTTATGCCTAATTTTTCTGTGTGCTTAGAACTTGTAGACTACCTGAAGGTCTTACCACTACCCCCATCGTTAGTTATATCAAAGACCTGCAGACTAATTGCGTAAGTGATTTCTGCAAAGCAAACAAGTCGGAACCTTCCCAAAAACGACTTCACGTATTGCATATTACACTCTGAAAAGGAAAGGTTATGCTCCTTTCCATTACAAATATTTTGACGTAGAATTGATTGTAAAGAATGAACGAAAGCGGAAGAATCGAGATAAAACTTCACTATTGGTATTCTGTAATGAAATTATGTCCTAATGATTTGGAAATAAATCATTCCAGTTTGATGAAACATAACGCAGTAGATGAAATTCAACTCAAAGGAAGATGTTTGTACTCTATCCAAACTAGTTTCACAATACCGAAAAAGTTGAAAGAAATTATTCTTATTCTTTGAAGGAATAGACTTGTTTGCTTTGCAGAATTCACTTACGCAATTAGGCTGCTACTTTAGTGGTCAAATCATTCCTATTTATAGTAACCATTCAAAAAAATACAAAAAATATTTGCAAAAATTGCCTCTTTAGTAAAAATAAACACGTTAATTGGACCGCCATTGTTCTCGTCCAATTCCTAACGAAAAAAAAACATAATAAACTTTCTTCATTGTTACTAAGAAAGCACTTACTCAATAATATTTACCACTAAGCTAGGCTTCATATACACGATGCGTTTTTGATTCTTCTAAAAACTCGTATACTACTCGTACTCATACTCATATTCAGTGCTACGAGTATTTTTGCGTCTGGTATCTTGGATAAGCTTCAGTTTAGGGATTTTCGTTCACTTTTTGCCCTAAATACTTTTTAAGAACTTTTTATTAAGTACTAGCTTTGGCAGTAGCTACGGAAGTAGTAACGATGCAGTGGCCGCCTCAAAGCCTTGAACATCGACGCCAAGTGGCCAGTCTGTCGGTTTTTTATCGGTTACATTTCGGGGAGTGTGCGATAAAACTGCACAATTTAATTCCTCCTAGCCCTTTCCATCATCAGACTACAAGACGTACGGCAATGCGCCACCGGTACATGGTGGACATCCCACCCACACGTACAAAGCGTTTTGCGAATACTTCCATTGTACGCACAGTTAAGGAGTGGAATTCCCTGCCAGAGTCTTTGTTTCCTGATAGCTACCTACCTTGGGGTCTTTAAGTCAAGAGTGAATAGGTTACTTCTAGGCAAGCGTGCTTCACCGTCGACCGCATCATCGCATACCATCAGGCGAGATAGTGGTCAAACGCGAGCACATCGATAAATTAAAAAAAAACCTTTGCTCGAGTAAAAGTTGAAATTTATCTCAAGGAAACATAATTCAGGTATAAAAAGATATATTTTCTAAGGTCTAATCTATCTCCATACCAAAATTTCGCCAATGGGGGCTACCGCGTATGAATTCTCCGCTAGAGGCGTTGATGTAGCATAAGGTCTCCGATATGTCAAACTTCACTGTTTGTGATGTGAGTGGGCGGGTTTTTCCGAATGATATTATTGTTGTGAATATTTTGCGATACCTCAGATTAGTTATGGCAAATATGAGTTACGGGTCAATGAATGTCAGTGCTTTAAGTTATTAAATATGATTTAAATGTAAACTTGGTTTTCACGCCCGTAGTCGGTACGTAACAAACTTTGACAGCTAATACTTCTGGAACTTAGTCAGCATTCCAAGTTTAAACTAACGTAAATCAGTTCATCTTCATTGGTTCAGAGGTTTCTGCGTGAAAATGTAACAAGCAGACAGACAGAGTTATGTATGTTAGTATGTTTTACTACCGACATTGTATTACAAACCAGAATGTTCTATAGTTCCCAAGTAACCTAGAAACTGGTAACAATTAGAACATCTACGGTTTCCCTTTGAGTGTATAATATTGTTATAAAGATATCCACATTAGAGAGTTTTGAAAGCATTGTTAGGGTTGTTAATTCGTATTGAATTTCGAAGAAAAATGCTATTAATTGTTATTTGAGTTAAAATAAAGTAGTTGCTGATTACGTTTAAAGATTTAAAAAAAAACAAAATTCTCTTTAGACGCCTATATTTTTAGAAAAACTTTCTTTTCTTTCTTTCTTTTTTTCTTTTTTTAAAAAAAAAAAAACGTTGCCCCACACTAGGAATTTCTTCCTGTATCGTGGGTGCGTTTACAAACATATAAACTCTCATACACAAACACCCAGAGCCGGAACAACTATCTGTAGGTCATACAAATTTTTGTTCCGTGCGGGAATCGAACCCGCGACACGCAGCGCAGCAGTCAATTGCTCAACCACTGCGCCAACCGTGCGCCCCAAAACTGATTGAACTGATTTCGACCTGTTTACTGTTTAATACGTTTGGCACATAGTGTAACTTGAAACCTGAAAATGGTCTTTCATTTCTATACCTCCTTCATGAAAAGCATCGATTACTAAAAAATATCTCTCGCTTTTCTTCACCAGAAACATCTTTTTATTCGAAGAAAATTCTTGCAAAACCGCAACAAAATCCATTACCTTCCCACTTAATTAAGCTTTAAAGATAATGAAAGAGATATTTATTTCCATCTTTTCACTTTTTAAGGACAAGAACAATACTGATTATAACAGAACGCACATAACTTAGGATGTGATTCAGTTAGGAACTCTCCACACACACGATATAATTGTGGCTCCGACTGAAGCATAAAAATGCGCGGAAGGCAACGCCATAATAATGCCTCGTTACTAGTAATTTGTTGCTTGTTAAAAATACATTTACTTCACCTCAAAATTACTATGAGAAAGTCGAGAAAAAGAAAAATAAGTAGGTAATTTAGTTGGTTTTATCGCAGTGTGACAAGCAACAGGGAGCCAATGTCGTAAATTTATAATGCACATAAAAGCAAGTAGGTGTTAATGTGTCTATACTGCAAATGAATACCCATATGAGGATGCTTTATTTGTTTGTTATGCATTAACAGTACACAAAAAGGGCTCATCATCGATGTTAATTCATTTTACTGTTGAATCGTGCGCTGAATTTTATGATTCATTATAGTCAAGAAAAACTAACTGTAATACTGTAAATAAATCTTTTTATCATGCTTTACGATCATCAAAGAGATTTTTTGAGCCGCCGAAGTCAATGGCCAGTAACAATAGGCGTATGAAGGCGGTGTATCTAAGTCGCGCGGTTTATTCAGTGTGCGAAGTCTCTTATCTGGTACGTGCGTTGTCTTTGAAGCGGAACATAAGGCATCCTGCACACCGCGCTTTTCTATCGGACCGAAGGAAGTGTTGACCTGTTCTTTGCTAATGAGTCGGTGCAATCAATGCTGGTATGTAGGTATGAGGAGTGAGTCATAGAGAAATAGCTGCCGCCTTATAATGTTGGTGTGTCAGTGTGTGGCTGGCTTATAATTATTTAAGGTCTTGACTGTGAATATTATTTAAGGCGCAAATACCCTTGAGTAGCTGATTTTAAAATAAGAATCACTTCTAAACGGCTTGTCGTAATTTTTTGGAAAAAATATATGTTACATTAGACTATTTTCTTAATAATTTTATTTGAGTTTTTTTTTTGTTTTATTTGTATAACATAGTGTAATTAATTTGTAAAGTTATGTCTAAAACGGACAAAAACACGACAATCGCACTAAAACCGCTGGGCGTATTTTAATTAAATTGACACCATCTCAAAGACAATTTCATTATCTACATTTTGATCAATGGCTTTTTTTTAAGTCATAGAATAATAAGGAGAGTACAAAAAACTACTAAATTTTGGTTTGCGCATGTGTGAAACGAGTGCGCGTTTTGTTCCCTCAAGGTCGTTGGCGTTAGTCGTCGTCTTAATGGCGTGACTTTCCCGGATATATCGATAATTTTGCTACTATATAAGGCACTCTCTAAAGTAGGTAATCTTCCCTAATAAGGAGATCGAATCATTTCCACATCAACAGACATTCAGACCAAAAGTAAATCTTCAAAAAGATTTATTCCTATAATATAATTCGTAGACAAGTCAAACGTCCATCAATCCATGATAATGAGGTTCCTGAGACAATGCTAAAAATACTTCCGTCAGTGGACTCCGCAGGCTAACCCAACATGTGCTTAGCTAAGACTGTATATTTTACAAGCAGACAATCGGTCTGGAGCGTGTTTTATAAATATACTCCTAGATATATACTATGACTATAACATGGCATCTATTCATAAAGTGACTCTAAGCGATGATAATAAAACTGGCTAAATAGGTACTGTATGTAGGTACTGACGCCTTTTAAAGGTCAATTCATTCATCTCTTAAGGTCAGTATAGAGCAAAAAAGCAGTAAAATTATCATAACTTATAAGGGTCATATTTCTCTGGACTTACATGGGTTTTTTAATGTCTAGTCGCATTCTACTAGTAATGAGTCATCGTAAAACGAACTAAGAGTAGGTAGATATAAAGTTATATTACTTTTGTTAGGAAATCAATTTTCCGCGGAGTCGGATGGGTAAAGTCTTGCAGAAGGCTCGATTAGAGCGAGAGTAGTAGATACTCCTTTGCGGGTCACAAATCAATGTTTTTTCTTTCTTTTTTTCGTTATGTAGTAGCAAAGCTGGGAATTTCCTTAAGGCGCAAATACTCCTCAGTAGCTGACTTTAAAATGAGAATCACGTCTATACGGCCAGTCGTATTTTTTTGTAAAAATTATATGTTACATTAGACCATTTTATTAATAATTTGATCTAAGAATTTTTTTAATTTTATTCGTATAACATATTGTAATTAATTTGTAAAGTTATGTCTAAAACGGACAAAAAAACGACATTGAGCTAGAGTAGTAGATACTCCTTTGCGGGTCACAAATTAACTTTCTTTTTTTCTTTATGTAGTAGCAAGGCTGGGAATTTCCATAAGGCGCAAATACTCCTCAGTAGCTGACTTTAAAATGAGAATCACGTCTATACGGCCAGTCGTATTTTTTTGTAAAAATTATATGTTACATTAGACCATTTTATTAATAATTTGATCTAAGAATTTTTTTAATTTTATTCGTATAACATATTGTAATTAATTTGTAAAGTTATGTCTAAAACGGACAAAAAAACGACATTGAGCTAGAGTAGTAGATACTCCTTTGCGGGTCACAAATTAACTTTCTTTTTTTCTTTATGTAGTAGCAAGGCTGGGAATTTCCATAAGGCGCAAATACTCCTCAGTAGCTGACTTTAAAATGAGAATCACGTCTATACGGCCAGTCGTATTTTTTTGTAAAAATTATATGTTACATTAGACCATTTTCTTAATAATTGGATCTAAGAATTTTTTTAATTTTATTCGTATAACATATTGTAATTAATTTGTAAAGTTATGTCTAAAACGGACAAAAAAACGACAATCGCACTAAAACCGCATATTCTAATGAAATTGTCTTCATCTCAAATACAATTTAATTAACTACATTTTGATCCGGACACATTGTGGTGGCGTGTCGTATCGTGGCTCGGGATACACCAATCATACGACTCTGTTCAAGCCTACGTCGTATCACAACGAGTTTTGCAGCCAATCAACTGCGTCAGAAGGCGCCACGACACTTAAGAATTTTGTCGGCTTCAGTACTACGATAGCAACATATTATTCTTTGTGACTGTAGTTTTCTCTTAGGATTTTCGATCAGCCTTTTATCAATTCGAAATCACGCTAGCGTAATGCTAGCCATTCATTCCTGCAGTAGTTTCATATAAAAACAATCACCAAGCAAAAACGGTGATCTTTCACAGAGTATTTAACAGGAGAATTTTTCTTACCATTTTATGCGAGTAAACCTATTGCGAATTACCTACTCTGTGTTCAAAGCTAGTACGAACTACTGCATTGCACGCAAGTTAATTACTTAATTAGGAAGGACCTTACGAGTATTCCCAGAGCAATAACTGTGACTATTGCAGTGCACCGTCTAGGGCAGTGTAGAGCTAACTGGCTTGCAAAACACTTCCTGCATCAAGAATACCAGGTACTGCATGTTACTGGTTGAAATACTCGTGTCAGAGATATAATACTTCGATATTTATGATATAGAATGACTGGCTGGATAAGTCAATAGGTTAGTAGTATTTAGATAAGTTTTTAACGTTGTTTAAGATTGTGTTGAAGTGCTTGGTGATAGATAGTAAATGTTTTCTTGATAAAAAGATGTTATTTTGCAATAAAGGAATTTTTGAGAGATGTTCTCTTTGTTATAATTGGTACGCTTCCAACAATGCATAGTTTTCAGCCTTGACAAGAACAGTTCTAATTTCAATTGCTCTACATTCGTGTTTGGACAATTTTCCGTGACTCAAACTGCGCGCAATCTACAACCAATTTACTGTTCTTATATTATCCTGTAAATCTTTACATCTGTGCCTGTGAATAAGCACTGGCGACACCGGATATAAGCAATAAGCGACAATGGACTCACGTTAGGTCGATGCGTAATACGTGTCTTTGGATACCGACTGGGAAATAAATGGTTACGGTTGTAACGTTAATTGAGGAATGTTCTGGAAAATACGTTTGTTGTGCGATGCAGAAATACAGTAATCATAATAGTACGGGTGGCATTGAAGGAATGCTGTAGTAAAATGCATTCAAGGAGCAAGAAGCAATTGCAAAAAGAAGGACACAGTCGTAATTGCAATTATGGACATCCCAGCTTAACAAATTAGGGTTTTTCGAGTGATTTTTCAGTAACCTATGGGAGTATAAAATTCAGTACTTAGGACGACCTAGTCTTCATTGTTTTGATCCTTGAATTGACTTCAAAGAGATATTGTTGAATGATTTTTTAACAATCAGAGACTAAATCAGTACATTATTTTGATTAGCAACAAAGCCAGTTCCACTAAAACCCACAACTCATAAAACCAATGGTGCAAAAAATGCGATTTATCGTAGCCAATACACAAAATGTCAAAGTATCAAAACTGCACGCATGCACTCACATTCATGAAGGTCTTAGGTATATAGTACTTGTTCAGTGTTCTAGACGGTGCAAGTCATAGTTCTAGGTTATTTTGCATCGCCTGGATAATACCAGATGTGTTTTTATGCAACTCAGCATCTATTTTGAAATATTATTGTGATTGCTCTGCTGGTGGTCGACACTATAAAACTAAAGTTGATAAGCTTGATAGATAAAATCGTTTTTTAATTGATCAATGGTTTATATCAGTGCATTCCATTCATAAAAAGGCAGTTATCGTAGTAACACAAACTGAATTAGAACTGCATTCGAATTACAATGCCAGCCCAAAAGTCTGTGAAACTGCAAATCAATTGGAATGCTATATTCGATATTACATTGAAGTCCGTCTATGCCAAGCCTAAATTATTTTATAGTGATGCAAATTCTGGGCACTTTATAATACTGAGTGAAGTCGTCAGATGGCTTGCAAATTAGGATTAAGATGTCGCATAGGGCTTTAACTCGGTGGTCATTGCTAAAGGCAAAACTTAAATTATGGCAGATTCTCGTGAGGAGTGCGTTGTGCAAGTTGTGAATCACAAAGGACTTGGCAAAGAGGAAGGGAGATGAGACAAGAGTGATGGTGGACGTTTTAAAATGAAATGCGCTTTTGGTATAGGCTACAATACAATTTAAATAAGAATGGCAACTTTTGATGTTGACTATAAAACCGTCGAATGTGTAACATACAAAAGTACTACTGTTGTATTTCTTGCAGAAAACATTTACGCCGTCGTTGGTAGAAACACATTTGAGATTGTCTGAGTCTGTGAGAATCCGGCAATTGGTTATATGAAGGATGGAATTCTAACATAAAACTCTGCTTACCACTATTGTTTAACATTGTACCAGCCTATTAACAATACATTCAATTAGGAATTCTTTAAAACCTATTGTAGAGTATGTACGCTATTCCGTAAATTCGCAACGGGTTTTATATGGAATTTTTATGGCAACGTACCGAAACAATCACATGGCATTGATAAGGAACACGTGGGTCGATAGCTACGCCATAACGTATAAAATTGTAGAAAATTTTGCTAGAACCTTGAGCTTTGTTAGGCACGCTGGTACTCTGGACTGGACGTTCATAATAATATATTAAAACGCATTTGCGGATTAGGTGTAAGGTGTGGCGAAAGAATTCTTTCAAAGAAGTCGGTTGTGATGTACAGGGCAGTTTGATAAGACAACAGTGTTCAATAGGGAAGGTGCACTTACTATACAATCCTGATAGGGACCAAATTAATGAAGCACAGGACCAGTGGAAGTGAAGACGCTTAGGAGAGACCTACGTCCAGTAATGGATGCAATTGCAAATGCCATTGGATAAAGAGAGAGGGAGAAACGACGAGGAAACAGTGGCTTTGGTGATCACATTTCTTCCATTCCATGATGGTAGTTTTTCGATACCGTAGTAATAAATTTAGGTGCTGTTAACACAGCCAATTTAGTAGATGCAGGAAGACTCAATGCCAAAACTATTAGGTCTCATTTGGGGAGATTGGAAGCTAATTCCATTAGGTTAGTAAAAAATCTTGATAAGTAGGATGACGTACATGATAGTCGGGCATAAACTTAGGACACGCTTCTAGCTCGAAACGTGTCCGGTTAGCAAGCAAACCAGTGACGTCAAACCTATACGCCCTGCAGTGACGGTGTCAGGCTACGCTACTCTGACGTCATAGTGTCAAGTGTCCATAGGGAGGTAATAGAAAGAAGCATTTGCGTGGGTAGTTTTGCAAATATTACAACTACCCACATTAGTACCGACCAGTTTGCGTAGTTTGCGGTTGACCAGACTTCTTGGTAGACGAGTTATTGGTTCGTGACGAGGGATGGGAGAAGTAAACTATATAAATAGAACTAGCTTCTAGTACTTCTTCTAAATTTCATCCAGGTCTGTTCAGCCGTTCTGGCGTGATTGAGTAACAAACACATCCATTCAAAACTTTCGAATTTATATTATTAAGTAAGATAGAGGAGTGCGAAACAGAAGAATCCTCCAACAAGACGGGTGTTGTCTCTGGTCCGTGCAACTGCTGTACTATAACCTATATACTATGCAGAGTAGCTTATTATATTACTTGACATTTCACCACAAACCTAAGCTGCAGTAAAACAACGGTTTTAATTACGTGTGTAGTGAATACATTTATATTATCTATGCGGAAAACAAGCGGATACCCAAAGGTGTTATTACCGCTACCAGTGGCCCAAATTAACGGTACTTACAAATTTTAATGTTTATACGACTCGTTTCGATACCCACACTAACTCGAGTACGTTTATCATGAATTGTATGAGGAAAAATGTGATATCGCAGTAGTATTTATACGTATTTGGCATTGACATTCAAAATAGCGAAGTAGGTATAATAAAGTGTAGTTTTATCGTAACACGAATGAAGTTTTTTAATTTAGCAGAGAGCAACAGATAAGAGTGTGTGTTAGGTCCATTCAAGAATCTTGGAGAAGTGAGCAGTCGTGCTGCTAAAACCTTAAATATTTCATTTTGGGGCACAGTCTGTGCTGGGTCTTCGAAATATTTAATGTTTTAGCAGCACGAATGCTCATTTTGTGCTCACGATCTCTGGACGTATCTGAGGCTGGAGAAGAGCACAAAATAATGGAATATAAGCTATACAAAGAGAAAGCTAAAATGTAAATATTTCTTTGGACATTATGTTTCTCTCTTTGCTTAACCTTATCCCATCTCATATTATTTTTTACATATTAATCTATGCTGTCCCAATGTTGGGCAAAGGCCTCCCCCAAATCCTTCGAAGTATTCTTTTCCTGAGCCAACTCGGATCAGCCCCTGTAGTAGGCGTCTAGGTCGTCTGTAGTTTTTTTATATAACACAAAACTAACATAAAATTGACATAATATTTTGTAGCCGCAATAATTATTATATTACTATCAATTAAAACTCCATTAAGAATCCATATTTTTTTAATAAACTTAATACGTGATCGTCCTTATAGGTTCTCAGAACTTCTATTTATAATAACTCGATTATAATTTTATATCGGATCCGCTTTGTATTCCAATCGTTACCCAAGATCTAATCAATATCCCTGGCTTCTGACTTGGGGATTAATTTCATCAATATGATAGAGGTGTAGTAAACAATCACTTACCTACTCATAACCATATGGAGATGTAAAGGTGAGATTAAATTTATTAACGTATCCGGTAGTCTTTACGTCTTCACAAATAGTCCGATTGTTTGCTATGATATTAATTGTGATTTCATATTTGATATGTAGCAGGTAGGTACTCGTATCTCTTGCCTTATCGCACTTCTGCTTATACACCTTTTTACTGGCGCTTTGATCAAAGGACACACAATAAAGTTATTATTCAAGCCATTCTTTCAATAGGTAGATTACCTGTGCACCCTGTAAAATTACTCTTTCGCTGTAATTAGTTCATTCGTATGAATGTAATGAATTTTTTCGAAAAATGTATCCTCTCAGTTAAGAATCTATCATGCCAATATAGTTTTATTTAATCTTCAGAATTATTCATAGCCAAGTACCGCTACGTGCGATATTGTCGGCAAACACATTAGACCCAAGAGCACGTCAACGATAATCCCAGATCACAACCAGGTTTTGTGAGATAGAAAGTCAGATATCCAAAGTATAAGGGAATTATTTACTGCAATATACTCTGAGTATTCAAAATATCGTTATCTATAGGTCTATTATTGATAAGGTGGTAACTGGCAAGTTGGATATATCGTGGCTTTTATAGTGATCAAGCATCACTATAAAAGCCACGATCATTGGTCTCTAGTAATTCAATCTGCCAAGCATTTTCACAACAATGTTGGGGTCGGCTTCTAGTCTAACCGGATCGAGCTCAGTACCAGTATTTATCTCTTGTAATTCATCATCATCATCAGCCTATTAATGCTCCCACTGCTGGGACACAGGCAAGGGCGTCGCCAGCCGATGGCCCAGGGGGGGGCAAGTTAATATGGAGAATGAGAAAAGTATGAATTGTAGGTAAATTCGAGAGCACATGAAGCTCTTGTAGTACGAGCCTTAGGGCTCTTACACACGGCGTTTTTATCAGGCGCAGTCGACGCGCGTTCCACTATCACGCGTTGTCGGCGCTGCTAAACTTGAAATAGGCAGATTACTTGCGATTGCATCGCTGCAAACTCAAGAGAAACGCGCTACAGACGCGCGTGAGCAATTCTACTTGCAAAGTAAAACGCGCGTAGTACGCGCGCTAACGAGCGTGTATCGCGCTGGGAACGTGTGTGTGCTGTGTGACCGCCATGTAATTTCCTTTCGCTGGTAAATGGATGTATCCAATATTTACGATTTCGTGAGACATTTTACGTTTCTTTTTTAACAAAAGTACTAAGGCCAGTGTAAGAAGTGTTGCCTCGATTGATGCCATCGTAATACTGTCGGCAAGAATCCGATTAAAACGCGCTGTACGTGTGTGTTTGCAGCTAAAGAAACGCGCTGTGACAGCCCGTCTGTATCGATATAACTCCGGGCTAGTAGCGCGTTGACAGCTCGCGAAAAAGTCGTCGTCTGCATACTACAATTTTATGAACGTGTGAATGGGTAAATTGGTTGCGATAACATCACGTTTGAAGCGCGTTATAGTTGAGAGAGAAGCGCCTCGACGGCGCCTGAAAAAAACGTGGTGTGTAAGAGCTCTTACATCTACAGCGATTGTAATAACATCGGTACAGTCTAACGTGTAAAGCTACGCAACTCTACCGTACACGTTCCAAATTCAAATTTTCAACGCTTTTTCCGTGTCGGGAAAGAAGGTTTTTGCCTCTTTTAGGATATCAACAATGGTTCGATCTGTTGGGTTTGGTTTATATATATTCATTCGAGTTTAGATGTACGGGAATGATCAATAAAGTAAGTCAAGTTAAAGACTTAGGACTTTGGTTGCTTTACATTTGGCAACTTTTTTATAATGTCTAGGGGGGGGCAGCTGCCCCTCCCTGCCCCCCCTTGGCGACGCCCTTGGACACAGGCCTCCTCTCTGTGAGAGGGAATGGGCCTTAATCCACCACGCGAGCCCAGTGCGGATTGGTGGATGGCACATGTCTTAGAATTTTTGGTTCTAAGATATGCCGGTTTCCTCACGATGCTTTCCTCTTGTAATTTTATTATTAGCTAGCTATTCAGTTCCAATGTTGAATTTATCTACGTACTTGAAAAGCTTTCTTGCCTTCTTTCGATTCTACTTTTAAAATGAGGTCATAGACTTATAGGTACAAGACCTACCAGTTGGACCTTATCACCTACCATAGATGTGACTGAACTAGTGATGGTATGAATAGCTGCATGTGGTGCATCTAATCACAGTCAAGGCTTTGAGCATCCTTTAAGGATAAATAATAACACACATTATACATATATATAGGTATTATAGTATGTTGTAATTTGTAAGCTTCGACACAGGAAAACTTATATTTTCCTTGTATAAGACACTTCTGTATGTTTATGACTTAGGTAAGTATGATTGATAATATCTATATTAGTCTGTTAGAGCGTTTAGGTTGACTTATTAAGTCCTAGGTCTTCAGCATCAAAGACACATTGTATGTCCCTTGAGCTCATTCGTTTTTCGAATTGCAATTATTTATAAATAGGTCGTTCTTATGCAACTGCGCATTCGAATATATAAAAACCACTTAATAAATTATAAAGAACAAATGATAATTTTTTTAAATTGATTCAAAATAATAAAGAAAAATTATAAAAATTTAAAATTTAAAAGAACTTAGAATATATTATTATCATCGTTACTAGCTCCACTATCTTCATTAAATGCATCGTGCGTGTTTATTATATAGGTACGCGCGAAAATCGCGTGTATTTCGCCAGATTGTCGATATGGACTCACGCGAGAGATTCGTGCGTCTCGGCCGTTGTTTTAGAAACATTTTCAATTAAAATCATATTCATGTTAACAGATGCTTACTCTAAATACTCGATCACTACCGCGTGTAGATGCAAGCGCAAAATGCATGCAATGCAAGTTCTTACGGGCGAACCAGTGAAAAGTCGCGTTGGCCAGAGGAAGGGTTAGATAGAGGAAGTCAATTTAACGATAAGCCCTCCGATGATAAGACTTATATATAGTCCTCTATCCTATCCCAACAAAGGCTTAGGTCCGATTTCAAAATTGAATAGGTATTTAAAGTTAAGAACGGGTCAAATTTTGACAGTTTTTCAGGTTAAAGAACTGTTTGACAAATACTCAACTTCGAATGCTTAAATCAGAAATCGGGGTTACATATCACGATTTTGAGTAACGCCAGATAACCAATCTCGGTTCGATATGACAGAAAGCTAAGGATACTCAAGCGAAGGATTTCTAGCCTTTTTAAAAATAAAATACACGTCAGAAAATCGATGCCTTAACATAAATGCTATTCAATGTTTGCCCAAACTGACAAACTCCTCAGCCATCCCTAAGCTCACAAATCCTAGAAGATTTAAACTGTCTCTAAAATCATATTTGAACATTACATAACAGTTCAAAGTCTTTGGAGTTCACATCACGGACGGATAAAGGTAGACGGGGTCACCTTCCAGTAACATATTGTAATGAGTAGCGAAGCGGGGCACGGCTATTAGTGCTTCCATTTTGTTATATAATTTAATAAATTTGATTTTAGAACACTCTTGCTTCAGGGCCGAAGAAGACTCAGGAAAAAGAGGCCTGTTCCCATGATTAAAAAAAAGTTAATTAAAAAAAACAAAATACCCGACTGCTTAAAAAGCGAACTAAAAAGACGTAAACAAGAAGAAAATCATGCTGTGCAGTCGGAGGATACATATTCTCGAGCTGGCTAACCAAAACCAGATGTATCCTCCGACTGCACAGCATGATTTTCTTCTTGTTTACGTCTTTTTAGTTCGCTTTTTAAGCAGTCGGGTATTTTGATTTTTTTAATTAATTTTTTTATTTATATCTTTTTAGTTAACATTTTTTTCGAATTAGGTACATTTAAATATATAAGTGTTATATATTTTTGAAATCACCTCTTGAAACCCTTTATTTTGATACCCCACACGATGGGTTTGGAAGAAAAAATAAAATTGGCCCCCCACAATATGGCGCCCAAAAGCCGCCATTTTTCTATTTTCCAATTTTACACATAGGAACAAACATACATACATACATACATACATACATACATACATACATACATACATACATACATACATACATACATACTTAAATAGACTGATAAACACATTACCCTCCTTCGGCAGTCGGGTAAAAACGTTGCACATTGAGTGAAATTTCATCTCAGGGACAATCGATGTCAAAAACAACGGGAACACCGAGTGCCGGGATGGAAAAAAATCTGTTCTTTGTTTCGTTTTTACTTCGTGATGACCCAACTCCTGGTCTGATCTCTTTAATGAAAAGCGACGGATGAGGTATTTTTAAAGAAGCGATCGCAGTTAATTCGGCAGATGCCAGTTAATTCTTACTTTAAAGGCTGACGGGTTATCCGATTTTGACAAAATTGCAGGTGTTGTTGATTAGGAAACTGACGTATGATTTCAAATCTGTTTTGGTCTATATACTGAAAAAACTCTACGATGCCTTGGCAGACTTATTTAAGAACAAACCCTGATGTTATTACAATCTCTGAAAATCTTTACAGTTCTCTTAAGATTTATGTTTCGCAAAGGCATCAGTACTTTATTGAGTTGCTACAATCGGACATTTTATGATCGTTAATTGAGTACACACTTACACATGTAGTTAAATAATGTGTAGAAGAATTCTTCAAGAAGGCTAAGATATGACTTTTGATGATTTTTTCCTCGTGTGCTAATAGAATTGATTGATTGAAGAGCCGTGCCATCCATTCATGTTTTGCTAGCCAAACAAGTCATCTTCTACGATTTACGACGATTTTCAGTGGATTTTTCATCGTAAATTATTACCCATTTCTTATAATATTAACACAGAAACTGAAATCAATAGATACTATTGCATGCAGTTCAATAAAAATGTTTGTTTTTATCACGATCCAAGCCTTTATTGAAGCCATATTGGATTTCAATAACAACACCGCTCAACAGATATCTGTTGCTTTCTATAAATCTTCTATTGATTACGGCAAGCCGATTGCGATAAATTCATGTTCAGGAAATATAAAAATTCCAATAAAGGACAGACCAACGACCTCAACATTTAGAACATGTAACATGTGACAGAAAATGTAACAGTGCAGGTTTCAAAACTGCAACCGGATTCGATCCAGCCAGTTTCACCGAGTGGCGAAAGCACGTTATGTAACAACACTATCCGATACAAAAACCGTTCGCTTAGTTAAGTGTTATCAAGCGATAAATTTTATTCGCTCACGGTCGAATAATCGACTTATACCGTGGTGATAACGAATATTATTACATGGCCCGCACCGTGCGATACTCGATTCGTACATTGTTTTGAATTATCGGAATAGTTGGCGATTAAAATTTAAATATTCTCCGCTGCCGTTTTAAATATTCAAATGGAGTGCAATGGAACTCATTTGAAAATGGAATGTCAATTGCAGTTGCTTTTTTTTTAATTCATGATTTTAGGTGTGCTGTTTTTCTGTGTTGCCAATATAAAAAACAAAAAGGTTTAACGAAATCTTATCAAAGCCTCACCTTATCCAGCGATGTATCCAATTAATTTAATCGGCAATCGATTAGAAACATTGTTTCATTAACATTCAAAAATTTATGAAAAAGTATGTCAATGAAACGCAGCACTTTCCTGCGCCCGTGCCCATTATGCTAAAAGTCATGAATAATTCGTTAAATACACCGTGCAGCCGTTCTACTTGCTTGCTTTTTGATTTTCTCACATGAACTGGAACGCGACGCTTGTTCTACACATAGCAATTAGTGATTTATGAGTTTTTCACACGGCTGCGCTGCATTGCGTAGCCACCACCGGCAGCAAGGTTTGTGTACTAACGTCATAATCATTTCTTTGCTCATATAACTAGGTAGTTATTTTTTATGTGTGATTTTTTCCTAGTTTTGGTAAATAAGCAATGACTTTATCCTCTTTTATTTAACCAGGATTACAACAAACATTTTATTTCTTTTTGATTTTTGAAACTGTCCTCATTTTCGATTACCATTCAACTGTTTGGATTTAATCGAATAAAACCAAGGACTTACATGGTATTTAGACCCTCCTACTATCCTACTAATATTATAAATGCGAAAGTTTGTGAGGATATATGTATGTTTGTTACTCTTTCACGCAAAAACTACTGAACGGATCTGGATAAAATTTGGCACCGAGATAGATTATAGTCAGGAATAGCACATAGGATACTTTTTATCCATAGACAATGTTAAAACCTTTTTTATTCTAATAAGTACACTCTGGCCATTACTATTTTGACAGCACAGTTATTTAAATTATCTGTCACTGCTCTTCTTATATCTATGTAAAATATAATACACGTTGCTTTTCCTGCTAAAAATAGTTTGCCTTATTAGCCAACTCCATTGGTTCTGCTAACTTAATCTAATATATAAACAAGTGACAATTTTCGACATTCACGCAGGCGAAGTCGCTGGCAGAAGCTAGTTAGGTTATAATCCATGTTGTTTAGAGAGTACAAAAATGGTAGGTAAATCATGCTACATGACAGGTGTTATCTGCGGAAGCTATGAGTCAAGAGAAATGGGTCAGTAACTCTTTACGTAGTTCACATGTAGATTAGATCTCTTATCAAAATATTATAAAACAAAATCCTGTCTTTAAGATGTTACCTATAACACAATGTTTGCGATAACGTCGGTTGATGTCACTTATGAAGTCACGCTGAGTGAAAAAACTTCTAAAGTCTTAAAAGTTTTGATGTCAATTGCACGCTGATTTCCTTCTTCAGACGGTTTAGCTGCCGGATAGTTGAGTACCTGCCCGCCTGCCTAATCGCTGTGTAAGGCAGTATAGCCATGTAATTTAAGAAAGCATCCATACTTATCAAACGCTTGGCTAAAAGCCATAAGACTACTGGACACCAGGAAAACGGCACTTGCCGGCGTCAACCCTATAAAACATGAAATGCTGAAAAATACCGTGATTTCCTCAAGGACCTTGTTAGGACCAGTTCTTTTTTGCACTCATATTATGCTTTGTTTCACATACATGTAGGTGCGGTTCAAATACCTACGTTATTCAACGACCTGTCAATGACACTTCGCCAATACTTGTGAAATAGCCAATCACAAATCTTCGACCATCAGGTGTTTTTTCGATGTAAGAACTTAAACTCAACAACTCCGTGTCTTTATAAAAGAAGAGGTCATTTTACATAAAATAATTCGTGATATGATTAATTCTAATAATGGTGTTGTAGTGTTTGTAAACATTGGCGTAATAAAAACTTAGTTGTGGGTAGTCAGAAAAAACGTAAGTGAACGACTAAGTAGGTACTTAGTCAGGTTAGTACTCAATGACTTTTTTAAACATGAATGTTTACGATTAGTTTCTTGCTATCGGTGTTGTATCTTAAATGTTTTAATTGCTATAATTACCATGAGGTATAGAGAAAATCTACATTGTTTTCTGTTAAGTATGCTTTAAAAAAACAGAACAAGATGGTTTATTGAAATATAATAAAAGTTTAAAAACTCGATTTACCGATAGCAGATATTTATGCCTGGAAGTGTTCTTTTACTTTACAATTTTGTGTCACAAACTACTAACACTCTATGGACTAAAGTTATCCATAGTTCTGCACATAGGTACATGGCAGCTACTGATTCGGAATGCGCGTCCGATTGCAATCGCATCCACGTGAACGCACGGGTGTCTCCAGCCTTATCTGCACACACGGGGAATTTATCCGATCCAGTGATTTTAAGATCTTTGTTATGTCCATAACTTTCATTTAAAGGATTGGTACAAACTTCAGGAATATAGATAGTATGGAATGGGCTTGTATTAAAGATGCAACAAAAACCTCAAGAATAGGTATTTAAGTCTCTAGTTAGTTTTTTGGTACGCGGCGACTGTATAATTAAGAGGTGGCATAATCGATGATAAAAGGGAATTAGATTGTTTTTTCCTCAAACAAGCTTGCTACTGAGGGAAAAAATACGATAGGTACCAATTTAGTTTATTAAAAAACATCGGACATGGGAATGTCCGATGTTTTTTAATAAACAAAATTTTTATAAGCTGATAAAAAATAATATTTGGAAGCTTTTGGAATGCAGTTTTTGAAGTTCTGAAAGTGATGAAACATTGTGTAGCCAAGTGCTTTAACTTATATTTTTAACCCCAGACGGAAAAAGAGGAGTGTTTTAAGTTTGACGTGTTTATCTGATTTTTCGTGTAGCTGTAGCAGCATTTCATAGCTCCTAAACGGATGAACCGATTTTGATTTAGTTTTTTTTTGTTTGAAAAGTGACTTTATGAGAGTGTTCTTAGTTATGTTTGATTAAAATCGGTGCAGCGGTCAGCCGTTCTAAAGTTATGGGCGTTTTACTGATTGAATCGGGGTGTTTTCGTAAGATGTCATAGAGTCTGGCCAACGAAAGCGTGATCTGGGGTATTTTCAAAGTTGGGGTATGGCAACATTATTAATCTGTGTATTGTCTGTGATTGCGATTGTTAGTATGACTTGGTAATCTTGATCCATGTTGGCTGATTGTTATATATTTACGATATGATGATACCTTTTCTTATGTTTATGTTTCAATGTTCCTCATTTGGCCGAATAACTGCAGAAGACTGGAAAAATTTACGGACCATGTAATAAATGTGGCAAATAAATATAAACAAAGAGATCACATAACAGAAGAAGTATTAGAAAAAAATATACAAGTGTAGATGATGATTCAGATACAGATGAATACTTAGAGGTTGAATTTTTGGACTATGATTTTGAGTATGATGATTAAGTAATTAATAAATTAAATGTTAAGTGGGTTAATATTATGTACATACTAATAAATAAATCTACACACTCTTTTTTAACTCACATCCATGACAGTCACGGCTCCGTCACACTTCACCAAACGGAGCCAATAAATCAAAAAATAAATTAAAATAAATACAAATAATACAAGTATCAAAACTTTTAAGTAGAGGTATAGTTGGTGATACCACATTAGGATTTTTTGAATTTGCCGCGTTTTTCAGATCACACTTTCGTTGGCCAGACTCTAATTACGAGTTCGATAGATTGACGATCGAAGCGTGTCTACTACTAGATGAATTATGTAGCATGAAATAAAAATGTGTAGAAGGATTTTTTTTATTTTTACCCGACTGCCGAAGGAGGGTAATGTGTTTATCAGTCTATGTATGTATGTATGTATGTATGTAAGTATGTATGTATGTATGTATGTATGTATGTATGTATGTATGTTTGTTCCTATGTGGCGTTCTAGAGACCAAACGCGTTGGCCGATTTTGATGATTCTTACGTCAATTGATTCGTCTTAATCCTGCGAGTGTCACTGGCTACATTAAAATTGGAAAAACAAAAATGGCGGATTTTGGGCGTCATTTTGTGGGGGAAAAAAAAATTTTTTCTTCCAATCCCGTCGTGTGGGGTATCAAAATAAAGGATTTTAAGAGGCGATTTCAAAAATATATAATACTTATATGTTTAAATGTACCTAATTCTAAAAAAAAATAACTAAAAAGATGTAAATAAAAAAAGTTAATTAAAAAAATCAAAATCCCGACTGCTTAAAAAGCAAACTAAAAAGACGTAAACAAGAAGAAAATCATGCTGTGCAGTCGGAGGATACATCTGGTTTTGATCCGCCAGCTCGCGAATATGTATCCTCCGACTGCACAGCATGATTTTCTTCTTGTTTACGTCTTTTTAGTTTGCTTTTTAAGCAGTCGGGATTTTGATTTTTTTAATTAACTTTTTTTTTAAATTTTACTTTTCGACTTTATCAGTTATAGTATGTCCTAAATATGTAATGTTTCCTTTATAGATAATTCGATAAAACACGAAAGTGGCTAATGAGATTTTTGATTTTATTATCTTTTAATGCAACGATGGTATCGTTTTCACAGGAAATTCTTATTATTTTTAAACCTTGATTATTGTATCTAAGAATTAATGTAGTTGCCTGCTTAACTACAAAAAATATAATATCTATATCTTACTACCCATTTCATTATCACACTTTAAGGGTCTCGTAGACAAAGGCGACGAGACAATGCAGTAACGACAAGCCTGCAGCACCTATTTTATTAGTCTTGAGATGCAACAATGCAAGTGTCATTTCGAAATAGACAATGTTAACGTGACTAAACGTCCCGTTTTGGGCGGGACAGTCTCGCTTTCAGGCGCTCCCGCTGTCCCCAGCGAAGACAAAAATGTCCCGCTATCGCGAACAGACTTTAGTATATAATACGAATAGATTTTTGTTCAATAATTTTATTTAAGTAACTTCATTCATATTATTTTTGTACTCGCAATGGCTTAGTAACCCAACTAATATGTACTAAAACTTACTAAATATTAAGTATAGTACATTGTAAGTCGCGGCCATTACCACCAATCCGCAATGGGCACGCGTGGTGGATTACGTCCCATTCCCTCTAACAGAGAGGAGGCCTGTCTCCCAGCAGTGGGAACATTAAAACGCTGATGGAAAGAAAGAAACATGGCGATATTCTACTTACTAAGACCTATGGAACTTGGAACTTTATTTCTATCACTGATTAGATCAAAAGATCACAGAGATATAAATAGGACCCCGTTGTCAGAAAGAGATAAACATACTGTTCAAACGTACGTTCGTGTGGTGGCGGAACTCAAAACGGACTGAGTTCACTCAAGCTGGTCAGCTTGTGTTTATATTGCCGCGCAGGCGTCGGTAAAACGTATATATAAAACATCTTTGGGCCTATATGATTCTCATCATCATCCTATTCCTATCTTTATTCCAATTTATTTGCGCAGCTTATTTTCTTGTTTTTCATCCAAGATTTAGAATTGGAATTTACATTGTTTTTGCAAAACAGATAAATTGGGCTAAATAATGTTTGATAAGAAAACGATTTGTATACCTATCTACGTGTTTTTTTCGGCGGCAGATAAACTTTAGTTTTTTCTCGTCTTTTTTATCGAAAACGTAACATTGTTAGTATAGGTACAATAAGTTGATACGACAAACCAGGAATAACCCGTTTCCTTTTCCTGCTTTAGCCATAGGAATCTACAGATCGAACCAATTAAAAAAAACAATATACAAAAACTCATTTTCAATGACGTAACTATAAACAAAAATATCAATCAATCGCCGTAAAAAAAAAGAAGAAAGCTTTCATTCATTCCAATTTCAAACCTGCCAATAAAACGAAAGCGAATTATTACGTAACGCGAAGGCAATTGCAATTAATTAAGCGACAAGGTTATGTCGCGCACAGGTCGGTAAGGTAACCATTATCAGGAACGCGTTATCTGAGGTCGCAGACTCACAGTCCGCTTGACACAATGCAGTTACAAAACCAAACACATGATTTTTTGAACCATTTTACCAAGAGTGAATGTGAAAAGTTTGTTTTTGTTTGTATAATGGCACATTCGATTTTCAAACGTGGATGCATCAGTTTGGTATCACTGGAGCCATAGAGTAGATGAAAGCAACAGACTGCTACATTATGCATAGTGCACTGCATACTAATTTAGACTGTATGGGTTAGGAATTACCTCATTAAACTACAGAATTTAGATCGTTGGCTGACCAAGATCCCATGTGTGCTCTAAGCTAAGGACAATCACATTGCACTGAATTCATCATACTCGTATAAACACATCTAGTGGTAATTTTACGTTGATTTTTTTTTGGCAATTCACTTCAGGTCTCGTTGCAAGTTTTATTACAGTTATTAATCAGTTACATGTTTAACGTAACCCTAAATAATTCACATTGAGATAAAAGCAAGTTATTAATAGCGTTTTTAACCTCTGTCACGGTAAGTTGTCGACCTAGGTTTTGTTAAGAACAATCGTAAAACATTTGTGTATCCCTTATCAACGTTTATCGCATTTAATTCAGAGTGAGATAACACTGAGAAATTGCAATCACTTACCGGATTTAAGTACCTAGCGTACTACACAATTACAGATTCATTTAATGAATAATTTGTTTCACTATTTTACACTTCGAGAGTCTGGGTCCAATAAAAATAAGTACTATCAATATTGTTTTTTTTTTTTTTGAAATACCACAACTCTTTTCAACACTAGCAACACTACACATTAACAGATGTCAAAACTCTAAGACAGTCGCCATTTTATAGTTGTATAGTGCCAACATCGCCAACACTACAGAAAATGATAGTAGGAAGTAAAACCGACTGAAACTACTCGGCTCGTTTTCAATTTGCTGTAAATTGGTGAAATTCTGCGGCTAGCCGCCGAGTTATTCCTTCTTAGAGTCCGAGGTGTGAAGCGGAATTAGCTTCCACATTACCAGCCAGACTAATGCTTTTATTAATTAGGATACTTACCCAGCAAATTGATGCTGGACAGAGTTCCTAGTTTATTACTTACTTAACCGAGTTGCTGGTTTTTTATGACTAAAATTTTTCTTTTTTATTAATTTTCCCTATCTACAATTGTTACACTGATTATCCTAATAATACAACCAATATGATACAAGCATAGTATACAATAAGATGCGATAGACACAGCATGCAAAAACAAAGTCATAACATCATTAAAATAACATTAATAGTGCAGAATTATTAACACTTACAAACTTACATTAATTAGTGGGTAGCTTTAGAAACATAGTAGACACAAAAAGAATAAGGAAAAAAAAAACAATACGGTGGTTACTTTTGATGTAGGTACTTGGCGCTTGAATTTTTTAAGACATCATCTGCCTGCCCTTATCCCATGTTACTTGGGGTCGGCGCAACACGTTTGCTTCTTCCATACCGTTCTATCCCCCGTCATGTTATTACTGACTCCCTTTTCTTTCATATCACTCCTCACACAGTCCATCCATCTTTTCTTTGGCCTTCCTCTCCCTCTCCAACCATCCACATTTATATTCATAACTCTTTTAGTAATATGCGTTTCATCCCTCCTCATCACATGACCATACCAGGACAAACGGTTTCCTTTCAACTTTTCTGCCACTGGCGCCACTTTCAAACTGCCCCTAATATACTCATTTCTCACTTTATCCAATCTCGTCACGCCGCACATCCATCTCAACATTCTCATCTCTGCTACGTGCAATCTCCTTTCATCCATCTTTTTCACAGCCCAACATTCCGATCCATACAGTATGACAGGTCTAATCACGGACTTGTAGATTTTCCCCTTTAACTTGAGGGGCATCCGTGGGTCGCAAGTTGTTCCAGTGACCTGTCGCCATTTCATCCATCCTGCGTTGATCCGGTGCGTTACGTCTCGGTCTACCTCGCCATTTCCTTGGACAAGCGACCCTAGGTACCGAAAGTCGGAGCAGATTGGTATGGGTGTTCCAGCGAGAGCTATGGGCACGGAACTGGAGAGACCGCCGAAATCGCAAAACAAGTATTCAGTTTTGCTTCTGCTCAATTTCAGGCCAACACTCTCCAGTCTGTGCCACCACACCTCCAATCTGCTCTGGACCTCTAGGCCACTCTCAGCAACCAGCACAATATCATCGGCAAACAGCATACACCAGGGTGCCTCTTCCTGTATGTCCGACGTAAGAGCGTCCATTATCAACAAGAAGAGATAGGGACTGAGAGCAGACCCTTGGTGCAAGCCGACTGCCACACTGAAGCTGCCAGTATTGCCCACTGTAGACCTAACTTGTGTACTGCATCGACTGTACATCGCTCGAATCAACTCTACATACTTTCCAGGCACTCCTTTCTTCTTAAGGGCCCACCACAAAACCTCACGAGGAACCCGGTCGTATGCCTTTTCGAGGTCAACGAACACCATGTGCAAGTTTTTATGTGCACTTCTATATTTCTCACACAACTGGCGGATTGCGAAAATGGCATCCGCTGTACCCCGACCAGGCATAAAACCGAATTGGTTCTGCGATATTTCACTCTCTTCTCTCAGCCGCCTTTCAATAACTTTCTCCCAAGCTTTCATACTATGTGACATTAGCTTTATCCCTCTATAGTTGTTGCACTCCAGCACATCGCCTTTGTTTTTAAAAATGGGCACCAGAGAACTATTGCACCATTCATCAGGTATGGCCTCTTCCCGCAGCAACTTATTGAAGAATAAAGCTAACCACGTCCATCCATCTACGCGCAATAACTTCCACACTTCAACTGGTATTCCGTCCGGACCAACTGCCTTACCATTCTTCATTCCATTTACTGCTATTCTTACTTCATCCATACTAACCATTCTCACTAACCCCTCATTCACAGGTTTACTTTCTAACACACCACTCCAGTCATTTTCCTCATTCATCAGTTTTTCAAAGTAGTCCTTCCATCTATCCTTAATTTTTGCATCATCAGAAAGAATCATTCCAACCTCATCTTTTATACATCGTATCTGACAAACATCTCTCGCCTTTTTCTCCCTAGCCCTAGCAAGCCGGTACAGGTCTTTTTGGCCTGCTGGACTATCCAGCGTGTCGTATATTTTATCGAGAGCTTTTGCTCTCGCTATAGCCACGGTTTTCTTGGCTTTTATCTTCACAGCATCATACTCTCTCTTTCTTTCAGCTTTCAAACTAGCGTTTTCCTGGTCTACACCTTGCCATTCCTTGAATTTTTTCTTCTTTTCCTTTAACAGATTTTGTATTTCAGCTGACCACCACCATGTATCCCTGTCTATCGTGCCCCTTCCTTTCGTCTCTCCCAAAATATCCTTCGCTGCACTCCTAATACAACCAGCAATCTCCTTCCAACTTTCATTTACACTTCGATCTTCCATATCTCCCATCTCTAACATTTTGTCTACTACTCGCTCTCGAAACTTCTTCGCACAATCATTCTTCTCTAGCATATGCCATTTTATTTTAGGGGGAGGACGCTCTTTGCTTTTTATGCTTTGTACTTTTACCTCTTGCACCATAACCAGTAGTCTATGCTGGGAAACCAAGTCTTCTCCTGGCAATACCTTGCAATTTTTGACGTGTTGTATGCTGTTGCGTCTGACAAGAAAGTAATCGATTTGGGTTTTGTGGTTACCGCTTTTGTAAGTTATCAGATGTTCGTCTCTTTTTTGGAACCAAGTGTTAGCTACCGCCAGGTCAAATGCAGTAGCGGATTGTAGCAGCGACTCTCCCTCGTTGTTGGTACTCCCAAAACCCCATCCGCCGTGAACTCTTTCATAAATCCCTTTCATTCTGCCCACATGTCCATTAAAATCCCCTCCAACAATCAATTCCTCATGCACAGGGATGGTCATCAAGGCTGTATCAAAATTCTCCCAAAACTTCTCTTTCGCCGTTTCATCACATCCTACCTGCGGTGCATACACACTAACTACATTCAACATCACATTCTCTAACATAACTTTCACAACTATCAGTCTATCATTAATTCTTTTTACATCCATCACGCTTGAATTTTTTAAGTGTTGTGGAATAAATATCTATTGATTCATTGCAATTATTAAAAATCCTGCAAAGTCTGAGGATTCAGGAGTTGGATCATTATTGCATTAGATTTGTGTCGATGTCTTTACTGATATTTTTCTTTTCAAATGGTAATATATTATTATAACATACATTAAAGATATGCTCTTATCTCTAGTGGATTTTGCTTAACCATCGCATAAGACACCCAGTTTCTGAACAGTTGTCATTATTTTTTGTATTTTCATGTGAAAAGGCGAAAATAGCAATAGCAAGTCGAATCAATTGCCATGGAATTTGACAGAAGATGAAGAAGAATAGACTTTTAGAAACTGAGGCCTAGTTTCATTCATTCTTTTTTCAAAACTCCGAACGAAAAAATAAATATTCCATGTTCGCGTGTGTTTATACATGGCCAGTGTCAATAACCGTGTCGTTAGAGCAAAATATGCCGCTAGACAGTGCTAATAAGGAATGACAATTGTTTCAGTAGCGGCTCTCTAAATTCACGGTGCGCCTGCGCCGGTTAGTGGTGCCATGTGCAATTTGCATAGTTGTTTAAACTTATGACAATTGGGGCAGTATTTTTGAATAAAAATAAATATTTTTTTATTATTCTAATGTTATGCTGTAAATAACTTTTCTCCTAGTTTTTCCAGAAAACTAATTATGATTTAATAGTAAAAAATGGTTTTCGAATTAATTGAGAGGAGTGAATTGATTTTTACTTTCATCAGTGAGATTAACTTATAACTCCTTAAATATTGGGTACTCAGGATACACCGGCGACCGCTTATCGGTGAGAGGAATGCAAACTAGCATAGATACTATGACGCACTCGCAACGCCTTTCACACTCGAATGGCGTCCATTTCGAGTGCATCTCTGTTTGACGATGTTGCCCAATAAAAATATATCTATACAACTGTCACTTGTTTTATTAAATTAAATACAATAGTAAAACTTCTGACTCATACGGAAAAGGAAATAGAGATGATAACGTGCGTGAGACTTACTAGCCTGCTGCGAATTTTACTCCCGTTAGATAAAGTTAAAAATAATAAGGTTTTTAGGTACCTACTCCTATTGTATAAATATGGGTGGCTGGATTAAAATGAAGAAAATATAGCGTACAATAAGCAAAACAATCGAACAATTCAAATGAAACGCCCATTGAAAACTACAATTTATCAGTAAACGGTCAACAGAAATTCTCAACAACAAGTTTCTATATCAGAAAACCGAGAAAATACAAGTAGAGGATAACAAGAATCCGTGTTATTGGACTTGAACTATACATAAGTAAGGCACGGAGTTCTGAAACAATGTCAACTCACACAGTATACACTTGTGTCAATACCTTGTTTTTGAAATGATACCATTCGATACAGACCGATCGCGAGTGACGCAACGGTTTGCCACGTATTTACGCAACGTGCCCATTGTTCGAGCTACAAACAAGTTAGTGCTAACACTAATATTATCTGAGAGTTAATGTGGGATCGTTTAGGAATCATGATGAACCTTATTCGTCGGAACTCTGAAGTGAATTTTGATATTCAAGCGTCTTATAAGACCGCGTGCTTGAAAAATTCAAGTGTTTGAAAAGACCGGTTATACGAGAAATTCAAGCGTTTGAAAAGACCGGTTAAACGAGAAATTCAAGCGTTTGAAAAGACCGGTTAAACGAGAAATTCAAGCGTTTGAAAAGATCGGTTAAACGAGAAATTCAAGCGTTTGAAAAGACCTGGCGCTCGCAAAGTTTAAGAGTATGAAAAGACGGGGTGCTCGACAAATAAAGCAGTTTATACTTATATGTTGTTTAAAATAAATATCGAATTCAGAAACGACTCGATTGCTCTATCGATAAACACACCTTTATGAAACCTTTATGTTGATTTTTTGCCAATAAATATGGAACATATTTATTCAGCTTTGAAAAATGTGATCATACCAACTCCTTGGATACAATGTAAGTTACTTCATAATGAAAAACAAAAGGTAGCAGGCGAGAATAGGACAAGAAGTCTCTGATGTAAATCAAAAACACTTGACACAAATTATCACTATTTTCGTCCCTTGAAGGTATTATTTGTCTACCCACGCTTAACCCGCCCTTGTACAAGTCCATTACAATACAATAGCTACTTTCAAGGTAACTTGAAAACGACAAAAATTTAACAAACGGTACGCTTGTTTTTCCGCTGAACCGCATTGTGCTTGGCCGCTAATGCAACTGTACCTACATAACCTGCCCGGTATAGCCCCTATACACTTATTACTCCCGAGGCCGCTTGGAAAATCGCAATGAGTATTACATGTTAGCCTAGATTGAACAACGTAGGTAACGTAGCATTTAGAACACGTGGTCAAGTTATTATTAAGTATATTAGTTAAGTTAACATTTCTTATAGGCAACACTGGACACTGGGCGTATCCGCGTGTGCAGGACTGTCTCGTCGCCTGTCTTTGGAATGCGACAATATTATGTGAATCTAAGAATATTAACATTTAAATAATCTAGGTATATAAGTTTACAATGTGCGCTCGTGATAGGAACTGTGCCATTATGATATTTGCATTGTCTTGTGTAGAGAGCCATGCTCAACTTGTGGTCATGTTCGTTTACTGCCCGATACGCTGTAGTCTATGGTTACTAAAATTCTTAACTTTTGTGTATCTATAAGTGCTGAAAGAATTTCTCAATCTTATAGGCATAGCAGCAATGTAAATCAGACGTAAATGGTCCCAATTAAGTCTTAACTAAGGTTGTTACCTTAGGTAAGACTTAATTGGGACCATTGGATGTTGGATGTAATGCATACGCAAATCAATGTGTGTAAGAAACGGAGCCAAGGTACCCCTACTATACATTCAAATTTTCTTCATGAATTCTGGAACGTTCTTGTAGCAGAAGCGAAATTCCGTCAAAATTCGCAGAACGGATTTTTTTAGGTTGGAAGCCCTAGATTGAAACACTTGCAAAAAGTCGGCTACATTCCGTTGCTAATCGATAGATTCATTGTGTTTACGTTAACTTTGTAGTCTGTGTATTGGTTTTGTGAAACTATACACTGAACTCAGCGTTTATTACGGAAGAATGTATGAATAATTTGCGTAGAAGTTTTTGGCTCCTCGCTCTGATGTTAAACCTGCTTAGAAATAGCTGTCAAATAAATTTAGAATGATAAAAACTATAGAAACTTTTCAACTAGGTACAGAAATGCATAAAAAGCCTACTATACCTGAATACAAAGAGGAACTAGTTGCGTTATCAACGCCCAAACCGTTTCGGAACCGGAACTTTCGTGTTCAAATAGATGAACACAAAAGTTAGACTACCCACAGACAAAACTTCTTTTCTATGAAAGAACGAACGCATTTAACAGTTTTATTTTTTTATTTTTTTACCCAGTGGAGTCTCCCGACTTCGACTAGTAGTTAATATGGTGGTAAATTTCAAGGTTTTTAAGAGTCTAAATTGAATGACACTTATCGTTGTGGTAAATAAACACTTGAAAATAGCAGCTGATATTTTAATATAGTTTACTTAGTACAGTCACGCAAAAACAGAGGCCAAAACCTGGTTTAATCGCATGTTCCTAGATTGATATATAACATCATGCAAGACTAGTCTCTGCAACACCAAATAAATCATATTTTATTACTTCATCCAATTAATTTACAGTCCGATAGGTATTACAGGTCCGTTTTCATCCAAGTTTTTTTTGGACAGTAGATATGTTATAAAACGTTTGTAATTTAACACTGAAGTGCTTTTTAAAACTATTACAATTTAGCCCGCTACTGATCGCCACTACGGGTGGGGAAAAACCGCGTTCAAATCCAAATTTGAGCAAGTAATAGATGGGCAATATTGATTGCTTTATAGACTGGCTGGAAACTTACCTATTTAGGGTAAAACCCGATTATTGGTTTACCCCTTCTCCCATCTCTAGCTAATACATTTCATACTCTTCATAATACCACGGTGCGTTATCTGTTATTATCTACTATTTTTAATTAACACTTATTCTGCCGACTCCCTGGTAGAGTAGTAGCGCGTCTAGCGAGCAATGAGGAGTTACAGCCGGAAAGGAAATTCAATTACCATTATAACGCGGTCGCCCCAGCCACTCATAGACAATACCAACTTATAGAGTTAATAGTGTAGGGTTACCACGCTCAAGTCCTATTTTAATGAGGTAAAATGCGATACGAGAGATTAAATTATTTTTAGTTTAACAATAAAGACTGAGCTTATAATATTTTAATTTATGTACGGACCTTAATATTAGCCCACGTATTATGACAAATGTCTCAATGTTTGGAGACGGACCATAGAATCTATTCTGCTATGTATGATATATTCGACAAGTTAGTATATTTTTTGCAGTGGTTTACCTAACATAAAGAAGTTAGAGTTTAATACGCAGTACAACTATTTTCTTAGCAGCATTTTACGATTTGTCTTGATTTAGTAGCGACTGTATAACAATAATAAGCCATAAAAATGAATAAAAAATATACATTACCGTATATTTTCTATTGCATAATACCAGTTTTATATAGGAATACCTGTGTATTTACTGAATACTTACAATGACAACCCTAACCCAGTAATACCATCTAAAACCATTAAGTGTTGCCACTGAAATAAAAATGAGCGAGGGCAAATGTCATTAATACGAAAATGGTGGCTACTAGTTTCGTACATAATGGTAATATTATACCCACATACTTTTAGGTTAATTATATTATTAGATATTACTAGGTTTTAGCGTAGGGTTGAAACAGCAAAAGAATGAAACATGCGTATTAATTATATGAGTGTTGATTACCGTTCTTTAAATGCAAAAAATATCTTGCTTAGTAACATTGAATGCATATAAATAGATGCTAATTGCTGCCAATTACCTTATATTGTCGTAATTATTGAATACGTCAATTTTGCAAACCTGTATAAATAATTCCTCATTCCAGAAGCGCATTTAATTGCATAAAATTAACTAACACTTGATTAATTGCATTTAGCCTAAATTCCTCTGCAAACTAATATCAAATCCTTCAAATTTTAATTACCTTGGCAACTTTATCTAGATTTAAACTTTAAAGCGAATGCCTTACAACTTAAAATCTTTGACATTAGTTTGACAGCCCTATAAAGAGCGAGTTAAAGAAATGACGCATTTCCGGACACCGGATGTGACATTTTTGGAAAAAGGATATAGATACGTAGTATGTAGCTACATAAGGTGGGCAACAAAAAAAGCGAGCACATAACTAATACTTACATGTAACTGTTCTACGAATAATTAATATTGTATAACGCACTATTTATTCATGCATAGTAATGTACCTATAGGTAAAAAGGTATTGAGTATTCAATGTGTTGCCAGGCACAAAAAAATAACAGGTTTTTTGCGATACCATAAGGTTGTATTTCTTAGGACTGGAAACCGCAAAAATCATGCAATTTGACTTCGTAATATTTTCATTTATTTTTTCTGGCACCTCATTCTGTATCTGATTTTGACGTTTTAAATTGAGGGAAAATGAATGACTATGCCTCTGCATCATTTTATTTAGAATCTGTTCAAACAATGCTTAAAATATCATCCATGAATATTCTTAGTAAAAAAAATATTTTGTAAAGGTGTAAGAAAATGTGTAGATAATTGATATTCATATTTAAATTAGTTGGAAACTAGCAGAAAGCACTTCGTTACTAGGATAAACCTGAAATAGGTTACGCAAGCGGCAGCTTAGGTACCCAATTTGCATTTAATTAGAATTTTTCCTCTTGTATATTTGCATATTTAGCTTGAAAGATTTTCAAGTCAAGTTACAGTACTAGATTTTTCCTAGTATTTGAAGTACGTAGGCTACAATAGAAAGGTACCTACCGTCGGCAAAAAACAAAATGATTATGGTGTAACTTTTAGTTTTATGGATGCCAATGCAAATTGTCTCTTATCTTTGGCTGGCTTTACAATTAGGGTTACCTAGATAGTTTACAATCTATTAGGTTTACACTCGGAAAAAACGGTTTATAAAATAAAAATATCATTTACAATTTTAGAGTCATGATTACTTTCAAGTGACACTGATAACTTGAATTTGTTTTGCGGACTCTTTATAGTTTCAATTCAATTCAAACATCTACTGTACGAACAACAGCTTTTTAATCGCCCAAAGGCACAAAATCGAGCTTCTTAATAACGTTAACTAGCCTCCACTGTCCATCATAATGAACGAAAAAGTTAATATTAATAAAAAAGCACCTGCGGCGCCGGGCCCCTTGGTTCAACGCACCAGGTCGACGCACCATACGATACCGTATGCCAGCCATAAGAAATGTACGCCCAGCCAACGTGACCAAATCTGGAAGTCTTCACGCACGCTACAAATGAACGCATGCAAATCATCTCCGCATCGCAGCCGGGTTATCAACCATTAACAAGCCGTGACGTCATCGCATAGCACAAAACGAGTTACAGGTGCTAGCCGAGGTCTTAATGGCCGTTCCCGAAAAACCCACGAATTTTGAATGATCATGTAGAAACAATTGAAAAAATTGGTGGTTTACCGAGGTAAGAAGGTAAGTTTCGTTGTTTATTTTTTAATGGTTGGTAATACTTAATTAGTGGGTTACCGACAAGGTTTTATGGTTTCTCCATTTACCTATCATTAATGTTGCTACCTTTTTTATTTCAGTAAGAGTTAAAATTGTTTCGTAATAAGTTAAAAAAATTTAAACGAAAATACGATTAATGTGATTATAATATTTATTTATAGATATTAGATGAAAGGATAAGAATACAAAATTGACGCCAATTTGCATAGAAAAATAATTAATAACTTAAAACATTGAATTTATTTAACTACCAGATCGTTAACATAGTGATCATTTACATGGACATCAATTATGTAAGAATATAATTTACTATCCATATCAGTAACCATGTGGATAAGTAGATGATTAGTATTAAAAAATAAGAGGTATACTTAATCTAAAAAAAAACATTAATATATAATTTTTTCGCGCCATGATGTTAAAAGCCCTCAACCGCCAATACCACGAAGAAGTTCCAGCTTCCAAGCTCTAAAAAGCAAGATATAAGAATAATTTCTACGAATAAAAACGTTGTTTCAAGACGACGAACCCGTAGCAGAAGCCGAAAGCGACCATTACCGGTAGAACCTCCACGGTCTACAAACGCTCACAAAAAATTGTTTTGATTCTGTGGCAAACGTTTTTTTTTTGGTTTGGCATAGAGGTCAATACACTCAAACAGCCTACAGATTAATCCTCCCATTGATTGAACGATTACCCTTTGGTGATTACGGACGGTGTAGAGTAGTTATTAATAATTCTCCATACGTAGGACACAGGACCTGGGATTTGTGATTGGAATATAAATAAACTGTATGTAGATTAGGTAACAGTGGCATGGTGTTAGTGAACTATGCATGATTTAAATCTTGTGTGAAGTAGGCAACACCGGCTGCAGTTGATTGGTGTTGCCTACTAAAAAGTGTTCTAAGAAGGTTCTTAGTACAGATTGGCAAAAGATGGGTAGACACCGAATAATCTTCCTTCCCTGGTATCATTAATTGGGGTCGGGTTTCCTCACTTTCCTACGCCAAGTTGTTCTGTCTTAGGTTGTCTGTCAGGCAATCGGGTTTGCTAGAGTTTCCACCAAGCATTTTCCATCTATATAGATGAGCAAGAGATATATAAACCCAATAATTAGGTATAAACCGGGTTGATTGCCTATCTCTAGTTCAAAGCGTTCACCATTCTCTTTTTTTCCATTGAACTGATAATTAGCTTGCAAATGATAATGTCTCACTCCACTATGATTACGAATAGTTCCCACAATCCATGATAATGTTATTAATTGTTCGTTTCCTGATTTCTATACACACACTTGGTAATTTGATTTGAATGACTTCATTCAAGTAACAATTCAATGATAAAATCTGTCCATTTGTATTGTACCTACCCCTATCATTTGTTAGGGGTTAGATTTTGGGGAAGCAATATCGGAAACAAGTCATTTCACTCCCCCTTTGGATATAGTGATTCTTTTTATCGCTTCCCTCACAAATTAGTCAATGATTTGTTCTGAATTGGGGTGTCATTTCTATTTTATAGTACTCGCCAAACTTCTTGGCCGCCCTGAAGTTGGTTTACCGCATGCGCGATGAGGCACGGAACGGTGCTGATTTTATATGAGATTTACTACTGCGCAGCCATTGTAGCCAACTTCAGGGCGGCCAAGAAGTTTACGAGAACTATAAAGCTTGTTTCCATTAACAGAATGACGAACTTGTGTAGCCAATGCAATTTTCATAACTACGCAGTTGTGCAAATTTTCCACTTGATGCATGAAAAATCAAACAAAAAGTCAAAACAATTCAAATAAGAAATAATATCTACCTACTTATCCTGAACCGATATTTAAGATATTAGGTATGCACCCATGAATTATCAGCGCTATTTATAAAATTTTGAAGTTCATTCTTAATGCATAAGAGCTGATAAGATAACATCCCACGTGCATAGTTATTACTGTTTAAATAAGCATAAAGCACCTGTTTTTATAAAGTCTTTCAGGAAAACGCAAACAGAAACACGATGCTTATGGGATGCGGAAAAATCCGTATCGCTCACGTCTAATTTTGGCGGAATGAAGGTAGTTTTGAGTATGAATGGCTTTAAAAGTAGGGGAAGGCCACAGAAATTATGGATGGATTATGTGAAAGAGGATATACTACTTATACTGAGATAAATAGACAATTATGGAAAAAGATAACTATGTTGCGCCAACCCCAAATAAATCGATATGAGGCTAAAATAATAATGATGGAGGTAGTCAAAATAATTTCATTTATACGTCATTCAAGTCCCAAATAATGATGTTATGATATTCGTGAAGCAGAAACATAAGAAATAAACAAACCGTGAGTAAAACCTCGTGCCTGCGTCAGATAAGCCGGCTACAGCGAAACAATTAGAGAAAAACTCCTTGTTAATCTTCAAAAATGTTAATTGCTTGCTAAGACTGGTTTGCCAACAACTTAGCAACTTGTTGTACCAAATAAATACTGAATTAGGCATAAGCACCAACGTACGCAGGTCTTAATTATATCCATATTAAACATGACTGCACCACCGATTGGAAATCTAATCAGAACTCTCCTAAGGTTTTCTATATCGTCAATCAAGAAGCGAACATTCTAGAGATTGCAAATCCATTCAAATATCGATAAATTAAACATTCTGTGTATTGGAGTTACGACACTGTAGGGTGAACGTAGTATGTTGATTTAATTACCGCCGTATGCATATCAACGTGCTTTGATTGAAATGCTATTCAGTCAGTTTATCAACATTTACTACAAACGAAAGTTTGTTCACATACCTAGCTATATCACTATTCTCTCACCAATTTCTAGAATGTATATCAGGGTTGTCGCTCTTAGAAAGTAGCCAAAACTTTGTGAATTATACCCAACACAATATTTTCGCGTACGATTAGGGAAAGTCATTAAAATCGTAGAAAATACCAAGTTTGATTATAAACATAGTACCAACATTTTGTTATCAGCACTATAGTGCAACCTTTCATTCCAGTCTCGCACTTTTATGACTGTATAAACGTATTTATACGAATGCAACGAGGTATGCAGCAGCAAACTTTTCTTTGCCCGAGTATTCAGCGATTGTTTTAACATGAATGGAACTTGCTGGACTATAACATTGAAACGTGTTGCAATCAATTTTCAGCGTTACAATAACATCGCACTTCTCTCCGACCATTGTTTGGCAGATCGCTAATGAAATCAAATCATCACCTCTAAGCGATAAGAGATATCAAGCAAGGTCAACTCACCGGGTCAATGTCCGCCTCCCAGACGTCCTTCAGATCGTTAGAGATGTCGAAGTAACCCTCCATGTCGGGGCCGGTGTTCACGACGGCCTCCGACTATAAACAGAGAACTCCTCCGAAAAAACTCGCACAAAACACAGCAAACTGTCACTCTCTTACTGTCCTCCGAGCGGGCGGAACTCGGAAAGAATGTAAACTGCACCAAGACTTAACTGTCAAACGACGCAAACTTCACAGAACACTGTGCATCATCACAAGTTTACGTTTCACTATCAACGCCCATTTGTTTTTGCAACAATATATTTTTATGAAGTTTCACTGCACGCGAGGAATGTTGTGAAAACGAGGAGCGCGGACGATACACGCAGTCGCGGCGAGGTACAGCCGGCGAATGCGAGAGCGGTGGACGCCGCCCCCCCACTCCTCACGCGCGCCCCCCTCCCTGATAGGAGCCTCTCATTCATAACATGATAGGGGGTAAAAACGTCAGTCGCCGTTAGGGGGCTGCCCACACGACAATACGCCGGTAATTATGTGGGTACTTATCAGTCAATGAAGTGCAAGTCGGTCGGAGATGAAGTCGTGGGAATTCACAGCGTAACACCGGAGCAATAACAAACAATATACGTTCATATGTTTATTAAATAAATTCGTAGCAGTACTGTACATGCGTATTGTGTATAAATAGCTTATTTCGTTAAAATATAATTATTGTTACATTCAAATCTGCGTACAAATGATATTTCCACTTAAAAATAGAATACAAAATGGTTAACTAAAACGGTTCTAATTATAAATGAGGATAATCAAACTAAAATTAATTTACCTACACATCACTGGTTAAAAATAAAAATAGGTACTTACATTATTTACAAAAAAAGGAATGCATATTTATATACTTACAAATGATACATAATAAGGATCAAAACATCTACATAAAAATCTCTCATTATTAATTTCAATAATTAAGTATAAAAATATTAAAAACTATTATACTTAAAATTATATTCAGATCATAACAAACCTTCTACATCCATGCTAAAATACTTTTACATCTTCAACAATACAAATTAGACTCATTAAAACTTTTGGAAATTGTAAAAAACTGAGAAATAACTAACAGAGATAAAGTCATAATAAAGATGGAGGCAAAGCAATATAAACTTCTCTTTCTTCTTAGAAAACATTAAGGGTACACTAGTCGACGGCACGAAGTATTTTGTGCGCGGGGTTAAAATGCATGCTATATCAACCGACAACACGTGCGGAAGAGATAGATGCTGTGATGAGCTGTAAGAAGCTAGTTCGCGTACGAATACACACTTTTGCAAATTTGTAGCGAAATGGATGATGATTTACGTTGAAACCGAGCGCGCGAAATTTTATTAACAGACCTTTGGGAGTCTGGATATCATGAAATAAAACCGGACAAGTGCGAGGCCGACTCGCACACGAAGGGTTCCGTACCATTATCGCAAAACACTGCATAAAAATCACGTTTGTTGTATGGGAGCCCCCCTTAATTTATTTTATTTTAATTTATTAATTATTATTTTTGAAGTAAATATTACACTAAACATTCTGTGAATATTTCAGGCGTCTACCTGTTGCCGTTATTAATATCGAGCAAAAAACGGCAAAAATATCACGTTTGTTGTATGGGAGCCCCCCTTTAATATTTACTTTATACTGTTTTTAGTATTTGTTGTTATAGCGGCAACAGAAATACATCATCTGTGAAAATTTCAACTGTCTAGCTATCACGGTTCATGAGATACAGCCTGGAGACAGACGGACAGACAGACAGACAGACAGACGGATCGCGAAGTCTTAGTAATAGGGTCCCGTTTTTACCCTTTGGGTACGGAACCCTAAAAACGACTAAATGTATATTTTCAAAATAAAATTATTTGCATTGTTGAACTACTAATCTATCCCTGTATGGAGGCCGTTTTTAAATTTTCCTTCTTCTTATGGTATTTATTTCCGCCCAAAGATGCGTTAAAATTAGTGTCGAACGAATGTGGAACTTTCGACGCTCTTAAGTTTCAAATATATATTTGTTTTACTTTTTTTGTTTCCATACAGGGCTAGATAATGATGAGACAAATAGATATAATTTTTTATTAAGTGAGTAATCGCCAGACTACGATAATGAATGATCGACTAGTGTAACCTTAAGTGAAAGAGTAGACTACAGTTTTACAAACATAATCTCAACACAATTTCCCATTGGAGTAAGCAAAAACTAGAGAAAGCCACCTGCTATGACCTTTACATACTGCTTCTTCCCTGTGGTAGACATTTGGTTACAAAGCGTCTTATTTTTGGAAGATATTGGTAATGTGAACATCAGCCTAATTGCGTAAGTGAATTCTGCAAAGCAAACAAGTTGAAACCTTCCCAAAAACGACTTTTCGTATTGCATATTACACTCTGAAACGGAAAGGTTATGCTCCTTTCATTACCAATATTTTGATGTAGAATTGATTGTAAAAGAATGAATGAAAGCGGAAGAATCGAGATAAAACTTCACTATTGGTATTGTGTAATGCAAATGTCATATATCTTCAACTCCGTAGTATCTCTAAGTAGTCTGTGTTCAACTCAAAGGAGGATTTGGAAAGCTAACGCTAGCTTTCCAAATTAGTTTCGCAATACCGAAAAAGTTGAAAGAATTGATTCTGATTCTTTGAAAGAATCGACTTGTTTCCTTTGCAGAATTCACTTACGCAATAAGACTGCAGGTAACCAAGGTGCCTAGTGTTTAAGAATGTCTCAGACGGTTCACGGACTTAATATTCAGAGATCCAAACCGCTATTTTACGGTTTCTGTATTTTGATCGTACGCGGAAAATGCTGCAGTATGTAAAATACATTACTGTGTGTTGCTACAATGTGTCACAATTTTCCAGGACAAATACGTAATGAAAAAACCACAAGTGCTGTTTAAAAACACCAATAGAGTGCTAATATGTGAATATGACTCTTGGTATCGACGTGATATTTATGTCTGTTCGCGCTTGACCACTATCTCACCTGATGGTAAGCGATGATATGGTCTACCGTGAAGCACGCTTGCCTAGAAATAACCTATTCACTCTTGACTTAAAGACCCCTAGATTGTAGCTGTCGGGAAAAAACAGACTCCGGCAGGGAATACCACTCCTTAGCTGTACACAGCGCTTAAATGACGCACCCATATCGAAAGTCTGGTCAAGTCTGTGAACAGGAAATCAGCAGGTGTCCGTAGATATTGTGATTGGTTGGATAAATTAACAAAAGTCAATCAAATCATTTTACACAGGCTTTGACAAAATAATTAACACATCAACTTCAAAGGCGAAAGTAACGCATCACAGTTTACCGAAATTGATTCTAATCGGAATTACACCAATAAGCATTCCATTTGCTATCTACTCTGTGTACTTGATACCATAACTTCTGCGTTTACTTGTGTCCGTTCCTTTTCGGTGGTATCGTGAAGAGTGAGGGTACGTTCGTCAGTAAGGCTGATATTCCTCCGTGGAGTATGCACACTCTTGGCACACTACACTTCACTAGGTAGTCGGTGAACTGCAAAGAAAAACATAGCTTATAAAAAAATATATTAGAAAAAAGTATGTATGTTCCTTATACACACCGAAACGGCTGGACCGATTTCAAAAATTCTTTCACCGTCGAGAAGCTTCTATCCCCGGGTGACATAGGATACTTTTTTTTACGGGAACGGGTACTAGGCGGGTGAAACCGAAAGGTGTCCGCTTGTATTTAATAAAAAAATCTTTGTCCTTACTTTTATTGATTCAATTTGTTCATTATTTAATAAAATATTTATAAGGGCGGGCGGGAGATAAGCCTTACGGACCGCGACTGGCATAGTATTTTTAAGAAACGGACCCCAAATGAAATTTATTGGTGACCGTTGCTTTAGAATATCGCTTTCTAGACAAAAGTGCCAAAAACTACAATTTTCCTTCCCAAAAGCCTAATTTTAACCACTAAAATGTGCGAAAACTTATTCAATATATTCTGTCCCAATAAGACATTAAAATATGCTGAAAATGTTACAGCAGCTGAAAAACATGTAATTTGTTTGCGCTTAACATTGACTTAGCGAAATAGGTTAACATTATGCTAATAATATGGTCTGGTTACCAATTTTAAATAAGGAATTCATTTTCATATATTTTGAGTATAATATCATTTTAGAGTACCAGCTTTTCTTTTGGCTTCGTCCGCGTGAAAGCCGAAAATTATCGCAAAGGAACTTACAACCCAGTTAAAAAGTGTTCACGTGTTAATCCAGGTTATATACTATCTCTGTGCCAAATTTTATCTAAATCCGTTCAGTAGTTTTTGAGTTTAATGAGTACAAACGCGATGGAGGACTTCATTTTTACCCGACTGCCGAAGGAGGGTAATGTGTTTATCAGTCAATGTATGTATGTATGTATGTTTGTTCCTATGTGGCGTTCCAGAGACCAAACGCGTTGGCCGATTTTGATGTTTTATACGTAAATCGATTCGTCTTAACCCTGCGAGTGTCACTGGCTATATTAAAATTGTAAGATAGAAAAATGGCGGATTTTAGGCGCCATATGGTGGGGGCCCAAATTTTGTGGAGGTATGTGTGGCGTATCAAAATAAAGGGTTTTACGAGGCAATTTCAAAAATATATAACACTTATATATTTCTATGTACCTAATTCGAAAAAATATATTTAAAAAGTTATAAACAAAAAAAAAGTTAATTAAAAAAATAAAAAACCCGACTGCTTAAGAAGCGAACTCAAAAGACGTAAACAAGAAGAAAATCATGCTGTGCAGTCGGAGGATACATATTCGCGAGCTGGCTGACCAAAACCAGATGTATCATCCGACTGCACAGCATGATTTTCCTCTTGTTTAAGTCTTTTTAGTATAATAATATGTAGTGATAGTGATGTATAGAATTCCATTGTTGGACTAGAAATATTTACACTGTTTATAGGCATCTAACTGTGTTAGTGTTAAATAAAACATAAGGCAATAGACTTTAAATAAATGCCTACTTATAAATTTATCAATTCTTTATAATATGCCTATTAAAAACATGTGGTCATGATTTTTGAAAACCAGATTTTATAAATATTAAATTTGCCAGCCAGCAAATGTTTTAAGTATGTAGGTAACATACATAAGTTTTGCTTGATCGATTAAAATAACTTGACAACAAATAATCATAAACCACGACGTAAATTATATTCTAAGTATTCTATATTTTTAACCGACGAAAAATAAGGAGGCGATTCTCAATTCAACATGTAAACTTTTTTATTTTTTTTATGTATGACCACGCATAACTTTTTATAGACTGGTCTAAAATCTAAAATTCTTTATTTTATTGAAAAATAAAGTTGGTCCCATTTAAATTTGGAAAATAAAATCCACCTTTAAAGGTAGAAAAAAAGGATTTATTGATAATTTTCCAACTGAATTTTCAATTGTGAACAGATTCTGTTAAAATTAAGTAAACCGAAAAGTGAAAAAAGAAACCTTTTTAACAAAAAATTGAACCAACGAAATAAAGAATAGAAAAGCAAAAAATAAAAATCTTTTAGTCTAGCATTTGGAGGCTTTTTAGTCGGTTCTATCCTACTACGGAGCAGTGGTGGCGCAGTGGTAACAGCCGCGACTTACCAAGTTGTACGTCGTGGGTTCAAATCCAGACAGGTTTTACTTTTTGTAAATTATTTCATCACCGCTGCTCTCGAAACGGTGAAGGAAAACATCGTGAAGAAACAGTTTACTATTTTTCATCTCGGTATAATGTTCTCTTGGCATAAGAAAACACATTTCGCGCGGGCGAAGCCGCTGGCAGAAGTTAGTAATATAAATGTAAAAGTTTGAGAGTATTGTTTGTAACCCTTTCAAGTAAAAACTACTGAACAGATTTTGAATAAACCATACAGTAATATAGCTTATAAATCGAAATAATAGATAGGCTACAGAAGTACTAATTCCACGCGGATCGAGCCGTGGGCGGCAATTAGTATTTTTAAGTGGCAAGCAAAACATTAGTAATTGTGACCAACTAAATTCATCGATTGATGCAACGATATAAAAGTTTGCTCCCTGTGGGGTATCTCGAATTTGTTCGCGAGTTTTCCTAAGCTAATAATGTCCTCAATTCACAAACATTGTTTTCACTGACTCCTAAGTCACAGGAATATACACCTAGTTTAGGAGTCTCTAAAAATGACCTAATGTTTAAAGCTTTTTATATTTATTAACTACTATGTAATAATGTTTGTAAGACAGGCTTTTTGGTGAAATAAATTATTATTATTATTATCTCCTTTATTTCTTATTATCTACATTTTTAAATATTTTTACAAAATAAATTTTATTATTGCCTTTTCTTCTGCTAACAATTATTTTCTCGCAATATAAGCGCACTCTAATACTATAGTTTCCTAAAGTGCGTCTACATGAAAAAAAATATTCACACATAACCATAAACAATTCATTAAAATAAAGTAATAACGCGAAACACCATCTAACCAAATTTCACCGTTGATCTTGAAAGTAGGCGTCCATTATAAACGGCCCAAACTTAAGACGCGCTAACTTTAATGGGGTTATTGACCGTTTGACAAGCGAGTTAGTTACACTACACACTTCACCTGCGGCATGATATCATCTATGGCATGACCATAATGGTGTATAGGATGGATTTGAAAATGGAACTGGTTTGATAATCAATTGTTTTGAGTTGCCTGGTTTGTCTTCATGGATAAATTACCTGAGTGAGAAAGGCATGAAGGATAGTTCAGATCTTTGAAATTTTTATCTAAAAGATCTTTTAATGAAATAATTTATTAATAAAAAACTTTTTTTAAAACAAGCTTTTTCCGTATTTTCTCAGCATGGCAGTGAACAAAAAATAACTAGTCCGCCATCTTGGGCGGTCCACCATATTGGATTTAGAATGTTGTCACTTAGCTAACCATGCATTGTCACTCATACTAAACGTGTATACAAAATTTCATCTTAATCGATTGAGGATAACTGCTTTAAAATTCAGTTACAAGATTTGACCCGAACACACTTACATACATACTTATTATATACATTGCAAGTTTAATAAAAGCTTGTAAAAAATATGACGGTTATTATGTTAGATCAACCACCATAACTTCCCAGTAATTAAACGAAGCCAATGATAGAGCCACTGCTCTCAAAACGGTGAAGGAAAACATCGTGAGGAAACCAGAATGTACAGTACAAACATTTTCTTAATGTCCCTCGGCAAACTTCGTGTTCCGTCAGTCGTCGGATTTCCATCAGTTGCCCTTTGCACTTGGCGCAGACCGGACACTCAATCAAGTTGTTAATACTTGGAAGTATATAAAGTTATTAATACTCTGTTTTAATTTAAAAAAATGGGAGGAAAGCTGCTATTTTTACAGCTCTATATTTCACACGGAAATCAATACAAAACAACAATAAAGTACTTAGTTCTGTATTCAAATTATTATACACGATAAATCTAATAATTGAAGGACATGGAAATTAGCATTCGTTTGTATTCGGAAATGCGATGATTGTCGAGGGACATTAAGAAAATAGTTGTACTGTATTAGAACTAAAATTTTGAAGATATGTGACATCCACCAACCCGCACTGGGTCCGCGTGGTGGATTACGGCCCATTCCCACTCCCAGAGAGGAGGCCTGTATCCCAGTAGTGGGGACATAAAAAGGCTGAAATGGATGATAGAGTCATCCAAGTGGCATATTGATCACACATAATGTGAGTCAAATCGACATGAAAATACATTCTTATTGAATGTATTTTTAATCGTTTCTTCAGCAGCTACGCTCTTGTGGTCTATCCCACAGAAATCGTGCATTTTTAACCGACTTCAAAAAGGAGGAGGTTCTTAATTCGACTGTATTTTTTATGTTTGTCGCCTCAAATCTTTTTACTAGGTGAACCGATTTTGATGGTACAGTTCACCCTGGTACACTCTCATTTCACCGGTTATGTTCAAGTTTTATGTTATTCGGGTAATTAATCTATTCTGGCATAAATTTGTGCATTAAAGGTATCTTACTATAGAACTTGCTCATTTTATGTACCACAACCAAAAGTGAAAAATAAAAACGTTTTTACAAAAAAATACAACCGAATTCCAAAAAAACCGGCCAAGTGCGAGTCGGACTCGCACACGAAGGGTTCCGTACCATTATCGCAAAACACTGCAAAAAAATCACGTTTGTTGTATGGGAGCCCCCCTTAATTTATTTTATTTTAATTTAATAATTATTATTTTTTGAAGAAAATATACAACTAAATATTCTGTGAATATTTCAAGCGTTTACCTGTTGCCGTTATTAATATCGAGCAAAAAACGGCAAAAATATCACGTTTGTTGTATGGGAGCCCCCCTTAAATATTAATTTTATACTGTTTTTAGTATTTGTTGTTATAGCGGCAACAGGAATACATCATCTGTGAAAATTTCAACTGTCTAACTATCACGGTTCATGAGATACAGCCTGGTGACAGACAGACAGACAGACGGACAGCGAAGTCTCAGTAATAGGGTCCCGTTTTTACCCTTTGGGTACGGAACCCTAAAAAATTAATTCAATTTCGGCAGTCGGAGTCAAAAAACCAAGAAACAAAAACAGGAACACCGACTGCCAAAATTGAAGTTATTTTTCACGTTGCAGTGTTTTTTTTTGGAAGTCGGTTATATTTTTTTGTTTCGTGATAGAAAGTAGCTTAATATTCATTGCATTTGCAATCAGCAATAGGCTAGAGACGCCTCTGATTGCAATCAGCAATAGCACTTTCTATAAATGAACGAATTTTCGTATTCCGAAAGTCATAAAGAGTGTTGGGTTGACGATAAGGTCAAAGTCGTAGTGTGTATTTTAAGCAATTTATTATTATTACCTTTATTTAACTATTTTGTTATTAATTACATTTTTAAATATTTTTATAAAACGCATACAAAAAAGAAAAAAGCATTTAAAATAAAATAAAAATGTACCCCACCGGTATCGGGAACAGGGTCCAAGCTACCGGTGGACAGGGCTCCTGAGAGAGGAACCTCCGAACGATACGCGCCGTGTCCAGGATTACCGCTTTCTGGATCAAGCCCTTGATCCAGCTGCCCAACGAGAGCCTCCTCAGATATTCGTCGAGGCTCTTAGTTATTATGCCATTGGCCGTAACGACTATCGGCACATTGATCGCTGTATTCACATCCCACATGTCGACAACCTCGCGAGCCAGATCAAGATACTTACTTTTCTTATCTCTCTCAGCCTTCAAGAGGTTTTCGTCATGGGGGACCGCTATATCAACAATCATTGCGCGACGCTCTAGTCGGTCTATCACCACTGTCAGGCTTATTGGCAACAATAGTCCTGTCAGTGATGATAGACCGTTTCCAATACAACGTGACATTGCCATTTTCGAGAACTGGGTCGGGCTCATAATTATAGCCGATTCCACAATTGTATTTAAGAGCAAGTTGCTGATGGATAATCCTGGCTACAAGGTCTATGCAAATAGTCTCAAATATTGTTATTATTATTTTTTGCCAACTTTTAAACAATGCACCTGCCATGTTGTTTCTCTACCACCCTTGGGTGACTAATAGAGAATGCCTAAGGTATTAAGTCCGCCATTGTACCTTTGTGCATGAAGTTTAAATGAATAAATAAATAAAGTAGACGGAAATATCTAGATGACGCACGGAATCGGCAAGTAGGGCAGAGATAGGGGGAGCTTATACCTAGCAGTGTCTGATCTTCGGCTAAAATAATGATGATAAGAATGTCCAGAGATTACCTCCAGATGAGACTCTGTTACTGAATGCGCCAGACTTCATCATCATCTAACATAACCAGCTGGAGAATGACCGTAAGACGAGTCAAAATAACACCAAGTTATTTTAGTTTGTTATTTATCAATAACTAGGTACTAATTTGTTTATTTAGTGTATTCTTTGAATATATATTGTATATATAGTTTAGAATCGTGATTTGCTTAAATCAAAATATTTTACCGACCACTATTTGTTTCTGCATCACCAAAAGGTTGAAAGGTAGAAAAATGCCTAAGGCATTAAGTTCGCCTCTGTACGTTCGTGTGCATAAAAAAAAGAAACACCAGCGTTTGGACAAAATTCATAGTGACCACGAACGCTCCGTGAAGAGCAAAGCGAACAAGAAAAGGAAAAAAAAATTACCTCTTCATAATATAGGTATGCTGGAAGAGATTTCTATAGAAATAAGCATTACCTATGTACCTATTGTTCTATTTCTTCTTCTTGTCTGTATATTATGTGTGTGTGCATAAATGGTTTGTCGGCATTTCTAAGATATCGTTCTGAAGAGCGCTATGGTTTCAAATGACTTTGACAGATGTCAACTTGACGTTAACACATTACGCTAGTTTTTGGCGCGAACGGAAAAGGACAGAAGGAATCGAGGGAGAATATGGAGGGTTGGATTGAGTTGTGAATTCGTGATAAAAAAAACCTAAAGAGAATACAGTCAACAGTGAGAGTTACCGATTGTTCGTGTAGATAAAACTACGTGTAATAGTGGAATGTCGTTTAAGTTATTCGCCAATACATAACGTGATTAGTTACATTGTGAGCCTACATACAAGCAAAGAAGTTGGTTTGTTTAACATCTAGCCCGAAAGAACCCATGCAATAATGGCTTTTCCTGACAATTACACAGTCTTCCCTACATCAGATCGTGGGATATAAGGGCTTGATATTTAGGAGACTAGTGAAATAACAATCGAACAACTTGTGATCAGTGAAATTACCTACTGAAAGAAAGTTGGTACCTAGCGGGAAACTTCAAATACATGAAGACTTGTGTGACGGGTATTCGGTCAGAACATAATCTTATTTGCAGCACAAGGAGTGACTGAAAAACATTCCTCAACCATAAAGTTTGATCATGATGGTTTGAAAGCTTACTGAAAGGTCTACTTCTTGCTCAATTAAATTTGGAGAGTTTACAATAATAGTAACTAGTTTAAACTAATGAAGATAACTAAAGTCACATAATTATCATTTGCACTAAGACCGGTAAATGTTAGTTTAGTTGAAAAGTGCCTGAAAATGGTTTGTTTTAAATTAATCCTTCAGGCTTTTGAGCTCAGCTGTTCAGTTTAATTGAAAGAATACTGGAAAGATTCCAATTAATTGGTAGAAAACCAGGAACTAAAATCAAGACTTGATTTTGCAAATCATGGCCCGGAGAGAATCATGACTATTTTGGAAACATGGTTAACAAGTTTGAAAACTACCTCAGTGATGGGATTCTTAATGCTACCTGCCTGGTAGTATGTTGTGTTAAAGGTAATGGTAATTGAAGAATCTGCTGCGCATGAGAAAGTTCAGATTTAACAAACATCTGGTTACAGAAAGTATCTACAGTAGCTGGTAAGGTCACTTTATTTTTATTTGATGTTCATGGAAAAAGAAACTTTACCACCCTTTTGTGGTTCCACTGCAGTTGGTTAAACAAAAATTACATTGTAAAGCCGTTGAACTTCTTGTACACTACAATATACAATGTTTTTGTCTGTTAAAAGAAAATAAGTGGAGATAAAGAAAAAGCAATTGATTGCACATTACAGATTCAAGGTTGTTTCAAATTGTAGATTATTATGGTTTTCACAAAAGTCTAACTTTAGTGCCTTAGAAACATAGTATGATAATCTTTGCTGTTACTCATTGACGGTGTATTCATTTTACAATTTACGTGATGATTGATTTTTTTATTTGCTGTGTGTGATTGTTATCTAATTGTTTGACTGCCTTGTCCACAATTATTACTTGGGGTCTAGGGTTGAATCTCTGGACAACATGTAGTGGTATCCTATTGCTTGAAGCTTGAACTTGGTTGGTGAGTTAAGGGTGCGCTATACACCTTTGCTTGCAGACATCGATTGGTGAGTGCAGACATGTTATTTTGTGTTATAAAATTGTCTCTATGTAAAGATATTCGAATATGTCATAATATAGTGGTTAGTGCTTTAGTGACAGTACTTATCACAGAAATCTTGTAATTTCTTCATATTGGTAGTGTGTCTTCATGGGGTTATGCCGTTCATTAATTTTTACTACCGTTGTGATGGTGCAGTGGCTGGGCTACTGGATGCTGCTCTGTATGTTGCGGGTTCCATTCTCATGTGGAGTAGATGTTTGCGTGGCCTGCAGGTGGTTGTTCTGGATCTGACTGTTTGTGAGTTTGGAGTGTTTGTGAACGCACCCATAATACCTGTTGATTTGATGTCTGATGGAAGGTGGGAGCCTGGTGCCTCCGGTGCTTTGGTGACCTGTTGTTTGGAGTATGTGACATAGTATGATGTGTTAAGCATCTGGAAGGTATGGCACCCTTGGTGCTTCGAGACCGACCTGACGTTTGTTGCGAGCCAGGTTCGTTAGGTAGGTTGGTGGGTGGTCGAAGGGGCCCAGCACGCCCGGTCCACGCCACGCGTTTTACAGGTGGATGGTCGAAGGGGCCCAGCACGCCCGGTCCATGCCACGCTGTTAGTAGGTGGGTGGTCGAAGGGGCCCAGCACGCCCGGTCCACGCCACGCGTTGTCCAGGTGGATGGTCGAAGGGGCCCAGTACGCCCGGTCCATGCCGCGCTGTGAGTAAGTGGGTGGTCGAAGGGGCCCAGTACGCCCGGTCCACGCCACGTGTTGTACAGGTGGATGGTCGAAGGGGCCCAGCACGCCCGGTCCATGCCACGCTGTTAGTAGGTGGGTGGTCGAAGGGGCCCAGCACGCCCGGTCCACGCCACGCGTTGTCCAGGTGGATGGTCGAAGGGGCCCAGTACGCCCGGTCCATGCCGCGCTGTGAGTAAGTGGGTGGTCGAAGGGGCCCAGTACGCCCGGTCCACGCCACGTGTTGTACAGGTGGATGATCGAAGGGGCCCAGCACGCCCGGTCCATGCCACGCTGTTAGTAGGTGGGTGGTCGAAGGGGCCCAGCACGCCCGGTCCACGCCACGCTTTGTCCAGCTGGATGGTCGAAGGGGCCCAGTACGCCCGGTCCATGCCACGCTGTGTAGGTGGGTGGTCGAAGGGGCCCAGTACGCCCGGTCCACGCCACGCGTTGCGCAGGTGGATGGTCGAAGGGGCCCAGCACGCCCGGTCCATGCCACGCTGTGAATAGTTGGTTGGTCGAAAGGGCCCAGTGCGCCCGGTATACTTTGCGTGGTATGATGAGTCGTTGGTTGATTGAAAAGGGCCTTGTGCGCCCGTTCCACACATGATATGATGAGTTGTTGGTTGATCTAAAGGATCTTGTGCGCCTGGTCTTCACCGTATAATATCGCAGAGTATGCATGTCAGGAATGGACGAGCGGATCCAAATGGAATGTTACTTTCTTTGGTGTGTGAGATTTGACGAGCCATTATAAGGATTGTTAAATGCTCGCGGCCTCGCAAAATGTCAGGAGGCCGTGTCGGCATTTCTAAGATATCGTTCTGAAGAGCGCTATGGTTTCAAATGACTTTGACAGATGTCAACTTGACGTTAACACATTACGCTAGTTTTTGGCGCGAACGGAAAAGGACAGAAGGAATCGAGGGAGAATATGGAGGGTTGGATTGAGTTGTGAATTCGTGATAAAAAAAACCTAAAGAGAATACAGTCAACAGTGAGAGTTACCGATTGTTCGTGTAGATAAAACTACGTGTAATAGTGGAATGTCGTTTAAGTTATTCGCCAATACATAACGTGATTAGTTACATTGTGAGCCTACATACAAGCAAAGAAGTTGGTTTGTTTAACATCTAGCCCGAAAGAACCCATGCAATAATGGCTTTTCCTGACAATTACACAGTCTTCCCTACAGGTTAAATAAATAAATAAATAAATAATTATTAGCTTAAATTGTGAAAACCTTTTTGCAACGTTAGTTAATATTTTAACCACGCAGCAAAACTCGCAATTACGACTAATATTATAACGACTAAACTTGCAGACGCCTACGTATATTATTTAATGAGGCTAGCACACAAACTGTGCGAACTCAGCAGACAGAGCGACGGCATTCTATTGCAGTTCAATTAAGGTGAATTACTAACGCCATCTATGAAGCTTTTCAGAAACTAATTATAAGATTAGGTACTTTACCTTATGTCATATTCTGTTGATATAGAATTCATTATTTGATCTTTGATATAGAAGTCTAGACAGTTTAATAGTGATTTTTTTTAGTTCTAATTGTTTGCAGATTTTAAGACTGAACCTGTTTAGCTAAGGTTACTACGTGCTACTAAAACGATCTACCGACCGTGATCCTTACTAAACGACAACTTTGAGGTTGGCTGCGATGATATTCAATTTTGTAGGAGTTTTGCACGGGAGCCTTATGATCTAGAAATATCTTAACCTAGTACCTATTGGATATTGAAATTTATCAGAAAGTTTGAACATTTGTCTACTAATGAATCACCCTTGATCAGTACCTGCTATAGGTATGCTGTTCTATCTCACGAAGGTGGGTTACGTGACTTTTATGACGTCAAAATAAGAGTCATTTTGTTACGATTCATCCGCCTTCGTGAGATGACAGTTCTATACATATAATTCGACTGTAAATATAGCACATCGAGTGTTGGACAAACTTCTGATTTATAGATCACTATCTTTGTCATTCATAACGGTATGACAGTCACTTTCTAAAACTAGTTGTGTCATATATTGAGTTATTGACGCCTGCTTACTGTTCCTACTATCCGTTTTCACTAACACCAGGCGACACCTAAACGAATATTTCAATAAAATCGCACTGTTGGAATTTCAAGGCTCAGGTCAGCGTCTAGAGTTGAAAATCCAACTTTGCAATATATATTTTTCTTAATAACCCCCGACGGAAAAAGAAGAGAGTTATAAGTTTGACGTGTGTATCTGAGTGTATGTCAGTGGCATCATAGCTCCTAAACCGATTAACCGATTTTGATTTAGCTTTTTTGTTTGAAAGGTGACTTTTTACCCGACTGCCGAATGAGGGTAATGTGTTTATCAGTCTATGTATGTATGTTTGTATGATGTATGCATGTATGTATTTGTGTATGTATGTATGTTTGTTCCTATGTGGCGTTGTAGAGACCAATCGCGTTGGCCGATTTTGATGATTCTTACGTCAATCGATTCGTCTTAACCCTGCGAGTGTCACTGGCTACATTCAAATTGGAAAATAGAAAAATGGCGGCTTTCGGGCGCCATAATGTGGGGGCCCAGATTTTATTTTACTTCCAAACCCATCGTGCGGGGTATCAAAATAAAGGGTTTTAAGAGGTGATTACAAAAATATATAACATTTATATGTAAAATGTACTTAATTCAAAAACAAATAACTAAAAAGTAGTAAATAAAAAAAAATAACAAAAAAAAACCCGGGTTTTTGTTATTTTTAATTTTTTTTTTTATTTGTTTTATAAGCAATAAGGTTTAACTTACTAATTGAGCAGTCTCTTCTTCATTTGCAGCAACAACGACATTCTTCTTCAATTTTATGGCCTCTTGTAGGACTCTCTGTGGGTGGAGCCCTAGGGCTCTTAGTTCGTGCTGTCCGAGGTGCACGCCGCTGTAGGGCACGTTTATACTGCCATCAATACAGCTTTTCTCGTAACTATAAGAAAAACAATTTATGTCATTGCTTGTTTGTTGATTTGTGGTTATTATTGATTATAATGATTGATGTGACAGATGTATATGACTGTATACATCTGTCCCTTACGCACACTCAAAATAACCTTACTCTAAGAGCTTCTGGTCACCCCTCTGGTATTTGTTTATAACGAAACTATCGCAACTTAGTGTGCTGTGAATTGTTGTTGAAAAATTATTCAACCAATCACAGCAGTTTTGAGAGCTTGAAAACTTGTCTCATTAATTTTGACATAACTTTCGTTCTAGAAACTGGAATTAATTTATTCAAGTTTGTATTAAAATCCTAAAATGGGTTTAGAGCTTCATAATTTAACAGGGTAGATAAAACTCGATAAAATATTATACTCACAGTAAATTGGACCTTATATCAATGACGCAGCATTTATCCTGGCATATCAGCGAGAAGAAATCTGACAAGTTAATTCTTGGACTTATTTCAGTGAATAACGTTTCCATTGGTATTTCCACTATATCCTGAAAGTGGGACTTTTATTAGTTAACATTGAAGTCATAATTACGACATCCGACCAAACAAGCAATTTTTTATAGATGATATCAAGATATTTTTATTAGCACATTTTGCCTCTGAGTTGTGTGTTACATCTTTTTTAACCGACGAAAAAAGGAGGTTCTCAATTCGACATGTATATTTTTATGAATGAACACGCATAATTTTTTATAGATTGGTCCGATTTCTAAAATTATTTTTTATTGGATAGAGTATACCTCAAAGTTAGTCCCAATAATATTTTCTGTTAAAAAAATATTTTTATCAAATAAATTAAAACGATTTCCAAAGCAAAATAGTACAAAGCGAAAAATTACTTTGTTTTCCGAAGTCGGTGTCTTTGGTAAGTGCCTATTGTTTTTAGTTTTTCTCACTTTGTAGTATTTTGCTTTAAAAGTCGGTTTATTTTTGTTTATTAAAATGTTTTTTATTTAACTCTTTTCACCTCATATTACCATGAAAATCATTTATAGCCAGAGTACATCGCATTTCAATTCCAATAAGCCAAAAAAACGAATAGGATACATTGTTTTATTACGGAGTTCTAGTGCCTACCTTCCGGCTTCATCATCAGATCAGTTCCATGGTACCATTTTCATCAGTACCATTATTCATATATATTTGCTTCATCAAAGTCACTTAACTATTCGAGATATCTTATACCCATGACATAATTATTAAGGAGTTCCAGTGGCCATCTGTGATCATCTTCATCAGTTCCACTTCACCAAATGATACTTTCTAAGTGCAAATGCTTGCCATGTTATTGAAAATACCAAAATTGCTACATGTGAGCCCATAATATTTGAGGAATGCCCTTGATTTCCATGCGATCCCATCACCAGATTCTGATTTTGTGGTACAATGGGACCACATCGAGAGTATACCCTATCAAACAAAAAAAGAATTTTGCAAATCCAATATATATGACGGAGTTATGCCTCCTCCTTTTTGTTAAAAAGGTTTTTATGTTGATACGTTAAAAACACCCTTGTTTCTGGAAGAAACCTAGGATAGATCTTTATTATCTGAAACCTTGCATTTTCTACCATCCTCTCAAAACCTCAAAACACGCTTTTTGAACCTCTCAAGTTCCATTTGGAACCCACAACATTGCAAATATTGCCATAAGCTAACCAGCTGCCTAAATCATCAAACTGCGTTCGAAGACTCCGTCGTTTAGAGGCGATCGCGTACCGGAAGACGCAGCGTTGAACGACCTCCCAAAGGAAGACCCATGACCTGGCCTTGGGTGTCCATTGGATGCGAGAAGCATCTGGCTGGTCGATGTGGCGAGACTTGGGAGGATCCTATGTCCATTAGTGGACGTATACCAGCTGAAATTTTGATGATAAAGTTTGAGGACTTACCATGGGATCCTTTATTTGAGCTTCATTAGTAAACCTTCTATAGCTAATACTCCTTGGTGAACTGCGGCACATTTCTATAGATTCCTGTGGAAATATTGTAGTGTTAATCATACGTCAATGACCTAGGATCTAGGTGGTATGAAACTCTAAGCTAAGCGTATAGTAACGGTCATCGACCTGTCTATTATTGACTTTATTTATGATCACCATTAGGTATAAGTTCCTTTTTGTTTTTACCTGGGTGATAATGATAGGCATTCGACTATTATATTAGCTAGAAACATTCAGATTTGTAACATTGATTCGGCATGCCTGATTTTTTTAGGGTTCTGTACCTTGTGTGGGAAATCATCCAATGACTTCTCCCACTCTGGGTTAAGCGGGAGGGTGTGTCAGACTTTTACTGACTAAAACCCACCCGTGTTCCTTCAGAAAGAGTAAAAACGGGACCCTATTACTAAGACTACACTGTCCATCTGTCACCAGGTTGTATCTCATGAGCCGTGATAGAGACAGTTGAAATTGTCACAGATGATGTATTTCTGTTGCCGCTATAACAGCAAATAATAAAAAACAGAATAAAATAAATATTTAAGTGGGGCTCCCATACAACAAACGTAATTTTTTTGCAGGTTTTGCGATAATGGTACGGAACCCTTCGTGCGCGAGTCCGACTCGCACTTGGCCGGTTTTTTGTTTTTACCTGGGTGAAAATTACAGACAGGTTATTAGCTAGAAACATTCAGATTTGTAACATTGGTTCGGCATGCCTGAATTTTTTAGGGTTCCGTACCTAAAGGGTAACAAAAACGGGACCCTATTAATAAGACTCCACTGTCCGTCTGTCTGTCTGTCACCAGGCTGTATCTCATAAACCGTGATAGCTAGACAGTTGAAATTGTCACAGATGATGTATTTCTGTTGCCGCTATAACAGCAAATAATAAAAACATAATAAAATAAATATTTAAGTGGGGCCATCCCATACAACAAACGTGATTTTTTTGCCGTCTTTTGCGATAATGGTACGGAAACATTCAAGCGCGAGTCCGACTCGCACTTGGCCGGTTTTTCGTTTTTACCTGAGTGATAATTATAGCTATTCAACAAATTTATAAGCTAGATGGATATGGCATGCCGAAATAGCACCGATTAATATTTTTACTTTTTTATAACTGCATATTATAAATATCGACTCTATTTGGGTAGTACGTATTTATTATCGATTTTTTTAAATTGTATTATTAGGAGATGTTTTTATTTACATTAAGGAATCGCTAGCGGGGGTTTGCCCTGGGTGAAGTTGGCGAAAAACCGGAAAGAGTAGAATGCCATGATCAGAACTTTGTCCAGCAGTGAAACAACATAATTTAAGAAAAATAGGAGGCATTTGGACCAGCAGTAGGCCCGTGTAGACTTAATCTATATCTATACTAATATTATAAAGGGGAAAAGATTTGTATTTTTGTATGTCCTACTAATAATTAATTATTTATAATATATAAATGCGAAAGTTTGTGAGGTTGGATGTATGTATATTTGTTACTCTTTCACGCAAAAACTACTAAACGGATCTGGATGAAATTTGTCACAGAGATAGATTATAGTCATGAATAGCACATAGGATATTTTTTATCCCGGGAATATGTTCCCTCGGGACAATTTTCGACATTCAAGCGGGCGAAGCCGCTGGCAGAAGCTAGTAATGAATAAACTTAATAACTACTGGACCGATTAAAAAAATTCTTTCAGCGTTGGGAAGCTATACTATTCCCGGGTGACATAGGCTACTTTTTTTATCCTGAATTCCCACTGGAACTGGCACAAAGCGGGTGAAATCGCGAGGCGTCCGCTAGTAATAACATAAAAAGAATTGGGAGATTTCATGTTGCTTAGACTGCTCCTATCAAAAACAATGATACACTATATACTTAACAGTTTCAAAATTGTGACGGAAAGTTGACGAAATAACATCGTAAATGGTTTTCACAATCATGCCAAGGTATCAAAAACATCTTTTAAGTTAATAGCAGTAAGTGCATTGTAGATTAGCTATTGTTAAACGCCCTTGACACAGACTCCAATGTCAATGTCATACGCGAGCAAACGGCTTTCATTGAACACAAACTCTTGTCGGAAATCTAACTTCTCTGTACACAGATATACGTTGTATATAAACACAAATACATGTTTTTTGTTAAGATTATTTTACTGATTCGGATAGCATTTTGTAATTTTTGTCTGGAAAAACTGTTAAAAATTGAAAACTTATTTTTAGGATAGAAGATATTTGGTGTTGATATTAGTAATATAAGTTAATATTAATATGTTTATTTCAATTATAAAGGGCATTTCGATACATATTATTGAAGATCACCTCTTGAGGGTACACTAGTCGACGGCACGAACTATTTTGTTAGCGGGGTTAAAATGCGTGCTATATCAACCGACAACACGTGCGGAACAGATAGATGCTATTATGAGCAGTTTCTTACTGTACACCTAGTACGCGTACGAATACACACTTTTGCAAATTTGTAGCGAAATGGATGATGATTTAGAACGAAAACGAGCGCACGAAATTTTATAAACAGACTTTTGGGAGTCTGGATATCATGAAAAAACGACTGAATGTATCTGTTCAAAATAAAATTATTTGCATTATTGAACTACTAATCTATCCCTGTATGGAGGCCGTTTTTCAATTTTCCCTCATCTTATGGTACTTATTTGCGCCCAAAGATGCGTTAAAATGAGTGTTAAAATATGGAACTTTCGAAGCTCATAACTATCAAGTATTTTTTTTTTTTTACTTTTTTTCTTCCATACAGGGCTAGATAATGATGAGACAAATTGATATCATTTTTTATTTTGAACATACATCGTCAAACAGTGGAGTAAAAGCCAGACTACGTTTGTATGGAATAATTTTCGACTAGTGTACCCTTAAGTAAGGAATTGCTTGTATTAAGATTTTTGGTGTTGATAAAATGAGCTATTAGGTTTTTACTTCAACGGTGAAGTGGAAAAACGGCTGAAGTTTGTTTTGGTAGCCCGCAATATCGCACAGGAACGTATTATCGGGATTAAAACATAATATACTAGCTTGTACCAGCCGCTTCGCCCGCGTCAAAGTCAAAAATTATCCCGGGGCAACATATTCCCGGGATAAAAAAGTATCCTATGTGCTATTTATTCCTGACTATAATCTATCTCTGTGCCAAATTTCATCAAAATTGGTCCAGCCGTTTGAGCGTGAAGAAGTAACAAACATACAAACACACACACTCACAAACTTTCACCTTTATATAAGTGTGAATACTACAGGCCACGGTCTACCCGTGCGCCAAATATAATCCAAATCCGTTCAGCCGTTGAGGCAAAATTGATTAACAAACATTCGAACACATAGACTTTCACATCTATATATATAAAAGGAAAAAGTGATTGACTGATGTATCAACGCACAGGCTAAACCCTTAGGGCTAGAAACTTAAAATTTCGCATACGTATTCCTCTTATTACGTAAGAATCCACTAAGGAAGGATTTTTCAAAATTCAAGGGGGTGAAATAGGGGATAAAAGTTTGTATGAAACTTTTTATTAAAAAGTCATCTGTAGGATAAAACACGGATCACGCGAACGAAGTCGCGAGCGATGTGCTAGTTTATAATATTTGTAGAATTGTAATTTTGATAGATCCAAAAAATAAAATGCTAAAATGGAAATAAAGACAAACAAGATAATAATCATGACTAACCTTGACACACTCCCCAATGTCGATCTCAGGCAGATCAGAGAACAGTAGGATACATTCGTTGAAGCCAGACGATAACAGTGTGTCGCGCAGTTGCCTTAGTATGCCCACTCCCATGAACAATGGTAACGCAGGCCCTTCGACCAGTAGAGCGTCCCATAAGTGGACTATCTTGTGGAGCGGGAACACGTCTGAAAGAGATTTACGTTGATAGAAAATCAGTTCTAGCTATTGGGTTTGGGCACATAAAAACACGGCACTATATTCACGGTATTTATGGGACGGCAGACCCAAAAAGCTTCCATCTTCGTTAGGCATAAAGATATCTTAAGGGTACACTAGTCGACGGCACGAACTATTTTGTGCGCGGGGTAAAATTGCATGCTATATCAACCGACAACACGTGCGGAATAGATAGATGCTGTTATGAGCAGTTAGAAGCTAGTTCGCGTACGAATACACACTTTTACAAATTTGTAGCGAAATGGATGATGATTTAGAACGAAAACGAGCGCGCGAAATTTTATAAACAGACTTTTGGGAGTCTGGATATGATGAAAAAACGACTGAATGTATCTGTTCAAAGTAAAATTATTTGCATTGTTGAACTACTAATCTATCCCTGTATGGAGGCCGTTTTTAAATTTTCCTTGTTCTTATGATAATTATTTACGCCTAAAGATGCGTTAAAATTAGTGTTGAAATATGGAACTTTCGAAGCTCATAACTTTCAAGTAAATATTTTTTTTACTTTTTTGCTTCCATACAGGGCTAGATAATGATGAGACAAATAGATATTTTTTTTTATTTTGAACGTACATCGTCAAACAGTGGAGTAAAAGCCAGACTACGTTTGTATGGAAGAGTTTTCGACTAGTGTACCCTTAAACGACCCCGCTCCAACACCGCCTCAAACGGAGCTGACCTCGCTGTCTACGCGCCGACAGCTAGCAGGCAACCAGCTGTCCCCTCGCTTACAGCTAGCAGTCAACTACACTGTCCACGCGCCGACCGCTTTCGCTTAAGCTAGCAACGTGCTTCAAGCGAGCAGTCTGCGCGCGTACACCGAACGGGCAGCCCGCTTGAAACACGTGGTAAGCATGCGGTAAGCGAGACGTCAGCTGTTGAGTGGTACGATGGCGGTAAGCTCGCTTACAACGAGCTGTCTGTATACGTATAAGTCTTCTACGACCTTTACGCCGCCTTTGTGCAGTTATTTTTATTTGTGTGTGCTGAAAGTACATGTAGCTTTTTTCCGGACCCCATCTGCATTTATCCTCACAAAACAACGCAAACCGAAGCTCCGTACCTTCTGCTCGCTATAAATGTATCGTGCTAAAGAGTAAGTCACATTAGCAGCGTTGTAATAATTCGGAGATCCACGGGTCGCGGCCTATGTTTTACTCAGGACTAGCGACCCGCCCCGGCGTCGCCCGTAACTAATTATACACAAAAACCATTCACGTTTCTCACTCTTTCTATTGTTTCTCACCGTTTTTGAATTTATCGCGTACAGAGGCGGCGGGGGACTTTATTTTATATTATGTAGTGATTCAGTCCGATCTCAATAATAGCCGGCAATGTTTAGTTTTATCTGCATTTACCGTGTCAGATCGCAATGCTACGAGACTATTGACACAAGTGTAGCCCAGAATGACAAGAAAATAGGTACTTAAAAAATAACTCACGTGAAAACATTGTAAGGAACCAGGGAATAGCAAATAGCTCGGGCACGAAATTGATCTCATGCAGATGCGTGGCCAACTCCGGCTCGTGGAAGGCCGTCATCTGCCAGAACTTGGCCAGGTACTCCTTGATGACCGCGCTGTTGTCCTTCAGGAAGAACTTGTGCAGGAACTTCGGTACAAAGGCGGAGAGGCAGGCGAAGGCACGGGCTGGTGGGGGACAGAAAAAGAAAAATTGTTTTTTTTTTTTACCAACCAACCAACCAACCAACCAAACCAACCAACCAACCAATACTGTATAGGGATGAAGTTCATTATCATCATTTAAGCTGAAAGAAGTCCACTGTTGAGCGAAGGTGTCCAACACGTGACTCCACATCGACGACCGGTCATAAACATCTCGCATCCATTTGATTTTCTTAGTCTTAACCAGGTCATGGGTATGTTATGGACCAAGTGGTAAATTTTTGAAAAATGCCCAATATGGGTAGACAATATGCTAAAAACTATTAAAGTAATTAAATTGACCGGGCTTTCTGAATAATGACCATCACTTATTTGCGCCGGGTAATATTTTTTTTTTTAATTATTTAAATGTGGATTTTTTTTAATAGTTTTTATTCCTTTATTAAAGTAACAAATATATTAACATATATACCTTACAAATAACATTCTATAAAAAAAACACACCTGTATACAAATACAAAGGGGAGAGGGAAAAAGGCTCATTGTGCACCAAAAACTGAAATTTTTCGAAGCACAAAGTTGACATTGATTTTAAAATAGAATAGGTAAGTACAATTACTATTTAAGAAACGAAGTCGGGGCTCCTATTTCTGTGTGCAGGGTCTAAAGTAACCTAACATGAAGGAGACGACGGGAGCTGAGTTCGCTCGCTCTCATTCGAACCTAACCTATCCATGTCGGGGTGCCCTAAGCTCCCGAGCTCGCTTAGCTCGCTCTTGAACTACTTCATTGACCATAACTACCGACAAACTCTTTTACAGTTTGACAGAATTTTTAAAATTTTATAGTGTAAACAGATTTTGAATGAATAAATAAAAAAAAAATATATTAATGCCCAACCATTATGTCACATCAGAAAGCTTACAGTCACTCAAAGGGCAATGGAGAGGGCTATGCTCGGAGTTTCCTTGCGTGATCGAATCAGAAATGTAGAGATCCGCAAGAGAACCAGGGTTACCGACATAGCCCGAAGAATTGCCAAACTCAAGTGGCAGTGGGCAGGGCACATTGCCCGCAGAACGGATGGCCGATGGGGCAGAAAGGTTCTGGATTGGCAACCGCGAACCGGAAGACGTTGCGTTGGAAGGCCTCCCAATACACCTAGTGGGAGGCCTTCCAACGCAACGTCGGATCCCCGCAACCTTCACCAGGTCATCGGTCCACCGACCGAAGACCTGGTGAAGGTTGCGGGGATCCGCTGGTTGCGAGACGCACGGGACCGGTCAATGTGGCGACGCTTTGGGGCGGCCTATGTCCAGCAGTGGACGTCTTTCGGCTGATATGATGATGATGATGATGATTATGTCACAATATTCATAATGACCAGGCAATGTGATAAATATAGAAGTTTAATTCAGTATTCATTACATTGCCCGATTAATAATAACAATAATAATTTATTCTTCAAAAAGTACAGAAGACTTGACTTGATTCATAATGCCCGGTCATTATACATAATGCACAGATTAATCACTTGGTCCATGACAGGTCCACCTAGTGGAAGGTCTACCAACACTGCGTCATCCGAGAGAGACGAATTAGTTTGTTTATAAACGTTCAAGGATAATCTCTCTAGAAGTTCTGATCCGAGTTCGACAATTGTTTCACAGATAGAAAGTTGTACTATCACTTTTAGGCTTATATATTACTATATATATATAATATTTTTATTACAATGGCTTTCTTTTCAGGCAAATAGAGATATTATGGGATATGGCACGGGAGCGAAACCGGTATCTGTATTCCCTAACACATATGACCCGACGGCCTTCAAAACAAGACTGAACAGGCATCTCTTCGGGTTAATCTAGCTCTAGGCTTCATTATAGACCTCTTCCATCGCCTACCAGCAGGCGGGACTGAATTTTGGAACAATAAATTCACTGTCATACAAGACAAAGTTCTAATTCCGTTGAAACCAAAGGCACTTTTAGGGACTCTTGATTTACAGTCCAATGGTCACTCAAAATTCAACTTTGTCTTTATATCGCTAAAGTACATAGTTGAATGAGTGAAACATATTGTATGTATTCGAGTAAGTACATACCTTCATTGCAGAAATTCAAGTATAAGAATGGCGCAGTCAATGAATCCAGTCCTTGCCAGTAGACATACTGTGGGTTTGTTAACAGCCATGCCTTTAGTAGTCTCTTTAGTGTACGGTGACCCGCTGAGCCACAGAGCAGCCAGCAGTATTGATGACAACGAGGTATGTCCACGTCTATCTGTTAGAGAAAAATGAGCTTTATTACTATGTGTTAAGGTTGAATTTCAGTTACCATTAATTTCTAAGTATTTAATAACTAGGGGCGGGAATAAACTAGCTTTTATCATCATTATCTGCCTATAGCAGTCCACTGCTGGACATAGGCCTCTCCAATCGCACGCCATCGTCTCGATATTCGGCAGCTCTCATCTAGCTGCTACCCAGCCACCCGAACTTAGATAGATTCATATGGCAGCAAATTAAAACTCAAATCTATTGTTTTTCGCCTCGCTTAAGCGAGCAATGTTCAAGGTATTGCAATCTATGATTCATTCAGAATTAGTCAAGTAATTTGCAAAAATCAACAATTTTTTGCACATCTAGATTTTGCTAAAACTAAATAAATAAACCGACCAAGTGCGAGTTGGACTCGCGCACGAAGGGTTCCGTACCAATATCGCAAAAACGGCAAAATAATGACGATATTATTTTATTCTGTTTTTCGTATTTGCTGTTATAGCAGCAACAGAAATACATCATCTGTGAAAATTTCAACAGCCTGGTGACAGACAGACAGACGGACCGTGGGTCCCGTTTTTACCCTTAGTGTACGGAACACTAAAAAATTAAAATAGAAGACTAAAAAATTTAGTAACCTCCATACTCTATAAGAGTATGGAACGTGTACTCAATTCTAAGCTCCTGGCATGCCTAGAAGCAAACGATATCCTAAGTGACCGCCAATACGGTTTCCGCCGAAATCGGTCTACTGGGGATCTTCTAGCGTATGCCATTCACATCTGGGGGCCTACTCCCGAAGCTCGAAGTTCGTAGTTTCGAGCTTAGTTACGGGCATTTTCTACTCCCTAACACCTACGGACGGATGATTCGTACGGGGCCCGAACGAAGAATGAATGACAACACAATTTGACAGTTGTACCTACTCCCTAAGCGTTTTTATCCGTCCGAAAAATTGAACTTGACACTTGTTTTATCGGATCGTTATGTCAGATATTACGACATCAAAATAGTTATCGTGCGGTCGACGGAAGCTAAAATTCCAAGCGGTGGCTGCTTTTTTAATGCTCGAAGAAGCTCTACTGGAAGAGCAGAGGCAACGTCGACGATATTTACGCCAAAACATCCTGTTGGAGAGTATTATTGTAGTTCATATGGAACTATAGGCTCACTTGGGAATTATTCGAGGACTTGTGTGAGGACCTAATACCTCTTTTGCCTCGACACATATGTACGACGAAGTGGTGTTGATCCAACAATGAAGGTAAGGATATATTAAAGACTCTGCAACATTGAGCTGTACTAAAGCATCACACCCATTTACTGTTGTTATTGTTTTATTTCAGATCCCCACAGCTCTTAATTTTTATGCCTGGGGGGTTACCAAGGTGCAGTGGGCCTCATTAATAAAAAAGTATATAAGGTTTCCCCAGAATTTGGCTGGGAGGAACCTTATAAAAAGACAGTAAGTTTAAAAGCTTGTACCATTTTCTAAAATATAAAAGCCATTTCAATAATGACTACCTATGCTTTGAAGAGTGTTTATACCTATAACTACTTAAAGAGTACACTTAAATAAATTGTATCACGGATCGGATCACCCCATGTTCGGGGATGTAAAAAGGTTGAAATAATACTCGGAACTAACACCGCGATTTAACTTTAAAGGAATCCGGTACAGCGCCATCTATCGGCCAGAATCTTAACTAAATTTACATAACGTTTTGAACTACTTCAAACACCCCAATAGACAAAAACATGCCCGGTCTAATAAACAGCGTATATTTGCCATTTTAAAAGGCCGATTAAGATGCCTCTTAGCAGCAAGAGAGCTGCTTTATGCACCAGTCATAGTTGGTATTTGTCACAATTTATACTAGGTCTAGCTATGTTTTTCTAATAATGAATTGAACGGGTGAACAGTATTTTTTTCATCTATTTAAGAGCATATTTACCCGACTGCCGAAGGAGGGTAATGTGTTTCTGTTTATCAGTCTATGTATATATGTATGTATGTTTGTTCCTATGTGGCGTTCCAGAGACCAAACGCGTTGGCCGATTTTGATGATTCATACGTCAATCGATTCGTCTTAACCCTGCGAGTGTCACTGGCTACATTAAAATTGGATAATAGAAAAATGGCGGATTTTGGGCGCCATATTGTGGGGGACAAAAATTTTTTTTACTTACAAACCCATCGTGTGGGGTATTAAAATAAAGGGTTTTAAGAGATGATTTAAAAAATATATAACACTTATATGTTCAAATGTACCGAAATCTAAAAAAAAATAACTAAAAACTACTGCCAGTGGTTTTGGTCAGCCGCGAATACGTATCCTCCGACTGCACAGCATGATTTTCTTCTTGTTTACGGCCTTTTATTTCGCTTTTTAAGCAGTCGGGTTTTTTGATATTTTGAATTAACTTTTTTTTAATTATTTTTTCAGGTAAAATTGTCATTGCCTGCTGTGTTTTACATAATATGTTTAATCAGGCGGACTTAGAAGCACCTTCCTTCAGCAAGAAGATCTACAATTTGAGAGCAGTAGCCTGGGAGAAGTGTCTACAAATATATTATCTGCCCATCAAGCTCTTTGCCCTTGCTTCAGCAAGCAAGCAAGCAAGAGCAATTGCTGGAAATAAATAGATATTTACGCAGTCTCACAAGAAAACTTTACAAATATAAATGCATTGGGTATGTGTATGACTAGATGTATGAATGTGAGTGAAGCAAAAGAAGTATGTAAGGATCGTAGCAGGTGGCATACTTTAGTTTCTGCCTACCCCCTTGGGAAAATGGCGTGAGTTTATGTATGTATGTATTATTGACTTTTCACAATAAAAGCATTGTTTTCATTACATTTTTTTTATTTTTCCATTCAAATCTGAATAAATTTAACAATTACAACACACTATGACTTATACAATAACTACAAAAATACAACTACAAAAGACAAAAAAAACGTTTCATTTCGTATTCAAAGTTGTTTTGATTTTGGCACTTGATTATTTACCGAAATTAAGTGTTGATAGGAAAACAACCTTTATGGGTATGTGACTTTACCCTACTTTAAGTACGAAAATCGCCAAAATGTTGAAAGAAAAGAAAATTTATTTATTTGTGACCCGCAGAGGAGACACAAGAAATAAGAAAAAAAATAAACAATAATAAAAATACAACCCAGTGCAAGACCAAAAAGGCTCCTATCTCAGCATGTGCAGCGACACCCAAAAAAGAAATAATGCTGCGCTGATATTCTAATAATTTATATTGACACTTCAATATGGTTTTCCTTTTACTTATCAGTCTTAAATTATTGCTATGACCTTAATATCTCTTGTCTACTGAGACTCAAATACCTAATAATCTGAATAAAATTAACACTTAACACACTATAACAATCAAAACATATATTTCCATTTATTTATCAGTCTTAGATTATTGCTATGGACTTAGTTTTTCAAGAATATTCAGCTTGACTTCATCGAGCATCTCATTTCTCCTAGTTTTGATTATAAGCCTTCACACTTCCACCTTCGGCAGGTGAAGCAGCATGGGTGGGTGTGATGGCGGCTGGCTCTCTTAGTGGTGGACCCTGTACAACAAAAACTTAATATCATTGACAGATACAACAAAAAATATATAATTGTGTGCCTGAAATTTATTAATATTTAGTAAAAAAAAATAGTCTACTACGATAAATATAAATTTTGTTAAGTATACCATTGGAAAAGCTGGTTGGACTCTTGACTAGGTAACTCCATTTGGGAGCGGGTTGGTGCTATCAATGGACCTGTAGCACATGCTGACCGTCTGGCAGCTCCAGCAGCTTTCTAGGCCAAATATTTTTAACAGCCCGCACCTAAAATTTGGATATTTGCATGAAAGGTATAATATATAAAACCCACAGATAATAATCCAATCAGTAAATAAACAAAAATGCCTTTGCCAAAGCTGGGTTAGTGATGATTTTCACATATGTAATCGTGATTGTAACCCCTACTGACTGGGCTATAAGTATTTGCAGGATGACTGACTATGATTGTATGCACTTTACTGAGGACAAGACCTTAAAATCATATTAAATTATTATATATTAATGTATTAAACTCACCTTTTGCCACTGCTCCACAGAATTGCAACTTTCCATTGAATTAAGTTAGTTGCACAGGTTTTCCCACAGCCGTTATGAGCGAACTTATGAAGTCGACGAGGGCCTCAATTTGCGCGTAAATTGCTGCAGCGGTTGGGCCATTTTAATTAATTATTATTGAAAACTAAATTCTTCCAAGGTATTTATTATTTATTTCTTGACATTTCATTTGACAGTTGCCGTCATAAAGAAAAAAAAGCAAAGGTTTTAACAGGATAATGCCACTTTCCGGACAAGAATGGCAAAAGTAATTAATTTCTATATTTATAGACATAAAAAATGTAAATTGTTAAAAATATGGTCATTTCCTAACGTAAAAAATATTTAATTTTTTGTTTAGTAAGCTTGAAACCACAAACTAGGGAAACCGGTAATCGACCGATAAAATAGTGCAACTCTAACGTCATCCGTCGTTCGTTCACGAATATTGTCTATGATCCCGTTCGAAGCTCAATTATCCGAAAACGATAGGGGATAGGGTTCCCTCCGAAGTTTCGGAATACTTTCGGACGGCCCGTAACTTCGTCGACGAAGATAGGGAGTAGACGCCCTGGAGTGAGGCTATCGAGAGGCACGGGGAAGCGATTGCCGTCTCCCTCGACATCTCGAAGGCTTTTGATAGGGTCTGGCAAGAAAGCCTTATTGGTAAGCTTCCTTTATTCGGTTTGCCCGGTGGTCTGTGTGATTGGATTGCTGACTTCCTGAGAGACCGGTCCATTCGAGTGGTTATCGGTGGCTGCTCGTCGGACCACTAGGATATTAATGCCGGGGTCCCTCAGGGGTCGGTACTTTCAGCAACTTTATTCTTGCTGCACATTAACGACCTGCTTAAACCCGACACCTTTGGGTATGCAGACGACAGCACTGTTGCTGAGAGATACTTGTCCAACGCTCGTGCTACCGGGCCTCAGATCCAGTCTCTCCGGGAGGCCATGGTGGAGCGCAACCTGTCCTTGCAGTCAGTCTCTGAATGGGGCGATGCCAATCTGATCAGGTTTAATGCTGCTAAAACCCAGGCGTGTCTTTTTTCCGCTGAAAAGAGCCAATTTCACCCGGCTCCAACTTTCCGAGATGTGACCGTGCCAATAACTGACCATCTTGAGCTTCTTAGCGTTACGTTGACATCGACTCTCAATTTTGGCCCATACATTGAGGCAAAGGCTCAGCTGGCTGCCAAAAAGCTGGGGATCCTTGCAAAGGTGAGAAGGTACTTCACGTCAGAACAGCTGCTCAGCTTGTATAAAGTGCAAGTTCGATCATGCATGGAGTACTGTTCTCATCTCTGGGACGGATCTGCCAAATACCAGCTTGATGCACTAGAGTCGATCGAAAAGCGGGCCAAGAGGCTCATCGGGGATGAGGCACTGATTAAGTCAAAGCTCCAGAGCCTTGAACATCGTCGCCGAGTTGCCAGCTTATCGGTTTTTTATCGATTACATTTCGGAGAGTGTGCGATGGAATTGCATGATCTAATTCCGCCCAGCCCGTTTCATCATCAGACTACCAGACGTACGGCGATGCGCCATCGGTACATGGTGGACATCCCCCACATACGCACTAAACGTTTTGAGAATACTTTTATTATGCGTACAGCTAAGGAGTGGAATGCCCTGTCGGAGTCTGTTTCCCGATAGCTACGATCTAGGGGTATTTAAGTCAAGAGTGAATAGGTTACTTCTAGGCAAGCGTGCTCCATCGTCGACCACATCATCGCTTACCATCAGGTGAGATGGCGGTCAAGCGCGAGACTATACCAAATAAAAAAAAATAAAAAAATAAAGTAATAAAATAAAGAAATACATTAATAAACATTTACCTGTCTATCAGTAGGCGTAGGCGTCTCTTTATCAATTCTTTCATACTGCTCCTCGATATCCCCCACCACTCCTAGTAAGGCTGCCCACACATCGCCTCGAACTAGCGGTGGTATGTCTACCTCCGCTTCAGCCCTTATGTAAGGCGCTGTGTAGGGGTAACCCTGGGAAGAAAAACAGAAGATTTAAATCCTAAGAAAAAGATTCCATATTAAAAAAATAATTCTTAAAACAAGCTTTAAAAATTGCATGGTCATCATCATGCTCAATCGAACACCGGGAAGTGGCTCTTGCAACTTGCTAGATTTGATTAAAGGTGGGTGAAACTAGATGAAAACTTCGGTGTCTTTGGTACCTATTTTTTTGTCGTTTTGCGACACCGACTTTCAAAACGAAAGTTATTTTTGCTCTTTTTAGTGTTTTGCTTTGGAAGTCGGTAAGTTGGAAGGAAGTATTTTTCGATTCGGTACTTCGGATCCATCACTAAAAACTTTGTGTTTAGTGTAATAAAACTAAATAGAGTGAAATTAAAACATTTTCACAAAAAAATAAACCGACGTCATTTTTGTGACAAGGTTCTTTTTTCCGTATCTGTTTCTACCTCTTCATACAGAACAATAATACACTAGAACGTTATCTATTACTTTATTTGGATGTAGATCATGTTACTTAATTCCATATTCAGGGGGGTGACCATAAGCTCTTAGAGTATGGTTATTTTGAGTGTTCGTAAGGGACACATGTATATGACTTGTATATACATCTGTCCCTTTTTCACAGTCGCACCATGATAGTTTTGACACGTCATGGTAAGGAGGCAGTTCACTGTTGCTCTCGCACGGTATTGTTTCGGAGAAATAGTTGGCGCGGCTAAAACATCGAAACGTTGAAGCTTATTGAATTTTAGAGGTTATTTACAAAAAATATATTCGCAAGTCACTCCCGTCATTATATACTGAATAACAATCTGTTCCGAATGAAAACCGGAAAGTACACTAATCAATATAGCCTAAGATAAATAATATATTTAATAGTGTCGATAAAATTTATCGATATAATTAAAGGCAGTGGCAATTTAGATAATATAGGTTGCCTAATGGAATAACCGAAATCCCATAAAACAATCGCATTAAGGAAGGCTTAAGATTGTTTTTTTATCGTTAAGTATTACAAAACCAGACAAATGACTTTGATCAAGGTGACACACATAAATTAATATTCTAATCCTAGATCAGTACTTAGTGCATTTTCAGAGCACATTGCCGAGGCACAAGGGCTGAATTTGATCAACGTCACTTAGCAAGAACTATCGCTTATTCCTGTCACTTTCGCCAACTGTCACACACACACACACAAGTGCAAGACAAAGGCAGCAACATTCCCAAGCCAAAGCACGTTGATGAATCTCGTTCTAGGAGCCATTAGATTCCATGGATATTACATGGATGCATTTTTCGCGCGAACCTTGATATAACGCGTGCCTCGTTGCATCCAGCATTAGGCCTGTGAAGCCCTATACACTATAAGCATAAACTTAGAGAAGTATAGTTCTCGCCAAACTTCTTGGCCGCACTGAAGTTACTCACACAAAAACAGCACCGTTTCGTGTCTCGCGCATCCGGTAAACCAACTTCAGGGCGGCCAAGAAGTTTGGCGATGGCTATAATCACAGTAGTTCTTCAGTGTTATTAAAAAACAATAATGTTATCTCATTTAAATAATCGAATTTTTATCTGCTCTAAGATTGGGAATCCCATTCAGAAACGAAAACAATTAAACAACTGATTTGGTAATGTGAGTACCTAGTTATCTTAAATTGTGATCACAACATCATGTGCTATCTGAAAGTTGAAAGATACTTCCCTTTGTACTAAAATGACCTGTGCACTGCCACCGACGATACCGTGAAGTGGAGACATTTTAGGTCAACAAAATTTGAATCACTGTCATGCCAGTGACACGATGAAGATGAACACAACTAGTTAAAAATACTGCTAGGATAGGTTTAGATGCATTACCACTGCGAAATTTTGCAGGCAAAACAGTATTCCAACACATATTTTTTATGTTTGGTGAAGCAAGCTGAGAAGGTCCACTCCCGCCATCCTTGAAAATTTATAGTAAAACTTGCCGGCTCACTAGGTGTTTTTTTCCTTTTTTTTGCTTATTGAAATGCTCATGCATACTGCACTACCATGGGGATAGCGCAGTTATGTGGGACTCTAACCCACAAACTGGTGTTCTCCAGTGCCGCTTATGGCGGGAACACGGGCACGCGTTAGCATTCACCGCGAACCCGCCGCGGCTGTCCGTCACCGGACCCTCCGCTGGGGAGTACCCCCCATCACTGGCGCACCAGAACATAGTTTACGCCGTGACCACCCCAGAAACCAAACCAGCACATGGGCGCCAGACGACCTCGTGTATGGCACCCTTGGTCCCCTTGTGAAGGGTCAAGGTCAATCGCCCCACTTCCTACAATTTTTCGGCCGCAGGGGATAGGGAGAGCAGCCGGTATTGTCGGTATAGCCAACGCTATACCGACAATCCTCCTCCCTTGAGGCCCCACCGCGTCCGCCATCAGACGGTGGCAACCGCGTACAGGCCGCAGAAGGTAGGGAGAGCGGTGCACCGCAATACCGGCACTCCTCTCCCGCCGCGGCATCCAACCCTCAGCCGCGATATCGTATGGGACCTGGAACGCTCCTTAAGACATCGCGGCCCGCCTCAGTTGCGATGTCGCCTTTTACCAAGCGGCACCGCAACCTACTAGTTGGCCGCTACGTCGTCGGCTTAATCGGCAAAAGCCCTGACGAGCGGCCCCCCTCGGTTTCCTCCTCGCTTTACCGTGGGTGATCAAGCCACGGTTATTGAGGCCCCCCCCCCCCCTTCCCCTCCGGAACCCATCGGGGGGTCACTAGGGTTGCTACTATTATATTCTGAATTAAAAAAAGAAGTAGTTAGTATATAAATATATTTACAAACATAAAAAAACAGATTCGTCTAAACATATATCATACCGAGCATACATGTCTTAGAGGGTAGACAGATCACGAGGGTAACAAGACGTAACAATAGTAGTGTAGTAACGATCCCACTAAAAACATTAAATTGTGATAAGCACCAAGCTCGACAAAATATAAATGTGAAAAAAAAGTTAAGAAAATCAAAAAACCGAAGCTAATCAAAAAGATGTTCTTAAACAAGAATAAAATCAGGCTGTGCAGTCGGAGGATACATAATCGTTGGTGACTTAAACCATATTATGTTTGCAAAAGCGCGGACAAAAAAAAATTATAGAAATACCTACCAACATTTCGTTTGTCACCGCTCCGGCAGCACCTCATAATATTTAATGTATAAATTATACCTAGACTTCATAAAAGATAGCTTGATCTCTGCGACATATGTCACACTGACGTATACGTTATTGTTAGCCTATCAAGCGCTATTGTTACTATATCGACTCTGACAGCTGTCGCAGAGATCAAGCTATCTTTTATGAAGTATAGTACTTGTTTTCTCTTTTCAGTTAATTATTTTTTAGCAGTCTGTTTTTTTATTTTTTATTGTTTTGCTTTAGAAGTCGGTTTAATTTTTGTGAAAAAGATTTTCTGTAAATAAGTGGTGTTTGTGAAGGCTAGCTTGGCGCCCCCTCGAACGTCGCGCCCCAGGTTATAGCCTGGTTAGCCTGTGGGTAAATCAGGCCCTGAAGCAATTAAATCAAAATCAGTACACTCACATGCAAGAGCCTCTGGAACCAAAGCAGCCTATAGAACTGGTACTCTGTATCCCTTTCCCTGATAATCTTCGGCAGTGCTACAGCATCATACTCTTTTCTCCTCTCATGCATAAGTGGATAGTAGTCGTGAGGTGGTACATGACTTAGGCGGGACTTTAGTAAGTCGAGGCTGTATTTGGCGAGTCGTCGGTCGAATAGGGCGCCAGTTTTACCACCTATCGTGCAGCCGTCTAGGAGTATTGCTCTGAAATTAATTAATTTTGAATAATTAAAATTATTGTTGGGACATATTTCGACTTTTGGACATGAACATTGTGGAAAGATTCCTGTGGTATTTAATGCATTCGCCAAAACACTTGGTAACGATTGAACCAAGTAAATGTGAAGTAGTTGCATATTTATTATGCAGATTCAAGACCAAGAAGGGTGTAGTAAAAAAAATATGTAGGTACTAGCGAACTTTGTTTTGCCATAAAAATACCTAATATGCATCTACCCTACCTACCCTACCCTACCCTACCTACCCTACCCTACCTACCCTACCCTACCCTACCTACCCTACTTACCCTACCTACCCTACCCTACCTACCCTACCCTACCTACCCTACCCTACCTACCCTACCCTACCTACCCTACCTACCCTACCCTACCTACCCTACCCTAATTTTCCTTTTTTTTTTTTTTTTGTAAATCTAAACCATTCTCGAATCTCCACGAACACACACAAAAAATTTCATCAAAATCGGTCCAGTCGTTTAGGAGGAGTTCAGTCACATACACACGCACACAAGAAATATATATATTACGATGTATGTCTGCGTAGAGACTATACTTCGTGTTTTCTGTCTAAACTAATATATGTTGGTGTAGAAACTCTTAAATCACTATTTCTGGGGTACACTACATACATACGAAAAACTTTATCACAAATACGAATTTCAAAATACCGATTTTCATAACTCCGAATGGTTCAAAATTCTGAATTTATATTCGAATTCCGACTTATCATTACTCCTATTTTTATAATTCCTAAATTTCAATATTCCTAACGTTTATAGTTACTATTCTCAAAATACCGAGTTTCAATAGATCGAATAACAAAAAGTCCGACTTTATGATAATTCGAAACATCAAAAATAGGAATGCCGATTATTAAAATACCGATTAATACAATTCCGAAATAAAATCACCTTGCGCAACAATAGAGGGGGTCTGGTAGTCGGCGCTCGCTTAGCTTAGTCATTAGTCAATTCTAACCTAACCTAACCGAAGCGATTCATCAATAATACAGGGGATTTGCAGCATGCAAGCAAGCACGCAGCATGCAAGCAAGCACGCAGCATGCAAGCAGGCATGCAGCGTGCAAGCAGACACGCAGCATGCAAGCAAGCATGCAACATGCAAGCAGGCATGCAACATGCAAGCAGGTAAGCAGCAAGCAAGCAGGCTTGTAACAGAACAGCTGTAAACAGCTTGCTGCAAAGCATTGTCTCTGTCACGGCTCCAGCGGGGTTTGGGCGGCGCCACGCGAGCTTATCGTCGCAGATGGGTTTAACGGTCTAGGGTAGGGCAGACAAGAGTGCGTGAAGTCGGTTTTGCAGCGATTCGTTTCTGTCACTAAATTTTGTAGCACAACATGTTGACTTTTAGTTTATTCGAAGAGAACCCTTCGAGCATTTGATTCTTCGAACGTATGAAAATCGGAAGACTAACAAATCGCATTTACGACTTTCGGTAAAATAAATTTCGTGATTTTTAATAATAGACATCATAATTCTTAGGTATTATGAAAATCGGACTTTTGAAAATCGGACTTTTGAAAATCGGAACATGAATTCGGCATATAATATTTCGGAGTATTTGGGTGTTCCCCTATTTCTGTCTAAACTACTATATGTTGGTTTATAAACTCGTAAATCACTATTTTTTTCTAAATATGTAGGTTTTTACTTTTCTAACTAAACTCAAGTCTGATTAATTCATGAAACCGCGAGATTAAAATCGAGTTGTCGCGAAAACACTGTTTAAAGTGGAAAAAATCAGTGTAATCGCGTATGTAGCGACCGTCTTTACGAGATAATCTAACGATCTTTCGATTACGCTTACTACGATTACGGAATCCTACGCCGACATGTCCATCTTCAGAACGGCATTTATAAGACACTGAGAAGCTCGATGGTATGGCAAAATTTGGGGAAGGCCGTTTTTCCACAAATAGTTTGTGCTAAGTTAAGTTACCTAGTAGATTGGTAGCTAGAATGCAAGAATTTTACAAAACCCTCATGATACTTACATAGGCATAGACAAAATAGGAGGACTATTCTTCACCAGGTAATTTTTCTTCAATTCTGCTTGAATATCTCCGCCAGCCAGTTGCCACCAGTGGTAAAGGTATTGTAACTTACAGCCCATCAAACCTCGAAGAGTCTTTACCTCAACCAACTGCTTTGAGTCAATCTGTGACAGATCTTCAACCAACTCTGTGAATGTCGCTCTTTCACTGGGATAGATTTTGAGGCATTTTTCTATTACTGTTCTCAAGTTTTCTGGTACTTGCTGAAATAAAACGGGGAAATGTAATGAAATATACATTTTCAACTGAAAATATAAGTTTTCTACTCAACTACTAACCGAGTTTAGAAAGCTATTAATTTTCATGATGACAGATTGGCCAGAGAAGGCAACAGATATAATATGTCCCAAAATCTACCAGGCAAATGTTTATACATTCAACCTCAGTCATAGCCTGCCATTCCCTCGGTGACTTGTAGCTCAATGATTCCCCATCATGGTGGGGTGTTCATAAAAATAGTAATTACAAAAGGTACCAGGTTATCTATTTTGTAATCAACATTGTTTAATAAAGGACAGCGACACTTAACAGTATACTTTCAATATCTTTCAGTTGATTTAAATATTTAAACAACTATGATAAGTATTCAGGTAAATAAGAAAGACTTTTTCCTCATTGTAATAAATTGTGGAGTGTAAGACTAAGTGGCTTATAATACTTTTTAGGGTTCCGTACCCAAAAGGGTAAAAACGGGACCCTATTACTAAGACTACGCGATCCGTCTGTCTGTCTGTCCGTCTGTCACCAGGACTGTCACCATCTCATGAACCGTGATAGCTAGGCAGTTGAAATTTTCACAGATGATGTATTTCTGTTGCTGCTATAACAACAAATACTAAAAACAGAATAAAATAAATATTTAAGTTGGGCTCCCATACAACAATCGTGAATTTTTTGCCGTCTTTTGCGATAATGGTACGGAACCCTTCGTGCGCGAGTCTGACTCGCACTTGGCCGTTTTTTTTTTGACGGCAAGTAATGCGTAGCTCGCCGTCCCATAAGGACCAGGCCCGAGTTTATGTCGCGTAGTGTTCCACGCGCGCCTCAAAGAGATGTCAGCAAAACTGACGAGGTCCGCTAGGGTAGATGCCTGTCTGGGTCGCGGATAAATTTGAAAAAGAGTTACCGTGGCCCTGGCACAAGCAACTAAAGGAACACGAGTAGGTTTTAGTCAGTAAAAATCTGACACGCCCTACCGCTTCAACCAGAGTGGGAGAAGTAATTGGTTGAATTCAGAACCAAAAAAAAAAGGTGGCTTACAATACTTTTATTTGTAGTTTTATTTATGGCTGTAGGCCAAAGCTGAAGGTTTCATAGAACACAAAATTTAATGAAATCCAGAACAAAGTACAAATGGGCAAAAACTCAAGAGAGCAAGTGATGTCCATATGTCCATAATATTCTATCTCTATTTTATGTTTGGGTGGATGTTAAATTTATATATGACAGAACAAAAATTAACACCTTCACTGCCACTTCGGTACACACAATAGAAAATTAATTGTTTGACGGTCACCGGTGACCGGAGCGGCAGTTAAGGTCTGAAGAATATAAAATAATGCAAATTAGGTACCAACTTTATACTGTTCAAAGCAGTCATGTTCCCTGGCTATCCTCTCCGCAGGGTTGTTTGCATGAACCAGGGTGAGTATTCTCCTCAGGATAGGGCCTGGCTTCAGGTTGTTCCACAGTTTGCCAATGCATAGTTCTAGGAGTATGATGCCAAAACTCCACACGTCTGCTGCTGGCCCTCCGCCATTTAGGATTGTTTCTGGACTTAGATATCTTGGTAGGCTGGAAGGACGAAAATTTTAAACTGTGTTGAGTAAATATGGTGTGAAAGGAAAGTAACAATGCAGAAAGAAGACACACTGTATTTTTTTTTACCGACTTCCAAAAAGGAGGAGGTTTCTCAATTTGACCGTATATATATTTTTTTTTTTTAAGTGTGTTTGCGGATAACTTCGTCATTTATAAACCGATTTTGATGATTTTTAATTTGTTGTAAAGGAGATATCCCAAGGGTGGTACGGTATACCATGACAAGGAAACCAGGATCTGATGATGGGATCCTAGAGAAATGGAGGGGACTCCTCAAATATTATAGGCATAAATAAAGCAATTTTGGTATTTTCATCAATAATGCAATCATTTGCACTCAGAAAGTATTGTTTAGTGAAGTGGAACTGATGAAGAAAACAACAATGGCCACTGGAACCTGATACCTACCAAAACTAAAAACAAAATTGTAAAAAGTATTTTTTCTTTTTATGGATGGGAACTCATCCAATGACTTCTCGGAGTCTGGGTGAAGCGGGAGGTTGTGCCAGACTTTTACTGCCTAAAACCCACCCGTGTTCCTTCAGTTGCTTGTGCCAGGGCCGCGGTAACTTTCTTTATTCTTATTCTTTATTGTAAAAGTTTCATCTGTAATAATAAAAGTTCCAAAACTTACCCCAAAGGAAAAGACACTTCCTTTCCTCTATCAGTCATATAATACAATCCATAATTAAACAGTTTGACTCTTCCGTCATTATCAATCAATATGTTATCATCAGACAAAGTTCTGTGCGTGATATTCTGATCATGCAGGAACTCCAGACCGATTGCTACTTGCTTGGCAATATTACCTGTTTCTTCGTAGGAGAACTTTGATTTGCATTCTTTTAAGGATTTTCCTATGACTTCTGCTACTACTATGATTCTTTCTGTTGATTATAAAGTGCATATTAAAAGTTATTGCTGCTTAAAAAATATTATTATAATTTTAGAGGTTGATGTTTGGTGTCAATCAATCTTAATCAATACTGCGTCGTCTGGTTATAGAAGGTTACGGCCCTGTTTCGTGAGTTGCAGTGTGTAAACCCCCTAAACTGGTGACCCCGACGTGATTGGAGGTTTACGCACTGCAACACATCAAACATCATCCCCTGAATAATTAAGCATGTATTTGTAGAGGGGATGGCTTAATTAGCTTAGATAGCAGCAGCGAGAAAAGTAAAGGAACAGCAGTTTGGTAGACTGTACTTGTCAGACTGTGAGAAAACACGAACTTACCATGTTTACCTCGAATTACATCGAGGTATGTGCACAAATTGGGATGTTCAATTGTCAAAAGCCTCTGGGCTCGTCCCAATATTGTTATAGAACTTGGGGTTAGCGGCAAACCATTGCTTCCACACATTTCGCCAGGATGATTCTTCGCAAAATACGTACAAGCAGCGAATTTACAATCATCTTCGTTTTCTTGAAACATTCTTCAACTATACTGCGACAATACAGAAGTATTTTTTAGGATTTTAACAGTAGATATCAGTTTCGAGGTGTATTGTTGACTTTATTGGAAAAACGCAATTTGTTTTGAAATGAAATTGGGCTTTTCAATACAATTTTCCATTTGGTTGGGTTGGGGGCGGAGTCCGGATACTTGTCAAACTTAACTGACAGTGACAGACCGACAAACAGCTGTTTTATTTGACTTCTCAGTTTGACGTTTGTTTATTTTCCCGTAAATTAGAAGCCAAGCAAACTTGCAGACTATAAAAAAATAGCTTGTTTTTCATCACGAGAAAGTCTATGGTTTTGTAACAATGGTTTGATTGACCACATTATACAAGTAAGTATTACAATGTCAATATCATAAATGCTCTAGTTCACAGAGTACATTGAATATATGGTAGAGTTCCAACATATCGTGCAAATGTTATATGTTTTGGAAGCAGCTATTACCATAACGGGACAGAGAGGACTGAGAGTTAGTAAATAAGGCAGCACTGGTAGTGCTGACATATACGCATAGAGCTGAATACGAATATACTTACGCATAGAGCTGAAAATTGGTATGAATGTTCGGAAAACCATTATAAATGAAATGTATAAAGTCCCCATAACAGGTTTTGTTTATATTCGTTGTAAAAAACATGAGAAGCAATGTATTTAAGGAATTGTTTTTAAATTGATTGGGTACTAAAATTTTATTATTACTCTTTGAGGTCCAGGTGGGTTGGATGACCCTTTGGAGGGCATTATAAAGCCGATGTACAATATTTTGGTAACCGTGTCATTAAATCGGACTGTGCAATGGGGTTGCTCTGTGATTCTTTATAGTGCAAACCGGCCGTACCAAATCCGGCCGTGTGTTAGCACCACATACATAAATCTCAGTGACCGTCAGTATGGCTTTCGCCGGGGACGGTCAACTGGCGATCTTCTTGTGTATGTCACGCACTGCTGGGGCGAAGCCATCGAGAGACACGGCGAAGCACTTGCTGTGTCGCTTGATATCTCGAAGGCCTTTGACAGGGTCTGGCACGCGAGTCTGCTCAGTAAGCTTCCTGCGTATGGCATCCCCGCTGGTTTTTGTAGCTGGATATCAGACTTCCTCAGCAAACGGTCGATCCGAGTAGTCATTGACGGCTGCTCCTCTGACCTTTTGGCTATTGACGCCGGAGTTCCTCAGGGGTCTGTTCTCTCTGCAACTCTTTTCCTGCTGCACATCAATGACCTACTTCTGCCTGGTATTGTTGGGTACGCAGATGACAGTACTGTTTCAGAGAGATACCTGTCCAGCGCAAAAACCAGCGTGGATGAAGTTCGTTCCTTGAGAGAGGCTATGGTGGAGCGGACAGATTTGACCTTAAGCCTTGTCTCCCAGTGGGGTGATGACAATCTGGTCTCCTTTAACGCCACCAAAACACAGGCGTGTCTTTTTACCGCTAAAAGGAGTCTTTTCGATCATACTCCTACTTTTCGGGGTACATCTGTTCCTGTGACTGATCGACTCGAGCTCCTAGGCATGGAGTTGACATCCAATCTCAACTTCGGCGCCTCCATTGAGTACAAAGCCCAAATTGCGGCCAAAAAACTGGGCATCCTGAATAGAGTGAAGCGATACTTTACGCCTGGACAGCTTTTAACCCTTTACAAAGCGCAAGTCCGATCCTGCATGGAGTATTGCAGCCACCTTTGGGATGGCTCAGCTAAGTATCAGCTTGCCGCGCTTGACTCGGTGGAACGCAGAGCCAAGAGGCTCATCGGCGATGTTGAACTGGCGGATGCCAAGCTACATAGCTTGGCTCATCGCCGCAAAGTTGCCTGCTTGTCGGTCTTCTACAGACTGTACTTCGGTGAGTGTGCTCAAGAACTCCACGACCTCATCCCACCAGCCCCCTTCTACCATCGGACATCTAGACGCACTGCAAGTTACCATCCTTACCTTGTTGCCATTCCACCAATTCGCACCAAGCGCTTCCAGACATCCTTCATAATGCGCACAGCGAATGAATGGAACTCACTACCTGCGTCCGTGTTTCCGAACGCCTTCAACCCGAATCTCTTCAAAGTTAGAGTGAACAGGCTTCTTCTGGGTAAACTCACTCCATCGTCGACTCTGTCTCTGTCACCTCTGACCTAGACTAGAGTCAAGAGCAAACCCATCACAAATAAAAAAAAAAAAAAAAAAAAAAAAAAATCTAACTATAATACCTAACGCAAGTCCCTCCATCTGTATGAAAACCAAGCGTGCCACTTTTTCACAAACAATTTAAAAACAAAAAGGACCATGGGCAAAAATGTATGGGCTCCGTCCCCACCCACCAACACATATGGAACTAATAATAATAATAATTTATTCTTCAAAATGTACAAAAGCGTTACAAGAAACAACATTTACATCTATGTTAGTCATATTAATTTGAAACAACGACTCCCAAACTGAGACATACTCGTATCTTGGGTAGTCGGCGGTCGGCCGTTTTAGATGTCTTATACATATCACCGTCTTATTTAGTGCTAAAATATCACACATAACAATCCTTTCAATTAGTCAATTAGCAACTTTACAAAATAATGTGTATGTTTCGTGTTAAATTGTTATTATTTAAAATTCAGAGACTAAGTTTTATTTTACTATTACAATAAGTTTTTCAGATTCTTCATAACTTAACAACTTCAACCAATTAGTTAATTTCTCTTTAAAATTATGCTTATTTAGTTTGTATAGTGAGATCCTTTTGTTAATTTCATTGTAAAGCCTAGAACTCAATGCATTATATCGTCGTTGCGCGAAAGCCGTTCTACATTGCACAGAGGGACAAACAAGCGCACCACTTCGTTTTTTCAATCCTTCCTTATTTAGGGGAAGTAGTGAGTGTCGCCGAAGCATCGTACGGAGAATAAACAGCTGTCGCACCGTCAACACCTTGCACTCCCTGTATAGTTCTGTGGTAGAATAGTCGCGCGGCTTACCATACATGACCTTGAGAATAGACCTATGTGCCCTCTCCAATTTCAAAAACTTAGTTTTGTAAGTTCCACCCCACGCAGGCACACAATATCCCAATATTGACTGACATAGTGTAAGATAGACTGTATGCAATACCGTACGGTCGGCAGAGTGACGAAGATTTTTAAAAACGTACAGTAGTTTTCTGACACGACCGGTGAGGGTCTCCACTTGTGGACGCCAGTCCAATCGTTCATCAACTAAAACACCAAGACACCGTATACAGTCAACATTGGATAACGGTGAACAATGACAAGGTGTTGTTGATCTGGCACAAGTGTGGGCAGTAAGTGTTATGGTTTCTACTGATGGCGTTGAGGTGTTGGGGAGATAAAAACGAAGGTATTTCGATTTATCTACATTCAAAGTAAGTCGATTAGAAGATAACCATAGCATGACCTCTCTGAGATTACTCTCGGCCTGTATCTTAGCCTCCACCCAGCTTTTACCATACACTAAGAGTGCTGTGTCATCCGCATATGTAAACATATCACAGTTCTTCAGCTTCATCTTGCACAAGTCGTTAATGTATACTATGAACAATGTGGGACCAAGAATACTCCCTTGTGGTACTCCATACTTGATTTCTTCGTCCTCACTTACCACAGTATCAACTTTGACTGCCTGGGTACGATAAAGATTATTTGACCAATCGTACCCAGGCATATATTCAATGACAGACCACGAACTCCAATGTGCTCCAGTTTTGATATAAGGATTGGGACAGAGACCGTATCAAAAGCTTTCGATATGTCCAAAAAGATACCGTAGCACCTATAGCTTTTGTCCAGTTTATTAGCTACCGTGGCACTGAAATTGGTTACAGCATCTTCAGTCGACACACCGGACCTAAATCCATACTGGTTTTCTGAGACGATGTTAAATTTGGTGAGATACTTAGTCAAACAGTTATTGAGTATTTTTTCTAGTATCTTCGATAATGTACTCAGCACAGAAATAGGCCTATAGTTCGTAAGTAGCTCTCTGTCCCCACCCTTATACACAGGAGTCACAATAGCTTTTTTAAGGCTGTTTGGAAAAACTCCAGTGGAAATAGAGACGTTACAAATGTGCGTAATCGGTGGTACCAACACTTCCTGTGAGAGCTTAATTACCAAGGCTGGAATATTATCCCAGCCAGTTGCACTGTTACTACGTAGTGAACCAATGATCGCTGCCACCTGTTCATGGCTCACCGGCAGCATCCCAAGAGACTTGTGCTGTGATATATTCTCCTTGCCGTGGCGAGGTACCGGCGAATTATCCGGTGGAACCAGCTTCGCAGCTAGGTCCTTCCCAATGTTGACAAAGTATTTGTTGACACAGTTTGTTGACAATTTAGCATCAGTTGATAATTTTAATAGTTCCCTTGCTGGCTGTGACTGACATTTCCTACCTGAGATTCGGTTTACAACATCCCATATGACTTTCGGACTGTTTTGGGCTTTAGTAAACTGATCTTTTTCTTACTCGATTTTTAACTTTCTAAGCAATGCATCACAAAAGTTTCGGTACCTTCTGTATGACGTTTGAAGGATTGTGTTATGTACATTTTTCCTTACTTTAAGGTGCATCCTATCGCGGTTCCATATACAACGAAGCAATCCCTTAGTGATCCACGGTTTCAGAATACGGGTTCGCCTACTACCTTTTTTTTGAGTTGTGTGCTTTCTTACTACGTTACTAATAACCGAGATCAAATTATCAGTGGCAATATTCGCGTCAGTTTCATTCAAAACCAAATTAAAATCACTTTGGTCAATGTCTGCTTTAATTGAGGAATAGTCTAGGCGCGTTATGACCCTATTGGTATCCAGATATAGTTTCTTCGTCTCTTTTATGCATAAAATGATGGGCAGATGGTCAGTTATATGTGTGTCTAATATGATAACTTCTGCCGAATTGTTAGATTTTAATAAAATATGATCAAGGCAATTTCCGAGTCTTGTAGGATACACGTGTGCCGGCAATAGGCCCAACGAAGCTGTAAATAGTAAATAGTCGCTCGAGTTTCGATCGATATTATTGTTCTCTTTTATATCGACATTAAGATAGCCTATCACAGCTATATTTTTGATTGATTTCAGACTAGACATTATTGTTTCTAGACTGTGATAAAATTTGGTTAGGTCTGATCGAGATGGTGATCGGTAAAGCCCAATTATAGCGGTATTTTTTAAAAGACAAATTAAGCAATTAGCATCTGAAAACGATGGTTCAGTTATGGTACATCCTAGTCCGTTCCTAAAGTACATTACAACTCCATCATTTTGCGTTAGATTGTTGGTTGTAGCATGAGATGTATAATTATCGAGATATGGTGGTGGGCCTGATCCTTTTAACCAGCACTCGGAAAGTATGATTAGGTCGAACTCAAATTTGATCACAGACAGTATCGATATAAATTTGGTCTAAATTTTTATTTATACTTCGGATGTTAATATGTATGATTTTAAGATGGGTGTTAGGATCCACAATAAGCCCTGTACACTGGTCCGGTGTACAAATATGGGAGCTAGCAACTTTGAACTTATCAATCGCATTGGCAGCATCATTTATATTATCCTTCATTTTTAAATAATTTTATAACGTATATGTTCAACGTGACCGATGTAGTGCAATAATAATGACTTATAATAATTAAAAAGCTTTTTACTCTTATCGGTTGAGGTTGAAGTAGCATTAGAAAGGAAATGTCAACCACAGTATAGATCTCACTATTACCATATACTGGTGTATTTATTACCGATGTGAAGTCCAATTGGTTAAAGTTAAGTTGAATCTCAAATAAACATGGTTCTGTTTTATCATTATAAAGTTTACAGAAAAATTTAAAAAATATATTAAGGTAATTAAGCGAAATGTTAAAAGATATACAGTATAACAAAATAAATAACTTATAACAAAATAAGTGATGGGAAGAGAGTCACTTTCCTGATTCCAAATCCAACAAACACTGTTCGGTTTTTACCACGTGTGATTCCTTTGTATCAGGGTTTTTGCGTAAAAGGATTTTTCCATTTGAGATCCAGCCAGCCAGAGACTTATGCCAATATGTTCCTAAAGTATCCACTATTTGATTTAAATCCTTTTAAGTACATAGATCCATGGGGTTATATCAATAAAAAATCAATTTGTAATTATTAATTAAACTATATTTTCATTTTACACTTTTATTATTTTAACATTTTATATAACAGTACAGACGATGATTAATTAGTAATTATACAAAATATATAAAATGTATTTAAACTTTCATATTCTTACAGTGCTCATAGTAGGCAAATAAAAATAGCGAGTGCATTATTATTGCTCGTTTATTATAATACTGCTTAGCAGCGGCGCTGGCAGATTAAAATATGTATTACGACCTATTCCCATGTACCATATAATTGATATGACATGAACACAACTTCCTAAAGTGCGACTGCCTGTCAAGCAGTTACAGTAATAGAGTGCAATAGCATGTCTGTTAATAATATTCCCATCAATTAATATATACAAATAATATATGCGTGTACATGTCTGGATTGTATTCGCTCTTTTTACCGGCCACGCATTATCTATCATAATATTGCATCTTGACAAATCAGTTCGGTTCAGGTTAATTTTCAATTAACGCCTCTTGCAAAACGTGCCGCCTTTGTCGCGAGACAGACCTCGGGTACATTATACAGGCCGTCCCGTTTCCATAATACACAGTATCCAAACCAGTTATCACAATGTCCTTTCCAATCGAAAAGCTATCAATCAGTCCAGTAAACAAGCAGAGGTTGTAGTTGTAAAGTAAAAACCGATACTTAAGTAACAGTGTTAACTTAACCAACTGTCTGCTAAAAAGATAAGATCGCAAGTGCAGGAGCGCGGGTCGGGGGGCGGGGTATTTTGTAATCGCTTATCTTTACGTGCATGGCACCGCCCTTTTGCACTAATGAATAGATAAATGAGTAGGCATTTTACAATTACTCGTCAATAATACGTAAACGAAATATTTGTAAAAACATTAGATACCATGAGAACCCCATGCATTTGGTCCGCTATTAAAAATATTACCAATCTAAAAAAATGAAACTCACCACCATTGGAACTTTTGCATATTAAATCATCCCCACAAAAATCAGCTAACGCAGTAAATTCCTACTTTGCAAACGTGGGCATGGAGTTAAAAGTAAAATTCCAAATGGTCTTTCTCCACTCCCAACGAACGCGGCAAATGTTGTCAAGTCTTCTTGTAACTCTTTTGTGCTTTTGGAGACGTCTGAAGGGGAAGTAGATAGTGTCATCAGCAGCCTCCACTCGGATTGTGGAGCAGGGTGGGACAATATAATGTCAACGGTTCTTAAGAATTTAAAAAACCACATAGTCCCTCCCCTTACTTATATCCTGAATAGATGTTTGGCAGAGGACATTTTTCCAGAATCCCTCAAAAAATCAATTGTTATCCCGATTTTTAAGAGCGGTAGCAAGGAAGAAGTCAATCTATCGGTCAATTTCCTTGCTCACCTCTATTTCATAGGTATTTTAAAGTATTATTAATAACAGATTTGTGAAATTCTTAGAAGATATAAACATCTTATCACCTAACCAGTATGGCTTCAGAACAGAAAAATCTACAACTGACTGTATTCATACATTCACTGAACATATTGTAAGAAAATTAGATAATAAGAAAAAATGCCTGACTATCTATCTAGACCTTCAGAAAGCTTTTGATACTATGTGCACATGTATATTAATTTCCAAACTAGAACATATGGGACAGAACTATTTACAAGATCAAAATCAGTCAGTTGGGATAGCCGCTGAGTGAAGAAAGACCGAACTCTTAGGCCCCCACCTCTTCCTTTGCTACATAAATGACCTTTGCCAGCTAACATTAGAAACTGTCATGTAATGTCTTATGCAGACGACACTACCTTAACGTTTTATGGAAACTCATGGGACGAATCTTTTGTTGTGGCTCAGGAAGGCTTTAATATAGTGACTCATTGGCTTGCACTTAACAAACTGACCTTAAATGCCAGTAAAACTAAATATATAGAGTTTACAATACAGAATGCATCACTTAGTAATCATTTAAATATTTATGCACACACATGTACCTAATCCTGTAACCACAAACTGTACCATGTGCCCAAGGATATCAAAAACAGAATCGATAAGATACTTAGGCATAATAATCGATGAAAACTTATCTTTGAAACAGCACATTTCCCATCTGGTCCAGAAAACAAGAAAAATCGTTCATGTTTTAAAAAATATTAGGCATGTAGCGAGTTGGAAACTGATTAAAACTGTGTATGAATCTCTTTGCCAATCAATCCTATCGTATGGTATTTCCGCCTGGGGCGGCTAGTATAAAACGAATAATTATCTTAAATGTTAAAAGACCTCAACGACTTCTTCTTAAAGTTGCTCTCTTCAAAGCACGTATAAACGCCACAACTGCCCTTTATAACGAAGCAAATGTATTAACGGTCAGGCAGCTTTATATACTGCTAACAGTTGTAAAAAAGCACTCCTCTATAGACGGTCCTACAGCTACAGCTAAACAGAAGGCGGCAGCTAATACTAGGCGATTCTATGAAATCTGTGAAACAACTCCGGTAAGAACATCTTTTACCTAGAATTTCTTCAATTCCAGAGCAAGCAGACTATATAATAAGATAAACAAAGTTCCTGAAACTATTAAATTGTCTAGGGTAGAATGTAAAAAGAAGCTTACAAAGTGGCTTTTAGCACTTGATTATGTAGAAACGGAAAAATTGCTTACTTACTATCTTATCCTAGTTTAGCGTTTTTCATAAACACATACCACCACCCTTTTACGCACACATTCATACACACATCCATCTTTATACGTACTCACACAGCACACCATCCTACTCTTTCTATGTCACACACACAACTCCACAGCACGGCCACGACTCCTTCCACTTCACACTCATACTTCGCATACTTACAAACATACACACACGTTTTTAATTTTAATTATTATTTTATTTAAGAATTTATTGATTTAATTTATTTTTTGGTTTCTTTTTTTTACTTAATTTTTTCTTACAATAGTCCTACATGGCCTTCACCGTTTGTGTAAATCCCAATCTCGGCGAGGGGGGCCTGGAGTCCATAGCACAGGGTATGCTAGTTTGGATGCCTGACTCCCACAAACCTTTGTACTTCCAATATTTGTAACATAATATAGAAACAAAATTGTACTTTGTGGGAGATAAATAAATATTAATATTACTATTTGGGCAACGTCTCCATAGTAACAAATTATCATCTTGCCAAGATATATCAATAAAGCTACATTTCATTTTTGTTGATGGGTGGGGACGATTCCGCCCATGGTCCTTTACTTACCAATAAAAGAAAAGATTTCCAATGCCTGGGCCAAAATTTTTCTATACATTCTTTACAGCTCAATAAGGCATAAAAAGGCATTTTTCTGGTTTTCGGTGGATTTCTGGTGCCGATAATGCAAAATGAAAAGCTCAGATTATGATCATTGATGGTAACATTACTCCGTTTTTTGGCACGCGAAGTACATACAATCGTGTCATCTAGTTAGATTAATGTCTGTGGTTAGCTCTATAACGTGACACACGCTCGGATATGGTACGGACGGACTAACTTCACCCACAAAGCTGTTCTCGCTTACACGTCCGGATTTGGTACGGAGCAGACCAAATCCGATGTGTAAACAAGCGGACTCAATTAATAATAATAATGTCTGGCGGACCACTCTACACACGCTCGGATATAGTACGGGCGGACTACTACCACCCACAAATCCATGGTCCAGCCGTACAAAATCCGGACGTGTACTATTAAGGACTTGCGGCTATTAGATTAAGCTTAGCTGACTTACATAATCTGTTAAAATATAATAGAGAATACATTTCCTGAAGAAAAGTTTGAATGTTTTCTTTAGGGAATGTGGTATTGGTATTATTGTGATACATCTCAATTTTTATAGATTTTCGTAGACAAAAAAGACAAGGCAAATAGCATTTAACAACATAGTAGTAATCATAATTTAAGTCCTAATTAATACCCCTTCTACACATTCGGGTGGTTGTTATATGGAACCGAGGTGTCCTTGGTCGGGGCATCAACCAAAAAAGACCGTGCAGACCCAGACGGTGGTTGGCCAACCAAATTGGTCGCAAGCGCATACATACCTCCCAACCAAGGTTGTTAGAAGGTCAGCTCAATTTGTTTGTCCAAATACCGCCCGACTGTGTGGAAGGGGTTTTATCTGAAAGATCATAAAATAGTGATGTTTGACCATAGACTGAGACGAAGCAGTCTCAGTCAAAGAGTAAAGTACTTTATAGGTCTCAGTTTTCTTCGTTTTATTCGTTCACTGACCACTGAGGCACTGATTCACGTTAATTTTTCACATTGCTGCTGGCCAATAGTGTTATCTGTCTATGCAGCTCAATGCAGCTGGCTGCAGGAAACGAACAAAAACGCTGACAAATTGGTTTTTCAAAAAAGAGTGTGCTCTAAAGATGAACTAAAAAACTGTAAGTAACGCATTTGAATTCAATTTTAACTTTTGCACTTATCAACAGTATGAAAAGAATGAAGTTTTGTTCCTCCAGAAGACTGTCAAGTCAAACGAAGATGGCTTTAGTTGAGAATATTCTACCGCCTAACGCGGATTCGGAGATGGAAGAAGGAGAAATAGTGGATGATCTATCTGATATATCATCAGGGGAGGAAAACCTGTTGCGTGAGAGACTACAAGTGTTGGAAAGCTACAACAACGTCCTTGAGCGTAAGAAAGCCAAAAGTTCTTCTTTCAGGCCAGGTAAGATTAGCAAACCAGTTCAAACTCACAAGCACAGTATAAAAATGTTACAACAATTATTAGGTTCCTTATCGATCTATTTGACCTTGTGTTTTTGTTAACCTTTGACCCAGTTAAAGGTTAGCATCTTGATATAACATGCAGAAAAATTGCTATGTATGTATGCACCGTAAGTGGACTTTAGTAAATTTGAATTGCACAATAATGCTGAACTGTTAGCAACGTGTTAGTGTAGGTATTTGCAAAATGTTAAGCATGATTCTTTATCCTTAGATTTCTTTTACCACAATTTGCCTTATCAGAGGCACAAAGAAACAGACATACATACAGGTCAAACACAACCCTCCTTTTGGGCTTCGCTGCAGTGGGGTAAAAATACATTCATTAGACAAAAGAGTTCACCAGACCTGTAGTATAAACTAATGAGGGAATTTTTAATGGTTCTATTAATTAACTAATTCTTATCAGGTTATGTTGATAACATTATTCAAACTAAATTATCAGACTAAAATTTAACCTTGAATTAAACTGTTATGGTTGCTGTGTTTAGTAAATAGTTCATTTGTAATTTTTACCCAATTATCTGAATTTTGATTATCTTCCACTGTAGGGGTTTTCACTCACCTGTGAAAACAACATAAGGACATCCTTATTAATAGGTACTTAAAAGTAATCTAATTCTAACAGATAAAAACTATGGAGTACCTAAACTCCATTTGAAATAACATTAGACATGTTTCCAAATCTTTTTACAGTCTTCTATCCCGTAAACATAAGCATGACATTAAAAGCATTAACCTGTTACCAGAACCAATATTTTACTACAGCTACCATTTGTCGTATCAACAACGCAATAGAAGTCAAAATTGGTTGAACGGGCTGTAAAATGGGCTAATTTAAACATCTAATGTTATCACAAATGGAGTATACTTGTAATTGATTCTTATAGTGGTTATTTCACCAGATTATTGTAGACCATGTTAGTTTATCGACTAAGTGGAAAATTAATTTTCGATAAATTGTGAACTGAACATTTTGAATAGAATAATACAACCAATCAGTGCACCAGTCTACAATCTATCCATTTTCGTGTTACAGTGAAATTGTAAACACGCTTCTCATTGGTTGGTTTGGTGCCGCAGGACAACGGGAGGTCCATTTAATTTGTAACTACATACATGGCATTCAAGTGAACTGAACTGACTGAAGTTCACTGTCACATAAAAACAGTTAGATTGTAGACTGGTGCACTTATTAGTTGTATTATTCTATTTGAAATGTTCAGTTCACACTTTATCGAGGGGTTATAATCTTGTTGGCAAAAATCCAGTGACAGTTATAAACTTAAACACAAAATATAGTAGTAGTGTATGGTGTTGGATTGAATACAAGAACTTTTATAATTATTTCATATAAATTCTTAGCATGTATTTTTTAATGTTCTAAAAAAAAACAAACATACCACCTTAGATGCTAGCGGCTTGCCCTGAATAAAAGACCAAATTATCCCAAAGAAATATGCTACCAGGATAAAAATAATCCTATGACCTAACTCCTGATCCAGGCCATGGTCTACCTGTTTTACAATATAAAACAAAATCATTCAGCTGTTTGATAAACAAACATACCAACTTTCAAGTTAGTAGGAAATAGAATAGGATTGAGAATTAGAATAATTTTACTAGTGAAATTATTATTTAAGGTGGTGCTAGTCAGTCATTCTTCCATACAAACGTAGTATTGCGATTACACCACTGTTTGTCTCATCATTATCTAGCCCTGTATGGAAACAAAAAAGTAAAAAAAACCTGAATTTGAAAGTTATGAGCGTCGAAAGTTCGATATTTCAACACTAATTTTAATGCATCTTTGGGCGGATATAAACACCATAAAAAGAAGGAAAATTGCAAAACAGTCACCATACAGGGATAGATTAGCGTGTACGTTACCCCAACAGGAAAGTGGCTCTTAGAGTGATATGAGTGGAAAGTATAATTAGTGCGTAATCTGCTGTGAATGTGCGCCACATAAAAAAATTTGTGCGTATCGTAGTTTTTGAAAATAACTGAAAAACGATTCCTGCTGGAGTAACGCTGTTCCAGCAGGAAAATTCTAAACGAATGATCGGAGTGAGAAATATTCATGTATTCGTACGCGCACTAGCTTCTTACTGCTCATCACAGCGTAAATCCCTTTTGTACGTGCTGTCGGATGAGATAGCATGCATTTTAACCCCAGCCACAAAATAGTTGGTGCCGCCGACTAGGGCAACCTTAAGCTAACTGCTCATACTATTATTTAAAATATTTATTTTGGAATGATTTGAAATGTTTTAAATAATAATTACTTTGTTCATACTAAACCCAAAAGGGAAAAACCGTGGTAAGAAACTGTTTTAATGATTAATGTAGCATAAGTCAACTGTTTTTATTTGTAGGCACATAGTGTGCATTCTGTAAAATTTTAGGTACAAAACATAAGGAGGATACATTACTGTACGACTTATCGGAAATTTCGGCGACTGAATTGGACGATTATAGTTCTCATGCACCACACAGACAAAAAGCTCAAAAACGTCAAAAGACACATCACAAACAAAAAAGAAGAAAATTGGTGTCAGTCTATCCCTTAAAAACTAAGAATCTACTTCTAACTAAAGACTACAGGAAGAAAATTCCCTACACCAAAAATAAACTAGCAGTAAAGATTATAAGTGAATCAAGTGAGGAATCTGAAGATGAATACAGAAATAAAAGAAGAAAGTTGGCTGATGCTGTTGGGCTGAACAATAATACATATAAAAATAAAAATGATAAAACATCTTTAAGTGAACGACTCCAGAAAATGCTTTGTGGAGTCACCCCAGAACCAACAAAAGTCTTCCAAACTGAAACTAAAATAAATGATGATATTGACAAACTATTAGAACAATCAAGATTGGATTATATCTCTTCCCTGACTGTTGATGATCATAATATATTTAATGCTGAAGCTGAAGTCAGCATACCAAAACAAGCAGAATCATGTGAATTAATAGACTTATGTACAGATGAAGACAGCAAAACTGTGGCAATGGATCTGCAGCAGGATACTGTTGACTCAGAAAATAAGGATATTAAGAATGATGAAAATTTGAAGAAAGATTCTGGCAAAGAAAACAGTTCTGATAATGATTCTGATGAAGATCTGGAACTGCTCAGGCAACATGCTCTCAAAACTAAAACAACTAAAGCAAATTCAGTTCCAAATGATGTCCAAACTGAAAACAAAATACTTTCTGATGATGAAGACAGTGATACTGCAGAGTTGAGATTGATCTGTCTCAAATCTTCTTGGCTTAAGACAGCCATTGAAAAAAAACAGAAGCAAAAAAAAAAGAAGAAGTTAATATCCCAATCTTCCAACTTCCCAGACGATTTACTAATGTCAGATAATAATACTGATATAGAGTCTGTTGACATGGACATTGGGTCAGATGCTGAGGAGAAGATTAAAGAAAACCCTGATGGTAGTGCCAAAACTATTACTATAAAGGAGAATAACATACCAGAATTAGCCAAAGAAAAAGACATTACCGCGAAAAATGATCAAGACGTAGATGAACTAGAGGACGACGAGGACTTGTTGCGCGCTAAACTGCTTACTTCTCTCAGCAAAAAATTACCTAATTTGGTAAATCCTAATTCTATTGAGACTATAAAAGAAACAAGAGGCATTTCACCCAAGCCCGTTGTACCAGCAAAACCTCTTGTAATTCCGGAAGAGAAGAGAATAATAATAGCAGTCGGCGAATCGGATTCCGAAGGAGAACATGAAGCAACTAGGAATTTAACTAAAATGCATTTGAAATTATCAGAGGAGACCGATTTCCAGAAAAAGCTAGTAACATTATTGAAAAGTACTAGAATGGAAGTAGAAAAGTCTAAACCCCCAGATGTCGTACAGCAGCCCAATCCAGCAAAGAAAAATGAAAAGTTCGTTGCTAAGGTCTGCAAAGTTCACTATAATACATTTTTTCATTTTGTTTTTAAAGTTATTATTTTCAGAAATTTTAAGGTTAATATTTCTTTTAGGCTGTACAACATTTGCCAAAGTCAGAGCAAATTGAGTACAAAAACCTAGTGAAAAGAATGGCAGAATTAGAAAAAATAAAACAAGCTAGACAAACGACAATTAATTTAAGTAACAAAGTTTCTGCGCCACTGAAAGACACGCTAAAGCCACGAAATATTGCTGTGGATTCTTCAAAACTATCTGCTATCAATAATTTGGAAGAAAAGATACAAATTTCAAGGTATTTTTTTATTATTCTAACTTTTGTTATTCTTGATTACTTGTCTCCGAACTCTTGCAACTCCATAATTGTTTTACAGAAAGAACATTGCTGAAGAATCTGCCAAAATAAATTTGTTGAAAGAAGAAGGAAAAAAATTATCACAAAGATTTAAAATCGTTGCCACAGAGCTTCGTAATATCAAGACTGCCATTTCATTGAATAAGAAACAGACTAGATTGGTGCAAAGCTGTTTAACACAAATAAGGTCGCATCATCAAACATTATTGAAAAGGTATTTTGTTAGTTTCCTTAATTTTACCACAACATGGGTTGCCTTAGTTGTTTTCCTCTTGGAGTCTATTTACTTGTTTTAAATTAAGTTAAATAATTAGTCATTTCACTGGGCACTGTTAACATAATTTATTTTCTAGTATAACAAAACTGGTTGCTTCTTCTTTTAAACCTTTATTTTTCAGCTCAATGAATTTCGCACATTCCAAAATCAATGGCACATTGCCGGTAAATAAAATGATTCCGAGATTACAAAAAGAAAACAATCCAGTAAAAGAAGAACACAAAATTCCACCTGTAGTAAACAGAACCGTTAAAACTGCTACAAAAGAAAATAATTTAGCTAGAGAAGAACTTAGAAACGGAATAGTATATAAAAATGTGAAAGAAAGTAATAAGCCGGGTAATGAAGGTCCTAAAAATCGTGTAGTAAATAAATTAGTAACCGAGAGCAATCTGGCTAGTGTATCCGTTCCCGAAATTCCTTTACCTCTTGCCGTAGTTGCCAGTCAAGAACCACTAGTGAAACCGCTTCCAATAATCTCAATACGGGTTGACGTCACTTGTAATAAAAAGGTCGTTAAAATGACAGACAATACAAATGAAAGTAGCAATAAAATTACATTAAATGTGCAAAAGAAAGACATGAATGAGGATTTACTTGAAAACAAAAGACTATCAAGCGATCCAGTTGTAGAGAAAGGCGGAGGGAAGGATGTGGCGCCAGTACACAGAAGACTTGAAAACGATGATTACAGATCACCTCTAGAAGCTTTTGGGATGTCAACGTGAGTTACAATGCTTGGGGGCAGTATTCTCCTATTTTTGTGCTAACACTGTTTTTATAAAGGTCATGCTAATAGCAACCTTTAGTTTGTGAATTAATTTAAAATCTTGTATTGGATCTTTTATTTTTGTTATCTTACTTGAGCAACCTTGATGAAAACCAGATTTTGATTCTGTTATTAACTAGAATAATAAACAGCAGAATTCATCTGGTCTACAATTATAAGAAAGAATACTTCAATAAGAGCAAACATGTTGCATTTGATTTATTACCATATGTTGATTTATTATTCCCTGTTGTATATTAATGGTTATAAAGTCCAAGGTTGTGTATTAAGTGATCGCAAACATGCAATGCTTGTTGAAGATAAAACAAATATCAAAGATTTTATATAATTGTCAATACTTTATTCGCCTTACTAGTACATATTTTGTTTGTCTTGACTTTCAGTAATAATAACGTTAAAGGATTGAGTTGGGTTGTTAAGAAGTTGTTATGTAAAACTATAATTAAAATTAGTTGTCTTTATGCAAACTGTCTCATGCTGCTGCCAGATATTTTTGTATGTAGGAAGCAGCACATTTGTTTTAGTAATATATTATAGTGTCTTTAAAAGTAATGCCTGGAAAAACATTAATGGTAAAAAAATATCGGGCAGTAGAATAATGGAAGTGTCAAACCTACCAACTGCTGAACCTACCTGCTGCTGTTTTCATGCTGTTGAATATATTACGCGGTCAACTTAACTCCCGCATGACCGTGCGGCGTCCTGCGTTCTCCTCGTGCAGCAAAAGCGAGAGTCGAACGTCAGAGGAACGCCACGAGCACATTTAAGTTGACCGTGTTATACCATCCCATCTCCCCATCTTTATACCAGTTGATTGTTTAAAAACCTCCTCCTTTTCAGTTGGGAGGGCGACCCGAACGCCATCCTCTGCCCCTTCGAAGTGAGCGGTGACTGCAAGGATGCCGACTGCATTTACATCCATACCCAGCCCCGTTCCACATGACACCACACCCATACTTACACTTATCCGCCTAAACATGACACAGTTACACTTGAAAAACCTATCCCACCCCTACTTCCCCAATGAAGGAAAAGGCGACAACATATGTGTAAAGTATACATCTCTTTTTATCTAATCTATATATTTTTGTAGCTTTTTTATTTATCATATTCGCATTTTGACCATATAAATTCCAATTATATGCTTATTTTTGGTATTTTATTTATTTTAAAGGCCCAGAAATGCATGTTTTAAGTCTAGTCGTCATTCCAATAAGTGTTTCTATGTACAGAAGTCACACTGATTTTTGTGTCTCTGAAGTTGTCTGCAAGATCCTGCACCTGCACCCTGATGCTATTTTTGAATCAATGTTTAAGTAGAAGATAGCATTGTATAGCTCTAGTCTCTTTCACTCGCTTACGTCTCTCGCATCGTTCTATCTCGCCTAATGTATGCAGTCACTAGATGACAAACTGTTTCTTGCGTAATGGTTCTCAGAGCCTAACTTCAGAGACACGAAGATCCGCTGTGACTACTCTGTTATCGTTCGTATCAATGAATATTTGCGTTTCAATCAACTAATCAGTCTTATCTCTTATCATACTGACGATGCTTTTTGTAACTGTGGGTTACGTAAAAGACTTGGTCTAAATGTTATTCTATGATTACTTTTTGAAGCATATCTTTGAATTGTTCTTTGACTTACGTAAACAACAAAAAAAGTCGTCTCATTCGAGGCTTCGTGAGATACATGAAGATTTTTTTCTGTTTTCTAAACTCATTGAAACAAAAGATGCATGATATAAGTATATGTATAGTAATAACCACTCCCCAATGCAATATATTATAATTTCTTTAAAATTAAAAATATAATACAACTATTCATGGTGTTGCGGCAATGTGTAGATTTTAAAATCTTCTTTGGCCATGTAAATAAATGTCTTTCTATTTTCATCAGCTGATGACAACTTTTTATGGTAAATACGTTTTTTTTTGTGGTAATTTTCTATACTTCCTTTGAGAAAGCTGCTCATTTACATTAGTCAGAAGCAGTTTAAAAATATGACCACGCCTTTCCGTAACACCCACCAGTCTCCTTTTTGTTGTAAATAGTGTAATCTCGTGAACAGTAATCAGTTAATACCTAGTTGTTATTATAGTACATTCCACCAATTAATAACCGACGTACCTTCGGCATGTCTACCCGCAGTATTTAGGTGATGGCAATCTCGAATACGTTTTGTTACTCCGGCTCACATTTAACATTCTGTAATGCAATTTTAGTTGGCGATTGCCCGCGTTCCTGCGTCTCAGCTATGGTGGTAAGTTTCGAGTAACTTTATAATAGTGCATTATTGTAGTGCTCTGGACTCATACAACAACACTACGGGACTCCGAAGCTCTGGGTAAAGTGTTTTGTGTTGCGTTAACTTTAAAGTTTATACTTTATACCTACTATCTTTATTTGCTATTATTAATTTTTAAAATAATTGTACACATGTAAAAAGTTCTTATTAATAAATGATAAATTTAAAATATTGTACACTTGACTTTTATTTCTACAATCAAACACCATTTAATCTTACAAATAGACATTTTATTCAGACATTGTAAAGAAAATAAAAAGTAATATACCTCTTCACACTGATACATACACTTAGATAAAAATATTATGTACGTATATTTTTGGAATAAAATTCGATATAATTCATAAAACCCTTGAACAGACGGAGGTCATTCTATTGAATGACTACGTACTAATAAGTATTTATTTATATATCTAGATGTGACAGAATAACTGTGGGCACACGTGTAAGACAGTACAGGAGTTAGAAATAGTCATATTCTTATAAATCACCTATTGGACAATGATATTAAAATTTATTTTCAAAAATTAACATTCTTATATAAAATTCTATAAATTCATAAGATTTTGTTTGGTGTTCCAAAAGCTCAATATAATTTTTACATCGAAAATATTTAGGTCTGTTATATTTTTTTATAAAGTTTAACAAGATAAATATTTCTACTATATTTGTTGATATATTTTTTATAATATCAGGTGGAAATAAGAGCCCACAGTTTAGACTGGACAGTATAGGAAGGCAAGGAGTGTAATACAAGTGTAAGTCTTAGTATAGGGGATATTACACTTATTTATAACCTTCTCTCTGTGACAGACATACTTCGCTCACGAGGCTTCTCGCTAGTTTATCGGAGAGCGATAAAGCTAACAGAAGTATTTTTACCTACAATCAGTGCTCCGTGTAGCGAAACTTCATATCAATAAAATTTTATATCAATGACTAGTGACATTTAAGTATATACCTATTGCAAGATTCGAAACACGAATTTGTGAAGCTACAATCTATTGAATATCAGACACATTTTGCTTCTAAACAGTGATAAATATGATAATAGATTGTTCTTTTCGTTTGAGCAAACTTAGGCTCTGAAGTATATATTAGTTTACAAGTTAAAAGTTATAATGAAGATTAGGCATGCTGTTACAGTGGAAATAACTACTAGAGTTGATACAGACAAGTAACACAGAAATGGTATAGCAGTGACGTCATGGGAGTAGTATGGAAAGCCAAAAGGTTGTACCGTGTAGGTACAGGGCCTGATCTAACTATTTTGCCGCTCTTTACAATATTATTTAATTAAATTTATTGAAAAAAAAAATGTTATTTTTAATCTGTCGGATCGGATGACTTTGTCACACAATCTTTCAGCCTACAATGATGATGATGATGAAAGTTATTTAACGGTGGTTTACAACAGTAACCAATAACATTTGAAAATTTGAGCAAGAGAACACAGATAAGTTAGGTTTTCTGATGAAATGAAAAGGGCCATCAGTTCCGTTTTGCCGCCCCTCATTTATGCCGCTCTGGGCATTTGCCCGGCTCGCCTCCCCCTAGATCTGGCCCTGTGTAGGTTTGAAATATGTATAACATCAATCCAAATAATATAGTGCCCGTACGTCTAGTCGTTATATTAAGGCTATCGAGGCAATAAAGGTCGTAGCTCAGTTACACCTCCCCGATCCAACACCGCTCCCGCACAACACCGTCTTAAACGGAGATGACTGCTCGCTGTCCACGCGCCGACAACTAGCAGGCAACCAGCTGTCCACGCGATTACAGCTAGCAGTCAACTAACTGTCCCCGCGCCGACCCCTTTCGCCAGGTCGCCTTACCTTTTTCGACACGCTATCAACGTGCTTCAAGCGAGCAGCCAGCGCGCGTTAGCATGCGGTAAGCGAGACGTCAGCTGTCGAGTGGTACGATGGCGGTAAACGCGCTTACAGCGAGCTGTCTGTTAATTTGTGGTGTCAATGAAAAGTATGTCTACAGAGGAGGCCCTGAAGCTCATATTTCAATGAACATTATTTTGTCGGGTGGGAGCGATGTTGTATAAGTCGGCTACGACCTTAGGCCTTTATTATTTCTTAATTGGAATATAATCTTCCTCAGAAAATTTTATCATGTTTGAATGTGACCTTTGGCCTTTAAACTACCCACAACGTCACTGATTTCAACTAGACAACAGTGAACAGTATCTACAGAAGTACCTATATCTATTAGTATTGCGATCGGTCCGGGATAAACTAGACGAGTGTAGTCCTAGATAGATCTAAATGAACGTTGCCACTATTACGAAATGTAGTGGATTTGACATCTTAGTGCCGTCCTCTATTTTGCTATTGCTATGCTAATAAAGACAGCGTTAGTCATACTGAATTCACTTTATTTACCGTCAAACTCTAAATCCATTTATTTGCTGCCGTCAGAGAGTTAAAATTCATTTATGTTTGTGACGCACGTAAATAGCAATAACATCAACTGGCCACAAGTAATATGCAATAAGGAAAACGTTCATTTAGGTCAACATAGGGCCATTCAAGGGGTACAGTGGGCAGTCTATCTGAGCGTGTGCCACATGGCCACGGCCTTGCGCGTTTCGTGCGCCATCTGCGCCCAGTGGCGGCCCTCCGCGCCCGGCTCGGCCGCGCCCACGCAGCACCAGCCCACCACCAGCCCGCTGCCGCCGCCGCTCACCACGCATACCTGGACAGAAAAGTATGCACATTGGGATTGGGTAGGTATCATCATTTCAGCCGAAAGGCGGGACATAGGACTGGACATAGGTTATTTTCTCAGTGGACATAGACTCCCCCAAGTGTCGCCACATTGGCCGATCCCGTGCGTCTCGCATCCAGCGGATCCCCGCAACCTTCACCAGGTCATCGGTCCACCTAGTGGACCTTCCAACGCAACGTCTTCCGATTCGAATCAGAAATGAATACGGATGTATTAATTTCAAGAGACATAGCAACCTACCGAGAACCTAGGTTACCAACATAGCCCGAAGATGGCCAAACTTAAGTGGCAGTGAGCAGGGCTCATTGCTCACAGATCGGATGGCCGATGGGCCCAAAAAGGTTGTTGAGTAGGTATAAATTTAAGTTAACTAATAATATGCCTGAATGCATTCTTGTAGTGGTTTTCAAAGAATTGAAAAAGCATGTACCAACCTAGAAATTTACTAGTTTTTAAATAATGATTATGTATGACGTTTAGATGTTTCGTTGGCCTAGTGGTCACGAGCGCCACTGATGAGGGAGAAGCAAGAGAGACGCGTTTGAAAGAGATGAGGTGTCGGGTTCAATTCCCAGATCGGGAAAAGTACCTATTATTGGTTTTTTCCCTAGAAAACAGCAACTCTTGAGTGTAATTGCAAATTCCAATTATTTATTCGTGTGATTTTTGGTATTTACAGTAGGTGCCCGGTTGATGGCTATTGCCCGCCCGGATAATGGTCGTTCAGCCGATGATGGCAGGTAAAACGGAGACAGCAGCAGACTTGACACTCCTCCGGCGCGCGCCGCTCTCGGGAGCGTTCGGCCCACACTTCGGCTCCTTCCGCCACTTCTACGCGGGAAAGAGGCACCTTGGCTGAGCCCATCACTTCCTTGGCTTGCCCTCTATTACCTTCATGGGACCTGACCATACGCGGTGAAATGTGATTGCATTATATTCATCTCTGCCTGATGATCTTTGCTTAGGGAAATAAGTAAGCAACTTATTTCGTGGCAGGTCCTACAAAATATCTTACCTCAATGGAAGCTTCCTGAAGGTTGGCAGACGGCAGGCTGAATGACAAAGCCTCGTTCCACACGGGGCTGTTGATCTCTTTTCTGTTAGTCTTCTTCTTTTTCACACGTTTGCCGTTCACCAGCAGATACACTTTTACATACACATCTGGAACAGTCAATAAAAGTGAGTGCATTTTCAACTATAGGTTATTTTACAATGAATTGAATAAGAACCGAGAACCGTTGAAGTAATCGAGAGTATAACTGCAGACCTGGGGGGTGACCCTACGCTCTTAGAGTAAGGTTATTTTGAGTGTGTGTAAGGGACAGATGTATATGACTTGTATACATCTGTCACTTACGCGATCTCAAAATAACCTTACTCTAAGAGCTTATGGTCACCACCCTGGCAGTAAGAATTCCAGGTTTATGAAAAAAAAATGCTGAGGCGAGTGTCGTTTGTGCTAGGAAAGATGATAAACCGATTTGTGTGGAACACAGCACCTTACATGGCGTACTACGAAGACTTTACGTAACCAGCTACGCGTCCCGGGCGTATCAAACTACGGAATCCTTGCGAAGCACGCTACGAGGCCACTGTGTAGCAAATTATGAGACACCTGCGTAGGCAGCCGCGAACACTACCTACATAGACTGCTACAAGCTCCTTCCGTAGCCAGCTACGAGCCCATTGTGTAGCAAGCTACAAGCTCTTGCGTAGCAGCAACGCACTACGTCTTCCGTAGCTTTATATCTCTTTCGTAGGCCTATTTTAGAAAAATAGATACCAACCTAAAGCATCTTTCCCCTCTTGAGGCGGCAGCAGATTCCTCGCCTTCAACACAACGACAGTGAGTCGTTCAGCCGACGGCAAGTAAGACAGAGACAGTAACAGCTCTTGCAGCTCCTCGGGCGGGCGCCGCTCTCGGGAGAGTTCGGCCCATACTTCGGCTCCTCCCGCCACCTCCACGCGGGAGAGAGGCACTTTGGCTGAGCCCATCACTTCGTTGCGAGAAAACCTGGAATTGAACACAGGGATTTTGTAATTAGCTTGGGTATATTTATATACCTAAGTATTAAGTTGGTCTTGTACTTTTCAGCGAAACAAACGCATACCCATTTAACGAAGAAAAATTATCCTTCAATCTGTTGATTTACCTACTCGTTGCATTTAATTAATTTTAATAAAGACTCATCTTATAAACTGAGAAACTTGTTCCAGTGGTTCTGGCTGCTGGCGCGACTGCATTAGGTTCGATCGGTAGTATCTCTAAGTACAGTCTGTGGGTTCGATCGCCAGGTCGAGTAAAATGTTATAGAGCAGTGGTGGGCAAACTTTCTTAATTAGGGGCTAAAAAGTTTAAGAAATTTCAGAAGAGGGCCAGAATTATAGGAAAAATTTATTTTGTGTTATAACTTTTAATCATATAAAAACATTACAGCATTACACACTTGCACAAATGTTAACAAGTAAAATTTCAAAATTTAAAAAATCCCTGGCAAATTTTGATTTCATGCTACATAATTTATCTGGTACATAATACATACGCTTCGATCGGCAATCTATTGAACATGTAATTATGACACGATATCTTGCGTAAACATCCCGATTCAAACAGTGAAACGCCCATAACTTTTGAACGGCTGAACCGATTTTATTCAAACTGTAGCAGTCACTAAGCCTGCTACAAATACTTGGATGTGATGTGTGAAATCAAACTCATACTGGTCAATTTAGGTTTATAATCTGAGTAAACTGATAACAAAAGAATACGATTTTAAAACAATGTCTATGACTTTGAGCACTATATTTTAAATTTTTAACCAAGCGTCTCAGGCGACGACCATCGATCGAATGTCCGCTAGAAACACTCGACAAACGCCCGAGTGTTTACCATAAAAGTTATCGCCACCATGGCAGCCCTTTAGAATTATTAAAACATATAGGTATTTATATAAAACAAAAACCCTAATAAATAACCAAACTGTAACAATAAGATTATTCGTTTTTTATCTAAAACAAGCTATTATTCGTTAAAAGAATCAAAACCTAACAATCGTCCGTCCTGACATCGTGTGGGTCCCTGCACACGACTCCAGGTGGAAACCTATCAATCGGGTTCCTGGCTAGTCGTTCGAGCTTATTGATTAATTAACTACTTTAACGTTCTGGGCACGTTTCCCATTGACATCGATGTGGACGAATTTTTTGATGCACAATGAGCTTTTTTTGCCGTCTGCCTTTTGTATTTGTATATAGGTTTGTTTTTCTTAGAATATTCAATTGTATATATGTTAATAAATAAAAAGATATATACTACTTTAATAACTTTTACAAACAAACAGCATACAAACAGAATAGTGTCAAAGTCATAGTCAAATCATTTATCTTTTAAATTTCAATAAATTGTAATTTAAAGTTAAAAATAATTACATTGACTCTACTGTCCGTTCGGAAGGGTAGATTGTTATGGAGAAGAACGGACAAGAAACTCCACACTTACTCTTTTAAAAAAATAGTGTTTTACAACATTTTGAGGATAATGCACCTCGAGCTTATTACAATATCATTTATTTATGATTCGTTTATCCTCGCACTGGAACGCCGTGGGGCTATGACACCAATGGAGAACAAACTTATCATTATTACTTATACAAACCAACCAAATAGTGAAAACAAAATAGCATTATTGAACTTTTAACAATAATACAATTTTAGAAATTATCAACTTCTTAATTAATATCCAATATCAAAGAGTAAGTTCACGATCGATCAATTTGGCGTGAACAAACACCATCCCTGAACAATCAATAAATCAGGGGCTCTAACATCCTGAACGATCAGTAAATCAGGACGGCTAGCGACATCAACACGAGCCGATCAGTTAAATCTCATGTTGATAGCCGAAAGGACTTTTCTCTTAACTAGGCAGCAGGCGTCCCTCGCGCCAACTGTTTGGAGGTCCCTGAGTTTCACCCAGCAGCATCCCTCGCGACACCAGCAAGAGCCCACGATTTACGCTCAAGCCGATAGCCGAAAGGACTTTTCTCTCAACCAGGCAGCAGGCATCCCTCACGCCATCTGTTCGGAGGTCCCTGACTTTCACCCAGCAGCATCCCTCGCGACATCAGCAAGAGCCCACGATTTACGCTCAAGCCGATAGCCGAAAGGACTCTCTTAGCCAGGATGCCTCGCGTCCTGAGCTGTAATAACAACAAATAATATTCTGTACATAACAGTTTCTTAAATTGGGCTCAACCCAACATGAAGGGTATAATTAGTATAAGAAAGGCTTCATGCAGCCATTGATTTCCCAGGATGTAGAAACACAGCCAATCACATCATCCTCTTTAGGTTAAGCTGTTAAGTTGGTATTCTGTACCCATACCAATTATATTTACTTTAAATCTTCGACAAAGAGTATTCTATCCAATATTTGACAGAATCTAATACCTTTAAACGAGCAATTCTTGTATATATATGTATAATCTGAATCTCGGAAACGGCTCAATACAGAGAGTTTCGGGGCGATAAATCGATCTACCTAGGTTACATTTTTAGAGAACGTCGTTTTCTTTATTTTCACCTGAGCAGAGGTTGGTCACCCAGGTACTATTATTTACAACCATTATTTGTTTTATATCTCACTTTTTGACAATTACTTCTAGCAACTTTTAGGGTATAATAAACTGGCGTTCTTACTTCTTACGACTTCATGCAAAAATCTCTAGCTACAAAGGTGGTAAATGGTACAATCGGACCATTGGTTACATGAATCAACGGTTTCATACGCTCCACAACTATTGTTGGTTGACGTCTGCTTTCTGTATTGATTGGTGCGGTATCATTGTTAAAACATACCAATCCATGACTAAAACCTTGCTATCATGGTGTGGGTATCCATCACTATATCCGTACTTTATTTGCATGTTTGTTTTAGGTGTAGCTTCCGCGTTTATGACGTATTGCATACTATGCATCAATTTTATGTGTGCAAAAATAGGTACCAACATTGTTTAGAAATGAGTCAAGGTTTTCAGTATCCTAATGATTTAAATTATAGAACCTTAAGCGATGGTAGTTATTTCAAACATATTGTCTGTACTAGTTTGTGAAAGCCTCAACAAGATGTCAATATTAACACAAGTTCAGAACAAAGCAACTCTTTCCCAATATTAATTGTTAAAGAGTTCTTATCTTCCTTCTCATTTTTTTTTTCTTCTATAGGTTCACTTATGTACCGCAGGAAGCTCAAATAAATGACTTTGATGTCTTGAAAAGTCTCATAACTGCTCCGTGAATGAATATTAATATATCTGCCTCATATTCATCTTTAATAGATCTTAAATCCAACTCAATAGTGCGACTATGAACTATTAATGTTATAAAAATATATCAGTCCATAAAAATTATCCGTCAGCGTATTTTACTGCTGAAGTTCTAATATAATTAGGTGTAATTTTGCTTAAAGATGATATTTTCTTAGTCAACAAACTTGGTTTCAATCTAGTAAGATGGTAGCGATTAGTGCATCCACCTTTCTGCACTAAAAGACACGACACTAGGTTAATATCTACTTGACGTTTTATCATTTAACTATAAATAGTTCTTATATCTTTTGTAATAAAATATTTTTCTGTGATTCTTTCTATAAGCAAACAATTATGTAAAAACATAATGTCTGCATTATCGCGTTATCTATTGTTTATAGTTTTTATTCTCTTTATGATCTACTATAATGAACCTTATGGTCAAAATTGCAATACCATAGGATTATACAGTTTGACATAAGTTGTATATCAAGAGAGCAATGCATAAATTAGATTGACTGTACTCTTTGAACTATCTAAATCTAATATTTAAAAGAGATTACTTAATTAGTCGTGGTGGCCCAGTGGTTAAGACATCGTCTCTCGAGCTGGAAGGTCGTGAGTTCAAATCTGGAAATGTTTCGATGTTACTTCAATCAGTTTCTAATACTTTCTAATTTTATCTTGAACATCGCTGACTTCGGTGTGAAAGCCTGGACTCACAGTTAATATAAACTGCAAAATGCCAAACCTCCTCTAGCAAGAATGATATCAATACTCGTGCCGTCTCTGTATGAGAAGAGGCCTTTATCCTGCAGTGAGACAGTAACTGTAACTGTAACGTGAGCTGGTATTATTTATTTTTATATTAGTTATGTTCAACCAAACTCTCCACACACCTCTACAATTTTATGGACTTGCAATCCTCTCTCTGTAGAAAATTAGATTTTAGGTATGCCGCCTCAAATACTGGACCATTTAAAACTCAAATTGCATTTACTGTAAACATAGGGAAGAGAATGGTTAATCACATGACCTACCACTAAATTCACATTAACAATCTTTACATAGACAGTCATGTCGCGCTATCCCAGATCCCTTCATATCCGTGGGGACATTATCGTGAGATACCCTAGCTCTCTAGTACAAAACAACTTACACTACTGTTTTATTTGTAGGTAATAATTATTATCCATATACCGATTAGTAACAGACTCTATTACGTATTATCAACACACGCACGTCTTTGTTGTTTAAACGATAAAAATTAGTTGTCATAGCCTTTTTGCCGCATCACTACTGTTTGTTATTCTATCATCTATTTTACTGTAGAACTTTTCTGTTGCACAACCAATCTTATTACAACGTGTGCACTTTACAGCGGTTAAATGGTGTGCGAAAAATGAGGTCCTATTTCCTTACAATAATTGTAACACTCGGGGATTTGTGAGATCGGTTCGGACCAAGTTGGCTGCGTTCCCTTCTATTGAATAAATACTGTAACATCTGACTGAAAAGGGTACATTATACACAATTCCAAAAAGAAAGAGTGGCATAGGAGTTTTATCTGTAATGCTTTGAAGTGCCTACTATGTATTTCGCTTTGATAAATAAGACGCTATTTTTTATAATAATCGAAATAAAAACCTCCATAGATTCGTTACGCTGGTACTCTGCTAATCATTTTCCAAGGTCTAGCTGTAGTTTAGTTCGCACGGAAACGCGTTCATAACTTCTCTTGCCATTCTTGCCAAATAAATAGAATAGTACCTACTTAACCTTCTGTGGCACGTCTTGGCCAAACCTTGTAGTTTTGGATAGCAAAATGAATGGTGATACTTTCATCCCAACTGTATACCGAAGCGCTAGCATTCAACTTATGTAACCAAACATCCATCCGATGGTTTATGGACGAAGAGTCAAAGATCATTTTTCTGTTGTGATTTTGGTGCGCTTTGGTTCACAGGTGGCAAACCTAGATCGATCCTAAAGTTCTAAATGCTATCAAATAAAAAGAAGGACTACGTGACCTGTCAATCCGTACTTCGCGGTCGCGCTGCTGCAGTCCACGCCTCGCTTTTGCTCTTCACGTGGCTCGGTGTCTCGCCTTCACACCGACGGACGTGGAGATGCTGCGATGACGGCTGACCACTCGTGGCTCGTTGCCACGTCGCGACGCGTTGCGCATGTCTTCGGCGGCGCGAGCACAGTCGCCTCGGCGACGCGCTGGCGTTGAGCTGCTGCGGCGACGCATGGCCGCCCAAAGCTCGTTACCACGACGCGACACGTTGTGCAGGTCTTCAGCGGCGCGAGCATAGTCGCCTCGGTGACGAGCTGCTGCGATGACGCCTTTCCACCCGTAGCACGTTGTCACGACGCCTTTCCACCCGAAGCACGTTGCCACGAAATCTTCGGCGTCGCGCACACGTTCGCGCTCTCGCCGTACTTCCTAATGCAGCATCTTAAGCTGCTTACGGCCCGTCTCGATGTCCACTTCTGGGCTTCAACTACGCAGCCGGCTTCGTATCGGCTCCGCGTGGCAGAGTGGGCCGTGGCCCGGTGATTTCGGCGTAGTCTGAAATCTCGTAGCCAAAAAGAACTTTAGAGCCGTAGATTATTGCGTTTTAAGCCTATTGAGAAGTGTTTGTAAGAAGACAATAAATTTGCATCCGTCTAACCCTTTTTCAAGTCACTCATCACTAAAAGTATAAATGTGGGTTTAACAATTAAGATTATGTACAGTAATTGTCTAGCCATTACGTTCATCATAATATCATCAGTTAAGCATGATTATCATTTCCTTTGTTACAGTCAAATCACGGTCAGCAAGTTATATTATACAAACAAGCTTTGACACTTAATTTATCCTGTACTAAAATAAACAAAGGGGCCTTGGTTCTAAGTGTAAACACTTGAGTCCCATGCGAAGAATGCGGTATCAAATGTTTCGCTTGGGGTACCGGCGGGTGACGCCCCGCTTGATAAGCGCCGTCAAAACCCAATCTGGCTAAATTCTGAGAGATTCTATAAAGATATAGACCAAATACGACACAATTTTCTTAGTTGATTATTATTAAGCATGCGCTGCCACCGACGACACCGTGGCGTGGATATGGCTTAGTTTTAGGCCAAACAAATATATGAAACAACTGTCGTGCCAGCAACACGAAGAAGAAGTATTTTATTTTAGCTGATTACTGGTGTTCGAACCCGAAACACATGTTTCATCAATTGTATAAAAGTGCAAACAGATTTTGGTTCAAGGAAGTGCTCACGCTATAGGAGCTCTTGTTTATCTATCCATTCACAAAAATAATACTAAACTGTAATAGGAAAAAGTGATTGCAAGATTTCAAAACATTAACGTTAAACATGATGGTGTCGAAATTCAAAAACAGAATAGCACTTAATTATTTAAATAAATGAAACATCTTAAAAGGACTATGGTCTCACGGGTTTCGTTATACTGTAAAGATCGGTCACTGACCAACATCAATAATTATGATCACATCAATAAATACAATTTGGGCGTGTACTTACGTTTTTGTTGTTCTTGTCACTTCTGAAATGTAGCAGTCACTAAGCCTGCTACGAATACTTGGATGTGATGTGTGAAATCAAACTCATACTGGTCAATTTAGGTTTATAATCTGAGTAAACTGATAACAAAAGAATACGATTTTAAAACAATGTCTATGACTTTGAGCACTATATTTTAAATTTTTAACCAAGCGTCTCAGGCGACGACCATCGATCGAATGTCCGCTAGAAACACTCGACAAACGCCCGAGTGTTTACCATAAAAGTTATCGCCACCATGGCAGCCCTTTAGAATTATTAAAACATATAGGTATTTATATAAAACAAAAACCCTAATAAATAACCAAACTGTAACAATAAGATTATTCGTTTTTATCTAAAACAAGCTATTATTCGTTAAAAGAATCAAAACCTAACAAAACATATCTAAGAACACTCGACAAAATTACCTTTCAAACAAAAAAAAACTAAATCAATATCGGTTCACCCGTTTGGACGCTACGATGCCTCAGACAGACACACATGTACACAGATACACAGCAACACACCTCAAACTTATAACACGCCTCTTTTTCCGTCGGGGGTTAAAAATTACAATTTATCTAACTTTTATTCGAAGGCCCTGCCATGGTAGGCGTGTGAGACATATGAAATTGCTTTTGAGTTGCCATTATATTTTCGAAAGTAGGTTCGAGCCATATACTATTCATGTCGAAGGACCGTCAGCGGGCCGGAGTTGACCCGCGGGCCGTACTTTGCCCACCACTGTTATAGAGGGTTATTTTTCCACAAGGAATTTCCTGATAAAGCCCGGAATAACGGAGGATCCAGCTCTCAAAAAAGGTTGTGATCACGGCCTCCCGAAAATTGAACCCAGTAACTGGATAACACGGTAGTTACCACAGATTTCAGATATCAGACTTCTCACTACCACTACTGTGACTTGCACATAACAGGTGAAAATTCACAGCGTATCTATATGAATAAAGTCCCTGTCACGAGAAGCTATAAATTTTGTAAGTAGAGGACTTCTACTACGTTACGTAGCGAAAATTAAATCAACAACAAATAATCCCAAATTCAATCGACTCAAAGTAACATACGTGTAATACGAAACTAACGAGCAATTTCACTCGGTCGGATTATATTTTAGCGATATAAAGTGCTGTTTTCTAAGGTTTTGTGGTACCTACTGTAACGCGTCTGGCTGACTCATAGGACGTTCCAGTACCACAAAACATTAGACGACAGCGCTTTATGGACTTTACATAGTCCTTCATGGATTAACAGACGAGACGATCTATGTGCCTAGTTATTTATGTTAACTTAGAACTTTACCTGTCATAATCAAAGACCTGCAGCAGCAAAGTTTTGTCAGTTAGCTCGTCGTGCGACACGGGGAACTTGAAGTGCTGATCGAAGAACGGGTTGGCCTCGTTCCGATGCACCGGGGTCTGGCGGACCCGAGTGTCCACTTCAGGCAGTAAGGTGACGCGCACGTATGGGTCATTGAAACCCCCAGCCTCGTAGCCTGCCAGGTCGTGGGCTGGAATTTGGAAAAGGTATAAATTAGACGTGGGTATCTAGAATCATAGCGTGTGACATTAATAAATAAATTCTGCTACTTAAATAAATTTAGTAAATCGACCGACCCAGGCAAAGATGGCGGGGCGATCTTGACGCCTACCGACAGGATTGGTCCAAAATCGCCTAAAACGGGGGGAATGGAAGAATGGGAGGTCTTTGCCCTGCAGTGGAAACTGGGAAAGAACAGACTGGAAATAAATTAAAAATTTCTGCCAGATTAACAAACCGGAACTTTTTTGGTAAGTGGTTATGCAAGCCTTAACACTAGACAATCGCTTTAACGATAAGACCACCCATTGCCTCCTCCTCATCCTATGAAATGGTTCATTAATTTATCTTTTTGTGTAACTTATATGGTATACCTTTAACCTTATGTAGTATACCTTTAATAAACAGTACCTATTCTATTCTTAAATAACTTAAACCCAAGGTATTATCTAGGTACTGTAAAAATCTTAAAAACTATTTGTAGCACAATGTTACGAGTGGATATCACGAGAAGCAAGCTATGGTATGCAGTTAAAAACGATGCCTACTCCACTTTATAGTAATATCTCTACTCCTTCACTCTCATAGTTCTATGGGAATGGGACGGCAATCTGACAGGACAGAAAAGTTTAGTTCTCGCCAAAGTTCTTGGCCGCCCTGAAGTTGGCTACAATTGCTGCGCAGTACCTACTAAATCTCGTACAAAAACTGCACCGCACCGTGCCTTGCGCATCGGAAAGCCAACTTCAGGGCGGCCTAGAAGTTTGGCGAGAACTGTACCTACAGGTGTTTGGTCGCGATTGGTTCTACCTTTTTGGTCGATCATCATCATCATCATTTCAGTAGAAAGACGTCCACTGCTGGACATAGGCCTACCACAGGTGTCGCCTACATTGACCGATCTGGTCAATGTGGCAATATTTCGACCAGTCGATGGGTGCTACCAACCGCTTAACGTGCTTTCCGAGGCACGAAGTGTCACACCGCCAACTTCCAAATTCCGGGCAACTTCTGAGAAATTCCAAATGAATAACCCAATATCTCTTGCCCGACCTGGGTATTGAACCCGGATCCTCACGCTCAGCAGAGCGTGAGAAGTCATTGGATGAATTCTCACTCTAAACAAAAAAAAGGGGAGCGTGCATTTTCCTTAGAGCTGGACTGAAATGCCCTTTTTACATGGTTTTATGCCTTTTTCTTTGGTGCTTTGCACACAAATAGGTTCAGAGGGTTTTGTCTCAATTCTTCAAAAATCCATTTTTACCTTATTTTTGATTTTTCGAAATTGTGGGTGACCAATAATTTGCACTTGGTGGTACACAGAATAATTAATAGTAGTGGTAGGTGCGGAACGCACGGAAATCTTAAAATAACCTTATCTTGGTCCCTGTAGGGTTTGTTTTAGACCGGTTAGGTGAGTTGGGCTTAAATTGTTACTAATTTAATGAATCAAAATTTAATTTTTTTGTATGGAAGCCCCCCTTAATTTATTTAATTTTAATTTAATAATTATTATTTTTTGAAGTGAATATACAACTAAACATTCTGTGAATATTTCAAGCGTCTACCTGTTGCCGTTATTAATATCGAGCTAAAAACGGCCAAAAAATCACGTTTGTTGTATGGGAGCTCCCATTAATTTATTTTATTTTAATTTAATAATTATTATTTTTTGAAGTAAATATACAACTAAACATTCTGTGAATATTTCAAGCGTCTACCTATTGCCGTTATTAATATCGAGCAAAAAACGGCAAAGATATCACGTTTTTTGTATGGGAGCCCCCCTTAAATATTTATTGTTTACTGTTTTTAGTATTTCTTGTTATAGCGGCAACAGAAATACATGATCTGTGAAAATTTCAATTGTCTAGCTATCACGGTTCATGAGATACAGCCTGGTGACAGACGGACAGACAGACAGACGGACGGATCGCGAAGTCTTAGTAATAGGGTCCCGTTTTTACCCTTTGGGTACGGAATCCTAAAAAGTACGGAATTTTATTTGCCGAAAAACGCATAGAATATGACTTTTAGAATAAAAAGTGACAAAATATCCCAAAATTCCGCACACGATTTTTGAAGTTGCAAATTTGGATTAACACTACCCTAACAGGCCCATACAACATTCTAAAAATCCAGACTTACATCATGCTTTGTGATTTTAATGTCGATTTTTACTTGGCTTTACCACAGATAATATAATATTGCTATACCATACCATACATAGAAGGCGATTACTTGTAATCCAGTATTCTACGAATCCGGTGTAAAAATAACTTCTTTATTTTCAGACCCAGGTTGGCTGTTACAATAGATATCCGAAATGGAAGTCATTGTTTGGTGTAAAGTTCACCTTGGCTTGAACAAAAGATATAAATAGGTAGGTACGTACGTCACTATAATGATACTTTGTGTTAGTTTATTTCGGTGACATGTTTAAACAAGCTGTAATGAGCAAGGTTATTGGATGGAGGTGGCCACAAATACGATATTACTTCAAGATAAAATACCTAAAGAACATATTATTCTAGCTATACCTTCCAAATCTTGGGTTTATGACGTTTTAACTTTAGCTGAGAAATATTCAAATATTGCCCTACCCACTGAAGACAACAAATAATTTGACGACACGGGTTCGATTCCCACACGGAACAACAATATATGGCCTGAAGATAATTGTTCTCAATCAGTTCCGACACGACTGTCTGCGTTATCTTACCACTAGGTACCTAGGTACTCCTTGGACAGAGTTCGGTCTTTCCTATTAAGAGCTGTTGTATCTACTAAAGGTCACTTTACAATTCAATAAAAAAAAACTTTAGAATATAAGCCATACCTTCAATAAGATGCACTTCCAAATCCGATCGATCGAAGTCATACTTCAAGCGCAGGTGGATCCTGCCCAGCGATGGGCCAGCTCCCTCCAGCTCTATCACCAGTGGGGCCTCTCGCTTGGTGTATAGGTCTGGCTGCAGGGCCCCGAGGGAGCAGATGGTGGCACTGGCTCCAGGACTCAGGGGCCCGACGCCACTGCTGCTTTCTACAAGGGAGTTGCTGCGGTCTATCCGCCTGGAAAAGATAAATTAAAGACGTGAATTTGGAATAAAGTCTTGGCTTCTACCGACTCAACACAGGCCATAGATCGTCCACTTGAGCGGAAGCTAGGGGTCTTTAAGTCAAGAGTGAATAGGTTACTACTAGGCAAGCGTGCTCCATCGTAGACCACATCATCGCTTACCATCAGGTGAGATAGTGGACAAGCGCGAGCCTATTATAGATAAAAAAAAAAGATTCACGACGTGTCATAAGACGTCCTCATTATTTCAGCCGAAAGACGTCCACTGCTGAACATAGGCTTCCCCCAAGCGTTCCCACATTGTCCGCGCAGTCCCGTGCCTCTCGCATACAGCGGGCCACTCTCTCCAGCAGCCTAATTGCGCAAGTGAATTCGGCAAGGCACAGGGTTTGACCGCCATCAATCGACCAATCAACAAAGACGGAAATCCACTTCGCGTCTTTCATCTCGCATGTGATTGGTGGTGATTAATGAGGAACACGACGCGAAGAGGGGGGAATTGTTTATTACGTACGGAGTATGGGGGCCTGTGCCCAGGAGTGGACCCGCTTAGGATAGTAAAACAATACATATTAGAACCCTACTCATGCTAACTATCTACTAATGAGAAAATAAATAGCCTACTAAATCCAGCCATATATTAAATGAGCAGAAAATAGCGTCACCAGGACCGTTCCACAACTCAGAAGCAACTTTAGCCATATCAGATGTCAAGATAGCGGTTTCTAAACTAGGCTAGCCCGGGTGTTACCTAGTTTCACAGAGTAATTATGCCGTCGGACCAACGTCCTATTAAATAATCTGTGCCTGGAAGCCTGGGTCTCTGTCAGCGGAGCTGTTTGTGACACTTTGGTTTGACGTTGCTTTGAGATGTACGTCTACTACGTGTTTGCACTCGGCTTTTGTTGTCACTCACGGTATATCTTCAGTAATTTCTTATTATATTTGGTCACTAGCTGTGCCCGTGACTTCGCTCCCGTCAACTGCTTATACCCTACCCTACTTATCTTCCTTCCTACCCTACCTACCAATTTTTTTTCTAGGGTCATTCTTTCGCGGAGAATTGGACACCGCCATTCAGAAAATGATTTCAAATGCACACCGCCATTCTATCGAATATGGAGTTCAACTGTCCGAGTTATGAGAACTGCGTGTGTGTGACATTTTACTTCTTGAACACTTTGAATTCAACGATGAAACAAAAACCCAGTAATACTTAAAGTTACGCACAATTTTTATTTATCAACATTAAAAAGTTATCTACATTGGTTTCGTACATTTTACGTGATGCGTGCACAAATAAACAGACAAAAACTCCAAAAAATCTGGAAATGGGTTCTTTTGGTTATCCTTTAACACCCATTTTTTTATATTTTGTATGTAAAAATCTACTTTTCTACAGATTTATTATAGGTATGTATAGATTGATTTGTAGATCTTAGACATTGAGAAGTCCAAACCCTGACAACTAATTTTAGCATGGGGTAGGTAGGTATCGTGTTACATAGCTGATGGGTTTTGGCGGTCAGATTAACAGCTTCTCCATGTAAAATAATGTATTCAACTGAAACCCGTTGGTTTCTACAACACACCTGGTTGTGAAAAGACTAGGCAGATTGATTGATTTCTCATTACAATTGTTCCTGATATTTCGGGGATGTTGCACCAATGTTGAAGATGAAGATAGCATTGTATAACTGCCTCTTTCACTCGCTTACGTTTGTCGCATCGTCCTATCTCGCTTACTCTATGCAGTATACTCGATAACAAACTGTTTCTTGCGCAATGGTTCGCAGAGCCAACTTCAGAGACACAAAGATCCGCTGTGTCTACTAAATGTAGAGGAGAGTAAATAAATCGTATCTACTTGCTACTTGCCTAAAGTTACATCTATCTACCCTCTTTTAAGTCAAAGGCTTAGTGGGCATAGCAAAAAACTGGAACTTTATCGAAAAATGAATGAAAACTCTTCAAAATCAATATCACTGCATTGTGAACATACCATTTCACATACGTAAAGTAAAAAATATCATTAAAAGCTACATAGGTATCACTTCGAACAGCGTATTTACGAGAGAGAAGGTAGATACTCTTTGTTAAAAAGCCTATGATTCTAATGGACGCAACGGTAGGTAAAGGGTAGCGGATGCGTTGATGTTAAGCGCCTTATGGTTAAGTGTGATTGTTCAGAGTAGTAGAGGGGAGATATGAAAGTAAATAGTATTAGGTAAGGAGCTTATAGGAAGGTAATAGGAACAGCACCTACCTAAGTAAGCACTTACCTCAATTACCGTATTAAGAAATAGAAGTTGACTATTTGTTAAATTCTACATTACCAGACAATCTGTCGAGCTTTGGCTTTAAAGTAGCGTTAGACACGTTCTTAAATCTAAATACTCAATACAGAAACCGGTCCTAAGTAAGTACAAAAAGGTTCTTTTTAGCTTGAATGTTGCCTGAGTTTGTTTAATTTTGGTATTTTCTACAATACCATTATTCATGACTACCGATCAAATGGCTTAATTGAATAGGTGCCTATGTATTGCTCAAACTGACGATAGTCACAACTGGTCTATCTGTCCTAAGCACAACAACTTTAATAAAACAATTAGATATCCATTTAAATCCATTATTTGCCTTTTATAGAACGAACTATGAATAGGACAGAAAGGTATCTCTCTAGCTCTTTGATCTCGACACCGTATTCCATTTCGAGGAACTTCATAAAAGATCAAATAAAATAAAATCTCCGTACACAACGTTACATGTAAAGGGGCGTTCACAACGCGGCACTATATATTTCAGTATATAGTAGGTAGTTTTTTTGGTGAAGACAATCCAACGAGCACTAAAAACATAGTGCTCATTGAATTAATTACGAATACTTGAGAAATTATAAATTACCTAATCCATTTATTATAACAAGGTTGAATGGAAAAGCGTGGGGGATACCCAATGGTGGGAAAATTATACGAAAAGAAAGCTACATACTTGCTTTTGGATTTTTGCGATATGGACGCACATGAAGTTCGCACATAAACGCTCCAACTGTCGGGTTATGCGCACCGGGTACCCGTTGGCAAATTTATAATAATACTAGCTGACACGGCAAACTTTGTTTTGCCATAAAAACACCAAACATTCGTCTACCCTACCTACCCTACCCACCCTACCCTACCTACGCTACCTACCCTACCTACCCTACCCACCCTACCCTACCTACCCTACCTTACCTACCCTACCCTACCTACCCTACCCTACCTACCCTACCCTACCCTAACTACCCTATCTTACCTACCCTACCGTACCTACATACCTACCCTACCTATGTAGGTACGGTACCATTTTTTTCGAAATCGGTCCAGCCGTTCACGCGTGATGCCGTGACCAAGGGAAATAGGGATTCATTTTTTTATATATTTAAGATAAAACCGGTGTGTATGCAAGCATTTTTCTTCTTCAGATTTCCAAAAACGGGTGCCACGTGAGTGTGAAAGAGGGTTTACTGTAATCTAGATATATCTACCTACGCGTCCTATCCGAAACACAGGTAACTAGGTCACGTCATTCATCGCCAGTTATATAGGAGCGAGTGAACGGGAAAATACAACCCATCAATATTTTAACGGTATTCACTGAATGGAAATAATGGAAGTACGGTAGATTGAGTTTACCGACATCAGCATCCGCCTAGCATTTTCCCAACTAGGTAGGTCGGTACTAGTGATGCATAGACCTCTGTTTCTGCTACCGTTCTGTTGAGGCGACCACTGAAAATCAGCGCCGTGCTGTGGATTCCCCACGGTACAGCATTATGCTGAGTGGAAGCCTTATTGTCACAATCACGACATGCATCTGCCTACATATTTTTCACCCTATTTCTTTTTTGTTATAATCAAAATGTGGGTAGTATATGTTATTATTGTTTGTTTATTTCTCGTTTTTACTAACTTAATTTAAGTACTACTAATACTATTTTAAGGGTTTAGTTTAAGTATGTTCCTGTATTGTATGTCGTTTTGTGACAAATAAACACTTTTTCTTTCTTTCTTTCTACCGCAACTGTGGCAGTTCCGCTCGCTTTCTTGCATCCGTTCCAACTTTTATACCGAAAAATAAAACAGAACAATATGATGGGTTTTCGGAGGGGCTCAGTAGCCGAGACTTGGTCATCCACAGGCCACGGTGAAGCAAAGAGGAACCCGAGGAGGAACTCGTGAGGGCTTTTGTTGTTAAGCCGACGACGTAGCAGCCAACAGGTAGGTTGCGGTGTCGGTTGGGTGACATCACAACCTGCCATCCACCATCGTACCTTGTATATAAACAGTTAGTTTGTTCCCATTTGCGTGCAATAGTTTTTCGTAGGGAAGGCAGTGAAGAAGGTGGTTCAAAAAACTGTGGAATAGGATTCAAGTAATTGAGTCTGTTCAGTTTAGACAGCTGATAAGTATTGTGTATAGATCATCCGTCACCTCCTTGGTGTTGAGTACCAAGATTCAGTTACACCTGCATTATATAAATTCGACAATCCTATTTTATACACATACACGTGAAAGTTTGTGAGGATGTATGGATGGATGTTTGTTACTCTTTCACGTAAAATCTAACGAACGGATTTTGATGAAACTTTACAGAAATATAGCTACCCTACCACATAATAACACATAATAACACATAGATAATAATTTATAAAGATATTGGGCGACGTACTAATACTACGCGTGCGGAACCACGGGCGGTAGCTAGTTCCCATTAATTTTATCATTGTCTTTAAGTATAAATAAACGGCTAAAGAGAATTATCCGAGAACTTTTCAGGCGAAACCAGGCGGAAAGCGAAAACAAATTCAACGTTTTTTTAATCCTACATTAGCGAGAAGAGGGTTTTACTTTTGGATCTGCAAAATGGGTTAAATAGGTCAGATGCTGGTCAAGTAAATATTCCTCAGTGAAAATCCTGGTTAGGTATACGCTTAGGATAGTAAAATTAAGTACTGTTTGTAGTTCCGGGTAGAACAATAAGCATTTGTCTGATTTATAATAAAAAACCGGCCAACTGCGAGTCGGACTCGCGCACGAAGGGTCCCGTACCATTATCGCAAAATACGGCTGAGATACAGCCTGGTGACAGACAGACAGACATGCGGACAGTGAAGTCTTAGTAATAGGGTCCCGTTTTTACCCTTTGGGTACGGAACCCTAAACAGTTTTTATTTTAACTGTTTCTGTAGACCTAATAAATAACAGGAAAATGCGCAGAGATGATGAATCTTCTTAAAGAATAATATTTAGATTTGATTAAAAAGAGTTGTAGACATCATGTGTATAAGAGTGGAAGAAAGAAGAGGAAAGAGGAGACTTTACCAGGAGGATAGTATATATCTGCAGCCTAATTGCGTAAGTGAATTCTGCAAAACAAACAAGTCGATTCCTTCAAAGAATTAGAATCATTCTTTCAACTTTTTCCGTATTGTGAAACTAATTTGGAAAGAGTACAAACATCCTCCTTTGAGTTGAAGTTCATCTACTGCGTTATGTTTCATCAAACTCAAATGATTTATTTCCAAATCATAAGGATATAATTTCATTACACAATACCAATAGTGAAGTTTTATCTCGATTCTTCCGCTTTCGTTCATTCTTTACAATCAATTCTACGTCAAAATATTGGTAATGGAAAGGAGCATAACCTTTCCTTTTCAGAGTGTAATATGCAATACGACAAGTCGTTTTTGGGAAGGTTCCGACTTGTTTGCTTTGCAGAATTCACTTACGCAATTAGGCTGCTGGAGACTATCGAGCAGAACTTAACTGCATTACTAGGTACTCGTAGTTGAAACCTACATCATGTTGAACGCTAAATTAATGATGTGTGAACAGTGAACGTTACCGAATATCAGTGAATTTGATACTATTTGCTGCTCACACAGCTTAGAAACATAAGTCTAACGATGTATTCACTCGAATAGGATCATTCAATTAGTGCCCATACATCCATCTTTGCTTTTCTTGTTCATGAGACGCTTCGGAATAGAGGGGGTGTAGTTTGTCTCATTATTCAGTGATAGTTTCTGGACGTACGTAGGTTTTATCCATTGGGAATTTATTAGTAACAGCAATGTCTTGATTTGTGCTCGGTTATTGGTTATCCGATTTGTTGCCGATTGGTATTTACTAAGATTACAAACAAGGAAGTTTGCGTATATGGATGAAAATGAAAAAATGAAAATAGTTTAATAATAAAACAAGTTTAGGTATAAACAATTTTTTTTTTATTGGATCTCCTTTTAGGCAGATAGTGCCTGTATTAGGAGAGTCCGTTCTTCCATAGTAAGACGTATAATACAAAAAGCATAACGCATTACAAAATTTTTTTGCTAAAATTACATATCTATTTGCCTAGCCTTTTTCCCAACTATATTGGGGTCGGCTTCCAGTCTTACCGGATTTAGCTGAGTGCCAGTGTTTTACATGGAGCGACTGCCTGTCTGATTTCCACAACCCAGTAACTGGGTAACACGATACCCTTGGCAAGACTGGTGTCAGATCTCAAGCTTCTGACTACCCGTAGCGACTGTCAAAGATCTTTAAATGACAGCCGGGGCCAACGGCTTAACGTGCTTTCCGAGGCACGGAGGAAACTCGATATGTTGAAATGGTCACCCATCCACGCACCGACCTTGTCAAGCGTTGCTTAACCTTCATGATCGACCAGTGTGGCTGTTATTATTTAACTACGAGCTCCTCTAAAATTATATACATTAACATAATTCAAATGGGTTTATGAGTGGGTGTAAGTATGTGTGTGAGTATATGTGAGTGAGAGTGTAGCCTGTAGGTGTGACTGAGAGTAAATGAGTGTGAGAGTGTGTATGTGTCAAGGTTTCAGAAGTGTGAATTTTTACTTTCATAGTAGATGTTTGGTAATCAATCATTCCGCAAAGACTAATTGACGGATTCGGATGACATTTGCTACACACCTGTGTTGGCCAGACCACCGGCCTGACATGACAGGCATGACCAATTTTTTATATATTTTTTATTATAGATAGGCACGCGCTTGACAACTAACTCACCTGATGGTAAACGATGATGTAGTCGACGGTGAAGCACGTTTGCCTAGAAGTATGTATTGACCATGGATTATTTAATTGGCCATAGGATACATTAATCCCAGCAGTATGTTCCCGGAAGTTGGCTAGTCCTTCATGAATAAAACATGGGACTTAGAACGACCAGACGTGGCAACACCTCTGCCAGCCCCTTTGGGGAGACACGTAATGTTACCGAAACAATTCTTATTTGCAGCGCTACAGGTTGGGAAGGCGCCCAATAAACGGCAATTGGCACGTCCGTTTCGGAATATAATGCCGTCAGCGGTAAATGCGAAACGTGGGCAATATGGTAAGGTTATCCTATAACCGTAGATATTGGAGATTTACTTGTAGGTTGTCCCGGTTCATATCTATATTAATATTATAAAGCTGAAGAATTTGTTTGTTTAAACGCACTAATCTCAGGAACTTGAGGTTGGAATTGAATTTTTTTTTGTGTTGGATAGTCCATTTTTACCCGACTGCCGAAGGAGGGTAATGTTTTTATCAGTCTATGTATGTATGTATGTATGTATGTTTGTTCCTATGTGGCGTTCTAGAGACCAAACGCGTGGGCCGATTTTGATGGTTCTTACGTCAATTGATTCGTCTTAACCCCACGAGTGTCACTGGCTACATGAAAATTGGAAAATAGGAATATGGCGGTTTTTGGGCGCCATATTGGGGGGTCCCAAATTTTTTTTTTCTTCCAAACCTATCGTGTGGGGTATCGAAAATAAAGGATTTCAAGAGGTGATTTCAAAAATATATAACACTTATATGTTTAAATGTACATAATTCGAAAAAAAAATACTAAAAATTTATAAATAAAAAAAAGTTAATTAAAATAATCAAAAAACCCGACTGCTTGAAAAGCGAACGAAAAAGACGTAAACAAGGAGAAAATCATGCTGTGCAGTCGGAGGATACGTCTGGTTTTGGTCAGCCAGCTCGCGAAGATGTATCCTCCGACAGCACAGCATGATTTATTTTTTTCTCCTTGTTGCAGTCGGGTTTTTTGATTTTTTTAATATTTTTTTTTTGTGGAAGGTTTTAGGCTATATAACATCATAAATGAAAAATGTTGCAAAAACGGGCAAAAAATATACTTTTTGAAAGCTTCCGTTGCGTGCGCTGCGTAAGCGGTTATGGGCCTACATACCCTTTAGTGCTGTAAAACGGTAACTTACTAAAGCATTCTCCTTAGTAGCGGCTAGGTTAAGTTTTGAAAAAAAAATTGTTATTGATTCATGTACATAATTTTGAACACAAGGGTTTTTCGTGTAACTAATACATTTGCTTTAAAAAAAAAAATTAACAACACGATATTTTTTCGCAATTTTTGGAAACTTCTCCAAAACAACTTGGATGTTTAAAAATATTTTTACACAGAAAAATTGATGGCTGGAATTTCTTCATAACTAACATAGCATATGAAAATCAAATATTATTTTGCAAACAAAACTGTTCAAAAGGAGGTTCAATATTGATATTTTGGCATCGAGCGGGCGTACGGCCAGTACTGCGTTAACATTGGGGCGTATATAGCGCCTACGTAAGGCAACATTCATGTATGTAAGGTAGGTATCCAGTTGACGAGAGCGAAGCCGCGTTGGACAGCTAGTAGAGGTATAATCTGATCGGACTGACGATAAGTAGCTATTGCTATACTGCGACTTATCGTCATACTGCTCTAAGTGCCATATTGAATTACTGAACCACTCTTCCTTAGATAGATAGTAGGGAGTCCTCCCTTTTCCGCACTTAGAATTTCAATTGGTCCGTTGTGTTGTGTGGGTTCTGTCTAACATAGCCAGCTAACCTTTGTTGTATGGGAGCTCCACTTAAATATTTATTTTATCCTGATTTTAGTAATTGGTGTTATAGCGGCAACAGAAATACATCATCTGGGAAAATTTCAACTGTCTAGCTATCACGGTTCATAAGATACAGCCTAGTGACAGACGGACAGATAGACAGACAGACGGATCGTGGATTCTTAGTAATAGGGTTCCGTTTTTACCCTTTGGGTACGGAACCCTAAAAAGAGGTTTCTCCTTACCGTCACCAGACAGCGCTTATCCAGTTTCAATACAAATTGACGTTTACGTTAACGCGTTTGAGCGTGAGTAAAAACTCGCACTAAGGCCTCTGAACGTTGGAACACTCTTCTCTCTTTTCAAAACTTTTTTGAAAAAGCTACACACGTGACTTACTTACTGTAGCCTAGTTTTAGCGGGTTGATTATGAAATGTCTAGTGGATTTACTCTTAATGATTGACCTGCTGGTAAAAAAAAAGTTAATTAAAAAAAACAAAAACCCGACTGCTTGAAAAGCTAAAAAGAAAACTAAAAAGACGTAAACAAGAAGAAAATCATGCTGTGCAGTCGGAGGATACATATTCGCAAGCTGGCGGACCTAAACCAGAGGTATCCTCCGACTGCACAGCATGATTTTCTTCTTGTTTACGTCTTTTTAGTTTTGTTTTTAGCTTTTCAAGCAGTCGGGTTTTTTGTTTTTTTTAATTAACTTTTTTTATTTACAACTTTTTAGTATTTTTTTTTTAAATTAGGTACATTTAAACATATAAGTGTTATATATTTTTGAAATTGCCTATTAAAATCCTTTATTTTGATACCCCACACGATAGGTTTGGAGGAAAAAAAAATTTTTTTCCCCACAAAATGGCGCCCAAAATCCGACATTTTTGTTTTTTCCAATTTTAATGTAGCCAGTGACACTCGCAGGATTAAGACGAATCGATTGACATAAGAATCATCAAAATCGGCCAACGCGTTTGGTCTCTAGAACGCCACATAGGAACAAAGATACATACATACATACATAGACTGATAAACACATTACCCTCCTTCGGCAGTCGGGTAAAAAGTCAGTCTGTGTACTCAGCTCAATTTCAGTAGGTACGTAAATATTCCACTCATTAAATAAAGCAATAACTTTTTTCTAAAAGGGTACCTGCCATCATCGAGACAAAAATCAATTCAATGGAAAGCTACTGGAGCGTTCACGAAATAAATCGAGAAATCACCGTTGTAAAGATTTTCAGTAGAATGATCCTATTACTTGATTCGTAGGAAGAAAACTCGAGTTTCAGGCAGTGACATTATTTATGTATTTGTTCAGTCAATGTCGATTTAATTGTCCTCTCTTACGAATTGGGTCAAACAATTTGTTTCCACTGTTGTTTATCTACTTATACGTACTTTCATAGAGTTTAGGTAAAAAAACCGGACAAGTGCGAGTCGGACTCGCACACGAAGGGTTCCGTACCATTATCGCAAAAAACGGCAAAAATATCACGTTTGTTGTATGGGAGCCCCACTTAAATATGTATTTTATTCTGTTTTTAGTATTTGTTGATAAAGCGGCAACAGAAATACATCATCTGTGAAAATTTCAACCGTCTAGATATCACGGATCGTGAGATACAGCCTGATGACATACAGACAGACGGACCGCGGAGTCTTAGTAATAGGGTCCCGTTTTTACCCTTTGGGTACGGAACCCTAAAAATCACACGTAATAATAACATGATGAGTCGCAACTTTTTTGTTTTTAGCTGTCGAAGCATGCTTGACGACATGATGACGTAAATTGGTAACATATACTCGTACTTGCCTTTTATTATACAAGTATGTATTTATTGAATCCATTTACCTACCTTCTTAAACACGTTTTCACCTACATCAGCCATTCGATACAAAATACCGACAAAAATTTAAACAAAATAACCAGCTCTAAATGCCAACGAATTAATTAAGTTTGTTAGGAAATAGTAAAAAAAAATAATATCGAAATGCCATATTTTTAATTAACAGAAGGTCATTCTTAAACTTCGCCGTACAAATACATTTTTGAGAAACATTTTTCGAGGGAATTTTCGCTAATTAACTTTTACAGAATTCCTATTATTGTGGGACAATATCTAGAGGGGTAGGGGGTTGATTTTGTAGGCCCCCAATCAGGGAGGGTTGAGTGAATAGCGCACTCTCGCGGAGGGCGTCTAAAATTGAGTTTGTCACAATTTATGTCAGTCAGGACGGGGCACATTGATTCACATTTACGTGACGTTTTGTTAGTATGCATATAAATAGGTATTTCATGTTTTTTTTATACTAGAGAGCCATTCACTGCCAGTGTGTGTATTTCCTGATAGCTACAACCTAGGAGTATTTAAGTCAAGAGTGAATTTGTTACTTCTAGGGAAGCATGCTTCACCGTTGACCACATCATCGCTTACCATCAGGTGAGGTAGTGGTCAAACGCGAGCCAATAGTAATAAAATAATAGCTTAATGAAAAAGATATACCAATTAAAAGTGTCATAATTCGTCATTATTACAAGTGAGAACTTCTTAAGTGCCTGTTCAACCGTTAACAGGCAATAATTACACGCGCCAACAACAGCATTACAGCGTCAGCGACATACTTTCGGTCCACGCGCCGGCAACACCGGCACTCCGTCAGCGCTAAGAAGTGACCTACTAAGATCTTCGCTTCATCGGCTCAATACACATACATGTAATAGTGTTTATTGACTACAACATTTGTATATAATTAAGGTAAATGGTGAGTAAGGGCGCACGGTTGGCGCAGTGGTTGAGCGATTAACTGGTGCGCTTCGTGTCGCGGGTTCGATTCCCGCACGGAACAAATATTTGTATGACCTACAGATAGTTGTTCCGGCTCTGGGTGTTGTGTATGTGAGTTTATATGTTTGTAAACGCACCCACGATACAGGAAGAAATTCCTAGTGTGGGGCAACGTGTAAAAAAAAAATGTAATGAATTTGTCTTCAAGCTGGATTCGAGTTTGATTTATCTCTCCATTACTCCTGTCACAGTGGCCAAGAAATCCTTAGCCTTCAACGATCGTGTGAGTCTGTGGGATCGGAAACCATTTCCTGTGTACATTGCACGACGTACACAAACCCCTATTCCTACCCAAATTCCGTCTGTTACCGTAGGTCTCCTTGTAACAGACTTTCCGTACGTAAAACCAACGAAACCTAAGTTTGGTGTGGTTTGTATGATAGGTTAGGGCGTTAGGATAACTAGGGTGCTAAATAATTGTTATAGGGCTAGGTTTGTAGTCAGTGGGGTCTTATCGTACCAGGCTCAATTGGTGCAAACATAGCCACACTGTACGCATTTGGCATAATGGCCGTACTAAGATGTAATTCCCGGTGCGTACAAAGCCTATCAGATATTGTCTTACATAATTTACCATTTTTTTTTTTTCATTTTGACATCCGACGCGACGCCGACCATAGATTGACACGCGCTCTGTCGTTTGTCTACGGTTTTGACAAATGTTCATTGAGCCGTCAGGATTTTGGTTGTATACTGTTTTACTTATATATATGTTTTATATGTTATACAGATACATACTATGACTCACATTCTGTGTTTATTTATACTATTTTGTTATTATTTATCTTGTTCTATTTTATTTCTTAAGTATGATCAGTTTCCGTGAATGTGTCCGTGGCATCAACAGTGGGCCCTATCAGAATATCAGCGCAGCGTTATTTTCTTTTTAATATCGTTGGACATGCTGAGCCTTTTTGGTCTCACACGGGGTTATTTATTTTTTATTATTGTTTGTGTTTTTCTTATCTCGTGTCTCCTGTGCGTTCCACAAATAAATTTTTTTTCTTTCTTTCTTTCTGTATTCCCAGTCACCTAAATAAATAAATAAACTGCCATAGGAATTGCTTTCACAGTCAGATAAGTTCTACTTATAACAACCGATAATTGTGCAATCGTTCCCAGCAAAGCAAAGTCTCTGCACATCGACTAACTTCATACAATTATCCATTAAAGTGAAATCATTAGCACCATCCTTACTTAGTGCAAGTTTGTGCGAGCAATACGATTTACCCGCCCGATAGATAGCAAGCAACTTTGCGCTTTAGCAATTATCTCTTATCCCAGCAACGATGCTTGTTTACACTTCACTGCAATTTAATTTACCTATTAGAACTTGCAGACTCGTTAAGCAAAGAGAGCTCGCACGGTGCAAACGGGGCATGAAGTTTACAAGTACATGTAAGTCGGCTCTGGAAGTAGTTTGAAGTTCAAACTGGTTTTTCGCAAATCTTATGCAGAAGTCAGTTATGTCGTAATTCTTTAGATAACTATATCTTCTTTGAAACTGTTTCAATTGGGCGCACGGTTGGCGCAGTTGGTTGAGCGATTGACTGCTGCGTTGCGTGTCGCGGGTTCGATTCCCGCACGGAACAAATATTTGTATGACCTACAGATAGTTGTTCCGGCTCTGGGTGTTTGTGTATGTGAGTTTATATGTTTGTAAACTCACCCACGATACAGGAAGAAATTCCTAGTGTGGAGCATAGACATTTATTAAAAAAAAAATGTCTTCGTAGGCGATTTATTTTTATCGTATCACTATCAGTACCTGGGCGACCGAGCTCTGCTCGGGTGAAAATAGAGAAAACGACATTTTCTAAAAATTAAACCTAACTAGATCGATTTATCGCCCCCGAAACTCCCTGCATACTAAATTTAATGCAAATCGTTAGAGCCGTTTCCGAGATTCAGATTATATTATATATACTAGCTGACCCGACTAACTTTGTTTTGCCATAAAAACACCAAACATTCATCTACCCTACCTACCCTACCCTACTCTACCCTACCTACCCTACCCTACCCTTCCTACCTTACCCTACCTACCCTACCCTATCTACCCTACCTTCCCTACCCTACCCTACCTACTCTATCCTACCTACCCTACACTACCTACCCTACCCTACCTACCCTACCCTACCTACCCTACCCTACCTACCCTACCCTACCTACCCTACACTATCTACCCTACCTACCCTACCCTACCTACCCTACCCTACCTACCCTACCCCTGACTAAAACTACCTACTACCTTCTCCTGACTAAAACAAACACAAAAAAAAAGAATAAGTGAAATCTGTCCAGCCGTTCACGCGCGATGCCGTGACCAAGGGAAATAGGGATTAATTTTTATATATATAGATACCATAATTGCTCGTTTAAATGTATTAGATAGATAATCTGACCAAAATATATTAAGCCAGTTTAGTTTTGAAAATAGTGCGAAATTTCTGCGAAAAATTCTAGGACATTGTAAAAAACCTTGTTGCCAAGGTAATACAAAAACAATTACATAATATACAAAGTATCGTCGCACATCTGGCGCGTTTATCGTTAATCACGAGGGACGGACCCGGCGACAGATGTGCCCGCTACTTTATCAAATTGGACTTAAAACAGATACAAATCTACCTAGTCCGAATATTGTCTTTTTACCTGACTGCAAGGAAAGGGTTATGTTTTTCGCGCGAATATTGTATGTATGTAATATTCTTTATTACCTCATATCTTTCAAACTGCAAGACCGTTTTTAGGGTTCCGTACCCAAAGGGAAAAAACGGGACCCTATTACTAAGACTTCGCGATCCGTCTGTCTGTCTGTCTGTCTGTCTGTCTGTCTGTCTGTCTGTCTGTCCGTCTGTCTCCAGGCTGTATCTCATGAACCGTGATAGCTAGACAGTTAAAATTTTCACAGATGATGTATTTCTGTTGCCGCTATAACAACAAATACTAAAAACAGTATAAAATTAATATTAAAGGGGGGCTCCCATACAACAAACGTGATATTTTTGCCGTTTCTTGCTCGATATTAATAACGGCAACAGGTAGACGCTTGAAATATTCACAGAATGTTTAGTTGTATATTTACTTCAAAAAATAATAATTAATAAATTAAAATAAAATAAATTAAGGGGGGCTCCCATACAACAAACGTGATTTTTATGCAGTGTTTTGCGATAATGGTACGGAACCCTTCGTGTGCGAGTCCGACTCGCACTTGGCCGGTTTTTATAATTATAGGGCTTATTACACTACACGGTATTCAGGGCCCTAAACCCTATTTTGGGTAGTGTAAATAGCTTTTAGAGAGTTAGGGTACTCAAAATATCGACCTTATTGACTCGGAATGGTGAAGTGACCCGGTATTCAGAGCCCTAAATACCGTGTAGTGTAATAAGCCCCGCCCAAGTGTTCAAAATAAGTGAAGTTAAAAAAAGAATCATGGCGGATATTGGGCGCCATATTGTGAGGATTCCAATTTAATTTTTCTTCGTAACTCATCGAGCGGGGTATCAAAATGAAGGGTTTTTAGAGGCGATCACAAAAATATATACCTACAACTTATATTTTTAAAAGTCATTCGAAAAAAAATTATAACTAAAAAGTTGTAAATAAAAAAAGTTAATAAAAACATGATTCAAGATTCTCTTCTTGTTTACATCTTTTTAGGTCGCTTAAGCATTCGGGTTTTTTGATTTTAATAACTTTTTTTATTACCCAACTACCCAGAAGGTCGGTAAAGTTTCATTCTTTGACCACGTTGAAAACGGTATTAGTAACTAGCAAAGGTCGCTAAATTGTATTTTTACTATAACCACTCGCCACTCGCTCTTGCAATCCCTGTGGTCGTGGATCGAATGGAAAATGTAAGTGGAGCGGATGAATAAAACATGAAAACTGGCTTTAAGTCAAAAGTACGGTAGTAGTAAGCTACTTCTAAGCATGTGTGTGCCATCGTTAAACATATAAACGCTTAAAATAGGTGAGATTGTGGTTAAATGTAATCATAGGATTGCATTTAAATTTCCACTGAGCTTGGCAAAAGATTAAAAAAAACCGGCCAAGTGCGAGTCAGACTCGCGCACGAAGGGTTCCGTACCATTATCGCAAAAATCGGCAAAAAAACACGTTTGTTGTATGGGAGCCACACTTAAATATTTATTTTATACTGTTTTTAGTATTTGTTGTTATAGTGGCAACAGAAATACATCACCTGTAAAAATTTCAACTGTCTAGCTATCACGGTTCATGAGATACAGCATGGGTACAGACAGACAGACGGACCGCGATGTCTTAGTAATAGGGTCCCGTTTTTGTTCTTTGGGTACGGAACCCTAAAAATGAGGTCGGTTAAACAAGATACAAATGTTTCTACACATTTTCTAAATCTTTTGCCATGCTCAGTGGAACTCGATCGAAAGTCACAAAAATGCATCCTATTTCTATTTACAAGCTTTACATATATCTTTTATTGTTTTTAATAATTGATTGCAATGTATGTATGTATGTAAGTGTGTTCGGGTCAAATCTTGCAACTGAATTTTAAAGCAGTTATCCTCCACCGATTAAGATTAAATTTTGCATACACTTTTAGTTTGGATGACAATCGGAAAAAAGATTGTATTAAAAAAATAAAGAATAAATTATTTAAATTATTTAAGCTCGTCGATTCTTCACGTGACCAGAGGGCTGGCCTTTTCTTCGGCCAGAGAATCAGCCATTGCCATCCAACGTGGTAATGCTGCCAGCGTTCTGGGCACGTCTCCCATTGACATCGATGTAGACGAATTTTTTGATGCACAATAAGCCCTTTTCCCTCTCCCCTTTGTGTTTGTATATAGGCTTGTTTTTTTTAGAATACTCAATTGTATACATGTTAATATATTCATCATCATCATCATCATCATCATATCAGCCGAAAGACGTCCACTGCTGGACATAGGCCTCCCCCAAGCGTCGCCACATTGACCGGTCCCGTGCGTCTCGCAACCAGCGGATCCCCGCAACCTTCACCAGGTCATCGGTCCACCTAGTGGGAGGCCTTCCAACGCAACGTCTTCCGGTTCGCGGTCGCCACTCCAGAACCTTTCTGCCCCATCGGCCATCCGTTCTGCGAGCAATGTGCCCTGCCCACTGCCACTTGAGTTTGGCAATTCTTCGGGCTATGTCGGTAACCCTGGTTCTCTTGCGGATCTCTACATTTCTGATTCGATCACGCAAGGAAACTCCGAGCATAGCCCTCTCCATTGCCCTTTGAGTGACTGTAAGCTTTCTGATGAGGCCCATTGTAAGCGACCACGTCTCAGAGCCATATGTCATCACTGGCAACACACACTGGTCATAGACTTTCGTCTTGAGACACTGTGGTAAGTTGGACGAGAAGATACCGCGCAACTTCCCGAACGCTGCCCAGCCGAGTCGGATTCGACGGTTGACCTCTTTCTCGAAGTTGGCCCTACCCAATTGGATCGTTTGTCCAAGGTAGACATAGTCGCCCACAACTTCGAGTGTAGAGTCTCCGACCTTGATAGGAGTGGGTGTAACATGGGCATTCAACATCACCTTGGTTTTGTCCATGTTCATCCTAAGACCCACTCTTTCGGAAGCTCTACTGAGATCATCGAGCATTGTACTGAGGTCCTCCATGGTCTCAGCCATAACCACTATATCGTCGGCAAACCGAAGGTGAGTGATGTACTCGCCATTGACGTTGATGCCTAGCCCTCTCCAGTCCAGAACCTTGAAGACATCCTCCAGTGCAGCAGTAAACAGTTTCGGAGATATGACGTCTCCTTGTCTCACACCTCTCTGCAGAAGGACTGGTTCCGAAGTCTGATCCTGAAGTCGAACTGACATAGTGGCGTTTTTGTATAAACACTTCAACACTTCGATGTACCGGTAGTCAATTTGGCACCGTTGGAGAGACTGCAATACAGCCCAAGTCTCGATCGAATCGAAGGCTTTCTCGTAGTCCACAAACGCTAAGCAGAGAGGCAGGTTGTACTCTTCGGTCTTCTGTATAACCTGGCGCAGCGTATGTATGTGGTCTACGGTGCTGAAGCCCTTACGGAATCCGGCTTGTTCGGGAGGCTGGAAATCGTCAAACCTGCGCGCGAGACGATTCGTGATGACTCTTGAAAACAGCTTGTAGACATGGCTAAGAAGTGTGATGGGCCTATAGTTCTTCAGCCGGGCATTGTCGCCCTTCTTGAAGAAGAGTACCACCACACCCCTGCACCATGCCTGTGGCGTTTTGCCCTCGAATATGACGGAATCAAACAGCTTCTGAAGGGTCTTAAGAACCGGTTTTCCACCCGCCTTCAGGAGTTCAGCCGTGATTCCGTCGTCACCCGGTGCCTTGTTGTTCTTAAGCTGTTTCAGAGCCATCCTAATCTCATACAGGCTGACGTCCGGAATGTCTTCGGTATAGTGTCGGGTCAATCTAGCTCTAGGGTCATTCGCTAGATTCGCGACGGGTTTACTGGTTGACGTGTACAGCTGCCCATAGAATCTCTCGATCTCCCTCAGAAGCTCTGGTTTGGCGGAAACGATCCTGCCATCATCGGTCTTCAGTTTCGTGAGCTGGCTCTGCCCAATAGACAGATCTCTTGCAAAGACCTTGGAGCCTTTATTCCGCTCAATCGCGTCTTTAATACGCTCAGTATTAAAGCGGCGGAGGTCGCTTTTCAAGGATTTTGAGATCCGTCTATTTAGCTGCCGGTATTTCAACGCATCGTCTGAAGACTGCAGGATCATCTCACGCCTCTCCTTCATTAGCTTGAGAGTAGGATCAGAGAGCTTTTTGTTCCTATTTGTACGGCGGGTCTTAAAAAACTTAGACCCGACCGTATGGACAGCTTCCACGAACCCGTCATTGTATTCGTCCACTGAGCTCCCTAGGCACTCGAAACGATTCTGGAGTTCGAGCTGAAAGCTCTCGGGGTTTTGGACCTGGATCTGTGCTGGACGGAGCGTGGACTTCATCAGTCGAGACCTTTCAAGCTTGATATGAATGTCCAATGTGCCTCTTACCATGCGGTGATCGCTCCCGGTTTTCACCGAATTGATCACAGAGACATCATTGAACATTTGCTTCTTGGTTGACATGATGAAGTCGATCTCGTTTTTAGTTGCACCATCGGGGCTTTGCCAGGTCCACTTCCTGTGCTCACGCTTTTTGAAGAAGGAGTTCATCATGTAGAGGCCCTCCTTCTCCATAAAACTGGCCAGTAGGTGACCCCGGTGGTTCCGACGTCCAACTCCAAATTGCCCCACTTGCAGCTCATCCTCGTCTCGTTTGCCCAGTTTCGCGTTGAAGTCCCCCATGACAACGGTGAAGTGAGTTTTGAAACCATGCATGGCTGTAGAGATATCCTCATACATGGCCTCTACCTCGTCGTCGGAGTGTGCCGAGGTTGGGGCGTAGACCTGTATGACCTTCAGCGAATATCTTGCGGATATTCTGAGTATAAGGTACGCCACCCTGGTCGACACACTCTCGATCTTCACCACGTTGTTCACAAGGGACTTGTGGACGATAAACCCGACACCACCTTGGGACTGCCGGTCACCCTCTCGGAAATAGAGCAGGTTACCGGATTTGAGGATTATCGAGTCCTCTCCCTCTCTTCGGACTTCAGATAACCCTATAATACTCCATCGTAACCTGCTCAATTCCGTCTCGAGTTCGGTTATCTTCTCGTCGGTCCGGAGTGTTCGCGTGTTATAAGTTGCCAGGTCCAGTCGTCGGTGTTTATTGGGGTAGCCGGGTCCACTCCGGGGATTCTTCGCACCCCTTGCCACGCCATCGCCTCGACCGCTACCGTAGCCGAGGGTAGACGGGCTGCCGGGCACTCGGGGCCGTTTCTTATGTGTGCTATTCATTTGGTTTGGGGGGGTTTGCCATAATCGCCACGCTTGGCAGGCGGGTTGGCGATCGCAGTTAGTTGTTAAAGTGCTCAGAGAACGCTGCTGCCCATTCTCTGGTAGCCCTTAGTCGCCTCTTACGACACCCACGGGAAGATATGGGATGGTGAAATTCTTTACGTCCGTCACCACACGGCACATTACATAATATATTGGTTACATTAAATAGAAATAAACAATTCCATAACTATAATGTGATCTCTGAGCTCTATATAACATATCATCATATCATATCACACTCTATACAGCAACATAGCGTATCATTGTACTATGTCTGAGAGGGGGAATAAAATATTTTTGGACTGTAACTGCAGTTTGCATTTGCCGACTTGAATTGCATTACCGGAACACAACGGCAGGACACTCTTAGCCCAACTCAAATATACAACAACGGATCTCAGAACGGATCTTCGCCTGAGACTAGACGTTTTGCTAGTTGGACAAACAGAGGCTTTAGTGCCTGACTATTGTTATTATGACCCTTTACGACTCAATATAAAAAAAAATGCTCAGGTACCGTTTACTGCTTTCGAACAGGCAAGATAAAGTCAAGAAACAAGTCATTAATCATTAAAAAAAATCCTGGTCTTAATTTATTTGGTGGTTTCCAAACTATCAACAAAGCTATGCATTAAATGCAGTGTTTTAAGAGCTTTGTGTAGATTTATTTTGAATCGTGAGGCCATGGTGGATCATTTGACCTCACGCCCCTAGCCCCCGCAGGAGACGCCCTGGGCGTCGGGAGTCGCAAGACGTTTCCCGGCCACCGTAGGTGCGGGCTTGCGGACGACGAGTAATGGGTAGCTCGCCGTTCGATAAGGACTAGGGTATGAATATTGGAATCTCGTCATATCGTAATATCGGAACTAAATTACCGATATTTTAATTCCGATACTGAGTGATCCAATATCGGAATCTCGGAATCGGAAAATACCTTATTTTAGCTCCTTGTGAAGCGTTGAGCGAGAAAGCGTAGTTAAGCCCGTTGAATACAGTGATAAACTGTGGTCGGATAATTTGTTTACTATCCGTCGCTTATTTACTTAAACTTCACTTCATGAAAAAATAATATGTGCCTTGATAAATTCCGGATTTACAGTCCCGAGATTGATAAAAATACCCAATTGCTAATAGTTACCTTAAAGAGTACCTACAAGTAAATACACAGTTTCATAGAACCCGTTGTAACAATTATATTTTCATTAGCACGGGATCGGCTAATGTGACGACACTTGGCTTATGTTCAGCAGTGGACGTATTTCGGCTGAAACTACAATGACGATGGTGATAATGATAAATGCTAAGATAGTTTTTCATACCTTTAAGAGAGCTGTTTCGGAACGTTTAAATTTTATTTAAAATTTATAATATGTTACTTGCTTAGAAACCTCAATAAATTACAGTATAATATTTTTCAGTCTTCTGCTTGTATTGAATACAACAAATTAGACTATCCAATCACAAATATGTTGGATAAATCAACTTCCATTACTTGACTACAATGTGTCTCATCATTATCATTTCAGCCAAAAGGCGTCCACTGCTAGACATAGGCCTCCACCAGGAGGTGTCACCATATTGACCGATACATAAACTGGATTTATAAATCATTATTATTCACTACACTTATCGGGACTACTTTCATATTTATCAATAAACATTTATTTTCTGATTTTTTTTGCATACACGCGGGAGCATTTGCTGAACTTGTATCAAGCGCAAGTTCGATCATGCATGGAGTACTGTTCTCATCTCAGGGACGGATTTGCCAAATACCAGCTTGATGCACTAGAGTCCATCGAAAAGTGGACCAAGAGGCTCATCGGCAATGAGGCACTGGTCAAATCAAACAAAGCTCCAGAGCCTTGAAAATTGTCGCCGAGTTGCCAGCTTGTCGGTTTTTTTTCGGTTACATTTTGGGGAGTGTGCGATGGAATTGCATTGATCTAATTCCACCTAGCCCGTTTCATCATCGGACTACCAGACATACAGCGATGCGCAATCGATACATGGTGGACATCCCACTCATACGAACTAAACGTTTTATAGGAATACTTTTAATAAGCGTACAGCTAAAGAGTGGCTTTTTCTACTGGAGTCTGTGTTTCCCTATAGCTACAATCTAAGAGTATTCAAGTCAAGAGTAAATAGGTTACTTCTACGCAAGTATTCACCGTAGACTACATCATCGCTTACCATCAGGTGAGGCGAGAGCCTAACTTAATAGAAATAAAACCTCTTGTACAGAAACAGGAGCCAATGTGAAACTCATTAAGGCGAACAATATGAAAGCCGTAACATATCCAATGACTCGGGCACGCGTAGTTCCAGGTTGGGGTTATTAGTGCTACGTTCATTAGAGATTCGGGCAACTGTGATTCCAGGAAGGATGTATTCCATTTTGTGAAGTTTAGCTCGAACCACTGTACAGTGGAATGCACGCCGGTCATAAAAACTACCAGTATAGTCTGGCCTCGCATGCAAATGAATCACCGTACTATGTCAGGTCAGCTCAATATTTGCGGTCTAATATATTACACACACAAACACACACACACTAATATTATAAAGGCGAAAGTCTGTGAGTGTGTATGTTTGTTACTTCTTCACGCTCAAACTACTGGACGGATCTGGATGAAATTTTGCACAGGGATAGACTATAGTCTGGAATAGCACATAGGATACTTTGTATCCCGGAAATATGTTCCCTCCGCATAATTTTCGACATTCACGCGGGCGAAGCCGCTGGCAGAACCTAGTATATTATATACTCCAGTGATTCGGGCTGCCGAGTATACTGCGTCCTTCTAATAAATGTGAAAGGACATTTAGGTGCTTATGTACAGGGATATTATTTTAGACTCTCAAGCGAGCGTAGCACTGCGGGGAAAATCTAGTGGAGTATATAGCAGAAATATATTGATAGCCTAAACAGAATCCATAGATACAGGTAATAGGTAATTCAGTAGATACTCTTCTCAACCGATTTGTCACTTACTTAGGGGTACTCATTTAAGGGGAAATGGAAAATACTACCTCATAAACAGCAATCTTCAAGAATCTACATTGTGAGTGGAATTGCGTTTGGGATGGGATAAAACGTTTTACATACATTAGGGAAAGCTCTGTGGGAATTGATAGTGTGGAGACCTCACATAGGGACGTGCCCGTATGAGGCCCTTATTTCATGTTAATGGCAATTTTATTTGGAATATGGAGGAGACCTCTTTCCATACATCGTACTGCCCTAAAGGTCCTTATTCTGTTTTTTTCCATAAAAAGCGTGCTTATCAACCAAAGAGAAAGTTTTTAGAGTTTTAAGCCGAGTTATTTTACGGCAGCTACTTTTTCATATTTTAGCGAGCTGGTCCCATGGTGGCAGTTGTTTTATATTCATGAGTTTTCCACCCCCTGAAGGATGGCCAATGAATTAAAAGCCTTGCTGTACTTTAGAAAATTCTATGTTATCATTATTTAAATTTTTCAAGCATCTGGAAAAACCTTCGCATGCAGGCGAACAGCCTGTCTATAAATTAGCCATTACAATAATCAGTTGAATGATGTTGCTATTATTCCACTTGTTAAGTAAGTACCTACTATCATCAACTAAAGAATCGACCCTTTCGCCACTAATGAAGAGAGTCGGCTTGACCTATATGGGGAATCACGTGGTCATCTTTTATTCATAAATTGCCTACTATAAATTCCACAGCGTTAAAACTTCGTATATATAGGCATATGTATGTAGGCACATGTTATAAAACGCAACGACTCTTTGTGTGGCCGTCCATTAGTGCGCTTTTAACTCCAGCTTTTATCCGATTTATGTGTTTTTTTATTCACAGATATTTTTATAGGCTTTTTAGAGCAGAACTGTGTTTTTTTTTTATTAATGTTAGGCACTATCTCATCTGGTGGCAAACGATGATTTGGTCGACCATGGAGCACGCTTGCCGAAAAGTAACCTATTCACTCTTGACTTAAAGGCTCCAGGTTTTAACTTTCAGGAAATACAGACTCCGATAGGAATTCCACTCCTTAGATGTACGCAAAATGAAAGTTTTCTAAAAGTTTTTGTGCGTTCAGGTGGGATGTCCACCAAGTGCTGATCGCGTATAAAGTTTATAGCCAAAACAAAACAGAAGGCCACTCAAAATAATTACAGGCTCGCAAGGAAAGTCAGTGGCCAATCTGAAAGGTCATTTCAGACCCTATCGTGAGTTGTAACTGCCGAAACGAAGTGCCGAAGCTTTTAGTCTCAGGGCCAAAGGTCAAAGGTGATCCTACAGCGAAGCACATATTCAAGTGTGATACTTTACTAAATAATTGATGAACGAAGCGCTAACGTGGAATAATTGAGTCTGCATGTATAAGTGATGCGTTCAGACGAGATTAGAGCGCTGATTTTACATGTTCGTTAATGAAAGGAAACATTTTGATTAGAGTCTTGTTTGTTCAGTCAACAAAACAAGAGAAGAAGTGTGCAGACGACTGAAATTCGCAGGGTATATATCTTTACGAGAATTCGTTCAGTTTCGAATTGTGTGCGATCATTCGAGGGAGGTTCGAAGTACTATAAAGTTTACGAAATAGCATTGACGTTACCACTGCCGAGGCACAGGCATTTTCTCCACGTTTCTGTCAGTGGGCCATAATCAATCATGTGGGCCCAGTGGGTTGATAGATGTCAAATGTCTTGGAGTTTTAGGTTCTAGAACAAGCCGTGATGAAATAAATTACCTACACAAAGAGAGCAATGGTGATGAAATAAATTATCTACACAAAGTAAAGTCCCTACCAGTGTCTCAGTAATCTACCACCTGCGGCACGTAAGTCGTGGCTACTGAAAAATGCTATTCAGCGCTTCCTACCACTCGTCCAGTAGTGCTGAATACTATTACTAAAGACGAATCATATTGCCCATTGCATATTTCTACACCTAGCCAAAGTTATAAAATTGCATATGCACGACAATGTTCGCAAGTTCCCTGCATAATCAAATAATTACTCTTGTCTTACGTATGTAGTTCCTAACTTGCCATCGCATACTTACTTAATTTTCATGTACGCTGGCGTACTGTACCAATAAGCTTAGTTCAATGTCGTTGTGCATGCTTGAGAGGCATCATATGACACGTAGTATATTTTAGGGAGTTACAATGGCTTGGGTATCGTGTTAAATCGTGTCATTACTTTGATTGGGTTAGACTAATCCCCTGCGCCATGTGGCAGACAGAGCAACAAAGTTGTTCTCTAAACATCACTTTGAAATTGGAATGATGCCTCGTTGTTAATCCATGTTAAATAAATTACGAGTTCGCTTATGTTCGTCATCAACGGAATGTGTCGTTAAATTGAATGAGGTTCCAATTTATGTATGAACATAGTAAAAGTAGCACTACCTATGTGTCTGTCAGGCTCTTATTGATCAAAAATATACGGTCCATCAAACCGAAGGCTGTCAAAATGATTATTTTGAGAGCATTCGGTTTGTTGGGGTAAAATGACACATGATGTAGTTTTGGAAAAATATTGATTTTTTTGTGCGGTTTTTCTCTCTCGTACTTACACGTGTAACAGTTTTTATCTAAAACTTCATTTGCCTTTTTATGACTTTGTATTGTTCAAACGTTAGCTTATAATACAATCCCCAAGTCGATGAACGCAAACGAAATCCAACTTCATTCGTCATGAAAGAATAATGCCGAAAATTACTTAGAATCAGAACTTATCAGGCTAAGGCCAAGTAAGTTTGAATAATTAATAGGTTTCAAACTTAATCAATACTTCACTGTCTAAGTATGAAACTTGACATTTTAAGCTTTTGAGTTTTGATATTATGATCTAGATTTAGACTTCGTTAAGCTTTTGGATATAGGATTAGCAATTGACGTTTACGAAGAATGTTTAGACGTATTTGGCGTCATTTTTAACCGACTTACCAAAAAAGGAGGAGGTTCTATGTTCGACATTATATGTTCACCGATATCTCCGTCAATTGTGGATCGATTTTGAAAATTCTTTTTTCGTTTGTAAGGGTATATTCCGAAATTGGTCCCATTTTCATTTGGTGAAGATCTGATGAAGAACTTTGGAGATATGCAACAGAACTCTTCAATTAATAACGGCAAATCTCTCGGGATTGCTGCAATCGCATGTCTGTTTATTGTTTATACCATTTCATAACATAACATCACGCCAGTACGCTCGAAAGGGGTATGCAGATCTCTCATTTCACCGGTTATATTCAAGTTTCATGTTATTCGGGTAATCTATTCTGTCGTTATAGGTACTTACTTAACTACTTCCCTATTAGGTACAACTAAAAAGTGAAAAATAAAAAACTTTTTACAAAAAAATACTACCGACTTCCAAATAAGAAAACTAGAAAGTGAAAAATAACTTAATTTTTGGAAGTCGGTGTCCATAACTTAAAAATTTGGTACCTATCAAAGACACCGACTTCCAAAAATTAAGTTATTTTTCACTTTCTAGTTTTCTTATTTGGAAGTCGGTAGTATTTTTTTGTAAAAAGTTTTTTATCTGTATACTTTACAGTACTTAAGTTGCCAAGAATACATAAATTGATTGATCTATTTTTTTACAATATGCCACTTAAACTTGGGGTCATGAATGACATGAACTCATCTTTGAAGAAAAATGGTCAAATATATTTGAAGTAGTTGTTAATCTTGCGTCATTAGGGCGTTTTGCAACGACCCAAATATATTTAAGAACTTTCTAAATAAAAGCATAGTTCGAGCATTCTGCGATATTCATGTGATGTCATGTGATTGCATACCTCATGCTCTAATTTAAAATGTCAAATGAAAATACGTTGAAGCAACAATTTTTATTAGAGGAAAGTAGCTGGATAAGTTTGATTAGTAGAAGCCGAGAATCGAGATGAACGGATGCGTTTGGAGAGGCCCGAGAGAAAAGGAGTAGATGGTGTAGGCTGATGAGGTACGACGACATACCTTGGCGGCATCAGAAGCGGCGACAGACACCGTGGGGGTGCATGCCTCGGGCTTGAAGGTGTTGGTGTATCAGCCAGAGACGCGAGGGAGCCATGCGCAAGAGGTGCCGCGCGGACGTCCAGTGAGGCAGCGCGGAGAGGTGAGGGGGAACGGGGGATGCCGCATGCCCCCGCTTCTAGTGTTCGGCCATCGGGAGCGAATGTGCGTATTGCTGGGGAAGATCCGCGGTGGCTCTGAAAAACAATGAACCTGTTAATTTCACACTACATTAGCTATCTTCTGTGTAGGTTTTCCTAACTATATTAGAATAGAGCATCCAGTCTAACCGGATACATTCATTATCTGCAAATTTACACTCCTATGTTGAGGTACTCGAGCAAAGTATGCAGCAATAAATGGGAGCTGAATGAAAAATGTTTTGTAAAGCTTGTTTTTCTGTTCAATTTTAAGTGAATCATAACAGCCAATAACAACAAGAGCCTTCTGTTATTCTGCATTAAATATAATTTGCTGCATAAAATAATCCAATCAAAACTCCCAATTAAAGTTTATTTTTCTTCACCTTGAGGTGTTTTTCTTACACTAAAAGCCCACCTTCCAATCAACATGTGTGGCTTGTGAGTTCTACTTATATCAGTATGTAGTATAGCTATGTTATAGAGTGGTGACGGTGTACCCCACTTTACCCCATCCCCCATCTTTATTTTCCCCCATGCGTACCCCAGGCGACTCTGTGGCAAGCGTCGCCTCTATTATTGATGCGTTTTCACTTCAACGTAAAAAGTTTATCACTTTGGGTTATCTTTCTTCCATAGTTCTTTCTGGCAGTCTTTTTTTTCTTTAAAAAACTTTGAAATTAATGTTGGAGAATGAAGTTCAAACTTGGAACTCGGTTTTGTTTTAAAATTCATTAGTGAGACTTCAGTGTCGTAGGCATATGGTTGTTAAATATCTATCTTTATGATTCTCGACTAAAGCCTTTAAAGGTATGTGTTACTGTGCCTTTTTTTATGGGTGGGAAATCATCCAATGACTTCTCCCACTCTGGGTTAAGCGGGAGGGCGTGTCAGACTGTTACTGACTAAAACCCACCCGTGTTCCTTCAGTTGCTTGAGCCAGGGCCGCGGTAACTCTTTTACAAATTTATCCGCGACCCAGACAGGCATCGGCCCTAGCGGACCCCGTCAATTTCTTGACATCTCTTTGAGGCGCGCGTGGAACATTACGCGCCGTCGACTCGGGACTGGTCCTTATCGGACGGCGAGCTACCCATTACTCGCCGTCCGCAAGCCCGCGCCTACGATGGCCGGGAATCTGCTTGCGACTCCCGACGCCCAGGGCGTCTCCTGCGGTGGTTTGGGGCGTGAGGGCGCCTCCATTGCCTCTCCCTCACGCGTTCTGCCTCCTCCTTCGCGAGCATTACTGCTTCGCAGAAGGAGGTGACAGCTTCCCATTCCCTCTCGCTCCGTACCATGGCCTGAACCAGGGCCGGACGCGAGAGGTCGCCACCGCCGATCGCCTCCACGAGGACACGGCGTTGCTTCTGTGCCTTGAGAACTTCCTTTATTCCATGCCATGTTATCTCTTCACCACTCTTGGTAATCTGGTAGGGAAAGCCTATGACATTAATTTCGCCTTTGTATTTTTGTGCATAAAGTCTAAATAAATAAATAGGAGAGGATCATATTTATATCCTAGACCACACTAGTACTGCATGATGTTGCCACATTTAACCCGAAACTTCAATAATAGGTCTATCCATAACTCAAAGAGGATTACGGCACACAGTTTATCACAGAGTCCTCTTGGCTGAGAAATAGTAAAAGGTACATTTTATACTTGTTATACAAAGCCATTTATTCTATAGACAAATCTTTTCCTATTTTTAAATTTTACTTAGCCGATCACCGAGTAATCATCTACTAAATCAACCAATTTTCTACTCTGTATGCTAATCTCAAAAATACCAAATTAATCCCTTGGCATAATTTTCACTCTCTCTAAATTTCACAGTCTCGCTTCTAATCTAAAATTCGTCCATCCAAGTCGGACGGGCAATGATCCTCGGTACATTTCTGTCCCTTTATTATTCATACATTTTTACGCTCACCTCTGTCCCATTATACCACACTTTGTTACCAGTCATACCTTTGAAACCTATTCAAATTTCTGCCGGTATTGTAAAATATTATGATATATTTTTTTCTTTGTAATCCAGAGAGCTTTTGTGATTTATTTTTGCCTTTCAGCTGCAGTCTTAAATCTAAATTATGGAGGTGGGTAATGTGACGTTTCTGGTTCCGAGGATAATGTGTTTGAACTGATTGTTATACAGGTGATTTTGAATACATTGGCAGAATTTTAGTGGGGTTGTTTGCTTATAGATATGAATAATTCTGTAATTTGCATCATACTTTTTGATTGGGTAAGTAAATGTATTGATGTTTTATTTTAATAAGTTACCTTTATGGGGTTCAGTAAAGCTGCTTTACAGTATACTTAAGTTTTTACTATGTGGTCAAATCTGAAATATTAAGTAAGCCTGTAGCAGCCTATTTCTAAAAACGAGGAACGTGAATTAATGTCAAGTGGACTATAAAATCCTTCTTTTGTAGCAGCTTCGATCATCGATCATAATATTTCCAACACAATACTCAGCGCACAAGACTGCTACCTTTGATGATAAACGACAATGATGAAGACTCAATAAGCCAAAATAAGCCTATTGTCAACGGCTATTGTCATTTACATGCAGAATAGAAATTCGATTCTGAGAAAAAAATTAAATTTTCAAATTTAGAGTTACAATTTAATCTGACATCGTAAATCTGTGGCAATACCATAAATAGAAGGGTCAGGGAAAATATAGATAACTTTAAAAATAAGAAAATTAATTTTATGGTTTGAAAATCGGGCATTAAAGGTAAATAAGTAAGTAAGTAATTTATTTCAGGACAACATAAATTGTGTAGAAATTTTGTAATAAATAACATTATGTAGGTACCATGAAAAATTACAATTGTTAAAAAGATATTAAAAAAAAACATGTTACGATAATAAAAAAGAAACAAACAAATAATAAGTCACATATAAAATTGCAAATTCAAAACAATATTAATCCACATTTCATTAAAAACAATTATTAATACACTAATAAAACAAAAGCTAAAACAAAACATAATAATAAAAGTATTATAAAAAGATCAATTGCATCATCTAATTTTCAATAATAAAATATGAATACAATAATAAAAACAAAATGTCAGAGATATTTAAAAAAAAGTGATAAAAAGATCAATTGTATTATGTCATCCAATTTCCTGTGAATAATCAATAATAAAAATAAAATGACAAATAAAAAATAACCAAATTGTTATAAAGAGGCACTCCATTTCATTTCATTTGAAATAATTTGACCATAAAATCTCCACGTTCACCAGCATCAAGGGATGATTAGACGAAAGAGCATTAAGTACATTAATAAATTTATTGGTAATTGTTTTTTCATAAAGCCTCATACAATGTTGTATGAGGCTTTATGAAAAAACAATTACCGTAGTATTAGTTACCTATAACTACATCAATTATTCACTAACCCAAGAAGCATATATCGATCAGATTCGATGAAAATTTATAGTCACCTCGCAGTTACGTGACCGCACAAAAGTTCACTTAGATTTTATTATTATGCCTGGAGGTGTTTCGAAGTGGGATAAAATGTGGCTTTGAAACCGGCGATTGTGCTAATGGAAACTGTTACTTAAGGGAAGATATATTTCTGTATAGCAGTTTATTGCAGACAACTTGTTGCTTAAGAAATTGGATGCGGAGATGAAAAAATGGCACTGAAATACAGTTGTAATTTTTTTGCACAGCCAATTTGTACATACTGGTCATCCAGAAATCACACTAATATTATAAAGGTGAAAGTCTGTGAGTGTGTATGTTTGTTACTTCTTCACGCTCAAACTATTGGACGGATCTGGATGAAATTTGGCAAAGGGATAGACTATAGTCTGGAATAGCATATAGGATACTTTGTATCCCGGGAATATGTTCACTCCGCATAATTTTCGACATTCACGCGGGCGATGCCGCTGGCAGAAGCTAGTATAATATAATAGTTTACTAAATGACATAACGTTATACATTAGTGTGCTACTAATTTTATATACGACTTTAACGCAGACTAAGCCACTGTCAAGCTATGAATTATATTGTATTATGTGCAAAGATCCTCTGCGAGTAACGATACCTAACAAGTCCGTCCGACGCAATCTGTGAAGTTATTTGCGCTAATAACCTTGTCAACTAGCGTCCTTTTACCAAAGCTTTACAAGAAGACCATTTATTTTATTTCGAATTTTGATCCATCCATACTAATATAAAAAAATGCAAAAGTAAGTTGGTCTGTCTGTCTGAAGTTTGCACGCCTAAACCGCTGAAACAATTTTGATGAATTTTGGTTTAGAGATAGATTGGAACCTGAAGAAGGACAGTTGATTTCGACTTTCGACTTTTACACAGGTAAAGCCGCTTGCACAAGCTAGTTTTAAATAAAGATTTATGAGTCCGTCTAGTGACACAAAAGGGCTCATAAATAGGGTCGTTTTAATTATGGATTAGACCACGAAGTCCACCGTATCCCTTCTCAAGGGTGTCGTAATGATCCCCATTAAAGTGATGAGACCCAGCATCCGCTTGTGTAGTACTAATAACATCAATTTGAGATCACTAATACGATTGCCGACCGGGCTATAAGCCATTGGACCGTTTTTATTGAAGAAACTGCTGTAAGTGGTGCTATGAACATGTTTATTTATATACTTTATTGTACACCAAGATAAAGCAATACAAAAAGAAACATTAAAATTAAAACAAACATACAACAGGCGGCCTTATCGCGTTCTACGATCTCTTCCAGGCGACCTTGAATGGATAGAGATAGCCTGAACACGATATGGGGTTGCACTTGGTGCAAATTTCAAATCAAATAATGACTTTTACTACGTACAATTAGGTACTAAAAACAAACTACTAAAATATATATATAAATACATACATACAATTAAATATACAAACAAGAAAACAATACAGCTTAAACAAGGACAGGATCACAGAGACAGGTAATTGTTAATGTGTTCAATAGCTTTGTTTAAGTTCCATTTAATAGGGGCTGTGTCACAAATCCAGACTCTGCGCTGCATTGATAAATCCAGATAAAAAAACCCAATAACATTTTGCTCGACCCGGCGATCGAACTCCGGACTTCACATCCAGCAGAAGCGCTAGTTCAACGAGGCAGTTTTGGTCTAGTTATCTAACTACTATGCCATGGTTTATCACAAAAAATCGAAGCTATTAATAATAATATCTGACTATAGAAACCGTGGTGGCCCAATGGTAACGGCCGTGACTTACGTGTCGTAAGTCGGGGTTCGAACCCAGGCAGGCGTTTAATTTTGTATAAATTATTTCACCACCACTGCTCTCAAAACGGTGAAGGAAAACATTGTGAGGAAACCGGCATGACCTAGAACCAAAAAATCGAAGATATGTGACATTCACCAACCCGCACTGGACCCGCGTCGTGGATTACGGCCCATTCTCTCCTACAGAGAGGAGACCTGTGTCCCAGCAGTGGGAACATTAAAAAGGCTGATAATGATGACGATGAAAACCCATAAACATTGCTTACGAATAAACATTCCTACAATCGTTTGTATCAATGGCACGAACGAATGTAAATTATAATTATTACTACACAGAAGATATACCACTTTTAATAGCATATTTTTCCTGGAAAAGCCGCCCCATGGCAAACGAGCATCTCCTTTGATACTTTGCATTTTCCTTTTTAACCCCCGACGCAAAAAGAGGGGTGTTATAAGTTTGAGGTGTGTTGCTGTGTATCTGTGTATCTGTGTATATGTGTGTCTGTCTGTGGCATTATAGCGTCCAAACGGGTGGACCTATTTTGATTTAGTTTTTTTTGTATAAAAGGTGACTTAATCGAGAGTGTTCTTAGCCATGATTTAAGAAAATATTCTCAGCCATTTGAAGATAATCAGCTCTCTACTAATTGAGGTAAAGATATGAGCAACTTTCATAGGTATAATCGATTTGAAATTTAGAATCCTGTCAGTTCAATGATATTGCTAAAACATAATAATCTTGACCTGATGCTGGGGCATCACCAGGAATCACAGGATACCCAACTCCTCAATAACTTACAGCAGAGGTTTCGTCTTTGGACTTATTGGAATGGTCTCATTGAATAGGTTGTAGATATATGGTGATTAGGGTCTGATGATGGATGGTGCTGGTGATGGATATGGGATTGATAGATAAACTGTCAGTTCAAAGATATTGCCAACACATAATAATCATGACTTGATGCTGGGGCATCACCAGGAATCAGCAGGACACCCAACTGCACGCTTACTTACAGCATGGGTATCGTGTTTGGACTCATTGGAATGGTCTCATTGAATAGGTTGTAGATAGATGGTGATCAGGATCTGATGGTGGATGTTGCTGGTGATGAATAGGGGATTGAGACATAAACTGTCAGTTCAATGATATTGCTAAAACATAACACATAATCTTGACCTGATGCTGGGGCATCACCAGGAATCACAGGACACCCAACTCCTCAGTAACTTACAGCAGAGGTTTCGTCTTTGGAGTAGCCAATTTATGTATGAAGCATACATAATAATCCACTCATCCCGTTCATGTGAACGATCCTAAGTCAGTCATCATTCGCACCCTACCAGTGTTACACGTACCTATATATTTTATTAATGTACCTTGTGCTTCAATTTAAATACAGTCCACTATATAATATTATTTATGTGGTTTTATTATATTACCAGCGTCTGCCACACTACCCGTAATAATATTTACAACAAGTCCTAACGACAACTATACCCAAAGATGGTCAATCGTAGCGTGACTACTAGTAAATAAAGTTTAAAAAGCATGAAATAAAAATAAATAAAAAATTTAAAAACCCCCGACTCAAAAAACCCTCTAAAAAGTAATAAATAATATGTACTGGCACACTAGCACTTTACGTTTAAAATACCTAACTACTATTTAATTTTATCCAAGCGTCGCCGCGTTGGGGACCGCTAAGCTAGAAATACAACAAAAAAATTATAAAGAGTTAATGTAAGTACAAGAAAACTGCACCGCGACCCGCGTGCTGCGCGCACGCATTGCATTCTGATTTAGAACGATAACAAATCTATTTATAGGTTTATGCATGAAACTAAGTTCGTACGTAACTAAAAACACAATAATAATTTTCAGGTAACTCTATTAATAGTAACTTTATCAATGTTAATCTAATTAAAGACAGATTAATTTCCATATTTCATAATAAGACTAAATTAACTGTAACTTCACAGCTTTTTTATAAGTGCATAGATAAGTGTGAGGCGCGAAACTGGAGAAGGTACCGCCAAACATAAGAGGCTTAAAAACCTACCCAGCAATAAAGAAAGTGTTCTGTTATACAAAGAATAGCTGGTATTTAGCGGTCCCCCGACGCGACGATGCTTGGATAAAATTAAATAGTAGTTAGGTATTTTAAACGTAAAGTGCTAGTGTGCCAGTACATATTATTTATTACTTTTTAGAGGGTTTTTTGAGTCGGGGGTTTTTAATTTATTTACTACTAGCTGTTCCCCGCGGCTTCGCTCCCGTGGACCACCCCACAGGACCCGTTTTCGTGATAAAAAAATAGCCTATGTCACTCAGGAATAATGTAGATTTCTATTGGTGAAAGAATTTTTAAAATCGGTCCAGTAGTTTTGGAGCCTATTCGGTACAAACAAACAAAAAAATCTTCTCTTTATAATATCAGAATAGATTTATCACCAGAAGGCTTAAATTCACCCAAAGGGCAATGGAGAGGGCTATGCTCGGCGTTTCCTTGCGTGATCCAATCAGAAATTTAGACATCCGCAAGAGAACCAAGGTTACCGTCATAGCCTGAAGAATTGCCAAACTTAAGTGGCAGTGGGCAGAGCATATTGCTCGCAGAACGGACGGCCGTTGGGGCCGAAAAGTTCTGGAGTGGCGACCGCGTACCGGAAGACGCAGAGTTGGAAGGCCTCCATCTAGTTGGAGCGATCTCCTGGTCAAGGCTGCGGGTGTCCGGTGGATGCGAAACGCACAGGACCGATCAGCGTGGCGACACTAAGGAGAGGCCTATGTCTAGCAGTGGACGTCTTTCGGCTGAAATGATAATAATGGAGAAAGTTTGAATTTGCGAAAATGATCCCCTATACTATAGACTGGTGTCAGATCTCAGGCTTCTGACTACCCGTAACGACTGTCAAAGATCTTCAAATGACAGCCGGGACCGACGGGTTAACGTTCTTTCCGAGGCACGGAGGAATCTCGCTATGTAAAGAAAGATCCTTAACTTTACTTGCTTAACCTCGAAGGTCGACCCGGGCGGCTGTTATTATTTTACCACGAGCTCTATCACCTCAAAATACTGAAAGCCCTAAAATACGTCAGCATCAATACTCGTAGCTCGTATACATCGCGTGCCAGCCATGATTGCTTTTCTTTTAAATACGGAGTTACACTTTATCTGGTATTACAATCGCGAACTTGCCGTGAAGTCTTTGGTAAATTAGGTAGTCGTGAAAGGAATTGGACACTTTTTCGGAACAAAAAGGGTAAAGGTAGCGCATTTGCGGCGATAAAAGATTTGGTAGTGTTAAGTCAAATTATTTTTAGCTGTAGTTACTTATTGGATTTTGCGGTGACAAAGAATGGTTTGGAAAATATTTGATTCAGGTGCGATTCGAGGAAAATGCATTTTAAACTGTCAGAGATCGACTTGTATTTATTGAATTTTGTTCATAGAAACGCTGAAGGTACCAAACGTGCTTGGTCAAATGTTACCTATAAATTCCATTTTCTTTGCATGTACGTCTACAGGTTTAACCTGTAAAACCTGAACCGTTCTTCTTCGTACACACATACCTAATTCCTCGTAACAATGTTTAAGGATTTTTCCGAGAAAATCGAGTTAAAACCCAACCTCATTGTGAGTGCTTTCTAAGAAGCTCAAGTGCCTTGTTTACACGTTAAGGGTTTACCGAGTTTGAATTGGAAGTCGGTACGAGTGTGTGTCTACATCTCAAGATAATTACATCGACAGATTGTTTGGCAGACTGATTTGTACAATTAGAAGTTACTGTGGTTTCTATTCCTCACATCGAGTGTTCTATTATGAGAACCGAGAAGAATGGGGCGTTTTTAGGATCTATTGAAAGGTTTAAAGTTAAGGGGTTGTTTAAATAATTAATAAGTTCTTGAAAATCATATCAGTCAACAAGCCGGTGTAATTGTAGGCATCTATTGCATGTAAAATGTATTATAAATGTCTTATGTGCATGTATTATAGGCTAATGTTTGTTGCTTACGGTATCTACCTACACAAATAGATACAGTCTGGGTTCAAAAGTGCAGTAGCACTCTCCCAAACTTAATATCCAAAATTTCGTTGTAGAAGAAGGTCGCAAACCATTGGGTTTGCGACTGATTTTAACTATAGTAAATAATATAAAGTATATATTGAACCAGTGTGTGTTGCCAGTGATTACTTACGGGTCAGAGACGTGGTCGCTCACAATGGGCCTCATAAGAAGGTTTAAAGTCATCCAAAAGGCAATGAACAGGGTTATGCTCGGCGTTTAATTGCGTGATCGAATCAGAAATGAAGACATCCGTAAGAGAACCAAGGTTACCGACATAACCCGAAGAATTGCCAAACTTAAGTGGCAGTGGTCAGGGAACATTGCTCTCAGAACGGATGGCCGTTGGAGCTGGAAAGTTCTAGAGTGGCGACCGCGTACTGGAAGACGCAGCGTTGGAAGGCCAATCTCTAGGTGGAGCGACGACCTGGTCAAGGCTGCAGGCGTCCGGTGGATGCGAAACGCATAGGACCGATCAGTGTGGCGACGCTTGGGGGGAGGCCTATGTCCAGCAGTGTTCGTCTTTCGGCTGAAATGATGATGATGATGATAGATTGAACTAGTTGTAGACTATGGAACTACTTATACAAAGAAGATACTTTAAGACATGTTAACTAATAATAGCCCGTACATATTCTGGCTTCACGCTTTCACGCTGTGGCTACGCTTTACGTCAACTGACCTGCCAGTTGACGCTACAGATAGACGCCCTGGTTCTCAAAACAATTATCTATAGCTTTAGCTTTGTATCCAAGCCTGCAATATCAAATGAATTAGGTACCTAGCTAGGTATTCTGCAAATGAGGATAGAGTGCAGTTGGTTTTGTCTGTGGCGTTGGTCAAAGGAATAAATTGCTCACCGAGTCTGCTTGAAGTTTTGTTTTGTTTTTTCACCAACGTAGTCAGTATTTTTGGTATTATAAAGCGAAATGCTGTCCATTTGCATGAAATGTTTGACGATAATTTACTGGTAACGGATTTCCAGGTTAAATAATTTTAAGATTGGCGACCGCGAACCGCTAGACGTTGTTTCGGAAGGCCTTCCACTAGGTGGACCAATAACATGCTGAAGGTTGCGGGGATTCATCATGGGGTTTTAATCGGTAGGATACATCATCTCCGTTCTTCCCAACGGCAAACCAAAAACTCTGTATCCCAAGAACCTGCGATGATCCTACCTTCGTCATTTTATAAAAGCTGAAAGTTTCATATTCGGGGATCGTTCTTACCTGTATTGGGTACATACACAGAAAACTTTCAGCTTTTATAAAATGACTTGAGCTTGTTTGGCCCAGTGGTATCGGCCACAACTTACAAGTTGTAGGTCGTGGGTTCGCGCCCAGGCAGGCGCTTTACTTTGTGTAAATTATTTTCATCACCACTGCTCTCAAAACGGTGAAGGAAAACATCGTGAGGAAATCGGCATGTCCTAGAACCAAAAATTCGAAGACATGTGACATCCACCAACCCGCACTGGGCCCGCGTGGTGGATAACGGCCCATTCCCTCTCACAGAGAGGAGGCCTGTGTCCCAGCAGTGGGAACATTAATAGGCTGGTGGTGTGGTGGTGGTGTGAGCTTGTTTACCAATACTGACTGTATTACCAATACTTACTAAACTCAATCACTCACGTTCTACGTCCAAATCTATGTACCTATCGGACGTGTATTCAGTTCGATAGCACAGTAACGCTATCACAGTAAGGACCACGTTTTAACTAGACAATCAAGCTAGGTCTGTCGTCGGTGCGGTTAGCGCGTTTACTGACGGCGAGTGACACGCTTCATCACCTACGAGTTTACTCTGTGAATATATTTATGTTGGTACGTCTCGGAGAGATATTATTAACGCGTTTAATTGACTGAATATTTTGATGGGGCGATCACAGATTAAGCTCGTAGTTAATGCTTATAATAGCTTGATCTTTCAGATTAATAAGCAATGCTTGCCGAGGTCGCATGATATGATTTTTATCATTTTTGTTCATCCAAGAAAATGTCTTGTTAGTTGTAATGGTCGCGGCATCATTTCAAGTATCTGACAGTGTTTTTGAGTTTTTACATTATGAATTTTCAAATGTAGCTTGGCTGACTGACTGACTAATCGATCAACGCACAGCCAAAACCGCTAGACCTAGAAGTGTGAAATAAAGCAGAAAGGTTCCTCAAGTAAAGTAAGTGAGTATTAAGAAAGGATTTTTGGAAATTCCTTCCCTGAGGGGGTAAAAAGGGGGCTGAAACTTTGTATAAATAATCTAATTACGTTAAACAAAATTCTTGAAACTTGGCATAAATAGTAATCTAAGTAAATGACAAAGGTTGCCACTATTAGTTTTCCGAAACTACCCCTAAAAGACGATTTAGTTAATGGTTTTTTGGGGTATCTTATTTCTTGGGATAATAAAACTAAAACTTGGCATAAATACCAACCCAAGAAAACGATAAATGTTGTAATTATTAGTTTTCTGAAAATAACCCCGGAAGACGATTAAAAGGGTGTTATAGTTTTTTTTGAAGTGTCTTATTTCTTGGGTTATTAAACTTGGAACTTGACATAAATACCAATCTTAGTAAACAATAAAGGTAGGATTTTCGAAACTTGCCCCAAAATACGTTTTAAGGGGTGTTAAAGTTTGCTAAGAATCTTAATCCATATGGTTTCGTTTTTGATGTAAGGGTCTAAGGGAGCATTTTCGGAAATTCAAGCTTTCATCATCATCGTCATTTCAGCCAAAATACATTCACTGCTGGACATAGGCCTCCCCCTAGCGTCGCCACACTGATCGGTCCTGTGCGTTTCGCATCTACCGGGCTCCCGCAGCCTTGACCAGGTCATCGCTCCACCTAGAGGGAGACTTCCTATGCTGCGTCTTCTGGTACGCGGTCACAACTCCAGAACTTTCTACCTTTAAGGAGGTGAAAAGCGGGGTTTAATGAAAAATTTAATCCCTTGGAGATAAAGCAAATTATCAAAATTGACGTAATATTTTTTTTAAAACTTGACCCCAGATAGGGCGCAATCTAACTAACATAAACGAAAAATAAAAAAGAGAAGAAAGGAGTATCATAAAATTTGGGTTGTTAAAAACTCGACCCTCAACGGGGCAAAAAGGGGTTATTAAGTATTTAGAGGAGGATTCTACTTTGAGGAGGTAACATGAAAATAATTATTCTTTAAGTCAAATAACGAATAGTCCCAAACTAATAAACCCTAAATATCTATGATACCCCATTTTTTATTAATTAAACAATAGCATAGCTTTGTTAGCTTTCACTACAGAAAAAAGCCTGTTTGATGTAATTGGAAATCCCGCGAACGAAGTCACGGGCAGAGTGCTAGTAACAGATATAAAGATATGGCTATACTTAACCACTCTCTCTGCCGCCTCGGGCCAGAGGGATGTTTTTTGTAAGGAACGAGATCTCTTTGTTTAAAATAACATCATCACGCACATCCCGACTTCACCCACTGTTGAGCATAGCCTCTCTTTTCTTGTGCCAATCCCAATCAAAATCAGGTCTTTATGGTTGCTAGTAACACATACATTCAGTGTTCTGTATGTGTGACCTGAATTCCGCGAAAGAATAGTGCCCAGCATTAAGATTTTTATTTAATTACATACCTACGAGTAACTCAGTGGAGGATAAAATTAGATTCCCTGAAATTGAGTTCCTAATTGGGAGAACATACAGATTTATTTCCAGAATTCTCTCTGTAAGTTTGTCGAATTTCACTTCGAATGTTCCGGAAACTACTGGATAGTTGTTTTTAAAACCAGTTAAAACAAATTCTAGGAAAGTGCAATGTGAGGATTACGTGGGCAAAGTTTATGGTTGCTATATACATTCAGTGTTTTGTGTGTGTGACCTGTATTCCGCGAAAGAATAGGTGGTCTTGCAAAAACATGCTACATTTCGTTGGTTATAAGTCAGTATTGGTATGAAACAGTTTTTTTTATTTATCGTTAGGCTCGCGTTTGACCACTATCTCGCCTGATGGTAAGCGATGATGTGGTCAACGGTGAAGCACGCTTGCCTAGAAGTAACCTATTCACTCTTGACTTAAAGACGCCAAGGTTGTAGCTGTTCAGTACATTCAGTTCGCATAATAATATTAGACAAAATGTAAGCAACCGCAGATAGGTAATTTTTTCGCGATTACAGGGTGTTTTATCCCCTGAAAGATTTCAAATGGATTAGAAGTCATCCTTTATGTGTATGCTGTATGTCTTCACTATTGAGGCGAACAAATTTTCAGACACCTACTGAGAATTTTATTTTCTTAAAGAAAAACCATCCAGCCAGCCACCCAGTATTAAGATTTTTATTTTTATTTAATAAAAACTATGTGACACTGGTACTCTACCCGGTTCGGGAATAATTATATTCCATGCTTGGTTTCTAGTTCTGAATTTGATATTATAATCGTATACGTATTTACGGAAGTAGATACGTCTCCTAATTGAATTAGGATCGATGTAGCGTCAATTAACGCTGATGACTCATCCATTTCCTGGTCTAATTAGCAACATGAGACGAACTCTATTATTTAAGAATACGATGATCCTGAAGAGGCTTGTGATATTATTGTAAACGTTTTCGTAGCTAAATAATAACAGCCGCACTGGTCGATCTTCAAGGGTAAGCAACGCTCGCCAAGGTTGGTCCGTGGATGGGTGACCATCTTTACATAGCGAGTTTCTTCTGTGCCTCGGAAAGCACATTAAGCCATTGGTCCCGGCTGTTATTTGAAGATCTTTGACAGTCTTTACGGGTAGTCAGAAGCTTGAGATCTGACACCAGTCTTACCAAGGGGCATCGTGTTAACCAAATACTGGGTTGTGTAGGTCAGACAGGCAGTCGCTCCATGTAAAACACTGGTACTCAGCTAAATCCGGTTAGACTTGAAGCCGACCCCAACATAGTTGAGAAAAGGCTGAGCAGATTGGTTGATTTTAGTATTCAAGTACTAAATCTTACTTTTTCGTAAATTACTTTAAATCTTCTACGTTAAGCAAAATAAGGTAAGGCCGAAGAATAAAGTATAGGTACCCGTTAATAATTAAATTAATTTTAATATTTTCCTGCTTGAACGAATAAAGAAACCTCCGAAGCGATTAAATAAAAAAAAAACCTTTGAGTCGAACCCACCTGGATTAGGGGAGAACGTTATTCATCTTTTTATTAAACAAATGCCATTTTAACTAATCCAACTTACAGCCGTATTTCAATTTAATCAGAAAAGGGGGTGAAATTAATTAAATAAGGGGTTGTTGCAAGCTCACCAATTCTATACTTCGCATTTTGCACTAAATCGAATAAAAGTAAGATAAACATGTCAGTTTAGTTGCATTCCGATGATATATGACTGTGTACTTTATTTGACCCTGTTTGTTATCTAACTTTGACAATATGACGCAGATTTTCATGCGAATTAAGCCAGTAAAGTTTCATATTATCAAATAAATGATAGGATAACATAAAAGTGTCGATGTCATTTCCCTTTTGATAGAATGACTATTAAACTTTTAAATTGCGTCGGTGACATAGTCACGCAATAGTTGGCAACAACACGACATCTGACACAGAACCTACTTGCCATCGAAATTATTAAATTGCTATGATTGAAGCGCGCTTGAGAAACGTAATAACTTTATTGTGAGTGTGAAAGCTTATATTGAGGATGAAGTTGAACTTAGTGCGTGCGTACTCTCTAGTAAGTGTCGATATTGGCACTCTCTGATTACTAAAAGTTTGTGTGAACTATGCTGGCATTTCTGAAAAATAATATATTTATATTATTTGTGAGGAGACTGTTGTTTAATACTTGCAAGAATATACCTAAGTCAATACTGAATTATTTTGCTATCATGATGATATCCTAAACCATATTTAATATAATAGACAATGCGAGATATTTTTCAGAAAACGAATGTAAGTTCAATTGACATCAATTCAATTGACAAAAAATCTGCCTGTATATCAGAGCTTCGCGAAATCTAGACCAAACCACTATTTATATAACTTTTCCACAAAAAACACAAACCTCTGACGAAAGTATTCAACAGAGTAACTTAAATTGAAACACAGTTTGGTATAGTTTTAACAGTGCCCCAAGGCCTCATGATTAATTTCAAATGTGTCGTGGTTGGCTTATTGAAATATGTATACTGTGGCATATTTGAGTGGCCTGTACTAGCATAGGTTGGGCAAATAATTAATTTATTGTAATTAATAATTTGGTTTGATATGTGGTGAGTGTGATTTTGAATTTAAAATTCGGGAGAATTATCATGGAATAACAAATATGTAGATTACAAGTTCAAATTGCAACACATATACTTTTTAAGGTAAAATCAATTTTAAAGACAAAAAGCATAAGTCAAAATAAAATCTTAAATTGGTGGCCGAAGATTGAAATGATCTATATAATATACTAATCTATATAATATAAAAGAAGAAACTGACTGACTGGTTGATCGATCAACGCACAGCCAAAACCGCTAATACTAGAATCATGAAATATGGCAGGGAGGTTCCTAAAATGACGTAAGTGAGCATTAAGAAAGAATCTTTGGCAATTTCTCCCCTAAGTGGGTAAAAAGGGGGTTGAAAGTTTTTATAAGAAACCTAATTCCTTCGGCCAAAATTCTTGGTACCTGGTACAAATAGTAATTTAAGTAAATGATAAAGATTGTAATTATCAGTTTATCGAAACTAACCCTAAGCTAAGAATCTTACTGAACTGGTTTTCGTTTTTGACGTAGTATCCTTGGGGATAAAGTAAATAATCGAAATTTACATAAAACTTTTTTTAAACTACCCCCCACTAAGGATTAAGGGGTGTTAAAGTTTTTTTGAGGATTCTTACTGCGGAATCTTACTAACATAAAGGAAAAATAAAAAGAGAAGAAAATAGTAAATAACATATTTGGGTTGTTCAAAACTCGACACTCAACGGGACAAAACGGGGTTATTAAGTTTTTAGGAGAGGATTATACTTTGTGGCGGTTACTTAAATTTTATTATTCTTTAAGTCAAATAACAAATCGTCCCAAACAAATAAATCCTGTATATCTGCGATGCCCAATTTTTTTAACCGACTTATCAAAAAGGAGGAGGTTCTATGTTCGAATTTTTGTTCGTTTTTTTATTGTATACCCCGATTTCTCCGTGAATTGTGGGTCGATTATGCAATTTTTTTTTTGTATAAAAGAGTATGTTCCAAAATTAGTCCCACTTTAATTTGGTGAAGATCTGATGCAGGTCATTCATACGATAAACGAAATCATCCGAACGAAGTCGCAAGCGAAGTGCTAATATTATAATAAAGAGGTAAAGATTGTGAGGTTGTAGGGGTTAATCTCTGGATCTACTGAACCGATTTAGATGAAATTTGGCATGGAGATAGTTCGAGACCCTGGGAAGGACATATAATAGTTTGTATTCTTAATTGTAAAATTCAACTCGGGGGCGAAATAACTTGTAAAATAGGAAGACTTACTCATTCAAAACTCGCTATTTCAATGCGTATTGTTGTTGAAAAACACCGTAAGTTTATAACAAAACGCGTGGGATCGTTAAACCTTTCTTCTTGATAAGACAAGAATACAATATAATATTGTGATAAAATCGAGTTTAAAAATATCTTTATATTTTTCATGAATTTATCTTTTATAATAACTTACCGCAACAAAATGGCTATCTCATTTATTAGCCTACAGCATAGGCTTAGCGAGGCAACCACAGCGTAAATTGGAATAGCAGAAAGTTTTAGTGCTGATTATGTATGCAGCAGATTGCAGCTTCATATGTGACACTTTTGGGTTTAATGTTTAAGCCGAAACGTTGTTTGTTGTTTCTGTTGCATGTGAAAATTCTGTAGCTGGCTAAAAATAGATCCAAAATGGAGAAATGTTGGCTCTGTAATAGGGGCCAAAACATTGCTAACACTAGAAACTTGGCAGTGAACTTTCTAGTAGCTATTAGTAGTTATTTTGCGATTAATTACACAATACACATAGTACAGGAGAAATTCCTAGTGTGGGACAAGGATTTAAAAAAGTAGTTTGATTGTTTGTACAGAACAAGTAAAATTTTAACACCCCCAACTACTACTACTACTACTACTTATTTCATGCTACATAATTTACTTAGTAGTAGACTCGCTTTGATCGACAATTTATTGAACACGTAATTATGACACGATATCTTAGGAAAACACCCCGATTAAAACAATAAAACGCACATAACTTTAGAACGGCTAAACAGATTTTCATTAAACATAGCTAATAACACTCTCGATAAAGTTACCTTTCTAACAAAAAATCTAATCGAAATCGGGTCATCCGTTTAGGAGCTATGATGCCGCAGATACATACACAAATACACACGTCAAACTAATAACATTCCTCTTTTTCCGTCTGGGGTTAAAAAGAAGCATATACCATAAAACTACTTTGCACGGAAGGACTTACCATACGCTCCTACACTGCAGCTTATTTTGTGTTATTTATCTATCTCTATTCCACTATTTCGAATTTTACCGAAACTTTGCAAAAGTTCAGCCAAGCCAGGATTGCACAGTAAATCTGTAAATCCTGACTGATTGTAAGTATAAGATTTCGAAACTGTTACATAATAGCGATATTTGCAGCCAGAGCTTGTCGTTTCTCTTTTGTTCATTATTACTTAACATTAGAGTCCTATAGTCGATGCTGATGAATGTTTCGCATTTTATATATTAAAAGTACGTACAGTAGAAACATTTTGTTAAAGTCCCTCGGCAAACTTTGTGTTTCGTTAGTCGTCAGAATTCTATCAGTTGCCCTTTGCACTTGGTACAGACCGGACGCTCTCAATCAACTTGGAAGTATATGGAGTTTTTAATACTCTTTTAACATAATGTAATTTATTTAATAAATGGGAGGAAAGCTGCTATTTTTACAGCTCTATATTAATTCACACGGAAATAAAAACGAAACAGCAATAAAGTACTTAGTTCTGAATTCAAATTATTATACACGATAAATCTAATAATTGATGGACATGGAAATTAGCATTCGTTTGTATTCGGAAATGCGATGATTGCCGAGGGACATTAAGAAAATAGTTGTACTATACCTGTTTTTTTGTGAAAATTCCTACATATAAATTTTAATTTTTGATGCATGTGCATCTTCACTCAAAATAGCTATTTACAATAGTTTTGACGTTGATTCAGGCCTAGATCAATCTATAGAGAGTATTTTACATGGGGCGATTGCCTATCTGAGCTCAGCAAACCAGTAACTGGGTAACATGACACCCCTTAGCAAGACTCGTTTCAGATTTTATGGGTTCTGACTGCCGTTACGGTTGTCCAAGATCTTCATTTCACAGCCGGAGCCCGGAACCAAAGTTTTAAAATTAATGTCTATTTTCAACTATCTGTTTTAAGCAGAGTGTTGAAAATTCAACATGTATTTAGACGTACATTTAGGTGTTTCGTTGTGTTAGTGGAAACAGGAATTGCCAAGCGCATGGGTGGGCTAAGCTCTCGCTTTAAACTACAGCTCATACCAAATAGCTGGGTATCTGTACCCCACATGGGGTGCATATAGCGAGTAGTCGCTTAGTCTGCCAGTTTTAATGCGTTGACAAAAGTTTTTTTTTTACTGATTTCTCGGTAAATAAAAACTATTTAGTGTTAGATCAAAAAAATTAATATTGGATACGTATTTATTAAATGGAAAAGAATGTCCGTGGAGTTTCTTGCACGTTCTTCTACATAGAGACCTACTGAATCTTGCGAATGTGCAACTAGCTTCATTTTTGTATTTTTTTTGTTGGTATTTCAAAAGTATCTAAATGGTTTATTTGAAATAAAATATTTGAATTTTGATTTAAATCAATAAAAAATCTCAAAAAAAATAAAGTGCATCAAAGTTCAGGAGTGACGAACTTTCATGCAAAGATTGTGACGTCACTTTTAAGTAAAAGTGTACTAAAACGTTCTCTTATTATCTTCTTGAAGTGAAGAATATAATAAGAGAACGTTTCGTCACGCGAAGTTTCGTCATTTTCGTTACTTTTTGTTTACGTGACAGTAAAAATTCGTGTTTAATATTATTTATTAATCTAACTGATGGACTAAAAATAATTGTTGGTTATCATCCCTATTTATAAGGTTTCTACAGGAAACTCCGAAACTCATAGGTTGATCTGCAGGAACTAACTTTCAAAAATATAGTACTTACAGTAGCTCTAGAAGTCCCACTGTCAAGGCTGCTCTGCGAAGATATCGAAGGGGTCCTGGCCAGCCGAGCGTGAGGTAGGGAGCTGGCGGCCCTGCCTTCAGCCGCTAGTGGTTGCACGCGGCATTGCTCCTTGGGGATTAGCATCTCCTGTCGACAATAACAGGCCCTATAAATACCGAATTTAAAAGAGTTTTTTTTTAAGTAGGGGTAACTGACAATTTATACCATTATAAGTCACGAGTAAAATTCTAATTAGATTCTTGACGTTGCTGTGTGATGGGGTCATGAATACTTGGATTTAACTTGATTGTATGTTGTAAGTGTCTTGCCTATAACCATACAGTAACATTGAAGCAATAAATGATATACATTGTTAATGCACTGTTTAGTCAGTGAAACTTTGCCTCTTATATACAACAGGCAAGAAATACGGGTTGCGAATATGAATAAGGTACTAAAAATCTGTGGCCTTCTTCATAATAAATAAGATAAACATGGTTACTTTTAAAGATAATGCCTGAACCCATTAGAAGTTTAAAAAAATTTATTGATAACCTATCAACATCAAATAATTAATAATGTTTACTCACTAATAATTCAGTGCACCTACTTGAAGACTTTTAGCAAGTTTTGGTCTATCAATATTTATATTTTCCAAAGTGTTAAACGATACCTTAATAAGTAGGTATTCATTTTCTCTTTTACAAAACACGGTCCCGCATTTAACAAAGGAAAATAATAATAATAATCTTCTTTGTCTGGCAAAATAAAAATATAAGAGGCTTAAGTACTATAATATTCTTCTTGCAACGGAGTGTAAAGTGTATAAAAAACCCGACCTCCGCTGGAAAATCCTCGGTTTTCCTTTAGCATTTTCTTATACGCAATATCGCACTTTATAACTTTCTGAAACGAGCATTTTTATCTTTAGTAGTCTTCATATAATATTTTGATGCTCATTTTTCTCTACGTGGTATTGGATGGTTTATAGTTGTAAATAGTGAGTTACTCTGGCATTTTTTTAGATCTATTGCAGGTCACTCAGCTAGATATAAAGCCGTATTAGATTATAACAGCTACAGTGATGAGAAGAATCGTCAGGCTTTCGTTAGATAGCTGGACAAACTGAATTTGTTTTCCATAACTAGGCTCCCGTTTGAAGGGTATCGGTTCTTGGGAGCACTCCAGACCAGATCAGACCACCTACAGATAAAGTAGATCCTTTTATATTGGTATTCCTATGTTCCTGGATCTAATTAGTATAAAAAGTAAAATTTTATTGAAATGATAAAAGTTTTATATACGATGAATAGTTAAGAGCTATATGATTTGGAATACCAAACCTATTACAAACACAGAAGGAGAATGTGATAAGTAAAATGTATATAAGCACAAATTCTTATATAAAGAAACCAAAAAGAGGAAGCAACAGGTATCCTTGTACTGCGTGACCCAAAATGGTTTATAGGTAAAAAAAAAATACGATTATAAAGTCCTCTCCAATATTTTATTGATTTTAAATTTACCTTACAAATATGTGTGTGGCTTTTCAGTGGCGTATTGCAGATGAGTCTCCATGTAGCCACATTTATTATATTCATAACTCTTCATGTGAGTAAAATAGTGATGAATATAAATGTGAATGGATGGAGTAGGAGGCCAAAATAATAATTGGATGAATTGTGTGAGTACATTTTGAAAGAAAAGGAAGTGAATGATAACGCACTACGGTAGATAGATGAAAATGGAAGAAGAAAAGGTGTTGTGCCGACCCCAAGTAACATAAGACAACTTTTTACTTTTAGATTTATTGACAAAAAAAGAAAGTTGAAAATAAAGAAACACGCGAAAATATAGTTAGATTTTACAAGAATACAATATGTAAAGAAGTTAAAGGTCGGAAGACACTGACAACTAATAAAGGTATTATAAAAAGTTACGCTTATAAAATATAGGTTTGTCTTAGGACAAGTTAAATACTTTATTTGCTCAATAAAGGTGGACACAGTGTATACACTATGTGGTCGTAAAAACACCCCAAATCAAACTCTTCCTGATGACAAATCAAGTAAAGGTACGGTCAACAACACCAGCGAGTTCACTTACAGAAAAATATAACTCTTAAAAACATTTGGCCCGGTCACGATCCATCAGTCAAGGATGACAGGCAGCCGATTGATTCAATATTTACTGCCGTACCAGTGACAACAAGCAATTTTAACGTTATATTTAAATCAATTGGTCTGATCAGTCATCGATGTCACCGACTTTTGTGTTCCAAATTATGTTAGGTGAAGTTTTGGATGGAGGGTTAATCATCCTTGATTTATCCCAAGTCTTCTAGTCAAACCGGATTTAGCTGCGTACCAGTATTTTACATGAAGTGACTAGGTTAATCAATCTGTCTAGCCTTTGTCCAACTATGTTGGGGTCGTCTTCCAGTCTTATCAGATTTAGCTGAGTACCAGTATTTTACATGAAGCGACTAGGTTAATCAATCTGCCTAGCCTTTGTCCAACTATGTTGGGGTGTTCTACCAGTCTAACCGGATTTAGCTGCGTACCAGTATTTTATATGAAGCGACTAGATTAATCAATCTGCCTAGCCTTTGTCCAACTATGCTAGGGTTGGCTTCCTGTATAACCAGATCCAGCTCAGCAATATAGCATTTCACATGGAGCGACTGCCTATCTGACTTCAAATTCAAATCATTTAATTGCATTGCTTCCACAAGGGAAGACTGGTGTCGTGAAGACTATCGTAACGACTGTCAAAGATTTTCTATATGTTTTGAATCGAGGGTTTTTTATGCTTTACCAAAAAGGGTAAAGTTTTTCGATATGGAATAGAGCTTATCGAAAACGTCTTAGTTTCTGTTAATGGTGCATTTTAAATAACAGGAATCCATATACGACGATACGAATAGGAGTCTGAGTGCCGAAAATGGATGGTGAAGTAATCCCTACTACTAACAGGTATCCATCAAGCTTAGGTGTTACTATATGGACCTGGATTATTGCACAGATAAAAGTCGTTCTTTCAGATCTTGAAATTATATTTTAAATCAGTTTAAACTATGAGCTTTTATTTTTGCTACTGATTCCTAGCTAGAAGAGCTTCACTTCGTGGAAGCGAAACCGCTCCCAGAGAGCCTCACTCAACGAGAAATCAGTCTATCTTAGAAAAGGCGCTTTGCGGGTATAGAGAAGCCTTAAGTGCATGACATACCCAGCTAAGGATGTCGCTGTATATCCACCTAGTTACGTCGTTAAGGATTTGCGTCCTACCTAAGGCATGTCAAGTGGAATAAATAGGAAACTAAATTTTCAGGCTTACTTGTTAGTCCGGTTACCTTCTGTGCAATCACTAGGTCGGACAAAGCGTCAGTAGTTTTTTCTATTAGAATTATAGAAAGATTCTTCTATAAAAAAATGTAGACACTTTAGTTTTGGTAGAGTAAAACTGCACGTTTGATCCTTGACTGTACAATTGATCGATTGATCGATGATCGATACGTGTATGATAATTTTCATTGTAACAGTGTTGACGGCTGAACCGTTCTACATGGGACTAAAGCAATCTGGCTAAATATGGGTGAGTACAAAATAGGTAGTCAGGGGTTAAAAGTGCGATCGCACTCTACCAAAACTAAAATGTCAAAAATGTATTTGGAGAAGAGGTCAACAGTTCACAACTGATTTTAAACTATGGACTGAACAAGTCATGCAACAGTGGTGCTTCTAAAAATGAAAAACCTTTTTACAAAACAATACAACCGACTTCCAAATTTAAACACTACAAAATGAAAAATAAATTCAATTTCGGCAGTCGGTGTTCTTTTTTTTTTTCTTAGTTTTTTGATCTTTTATAGTGCATGCGATTGCAGTTTTGAGCCTTAATTATACTTACTACTTACATCCCAGACCACCAAATACAGTCGTGATGTTATTTCCATAATATTCAACCTCATTTTCAAGACTGGTAGCCGGCTCAAGGCAAAATTAAATTGAAAAGAATAATTACAATATTTAATTAGTCGTTGTTTATCCAAAATGGCGTCGGTTTTTCCTCAGAAGATTTATCAAGCTAATCACTGTTGTTTGCCTTTTTCTAAACGATTCAAGGAAAGAATAATTCAATTAACTTTGCCTTTAAAGTCGGCCGATTCATCGTGACAAGTAAAATTAAAGAAGAAGCGAGAATATTATGCCAGGTTATATATTAATGAAATTAGTTTAGCACAAAATTTGTTAGGAAAAATAAGATGTTTTTTGATATTTATTAGACAAGGTGGTGATGGATGTTGCGAAATTCTTTCAGGTAAAGGAAAGGAAAGTGATATGTTCATTATGGTTTCTAAAATTGAGTATTCGAAGTTGAGAACTTGTTAATCTCTACGTTAGCAAAGTACGTAAGCGGGGGCGCGCCGCAGATACTTTCTATTTTGTGAAGTTAGCATGAGTATATTCAATCAATGTTTGGACAGCGGTACTTTTTCTGACTTAATGAAACAGTAAAGTAGTACCAATTTTTAAAGTAAGAGCGATCCCTCTAATTATAGACCTATATCCGTGCTTCCAGCATTGAATAAATTCTATGAAAAAATCATACTGGAACAGATGTTGTCTCACTTAAATTCAAATGGGATCCTGCATAGTCAACAGTTTGGTTTCAAGAAAGGTACGTCGACAACGGACGCGGGAGTAAAACTCATCAGCCACATCTTGGAATCTTGGGAGAAGTCCCAGGATGCCATTGGCATTTTCTGTGATCTCTCAAAAGCGTTCGACTGCGTCGACCACAACACACTGATCTGTAAATTACGGAATTCGAGGAAAATCTGCTGATCTTGTGCTTTCCTATTTATCAAACAGACAGCAAAAAGTAAATGTTAATGGGGCGACGTCCTCCGGGTCTCTAGTCAAGATGGGCGTGCCCCAAGGTTTAATTCTCGGCCCTTTCCTTTTTCTTGTTTACATTAATGATCTCCCTTTTATGATTGCCAAATTATCGGATATAATTCTATTTGCTGATGATACTTCGCTATTTTTTTAAATAGGTAGGAAAGATACGGATGTCTTACATGTCAACGAAAGTCTAATTGTTCTCTCAAAATGTTTCGCAGCTAACAATCTATTACTGAATGCGAAAAAAACAAAATGTCTAAAGTTCTCTTTACCAAATGTACCACAACGTGACCTAAATTTAAATCTTGACGGCAAAAATCTTGAAGATATTACGGCAACTGTATTCTTAGGGCTTACTATCGATACAAAATTACAGTGTGGCGCGCCTAATGTGTGCGCCACTGTAAACTCTTTCGGGTAGGTTAAGTTCAGCTGCATATGCAGTAAGGAAAATAAGGCAGTTAACCGATGTAGCCACAGCTTGGTTAGTGACTTACTTGACTTAATGTCCTACGTCCCCTGGATGGGGCAAAGGGCGTCCACAGTAGTCCTCCATCGCGATCGATCTTGAGCTTCACGCTTCACCTCGCTCCACGTCATACCGGTGCTCGTTGCTTCCGCCAACACGGTGCGACGCCAGGTCTGACGGGGACGGCCATGCTTTCTTTTGCCTTGGGGATTCCAGTCCAGCGCTTGCTTCGGTATATGATCAGAATCCCTTCGCAGCGTGTGGCCAATCCAACTCCACTTGCGACGCTTGATCTGGCGGTCGATCGGGCTCTCGTGGCATTGCTCCAACAGCTCTACGTTGGTGATGGTCTCGGGCCAGTAAATACCGAGTATGCGACGAAGACAGCAGTTGACGACGACTTGGATCTGGCGTGAGATGTCTTTTGTGACCTTCCACGTTTCGCACCCATAAAGCAGCACGGATTTGACATTTGACCCGAAGATTTTGAGTTTAATCCTTCGGGTCAGCTGCCGCGATTGCCAAACGGGTCTCAGCTGCGCGAAGGTAGCTCGTGCTTTGGCTATCCTTGAAGCGATGTCCTCTTCACTACCTCCTGTTTCTGACACGACGCTCCCGAGGTAAGTGAACTTGTGGACACGTTCCACTGCCTCCGTGCCAATCAGCAACGGTGAAGTATTCTTCACACCAGATCTCATCTCTTGGGTCTTCCGGGTGTTTATTTTTAGTCCCGTTGCTGCCGTTAGTATACTATGCTTATTTCCACAGTATTATTTCTTATGGCATTGTGCTGTGGGGATCAGCAGCAGACGTTGACTCAATTTTCATCTTACAAAAGAGGGCAATCCACGCGATCTATAAAATGGGTCCACGCGATTCCCTCAGAGAAAAATTTAAAGAGATCGATATACTGACTCTACCTTCATTTTATATTATGGAATGTATTTTGTATGTCCGCAAAAATCAAGGGCTTTTCAAAACTAGAAGCGACTTCCATAATTTAAATACACGCAGTAAGCATGAAATTGTAATATCCAAATTCAGATTAACGAAAACTAGCAAGTCTTTTCTTATAAACAGTATACGCTTTTCTAATAAGTTGCCAAAGTCAGTTATAGAATTGACCGATGGAAAATTCAAAAACTACATCAAACGTGTCCTTATTAAAAAGCATATTATAAAATCAAGGACAACGTTGAAGATAAAAATTTTAGCTCCTTCTGCGCATGCGGCTTCCCTGGTAACTCACACTCTAGACATAGACATATTTGTGCCGTTTAGCACAAATATGTCTATGTCTCTAACTTTTCTAAATCTCATTTTTTCTGTTTGTCCTTCTTTTAATTAGACTTTTTACAATGATTTCAGTAATCTTTATAGCCCTTTGCTAAGAATAGTTACAGCACTGATAACAACAGTCTTGTTATAGGTTTTTTTTTCCCTTTGTATAGATTCTTTTACCGATTGTTTTGTGAATGTGTGAACATTGTAGGCCTTCTAGATTTCTAGATACTTGTTAACATTTGTTAACTCTTTATCTCGTTTATACAAACTTTTTTTTTAGTTTTTTACTAGTTATTGTCGGGCCTACGTTGTCCACCCCTAAATAAGCACTAATGCTGTAACATGGAAATATTGTAAAAACAAACCAATTTTTTTAAAAGAGTAACCATGGAACTTCTTGCCGGTTCTTCTCCACGGGAAACGACCAACCCGAACCGTGCACCTTTTGTCAACGTTTTATACGTCCCCATTTAGGCCTATGTGAAATAAAAAACATTTGATTTGATTTGAACTTTTCAAACTTTAGCATTAGCCTAGAGTTTGACTAGTTCGTTATTTTTATAATTCTCAATTCAGAAACCGTGGGATTAGTATCGTGTTTTATGATTGGAAATCTCTACTTTCTCTCCTGAATCTCTACTTTTTTGAAAATGTGTCTCCCGATGATTGTACATTGAAAGCTCATTGCCATTTACAGACGGTTGCGTCACCAACAATAAAATTGCAAATAGTAGGCACGTGTCCCTATATGCATTATGGCATGATTAAAAGATCAGATACATACTGGCTATATATAAATTTCAGCTCGATATATATACATATATATGGCTTTTGTAAAAGTGTATATGCTACTTATTTATTTATCAAAGAGGAGTTTACCACTTCAAATATCGTACCTATTTACATATTTATTAATTTTACGCGTCCCACCTTTGTAGCTAATAAATTATGCAAAGCGATTTCCCTTGGAACACAAAACTAACTCCATGGGGTTCCACTCCCGTATTCTGATACAGATGAAAAATATGTACCTACTATCAAGTTATACGCGTTACCATCAATATTAAAATTGTTTCCCCTACTGCATATTTTATGGTATATAAAAATTACATGACAAATTTCATAAAATCTTAAAGTAATATTTAACTCGCAACTTCGTTGCATGATGAAATCGTAAATAAGGGTTACATTCGAGTCTGAAACAAGCCGGGCTTACAGTTCTCTATGCAAGCTATTCTATTATTACCGACTTAAAAAAAAAGGAGGTAATCTATTCGACACGTATGTATGCAATGTTGTTGGAATTGCAGAATATTCACATATATTACTCTGTGTGGGCTTCTAAACACGTGTGCCAAATTTCATAAGTGTATTGTCCACACATTTCTGCCGAAACTACTTATCAGATCGTGATCATTCTTTTCTTTTGGAATAAGTATCTCTCAACTTAGGGAACAGTGCAAGTTTCATAAAAATCATTTTTTTATTTTTTTTTTTGTTATAGATAGGCTCGCGCTTGACTACTATCTCACCTGATGGAGTTACTGTTACAGTTCAACAGTTTTCTAGCGATAAACAGCACGATTGTGTAAATTATGTTATTATGGGTATTTTGTCAATTCCTTTAGGTACCTTACTATAGACTTGCCTCAATTTTTAGTGACAGGGTACTAAAACTAAAAAGAGAGAAATAAAAACTTTTTCGTTCGAGGGAAGTAAAAACAACGCTCTTTAGAGCTTATTGTACATCCCTCTACACGTGCAGCCTGTGGGCAAAGTATACTCGTGCGGCATACAGCGCCCTCCGCGTCCAGATCAATAACAAGTTCAGGGTGGTTTTGGGGCTGCCCTGCCACTGCAGCGCCTCGGGCATGTTCGCAGAGGCGCGCACCAACTGCTTTCACGCAACGATGCGCAGGCGGTGCGCGTCGGTGGTGCGCAGAGTGCGGGGCAGCGCAAACACCGTCCCGGCGATGTTTGCCAACAGACTGCTTATATCCAGCAATGCTGCAGCATACATATTGTGAATGCTGTGTTCGTTTCTGTCTGTGCTTGTTATCCTGTCTGTATTCTTTTATGTATCTGTCGGTATATGAGTCTTGTTACTTGAAATAAACATATTTTTTTATTTAAAGCAGCATAAGCACAAAAAAATGCAAAAATAACTTTCGTCGGTGTTGAAAAACAGAGTGATTCATCAACTACGGCCCATTTAGGACGACTTGAAGAAAATCTAAATAAATAATATTTTCATTCTGCAATACGTCCAACGTTACTATCAAAATGAGAAAAGGTACAATCAGTAGCAAACGTCTAACACGTTTGCTACTGATTGTACCTTTTAATATTTGTGGAAATATTTTTTATAAAATATTTAATCATCACAACATTGTCACATATATACATAAAATATTAAATCATCACAAATCTGACACCAAATTAACACACGAGATAATAATGAACATTCATACAAGAAGGTTTAATAATAATAAACTTAAAATTATAAAATAACAAGTATATTATCTGACTTTTTTAATATTAAATAATCTATGAACAAAACGAAAGTAAAAACCAAAATTCTTATAAAAATATATATAATAATCTTGTTTTACACCAAACGTTGATAAAGTTTAAAGTTCCACACAAAAAGAAACGTACGACGAGTTAGAGACTAAAAATATTATTTATTTTGATTTTCTGCAAGTCGTCCTAAATAGGCCGTAGGTAGGACAAGTTGGTAAATTACCTATCGAAAAACTATAAAAACAAGAAAACGAAAGTTATTTTTGCACTTTTTTGTGTTTTGCTTTCGAAGTCGGTTTATTTTTGTAAACAATGTTTTTTTCCTAGTACAATATCCCTAGCCTTTGCAATTTACTATGCAGCTGGAGAGTGACGGCCTATCTGCCCTTATCTAAGTATACCTACCTATGTATACATAAGTAGGTATACTCAGCAGTTAGGTTGACCCCTGCTTATAAATATATCTGCTAATAATAATAATCACAGTGTTTATATGTCATTTAAATAATAAATATCAAGCCATAAATCCATTTCCGAATCGGGACCGGCCTTAGTCCCAAACTTTCAAAACGGTTGAATAATTAAAATAATAATCTTATAAGCCGTTTTTATGTAAATCCCTTACAAACAAAAGTTTTCTTCTTAATACCGAAGTGATATAGTACGGCCTTTATTTACATCCAAGCCCATACGTATGAATACAAACACAAAGTAAACAATTGCGAACCGTATTCACGAACAACAATATTCAATTATAACGGCCACTGTAGAAGAAGATTCAGAAGTTATACAAAAGCAAAACTAATTGAATTACCACCGGTCCTTAAAAAAAAATCCTGTCGCAGGTCCGCTGGAAGAAATTTCTATTGAAGTAAGCAGTCCCTTTGTGTTCTTCTATCTGTATTCTTTCTCTTCTCTGTTAAGTGTTTTGTGTGTACATAAATAAATAAATAAAAATTCTAGAGAACTTAGGGGCAATTCCATATTTTTATGTTACTTTCGCATTCGAACAGCAGTAGCAATTTGTCAATAGCACCTCTAATAATTTCCCTTTAATTTGGCAAGCTTTGAACATCGATTGTTGCTCAGACGATATTGGGACTTGAATTTGAACGAGAATATGTCTTCTTGTCAAAGTCTACTTTTTACCTAGCCAAATGTTTGCATTTAAGTAGAGTTTGACAAGTTCTTCACTTCAAATTCTCAATTCAGATATCGGAGATTATTCTTATATTTTTGGATTGCATATATTCTTTTTAATATCCATTTAAGTATACCCAGTTCCAAGGGTCTTCTGATGGTTGTTTATAGATTTCTTTGTTCTATTTTATTGCACACATGGTGGATTCTATTCGCTGGATACTAATGTATCGGAGTGGTCCTTCTGTGCCAATATTGCAGTGTAAGGGTCGCCTGCTGCGAGCCTCGTTGTACTCGTAGTAGCCATATTGAAATTTTAGTTCCAACTCGAAATGGTGATTAAACCGAAGCACTTGTGCGTTATGGCTACAGCTACTCATTGCTTTTGACCCTTCATGAATTTATAATTGGCGTAAAAATTCCAAATAGCACTAAGGCCAATTTGGAATAACCTTTTTTATTTTACCGGAAGAACTCAATGTATACATTTTCCCCTTTTCCCTAATATGTTTTACTTGTCACATTTGTATCCCACTTAAGTGTACTCTAGATGCCTACTACTCATAGTTTTGTTTTCTTTCAGATACGGTATAATATACGGATACAGGCACCCATTTCAGCATTCTCGAAAAAAACATCGTTCGTATTTCCGTATATTTAAATCCTAGGCAAATGGTCAATATTTGTACAAGACACAAACCTAGTAGCTACAATCAAATAAACAAGAAAACCAAAAATATGATCCGATCTTATCACGATATACAAGATTATTCATCTATTGTTTCAGAGAGCACCTCGTTATTTCGAATTCTTGAATTGTAAAAATAATAAGCTGCGCGCGCTTATTTTTTCCCACATAGCGACTTGCCCGCGGCTGTGCCCGTCAAAACACATCCTGTTGACAGGCACTCGGGCAGGTCTGCCCGGGTTTTTGATATTCGGATTTTCGGATAAAGTTCGGATGCTGTTATTTCGTGTTGATTGTTTGACGTTTCAATGACACTTCAGTTAATTGGTGTGGGATAAAGAGAATTGATGCCTACGCGTTGTAAATGCTGAAAAATTTGACAGAAAATATTTCTGATCTCCTAATAGTATACCTGAAATGTCGTTCCCTGTATCCGTATGTTGATCGACTTACTAAAATAAAGCTTACTAGCATTAATATAAAGAGCGATAAACGAGGATGATTTTTATCTGTAATTTGTTCCGCTCGAAGCCGGGGCGGATTCATGTGATTTATAATTATTATGAATAGTGATTCATAATATTGACCCCGCGAATAGGCTTGCCAGAAACATCCCAACGATGAAGCGTGTTCGTCGAAGACCACCCGCCACCTGGTTTAGAACACGGTCGACAAAGACCTGAAATAAGTTCAACTCGACGACGAATGACACCGCAGAAAATCTCGCTCAGTGTAAGAGAATGAAGGCCGACCCCAAGGATATACATATAATATACGTTGGTCAAGGAGAATGAAAGAAGAATATAAACTACATATTAAAAATCCCTAAGGAATACACATTTTTAACATTTTTAGACATGTAATATATAGGGTTAGTTAGTTTTTCAGCGAGGCTAAAGTGGGATTGGGCGGATCGCTTGTCAAAGTCAAAGTCAAAAATATTTATTTCAACTAGGCCATTAAGCGGCACTTTTGAATTTCAACAATTAAAATGTACACGTAATAAAAATTGATTCCACCGTGCATTCGGAAAAGTAGCTTGTTATGGAGCAGAACGCACAAGAAACTCCATACTTACTCTTTTAAAAATAATAAGTGGTTTACAATATTTACATAAGTACATATATTAATAAATTCATATATGTGAGGGCGATGCACCTAGAATAGCACTACATACTATACTACGTAAAGGTATAAAGTATTAAAATCATTAATAGGTAAATTCATTAATTTGATAAATAGGAACATGGTTCTCACATACTTAAAATATTGAAAACATAGGTAAAATACTTAATTCAACAGCAACGGAACAGTGTGTGAGTCAATTTCTTAAACAAAAATAAATAAATACAGTAACTATGAATAGGTATATAAATTAACAAATTTGATTTTGTCTACACTAAAGATTGTCCAATGGAGCAGGACCAGCATGTTTTTAAGCATTCTTATCTTGAATATAATCATCTAATTTGTAATAAGCTTGTTTAGAAAGTGTGCTTTTAACTAAGGTTTTAAATATACTTTCATTTAGTTTTAAGATATCACAAGGTATTTAGTTATATAATTTAACACAGTAGTACCCCATGAAAGATGAGTGTACTTTAGCTAATCAATAAGATGGTTGATCTAACTTATCTTTATTTCTCGTATTACAATTGTGTACATCACTGACTTTACTAAAGAGATGTATATTTTTCCTTACATTACATAATAATTTCATAAATGAATTGGCAAGAAACTGTCATAATATTAATATTTTTAAATAGTTCCCTAAGATATTCTCGGTGACTTAACTTATATATGGCTCTGACAGCTCTCTTTTGAAATATAAATATGGATTTAATGTTAGCCGTTCGACCCCACAGCAAAATACCGTATGACATAATGCTGTGAAAGTAACTAAAATAGACCAAACGCGCGGGGTTCTACATCCGTTAACTGTCTTATCTTTCTAACAACATAAGCGACTGAGCTTAGCCAACCTGCAAGATATGTTATGTGAGGACCCCATTGCAATTTGTTATAATTTGTCAATTCCTAGGAAAACTGTTTGATTTATAAAGTCCAGCTTTTCTCCATTCAATATGATGTCGCAGTCTTCTAACATTCGGCAATGTGAATCTAATACAATTGCTTTTTTTTTCATTTAGTACCAAATTGTTTGCCGTGAACCAATTTTGGACCTGATGGATAGAGTTATTCTAGATTTTGTGACCGCCGATCTATTTTAAATATCAAAGATATGGCAACAGAAAATAACACCATCTTCGGTTGATTTTGTAATAATTGGGGCAAATCGTTAATGTAAATTAAAAAGAGAAATTGACCCAATATCGAACCTTGAGGAACACCCATTGTCATTTCAGACCCTAGTGACTTTACGACGTTTACCTAAAGAACAATGGCAGGTGCCCATACATTGTTTTAGCTGTGATTAAATTCGAAAATCTTTAAATGAAAAATATTTGGTTTAACTCAGGGTAATGTTTTGAATTAGTTTGTGCAAGAATTTTTGCTCGAGAATGTAGACAATACTAGATATTCAGTCATAAACTTTTGTAGGTTATGTCTGGGTTACTTTTAATAATGTGTTTAATGGTAATATTATTCAATTTCGTGGAAGTAAAAGGGGAATATCGCATTAGTATTTCCCTTACCTAGTTATTTTAGCATAAAATGTGTAGTATACTCTTTAGAAAGAGTATATTTATTTAAACTAAGTGACTTTGACGTGTATCAAAAGGTTGTCGTCAACAACGAAGCTATATTTTTTTTAGACTTGGTTACTAGTCTTTTTGCCAATCATTAATTGAAAGTAATTCATTTATTTCTACTACACTACAATATTCTTACCTACCTGCAAGGAACATCTACACTTAGACATAAACTGTATTGTTGACTCATTTACTGCAATAAATACAATAATGATATTATTACTTAATATAGTTACTAATTGTCACTTAGTAGATAAAATATATAATGGCAACACTATGCTAAAGAAATGAACTAAAAAATCAAATAACTTTTTATTTTATCTATTTTGGACCCGGCCGAATTATACTTTAAAAAACATAGACAATTAATAGAATGTCTTTCGTATATAACTCACTTTCAGACGCTCAAATTTAAGTCAGCTAAAATTTCGCCATTGTTCTTTTAACTTGTTTGGCTTTTAAATATGATCCAAGCAATTCAAGGGCTGTATGTCTAATTACATAGTGCTCGACCTTCAACAATAGTGTCTCATGGTTAACGCAATCGAAAGCATTCGAGATGTCGCTAAAGATTCCAATGGCGTCTTGTGAACAAAGAAATGAAAACAAGAACAACGACTTCCGAAATTGAAGTTATTTTTAATTTTGTAGTATTTTTTTTTATTTGGAAGTCGGTTGTATTTTTTGTAAAAAAAGCTTTTTATTATTTACTTTTTAGTTGTGGTAGATAATGGACCAGTTCTATAGGCTATAATAGATTAACCCAATAACATAACACTTAAACAAAACCGGTGGAATAAGAGTGGACCAAGGTGAACTGTTTACACCTGCATACCCCTTTAGAGCATACCAGTGTAATTTTATGTTATGAAATGGTGTAAACAATAACAGACGAGTAAACAGAAATGCGATTGCAGCTTTCCCGAGTGATTTGCCGTCATTTATTGAAGAGTTCTGATGTATATCTCCGAAGTTCTTCATCAGATCTTGATTAAATAAATGGGACCGCGTGACAAGCACCAGCTTTCATATAAAAAAAGAAACTTCAAAAATCGGTTCACCCAGTAAAAAGTTCTGAGGTAACAAACATAAAAAAAACAGCCGAATTGATAACCTACTCCTTTTTGGGAAGTCGCTTAAAAACAAGATAAACAGCAAACTGTATTAATGATACCTACACCTAGTTCAAAAAATACTAGTTACTGCCACAGAATATTTATTATACTAGTAGTAATACGTTTTGGCGTAATGAACGCCTCTATGTACGAGTAGATACAAGTAGTATAAAGAGGAAAGGTTTTTTTTGTTTGTTTGTTTGTTTGTACCGAATAGGCTCCGAAACTACTAGACCGAATTAAAAAAATATTTCACCAGTAGAAAGCTACATTATTCCTGAGTAACATAGGCTATTTTTTTTATCCCGAAAACGGGTCCTGTGTCCACGGGAGCGAAGCCGCGGGCAACAGCTAGTCATTAATAAAGTTAATTTGAATAACATTATATAAACAAGCTTTTCATTAAAAATAATAGTGCGTGTATAACCGTACAAGAAACGGATCGCGAACGTTGTATACGAAGCAAAATAACATCCTTTTTTGAGAATTTGGTGAACATAAGTATGTAAGGATCGAAGCAGGTGCTCCGTGGAAAAAATGGTGTCAGTTTATGTACCTACATGTGTCTGTGTGTGATCTAAGAATTTAACCACAAGTATAAACCAACTGTGATCTCAAAACTCATATGGAAACCATCATAGTATGGTCTTAAATCGCCAGTACACTGTCAGCAGCCGTGATGATCGATGAATACTCGCTTTTTTCTAAATAAATATCACGGTTCAGTCAGATATCAAGTACTATCAAATTTCGTAGAAATCCATTTGAATGAAATGGATTCTGAACTAGAAAAACTTTGCTTTCGATTGAAATAAACACAAAAACTTTATCTCAGCTCGATTACAAGTTCAGCAAATAAATAAATGAACAAGCTTGGTAGGTATTCATCGTTTCTAACTTCGTCATTGTGCAGTATTTTAGGAGCTTTATTATTGATTTCTGAGTTTTTGAAGCCTAATATATAAAAAAGGTTTGCTTTTTGTCTCGAGATTCCTTATACATACAATAAAAAATCTGTCATGGGGGCCGACAGAAGTGAAAACTTATGTCCCATTGGCATGTGGATGACGCTGTCTTATTTGCTTGTCGCTGATGCGAAGCCATAAGTTTTGCCCCTGCCAAAAATCGTTCAACGTGGCTAAATTAGAATTCACTTCAAAAAAAAGTTTGCTTAATTTTGTCTCGTAATTCCTTATACTTTCGTTTCATCAGCGAAAACTAGGATTTCCCATGAACGTTGCTAAATAAACGATTATTAATACTATAAAGAAAAATATGAAGAGTTTTAAGTATATATTTGGATCTGTGAAGATTATTATTATATTATTACAATATTATTTCTTTAGCAGGTCTGGCAGTCAGCGATTGTCTTAAAACTCTTTCTTGTTAATGTTTCTTGTTAATTTAAAAAGCTTTTTTGCAAAAAAGTACTACCAACTTCTTTTTAGAAGTCAGTGTCCATATCGCAAAAAATGGTACCTACGAAAGACACCGACTTATTTGGAAGTCGGTAGAATATATCAGCAAAAAAGCTTTTTTATTTTTCCCTGTTTAGTTTTACCTACCTGATTGGCAAGTTGTTTAGTAAGTACCTATAACGCCAGAATAGATTACCCGAATAAGATAAAACTTGAACATAACCGGTGAAATGAGAGATCTGCGTACCCCTTTAGAGCATACTGGAAGAAGTTCTTCACCAAATTAAAATGGGACCAATTTCGAAACATACTCTTTCAAACAAAAAAGAATTTTCCAAATCGGTCCACAATTGGCGGAGATATCGGTGAAAAAAAAAACATACATAAAGTCGAACATAGAACCTCCTCCTTTTTGGTAAGTCGGTTAAAAAGAAACAGCACGCAGCCGCAAAAGTTGGATAGAATAGAGCTTTTACATAGCAAAGACGCAATACCAATTGATAATAATGTCATTGAATATTTTAAGTTTAATAGTTGGTGTGGGTGTTTTTTAATGAAAGACAAGAATACGGCTTTTTGAATTTGTATGAAATTTTACACACCGATAATAACATAATACTTTTAATTATGATCCATTAAGAAGTAATTCCAGGACCAAACTACAGCTACCAGCTATACTGTGTTTTTTAATTTCGTTTAACCTTATTTTCTCAAAATATTGCGAGCTTAGAGCATAGTGTTGTAGGTAAGCCTCAATCATAAGTGATTCATCAAATCGATGTGACATGACTCCTCAATTTAATTTTACTAATTGATCGATACTCGTAGAATGAAGTCTGACATAAATGAGTAGGAATTAAATGGACCGCTTGTTTCTTAACAAATGATTTTATTTTGCCGTGATATGGTTCCATTTTGGATGTACTTCAATTTTCGATCAACTTTCGGTCACTCAGGATACGACCCAAAATTTTTATGTTACGATAAAGTGGCAACCCCCAAATGTCAGTTTTGTCTACTAAATTAAATATCAGAGATAAGCTAGAGTTACATTCTATTAGTGATAAGGATTGCCGAAAACTCCAAAATGAGATCGACTTGCTACCAAAATGTCACGTGGTCAAACAGAATTTTTGTGAGTTTTTTCCTCGTCAATTGTGTATTAACGAAAGCGTCTATGGCGACGATTGAAAAAAATCAGAATATGTATGGTAATGTCAAACGGTATCCAACAATCACATAATTAATCCCTTACATTTTAACATTTCGAACATCGTCAGCGCTGAAAGAATTGACGCTTTCTTATCTAGAACTTCAGAACCGCTCTGCGCTCTCTCATTTTACATGTTTTCTTCTTTTATTTTGCTTTGATCTTGCCTGAAGATCAAAGCAAAATAAAAGAAGAAAACATGTAATTTTTTGACAAACAGGATACTTTTATTCGGCAGGCACAGCAACAGTTATCAGCAATAATTGCGCACCAGACATACGGCTCGTTGGTCTGGTGGCCCAGATCAGCCCTGAGCACAGCCCAAAGAGATCTTGAAAAACTGCAGTGCAATCACTAGCAGTATGAGAACCACACCCACTGCCGCCCTATAGGCAAATAAGGGTAATAAGGTCTGCCACCTCTGCACCTGATCGTGTTGGAGGAGGCAGCCCTGGCCGTTTTTAGGCTTGTTGTCTTCATCTATCAGGCAACCTAAATAAAGACTCCAGAGTTATGTACACACGCATAAAGAAGGATGCGATCAAGCGAAGAGCAATGATAGCATCACCCTGCGACAAAGCCCCAAAAACACACCACTTTCATAGACACGTTACTACAACATAATACTTAAAGAAGAACAGTGTGACTACTAAGGTCCGAAAGAAATGAGAGTATACACCGACGGATCGAAGACTGACTCCGGTACCGGAGTCGGAGTCTTCTCACACGATCTCAATATAAATATATCTAGACCGCTAGAAGGGTTCTACACCGTCTATCAGGCGGAGTGTGTGGGCAATCATACATGCGGTATACGTCCTAGAAGCCAGGAGGGTTACGGACACCCACATACGTATACTCGGACTCAGGCGCTGCAGTGGCAAAGACGCGGCTGACGAGCTTGCGAGACGAGGATCCAGTACAGCGGTCTATGGACCTGAACCTGTTGTATCCATCCATCCCCTTCAATCAAATACGCAGGTGGCTGCAGGAACTCACCCAGACACAGGTGGAGAACTGGTGGACCTCGACACCGGGCTGCAGGCAGTCCAAAGAAGCTTTGCCATTCCTGGATAATAGGCTCACCAGGCGTCTACTACGCCTGGACAGGAATGGCCTGCGCCTGGTGACGGGAAAGGGCGTGCATGGAGGCTGAGGAAACCGTCGCGCACATTATCTTTGAATGCACAGGTGTCACCCAGATAAGAAAACAAACCCTCGGGTCACCCAGTTCTTACACAGATGTTCTAAAAAGACCTGGAGCCCTAATTAACTCCTGAAGGGAGGTGGGCTGGTTGGAATAACCACCAAACGGCCGGCATGGCCCACGCACAATGGTCCACCTGAGGGATTAAGTGCGGAAACCAAACCTAGGTAGATAGAACATAGAAAGAAAATAATTGCGCAGTCATCGCGTTTTATATCATAAAAATCGGGATTACCTAAACAATCGTTTGCTGATCGCTCGCTGTTTAACAATTGTACTTTAGAAAAAAATCCGCCTAAAACTCTAAAACTTCTGTACTTACCAATTTGGGAGCGATTGGCCAACAACAAGGGAAAAAGTAATCGCAATTTGACAGCCACATTTGCTTGCCAATGGCTGTCACGAATACGAAATAATCGCGATCACTTTGCGTAAAAAGGCACATTTTAGGTAACTAAATGTTCCATAGAGGCATCACTGTATAAAAATTGCTATGGTGTGGCTATCGCTGATACATAATTCGGGTTCGCGATTGAAGAGCAATTATTGCGCAAAAATCGCTATCCTTTTGCTCTTGCAAGATACGTAATAACCTGTCAGTAAATAAAGCAGTATCTGAAGAATGCTCCTGCTATCTGAAGCACTAGACAAATGACATTATATCACCGAAAGTGTGGCGATAGCGATTGGAAAAATGACAAAAATGTAACTTGTTTGCCTTTTTGACAATCGCTATCGCCACGCTTTTGATGATAGAATATCACTTGTCTCTGTATTCCTTTAAGTTTCACGTAGCATACTTACATTAAGACTGCCAGCTGACTTGTCATCACCGAAGCTGTCCGTGGAGTTATGGCTCTGACCGCTACTCGCACTCGAGGTCCTCTCCCTCGCGGCTCGGGCCCAAGACTCCAGCCGTTTATGTGCGGCCCAAACGCCGGGCGGCCCCAACCCACTCATTGTCAGTTCTACACTGGTACCATCACTATTCACTTACGACTATTAGGCCGCTTATACACTTATGGACTAGGATTTATTACTGTTTATTTCGTTGTTTGTTATAGTATTTTTTATTGGACAATCTGGGGAAATGGATTATGATTAGTGGTCGATGAAAATTAGGGACGGGTATACGATTTCTTGGTTTAAGTACTAACCCTCGATTTCTGAATTAAGAATTTGATGTTAAATATTAGTCGAACTCTACCTTAGGCTGAAAATCAGTAAAATTTGGAGATTATATTAGGTTTTGACACGTTCTTAACTAAGTGTTTGCTAATTTTGCCATTTAGGTATATATAGTTCAACTAATCTTTGCGCGCGACGCTGTGTGGTCGTTGTTTGTTCGGACGACGACTGCCGCGTCACTGCCATACAAATTCATGTATTTACATGCGTACGCACACATGGCACCGCACGCTCTGAATCAGATGATTTGAACTATCTATACGCGAATATACCTACACACGAACATAAACCTCAATCAATTAAATCTATTTAAATAAGTGATCTATAGTGCCTATTCTCAAAAATAAATCAAATAATCCTTTCTTCACTCAGACCGAAATAAATTAAAATTATTAAAACAGTTATCCCCACAAAAAAGATGACTGCCAAACAAAAGAAGCATGTGAATTAAAAACTCAAAAGAACCCACAAATTATCATTTGTAAGCCGAACGAACAAAACGCAGTGTAAGAAAGCTTTATTACTTTAATTAAAAGCTATGACGGATCGCGTTTTGTTCACAGTAGCGCACTGTGCAGACCGCAAACTACTCGCTGGCTAGTACCTAGAGATAATTTATTGCAGTTACGAAGTAGCCTTTGATAATAAATGTGAGGTAAAAATGGAAGAAGAAACTACGTACCTATACAGAATGTAACGGAAAAATGTGATCTTAAAAAACAGGCTAAGTGCGTGTCGGACTTCGCACATTTAGGGTTCGGTACCAAACCATAAAATAAATTTGGTTGTAATAGGAAATACTCGTAACAACTGTCAAAGATCTTCAAATGACAGCCGGGACCAATGGCTTAACGTGCTTTCCGAGGCACGGAGGAAACTCGGTATGTTGAAATGGTCACCCATCCACGGACCGATCTCGTCAAGTGTTGCTTAACCTTGAAGATAGACCCGTGCGGCTGTTATTATTTAGCCGAGCTCAAAATGCAAAATGCAAAACTTGTTAGTAAAATATACGTAATAATAAACATTATCACCAAATTACAAGTTTATAGCTTAATGGCAAGTTAAAGAAATTGGTATTTTTTTTAAAAAAGGTTGGCTTTAGTGGCTCCTCATTCCTTTGTTTTTTATTATTTTTAAAACAAAAAATACAGTATTAATTAGGGTTCCGTAGCCATGTGGCAAAAACGGAACCCTTATGGATTCGTCATGTCTGTCTGTCTGTCTGTCTGTCCGTCCGTATGTCACAGCCACTTTTTTCCGAAACTATAAGAACTATGCTGTTGAAACTTGGTAAGTAGATGTATTCTATGAACCGCATTAAGATTTTCACACAAAAATAGAAAATAAACAATAAATTTTGGAGTTCCCCATACTTAGAACTGAAATTCAAAAATCTTTTTTTCATCAAACCCTTACGTGTGGAGTATCTATGGATCGGTCTTCAAAAATTATATTGAGGTTTCAAATTTTTTTTTTTTCTATACTGAATAGTTTGCGCGAGAGACACTTCCAAAGTGGTAAAATGTGTCCCCCCCCCCCCCTGTAACTTCTAAAACAAGAGAATGATAAAACTAAAAAAAATATATGTTGTACATTACCATGTAAACTTCCACTAAAATTGGTTTGAACGAGATCTAGTATGTAGTTTTTTTTAATACGTCATAAATCGTAAACCGCAACCGTCGTTACCAAGTACGGAACCCTTCGTGCGAGAGTCCGACTCGCACTTGGCCGGTTTTATCATCAAAGAGCTCAAAACAACGATATCCCACTCCATGGTGTAAGTCAATTTTCTTTGACTATGGGTCAACGAGATACTTATACTGTGAAAATTTGAAGACTGAGAAGCTGTAGCTTCAAACATTTGGCTGTAAGACCTGTGTGACAGACAGCGGACAGACAGACAGACAGACACGTGAGTGACAGCAATAGGTCTCTGTTTGGACCCTTCGAGTACGGGACCCTAAAGACTGCTTCTGCCCATGTATATGAAAAAATTTGCTCATGATAGCCGTAATCAATTATAAAAAATAAAATTTGTATCTCTCATACAAATTTTGGTCAGTCGACGAAAACTTTGTATGGAAAGAGCAATTATTTTTTTGGAATTGCCTATGACTTCCTTTAATCGAGTGAGGTATCAAAATGAAGGGTATTAAGAGGTGATTTAATTAAAATATATGCCACTGCTATCATTAAAAGTAATTTGCAAAAAAAATTATAGCAAAAATGTTGTAAATGAAAAAGTTAATTTGAAAATTAAAAGCCCGACTGCTTAAGAAGCGAACTAACAAACTATAAACAAGAAAAATCATCAAAATCTGTGCAGCCAAACAGCATGATTTTTTCTCGTTTCTGACTGGAGGATCAGGGATTTAGCCTGTTCACTTCATTATTATTTAAGCAGTCAGGTTTTATAATTTTTAAATTAACTTCTTTTTTTAATATGATCATACCTTTCCATTACACCGTGTATTGAGGTAATTTTATTTTTATAAAAGACTGCGCTTCGATCGATAGGGCAAGAGGTCAGTTCACATGTGTGGAGTATTCAATAACTATGTGTTGTACGAGTAAATGACACTTGACTAATAACATTTTGTAGTTATTTGTAAGCAGTGTTAACCTGGGTAAAGACTTCAACAGACAGGACGGAATAGTGCGACAACGATGCGACAACACGCTTTCATATAATTATTCCGAAATTGTTCTACACTCAGAACAATATCTGAAACGCGCCTTCACAAAAAATTATAAAGACACACACAGAGCAAAATTCAACTTAATAATTTAGTTAAAAGTAAATGATTAAATATACATAACCTAATTTTTTGTAGTCAATTTGTGTAACCGGTAGGATTATTACGTATCTATTGCAAGAGCAAAACGATAGCGATCAAACGCTTTTTGTCATAAAAGTCGGCATTACCTGCATTGTAGGTATGGTCCTACACAATCTTTTGCTAATCGCTCGGTGTTTGTCAAATGCACATATTTAAAAAAAAAACCGCCAACAACTCTAAAACTTTTGTATTGAAGAGCAATTATTGCCCAAAAATTGCTATCAATGATAAATGATAAATGATTTATTTTCTGTAAGTTGGTTTTTACAAACACTTTCACATGTCGATCATATTTTTTAAAACTAGATGAGGTCGGCGTTTCCTGTCTGACTACTCTGAGAAGAAAGGCCGAAACAAACTCAGAGGTCACAGTCTCTTTTAAAGTCCAGACAAAAACTTGGTTAGATCATGTGAAGACCATGTAGACTGATGTCTGAAATGGTCTTTTGAGAAAAGAACCAGCCAGATTGAGTGGACCTGTCCAGTCAGTGCACGCATTTGTCAATAACCGTGCAGCTCAACTTAGAATTTAAGGAGCTCAACGAATTGACGAACAATACCAAAGAAAGGACATTCGGGTAGGCCGCATAAATACTCAAACTGCCAGACCATGATTAAAAACTAACTAAGATAAATTAAAATTAAAAGAAAAAGAATAATCCACATAGTCTTCACATTCACAATAATTAAAATAAAATAATATAATACTTTAAAAAGTAAATATTCTTGTCATGGCAAGAAAAATAAAAAAAAATAAAAATATAATTAAAAACTAAATCCACGAAGCAAAATAAAAAAAAATAAAAAACGAAATTAATTGGAGCAGCTCAATCCCAAGCCTTTTTGTCCTCAACGTAATCTTTAATATTATAAAACGCTTTCTGGCACAACTTACGTTTAATGAATGATTTGAATTTATTAACACTTAAACCTTGTACGTCGCTTGGAAGCTTATTATAAAAGCGTACACATTGACATCTAAACGAGCCACCTATTTTCTTGAGCCTTGTTGTAGGTACTACAAATTTGTGTTTGTTCCTAGTATTTATGTTATGGATATCACTGTATTTTTTAAACAATTTTATATTTTTATGGGCATATAAAAGATTTTCATAAATATACTGAGAAGGCACAGTCATTACATTAATCTCCTTAAATTTCTCTCTGAGAGAGTGTCTCGGGCTTAATTTATAAATTGATCGAACAGCTCTTTTCTGCAAAACAAAGATAGTCTGGATGTCGGCGGCATTTCCCCACAACAGAATACCATACGACATTACACTATGAAAATAGCTAAAGTATACTAAACGGGCTGTCTCTATGTCAGTTAAATTACGAATCTTTCTAACAGCATATGCTGCGGAGCTTAGCTTCTTTGACAATTTATCTATATGTGGGCCCCACTGAAGCTTAGCATCCAAAGTTAGGCCTAAGAATACTGTGCTATCGTTTTGCTCTTGCAAAATATACGTACTATACCTGCGGGTTTTACAAATTTAATACTCATTCGGTTTTAATTGATGAATGAACTTCGCATTGAAATATAATGAAAATTTAAACCCTCCAATGAAGTTTAAAAAGGGTTACATATAGCAGCTCTATCAAAAATATTAATTGGAACATTATTTCATAGCAGACAGCTTGCCGCCGACGGTACTGGGGTCGCAGACAGGCTTTGACCTGCGTGGGCGCTGGGCACCGTTAACGTGATTAAACAGAAACGTGAATAGAAGGACAACTCTATGTTGTACTCGATAATGACCTTTATCGCAGACATGATACGAATTGCACGAAAATATCGCGTACGATTAGTGCTATAGGCGTTTAGGAAGGTTTAATTTTCGTTGAAGAATTTTTATGGTGTGACGTTAAGAAGTTTAAGTTGTGAACCTTCTTTCACAATCTTATTTAATATCCGTAGTAAGAGTTACTACGTATCGTAGTAATTCCACGACATTAAAGGTGGGTGTTTGTTTATTTCACGCCTCTAATCAATGCGCGACCTCAAGCGAAAGCGTTTTGCGGAAAATCCATATTTCTCTCTACATTTCCACAGCATACAACCACGGCAGACATTAATATCGAAAGTTAAAAAACAAATCCCAAGTTTTGATGGATTGGATGTACTGACAGTAAATTAGAACTGCGAGATGGATTTTGTAATTCGATTTTTTATCTGTGTATATAAAAAAACAACTCAAGGACCGAGCTTCAGTAATTTAATACGACAGTAGGTACAAAGTGACAGGCTCGCTTCGATACAACTCTTGTGAACTATATTGATTTCACATTGACATTTTGTGAACGTAATACCTCCCGGTCTCGTGTAATTGCTTTTCTTTACTTATTTAGTAAAGGTTTATTCAAGGACATCGATCAACTTTGGCCCCGTGTTGGGCGCCAGAAATAGAATTTATGAGCTAACGAGTTTCACATCCTCTTATCATTCAGTAAACATTATCACAAATAATTAAAAGCGTCTCTCTCAGCACACGCAATAGGAAGATGTTTCTACGGTATCTTAAATCCAATTATTCTCTGACAGCATTTAATTACTTTCAGCGAATGCGAGGTCTTATGTACCTGATATACGGAACAAGACTCGCATCCTTTTACGTACGTAGTGGAATTGCCATAATATAAATTAAACTTAGAACATTTTAATTTGAAAAAAGAAGGCGAGAGTATTGTGAAAGAGGTTTGTTCATACATGGCTAAAGCGAATGGCTGTGATAAAACCCAGGGTAAGATTTTGAACTAACTGTTGCGCCTGTACCGCTCCCTTGAGGGTTATAATCGCGGAGATTGCGTATTTATTTAAATTTTCGAGTTGCTGATGCTGTGATTACGTTTCAAGTATGAATGAATTTGCAGTGGAGGATTTTGAAGGATTAATTTGATGGTTTTGTTGAGTTTACCTAAGATATAAGAATTTTGGGATAAGTATTTGATTAAATCTTAGGCAGTGACGGACCTATAAGTGATTAACTTTATGCATTGTCTTATTAGGTTTCGCAAGAAGTTATGTGTTTTTTTAATTTCGAATTTCGTCTTTTGCTGTTTACGTTTTAAATTATTTAAGAAAGACAAACACCAAAGTTCACAGAGCAGCATGCACTAACACTTTAAGTAAATATGTAAATTTCTATTAATATGTAAATATGCGCAGACTCGCGACCGAACACGAAGAAATTTTACAAATTATTTCCAGAATTTATGATGACAACATGGTTCAGCCTTAAAAAGTTTGAAAGATTCGACCGAAAATTTTTTGACAACGTAAAGCATAAAACACCAAAATAAAATAACAAAAACACGCGTTGCACTAAGTTTTAAATCCAGCAAAAATTAAAATAAACTACGTTCTCTACCTAAAACACGATTTAAGCACTGTACAATTAAGTTGAAGAAAACCACAAGTTTTTTTTTAAACACGTATAACTAATTAGAGGTGTGCTATAGAGTCTGTTGTCACTTATGACTAGGGTTGTCGGGGAGCGGTCGGCGCGGCTGACGGCTCGCGCACACTGCCTCCGCCCGGGCCAGTGTTGCCAGCCCTCAAACCTAAAATCACCCACGCTCACAGCTACATCGTGTTTAGTCTGTATAGTTTCAAATGTACCCACCCGTGTAATGGGGGCTTTCGGGTCAGTGCGGATGTGCAGGATTTAGACTAATTGTTAGTCATTACGTGGACGTAGATGAGAGGAATTATTCAGTACTAGGGGCACTCATGTGGGATCTTTTGTACGGCTTAGCCTTAGATAATAGGCAGTACTTTCTGTTGCAAGGATTTAATTAAAGCCTATTAAAGCAGTGTTCTGCTAGACAGAGAATTGCTGTTTGTTCGTTAAGTTTAAAACACTACGAGTAGAAGAGTAGTCGATTAATGTTTGAGTTCTTTTAGATATCTCGGTGGATAAACTCACCAAGAATCAAAAGTAAATGTATAGTCGTTGTCAAAAGTTGCAATTAAACTGCATCTCTTTCTCAAGATACTTGACTAAAAATGGACACAACATGTGATCTTGTGCGGGTTAATTTTGATTGCGTAGAAGATATACAGGGTGGGCAAAAGTAATTTTTGGGGTAAAATGCAGTAAAAACAATATACTTTCAGACCTACTGCAAATAACCCCAACTATCGCACTGTTCCACCGCTCTCATCACGGCTGAAAACGGTGAAGGAAAACATCGTGAGGAAACCAACATGTCCTCCAAAAATGTGTCCAAAAATTCGAAGACATGTGACATTCACCAACCCGCACTGGGCCCGCGTGGTGGATTACGGCACATTCTCTCTCACAGAGAGGAGACCTGTGTCCCAGCGGAACATTAAACGGCTGATGCTGAAGCCGTGTTTCGTTTTTTATACGTTTTTTTCCCACCGCGTATAGCATCATTGCCTAAGCTTTTAACACATTGCGACGAAAGAAAAAATTGTAAATAGTTGGTTACTGTTTGTATAGTTTTAACACGATACTTAAGGCTTAAATCCCAAACCAGAACTCCCAAAATATTAGGGACACTCCACATTTCTGGCAACACAGGGCGGTGGCGCATTTCACCCGCGTCATTTTCTCGAGCTTCAAGCAACAGGTAAGCTCCGTAGACTCATACTTCGGACATCTATCGTTCGGATCAGAAGTCGCAAAGACATATCTTGTCTACCAACACAATGCCTTTTTAACGGCCTTAATTGGTCAGAGAGCACTTGAGACGCAATCGATAGTAGGCATCGATTATGTCAAACTGGTTAAACTTAGTTTTGGGGGTATTAGGAAAAAGGGTTGTTTGTGAGTAATGAAGAGGGGTTATTGAATTAAATTGGGGTTTTAAGTGGTTGGGATAAGATGGGAGGTTGCTTTTTATTGACGCTTTTGAGTTAGATTGCTGATTTCGATTCGGTCTAGAGAGAAGGTTTGCTTAATATTTGTGGACGTACTGCGTTGTGTAGCCTGTGTAGGTACTGTCATAAAGGACAATTAAATGATCACTTATCTACGTTTACTGATTTTGTAACAAGTGAACTTATAATATCATCTTCATCATCAAAGATAAGCAAATTAATCATTAACTAAGCATAACCTTAATTATACGGATTTATTGAATAATCCAAACTTTTTGGCATTCAAGAGTAAAATTTTTGTTTAAACTGTTCGAATTCCGTTAAAGAATGTTATTAATATTCAGCTCGAAATATTTGCGAAAACTCCAGTACCCAAGTACCAAAAGTCTTGTAAATTTCAACAAAATTAAGTATTAACAAAAAATGTTACGTCGATTAAATTCAAGTTTAACTAACAAGGTAAAGTTTAAATAATAATATTATTTGAGAACAAAAAGTGATTATGAAAGAAAAAAACAAAGAACTAAATCCAAGAGTAATAACTGTTTACCCCGAGGAAACTGTTAACTGCTTTGTGGGGATAAAAACCGTAAAGAAGTTTAACTAAAGTTAAACTGCCCGTAAAAGTAATATTTGTTTGCGAGAAGTATGTTCTGTGAGGACTATAGCTGGGGGCGTTGCGGGTAGAATATACGTACAGTAAACCGCTTGTCTGTGGTAACACTTTGACTTTGAGCTGGCCTTGCGCAGTCCGGAGTTTCAATAGAGTTACGAGGCCAGCTTACACTGGTTTTGTTACCACCGACGTACGGTCAACTGTACAAAAACCTATGTAGGTAAACACTGTTAATTTCATGGTGATTGATTTGACATAGCTAAATGTTGATTTTTTCACCAACCCCCACGGGCCCACGGTATTTCTTTTTTTTTATTGTTTTTCTTAGTTATAGGCTTGCGCTTGACCACTATCTCACCTGATGGTAAGCGATGATGTGGTCGACGATGAAGCACGCTTGCCTAGAAGAAACCTATTCGCTCTTGCCTTAAAGACTCCCAGGTTGTAGGTATCGGGAAATACAGACTCCGGTAGGGAATTCCACTCCACTTCCACTTATTCCGCTGTGCGTATAATAAAAGTATTCCCAAAACATTTGGTGCGTATGGGTGGGATGTCCACCTTGTATCGATGACGCATCGCCGTACGTCTTGTAGTTCGATGATGGAACGGGCTAGGAGGAATCAGTTCATGCAATTCCAACGCACACTCCCCGAAATGTAACCGGTAAAATACCAACAGGCTGGCAACTCGGCGACGATGTTCAAGGCTCTGGAGCCTAGACTCGACCATGATTTATGGCCCATTCCCTCTCACAGAGAAAAGGTCTGTGTCTCAACAGTGGGAACATTAAAAGGATGATAATGAAATGTCGATTTTAAAGATCACAATTACAATCCATAATTTGATATTGATGAAATTTTGTTGAAACCACACGCGAATTAAATCATTATCAATTCACTGGATAATTTCCAAATTGACGTATTTTAACCGCAATTTGATTGTCCGAAAGGCCAATATCCGTGGTTCACTGACTTCCTAAAAAGTATTCAACGTTTTGTATTCGACTTTGTGAGAAACTTTTAAACGGTATCGTATCCGCTTTTCTTAAAATTCAGAAAAATAAATAAGAGAGCGTAAGGTTCAGAATTTAATTATCTTCTTTGGGTCGTGTCGGCAAGAGCTCCCTGCTCGTGGCTAAATCATTACAGCCGCACGAAGCCGAGGTCGATCCGTGGAAGGGTGACCATCTTTACACAGCGAGTTTCCTCCATCCGGGAAAGCACGTTAAGCCATTGGTCTCGGCTGTCGTTTGAAGATCTTTAACAGTCGTTACGGGTAATCAGAAGCCTGAAATCTGACAGCAGTCTGGCCAAGGGGTACTGAGATACCCAGTAACTGGGGTGTGGTGGTCAGATAGGCACTCGTTTCATGTAAAATATTGATACTCAGCTGAATACGATAAGACTGGAAGCCGTCCGCAACATCGACGGGAAAAGCCTAGGCAGATTGATAAGGTCGTATTGGTAACCCAGTTACAGGGTTTTGCAACTAAGGCTGAGAGCCAGCACTCCAGCGTAATTGATATACAAATACGTAATTGGTATTTGTCATTCAATTACTTCTTAAATATTTAACTTGTAATTGGTATTTCAAATACTTAACGCTGAGTTTTTTAGTAGTTGGTATTTCAAATACTTCAAAGGCTTCAAAATACATTGGAACATATTTAGCGATATATTAATGACTGCGTTCTGAAGAAAATAGCGCTCGATAGCTTTCGTAAGTACAATTGCGACCGTGTATGTCAAATTGTCAATTAGTATCTTGTCAATAGTCATTTTCAATACAAACGGTTATTTTCACGTAACTTCTCTGTATTAATTAAGTTATTACGAAAGTCACGATGGATGATCGACTGTGTTTTTAATTTTTATTTAAAATAAAAATAGTTAAAATACTGTATTTTGTATTTCAAATACAGGACTTACAAAAATTTTGTTTTTATAATTTTAATTATATGTGAGATAGAATTTTGTAATTTTAATTAAAGCAAAGCATGTATTTTGCCCAGCTCTGCAAGGTGACTCCAACATAGTTGAAAAAAAAAAGCTAGGTAGGTTGATTATATTGTTTTCTCTGCCGGTTCTGCCAGCGGTTGATTGTACCTAACACTATTTTCTTTAGAAAATATCTCTGACCAGCTCTGGAATAACAGCGGAGTCTTGTATAACAGGGTCAATAACAGTAACCAACATAAATCCTGAGCTAAAATTGCTATCTTTTATTCCATTCAAATAAATATTTAACCATGCATTGCACGTGGCTTCACGGAAATTGAAATATTCAACCGCCAAGTACTTATATCCGGACGGCATTGAATTGCCACACAGCCACTTGAATGAATATTATTGTGATCGATTTTGTGCTTCATTGATACAAGAATCCCTTCTTGTAATAAAGACCTTGTAATAAAGACCTTCTTGTAATAAAGACCTTGTAATAAAGACCTTGTAATAAAGACCTTCTTGTAATAAAATACACTTTTTAAGTCGACAAAAAGTCTATTAGAAATACTAAAGGATTAAAACTACTCAGAAAGGTATTATAGCAAGGGTAACTACCAACAGCCCATAGCATACATGGCATAGATTTACGTACGTCTTAGGGGCTGTTTTCACGAAGATATACCATTCGTACCATCTAATTTATGCTCGGTTTCCAATATCTTTATCATTTCATACGTCTTCCTTCGTACGACTACGTTCCACAAGCTATACTAGAAAAGCTTATGCCTTGTCGAGGGATTAGCTACTCACAAACGCTGGTAGTAGGATTGACTGCCAAGGACACTCCGCAACGAACTCAAGTGCCGTCACTCGTGAAGGCAGGAAGGCACGAGGAGCCCTCATAGGAAGTAATTACACGCCGCAGTTACATTACGTTTTCAAAATCAATAACCAATTGGAATTTCCGTTAACTTTCGTTACCGACCCAATTAACAGTAACATAAAAGAATAACACTTTGCACGTGTTTCGGGTAAAATTGTCAATTTTCAACCATAAAATTCGCGTATAATATGAAGGAAGGAATTCGGAAGGCATATCGAATGTCTCAAAATGGCCGCCCGAACAAATAACTAGCGGTTGGATGAATTATAAATGATTATGATGGATTTGTGGAAAACTTTACGGCGGCAGTATACTGATTTATTAATTAGTTAGTAGAATTATTTTTCTTTTTGGTTTTGAATTATTAGGTTGCTACTGAACTGAAGAAAAGAGACAGCATTAGTTAACCAGTAGCCAATAATACTAGTAAACTTTAGTATTTATGGTCTAACCAAAACGAATATTATGGATCGTGCCAACTGTCGTTCTTCCTTTATGCTTATTCTCATGTCTGTATAATCAATCTTTTAGAAGTCGTCATCTTATCATTAATATATATATAAATATATTCGTCATCTTATATAAATATATTCTTTTGATTTTGATTTTAATTTTAATTTTGGGTTTGATTCTGAATTTTAATTTGAATTTGATTTTATTTTTCATTCTGATTTTAATTTTAATTTTATTTCTAGTATTGATTTTAATTTAATTAATACTAGCTGTTGCCCGCGGCTTCGCTCCCGTGGGCCACCCCACAGGACCCGTTTTCGGGATTAAAAAATAGCCTATGTTACTCAGGAATAACGTAGCTTTCTATTGGTGAAAGAATTTTTTAAATCGGTCCAGTAGTTTCGGAGCCTATTCGGTACAAACAAACAAACAAACAAACAAACAAACAAACAAACAAACAAACAAACAAACAAAAAAATCTTTCCTCTTTATAATATTAAGTATAGATAGATTTGCCATTAAGTTTTATTTTTATTTTGGTACCAATTGATTTTAATTTAATTAATTTTTTAAATTTCTCACTTATGTATTGCTAATGTAAACCGGAAGAGCGGAAATACCTAATACAAGCAATTTTTTGCTTAAAAGGTACTTTCTATCATTATATTGTAACTATGTATATAAGTTGTAGAAAAAAACGCTTTTTTTTTAAATATGGTTTAGATTAGTGCTTAAAATCTACACAACTAACTCTGTGAATAAAATATATTCCCGAAAGAACTTGATTATGGTGGACTCTGGCTCTTCCAACGCATTAACAGCTTACCATTGTAAGTATATTCCAAAGGAGTAAGATCCAATTCACGTTTCTAATACGGAATGCTTAATTCAGCTGTGTCCGGTAAAGGGAATGGTTAATTAAGAAACGTCCATGTTTACTTTGGAGAATAAGACTTAAGCCGTTTTGGCTACTATTATTTAAGTAGGGGTGAGTGTCCTTCTTAAGAGTAAGGTGACTCAAAGGTATTGTTAGACACCTCATACATTATTATACAGAGTTCTGAACAGTTTGGTTGGTTGCTTTGTAATATAATAAAGGCTGAAGGATGTTAAGTTCTAAGTTATTAATAAGTGAAAATGCATCAATCTCTATGATTAATACTCGTGCCTTCTCTGCATGAGAAGAGGTCTTTGCCCTGCAGTGGAACAGGCTGGTATTGTCACGTAAAAACGCGAGGTCAGCTAAGCACTAATACTGTTTATTTGGTATCGATCTGTCCACAACCAAATCTAAAATATATCTCAAGCCGACATTGCGAGGATGCCTCGCGATCGCAAGGCATTCCTCGCGGAGAGGAGACGCTTTTGCCTCGCGATCAAATTTGAACGTTTCTTAATTCTCCATGATCCGACTCACTGTCGGTAATTTGGTGGTGCTCAAAGCTCAAAGGGCGGTCAGTGTGAGCTGTTCAGTAAGGGACGCATGTGAATTATCTCGCGGGCTCGTGTCATGGCAGACCGAGAAGAACCATGGTCAAAAGTATACTGACGCCTCGTAGGTTCGGCGTGGCTCGTGGTGACTGTGTAGACGAAAGCTGAGCGCACCGCGAGGCTGCCACTCGACCATCATGCGAGCACCAGATGAGCAGCCTCGCGTAGCAGCCTCGCAATGTTCCCCGGCTTTAAAATATTGACCATTATTTGTACAACGAGAGCTACAGAAAGTCAGAGGCGCCATCTTGGATAGCAATTTATCTCACATAATGGCGCCGGAGGATACAAAAACATCTCGTTACAAGGTGCAAATTGCATAGAAGCCGACTTTGTACTTTGTACTGGTCCAAAGCAGATTCAGTGTATGGAATAGATTTTATAGATGAACGCGGTTTAGCCTTTTGCCAAGTTTACCGATATTCCAATAATGAAGTTCTTTATGATATTCGTACCTACGATCATCATCGAAAAAATATTTCAATTTAAATTAATGATTGACCAAGCCGTTACATCATCATCATGTTTATAGGCAAAAGACGTTTGCTGTTGAACAAAGGTCAATCCAGAACCTTTAGGTTCTATCGACCATTCGTTCTACGAATCACAATTCGTCGGGCTATGTCGGTTCCGGCAGCGGGAGCTCCGGCAGGATCTCATGGCAACATGGAGAGGACGACAGTCGCAACCCAGCGCTAGGCACACCAACTGCGGCGATAAGGCCCCCCCTCTTTGATGAGTGGCTTAAGAGGCGCCACGGCGTCTTCACCTTTCGCCTGACGCGGATTCTCACCAGACACGGCTGTTTTGGGAGGTTTCTGTTCAGGATAACGCGGGAGGAAACGCCCGGGTGTCACAGTTGAGTGGATTGCCCGTAGGACACGGTGAAGCATACGGTGGAGATCTGCCCAAGTGGGGCAGATCCCACTTGGGCACAGCACCGCTGTGCCCTCATGGAGGCGATCGGCGGTGGTGACATCTTGCGTGCAGCTCTGGTTCAGGCCATTGTACGGGGCGAGAGGGCATGGAAAGCTATCTACTCCTTCTGCAAAGCAATAATGCTCGCGAAAGAGGAGGCGGACCGCGTGAGGCCCTCACGCCCCTAGCCACCGCAGGAGACAACCTGGGCGTCGGGAAACGCAAGCCGATTCCCGGCCACTGTAGGCGCGGGCTTACGGATGGCGAGTAATGCTCGCCTTCCTATAAGCACCAGGCCCGAGTCGACGGCGCGTAGTATGCCACGCACGCCTCAAAGAGATGTCAGTAAAACTGACGGGGTTCGCTAGGGCCGATGCCTGTTTGGGTCGCGGATAAATTTGAAAGAGAGTTACCGCGGCCCTTGAAGGTACACGGGTGGGTTTTATTCAGTAAAAGTCTGAGTCCCACCCGCTTAACCCTGAGCGAGAGAAGTCATTGGATAATTGCCCACCCCAAAAGAAAAAAGGGAACCAATTCAACAACAACAAAATAGTTTACTCGTTATTTAACTAATGGTAGACTTTGATCGAAACAACAGTAGCACGTCTTATTATTTTTTTTTTGCATGGATAAATGCAAATCTCATGCATACTGCACTACCACGGGGAGATAGTGCAGTTATGTGGGACTCTAACCCACTAAAACTCCACGGTGTCCTCCTGTGCCGCTTATGGCGGGAACACGGGCACGCGTTAGCACTCACCGCGAACCCGCCGCGGCTGTCCGTCACCGGACCCTCCTCTGGGGATTACCCCCCATCACCGGCGCACCAGAACACACTGTACGCCGTGACCACCCCAGGGAACAATCAGCACATGGGCGCCAGACGACCCCGTGTATGTCGCCCTTGGTCCCCCTGTGACGGGTCAAGGTCAATGGCCCCGCCACTTACCATTGTTCGGCCGCAGGGGATAGGGAGAGCGGCTAACGCAATACCGACACTCCTCCTCCCCTGCAGCCCCACCGCGTCCGCCATCAGACGGTGGCGACCCCGTCTGGGCCGCGGAAGGTAGGGAGAGCGGCGAACCGCAATACCGGCACTCCTCTGCCGTTGCCTTGTCTCCTGTTCCCAAGCGGCACCGCAACCTACCAGTTGGCCGCTACGTCGTCGGCTTAATCGGCATAAGCCCTGACGAGCGGCCCCTCCTCGGGTTCCTCTTCGCTTCACCGTGGGTGACCAAGCCACGGTTACTGAGCCCCCCCGCCTCGACAATGCGGGAACCCACCGGGGGGAAACTGTAGCACGTCTACGATGATAACTACCACGCTGTCGGACATCTTCCTAAATCGCAGTTAAGGCCCTGTTTTCACGGTTTTATGTAGATAATAATACTTCTCCATCTATCTACTTAGTGGATTTTTCCTATTGTTCTCCGTCAGTAAACTCCAATGTACCGGAGCGTCGAAGGGAATGTTTAATCGGCTCGCTTTGACGGAATACTTGATTCACTCGCCAATTCTATGGCTATACATCATCGTTGCTATTCAAGTGTCAAACACTGAGGTAGGTTAATTATTATACGTCAACTTGTAAGTCAAATTGAATAGAAGGGTCAGTATAGAGGTTTCAAAGATCGTACCAATTTTGGGGTGGAATAAAAAGTTGCTGTGTAAGTAGTAAGAGGGAGATATGTCGAGTATGGTTGCCAGTCATCGTTTAGAGTTAAGTGACAATCATGGAGCTCAGCTCTAGGAGACGTTGACTCTAAACGTTGTAACATGACGTTTAGCAGAGGTGTAGGCGAGAATTAGAATTTGTGTAATACAAAGTCTTGAAGGTTAGACCTTTCTTTTGAAATGCAATTTATATATACTGTAGGTACTAATAACCAGCCTCTATCCATAAGAAAAGTGTTATCAAAACACAACACACACAAGCACAAGCTGTGTTATTAGCTCTTTCTATCTGTTTTCGTTATGTTATATTACTAGCTTCTGCCAGCGACTTCACCCGCGTCAAAAGTGTTTTACAATAAGGGAACATTACACCAGGATAAAAAGTAATATAAGAATATAATCAAACTCTGTGCCAAATTTCATCCAGATCCGTTCAGCCTTTCTAGCGTGATTTAGTAACATACATACATCCACACGGAAAAACGGAAACGCCGGGAGGGGACACCCTAGAGAAACATACATAGACTTTATAGGTGATGTTATTCAGAAAGGCCAGGTGCGCAGTACTTATAACCGGCGTGTGTGTATGACTAGATGAATGAATGTGAGTGAAGCAAAAGAAGTATGTAAGGATCGTAGCAGGTGGCGTTCTGTAGTTTCTGCCTACCCCCATGGGAAAAAGGCGTGAGTTTATGTATGTATGTATGTATACATCCACACACACATCTATCCAAGCTTTCACATTTATAATTTAATCAATTATTAAAAAAAAAGTACAGTTAAAAAGTAAGTAATTAAAGTAATTTACCCACGGACCTGATCTCCAGGGAGAAGTCTTGTCCCTCATCTCCGGCATACCTTTATTGGCCGGTCGGAGTGAAAACTGACGGGGAACAGAGCTCCCACCTCTCTCTTGCTTTAATTGGCTGGCTTGAGTGGAGATACGCAAGAGCAAACGTGCTCGGAGGAAGGAAGTTAATCCAGTAAGAGATGCTGGTAGTGATCTTGACCGTGCTTCTGGGATTGTCCTGATAGCCGTGGTAAACCTTTCCACTACTCAAGCAACTCCGTATATGTTGCCCCCTTGGCGCTACGTCACTAAAGTGTAAGCGATTGTTTATGGGGGGCCATTAATTGAGTGTGCAGGTCATCCCCTGCCATTTGTCAGGCAGGGGCCAATAGTCCTTCTATAGTTTTAGATAAACTATTCACGAAACCTCCCAAACCCATAGCCTAATGTGTTTTCCTCCATATTCTGTAATAGTCCTGCACCACCCAGGGATTGTCTTTGGGTCCTCACTAGTACATACAGGGATAATTGCCGGTTGGTGTCACATTTCATCCTACATGTCTAACAAGGCCTCTGCGAGTTGGTTTCGGCCCCTGGTACGCCTTTTACACCTTTTTCCGGGACCTCAGGGTCCCGAGAATCTCAAAGAAATAAATAAGTATTTCCGTGCTGCTAAAACTGAACAAAATGTCATCACAAACCATCTCTATCTATTAGGTATGATGGAATTAATTAACAGAGTAATGAGAAGAGCATTGCATGCTGTAAAACACTAAAACCTTTCATTTGCATACTTAAAACTATGCTTCGCGTAGTTACAGCGCACAGACGGTGCACACCTCATATGTTTGTCTTCCAGTCGAGTGGCGATAGACCAAACTTTGTAAATTACTCGCCGCTCGGAAACTGCCGCTCCGCTTGTTTACGTACCTAACATGTGTTTGAGCAGATGTTCTCGACGTGACGAGCGCGTTTAGAAAACATTGGACTTTTCAACAGGTCAAGTTTTGTTGGTGGGGAAATGCAGCTTAATTTTCCTGAAATTTGGTTTTATGAGATAATAGCTTCTATCAGCGGCTTCGCCCGCGTGTAAAGTGTTTTATGATCCCAATGGAACATATTCTCGGGATAATTGCATGTGCTTTTCCTGACTATAATCTATCTCTGTGCCAAACATTCAGACTCGTTCATCCGTTCTGGCGTGATTGAGTAACAAATACACATCCACACACATACCTCCATCCAAATTTTTCCATTTATAATATTAGTAAGTTTATATATTTCATTGTTTTTAAACAAAAAAAAAAGAATGAACGGATTATGTGAAATGTGATATGGTTAAAAAGATGACAATATTGAGAGAACAGCAAATAGAGAAATTATGATCCTGAGGTGTGCCATGCCCAAATAAATTTGGATCGACATAGGAAGATGATGAGACCTCTTCATCTTCTATACATATAATAACAATAACATGAAACTTAAACAAAACCGGTGAAATTACAGTATACCATGGTGAACTGTTCACCTGCGTAGCCCTTTAGAGCGTACCGTTATGATGTTATGTTATGAAATGGTGTAAACAATAAACAGACATGCGACTGCAGCTATCCCGAGTGATTTGCCGTCATATATTGAAGAGTTCTGAACCGAATTCCTTCATCAGATCTTGATAAAACTTAAATGGGACCACATGGCAAGCACCAACTTTCAAATAAAACAAGACTCATCAAAATAGGTTCACTAAGTAAAAAGTTCTGAAGTAAAACACACAAAAAAGAATACTATCGAATTGATAACCTTCTCTTTTTTGAAGTCGGTTAAAAATGTAACTGATCGCTGTCTATCTGTTTGTCTTTGCATTTGTGATCATCTTAGAAACGACTTAACCGATTTGGGTGCGGTTTTCACTAATGTATTGTTGTAATGTTCATTTAAAATTTAGTGTTTGTTTTATTTTAATCAGTTTATAAATAAAAAGTTATCAAGTCATCATTTATTCAACATTTATTCGAAAATATGGTTTGTCGGTTAGAATTTCCGTCACCGTCACTAATCAGGAGACTAGAATCCTAAAGAAAAAAAGAACCCTATGCTGGCATCATGAGTGGTGACTCTCAAACTACCAGGGGATCAGAAACATAATGAAAATAATTATATCCGGGGATGGAATCATGTGTGGTAAAGACTCTCGAACTACCAGGAGATCAGTATCATGAAAAAATAAATCGATAACCAGAATTGATTGAAAAATGTATATGAACGCGAGCGACTGGCAAAAGCTAGTTCTCGTATCACTAAATTGTCTATACTAATATTATAAAGAGGAAAGATTTGTATTTTTGTATGTAACGAATAAACTTAAAAACTACTGGTCCGATTTCAATCATTCTTTCATCGTTGGGAAGCTACACTATCCCCGGGTGACATAGGCTACTTTTTACCCGACTGCCGAAGGAGGGTAATGTGTTTATCAGTCTATGTATGTATGTTTGTTCCTATGTGGCGTTCCAGAGACCGAACGCGTTGGCCGATGTTGATGGTTCTTACGTCGATTCGATTCGTCTTAACCCTGTGAGTGTTACTGACTACATTAAAATTGGAAAATATGAAAATGGCGGATTTCGGCCGCCATATTGTGGGGGCCCAAATTTTTTTTTCTCCCAACCCAATCGAGTGGGGTATCAAAATAAAGGATTTTAGGAGGTGATTTCAAAAATATATAATACTTACATGTTTAAATGTACCTAGTTCTAAAAATAAATAACTAAAAAGTTATAAATAAAAAAAGTCACTTAAAAACATCAAAAATCCCGACTGCTTAAAAAGCAAACTAAAAAGATTTTTTAAGTAACTTTTTATCCCTGTATTCTCACGGGAACGGGAACTACGCGGGTGAAACCGCGAGGCGTCCGCTAGTATAAAATAAAGTCGCTGTCCACGTCTTTTGACGACATTTCTGTTTCTCAGCTAACTTCTTCTAAACCACGCAACGGATTTTGATATAGTTTTTGTATACAATTTGCGAAGCCGGGGCAGGTCGCTAGTTAACGATATTTCTTGCAGAGCTTTTGAAAGGACCTCTATGACTTATTGGTAACTTACCATAAGGTTAGCTAATCAATTTTTGTGCCTGAAAACCCAGTGATAGAAATGTATGAGGAAATCGAGACTAAGTTAATTAAAACAGCGGCAGCTGAGCGAAGCATTAACCGTTAACTACTGCGAATGTTATAATGAGAGATTATACCAAGAATATTATGAGTATTATCTGAACACATGCGTACTTGGTTACTTAGTACGTATTCGATATGTTATTTCAGCACCTAAGTTTTATAAAAAGCAAACCTCCTTCCTACTAATATTATAAATGTGAATGTCTGTATGTTTGTTAATCAATCTCTTTAAAAAGCTGAACGGTTTTGAAACTAGAACACGTGTAAGTAAAACTAGGACAATGTTTAGGGTTCCGTACCCAAAGGGTAAGAACGGGACCCCATTACTAAGACTCCACGATCCGTCTGTCTATCTGTCCGTCTGTCACCAGGCTGTATCTCATGAACCATGAAAGCTAGACAGTTGAAATTTTCACAGATGATGTATTTCTATTGCCGCTATAACAACAAATACAAAAACGGAATAAGTGGAACTCCCATACAACAAACGTGATTATTTTGCCGATTTTTTGTTATAATGGTAAGGAACACTTCGTGTGCGAGTCCGACTCGCACTTGGCCGGTTTTTTTAATTTCATGCGGGAGAAGCCTTGGCTTAACCTATTTTACAAATACACCCAACACGTGTTCCCAAATACAATTTTAAATTGTATATAATTCTGAACGTGGATATCGCTGAAAAGTTGTCTGACAACAACCATTATACGATGAAGCTTGCAAGTGACGGATTGACAGAGGTTTTTTGTTGCTCGGAAGCTACAAAAATAAATTTTGAACGTTGAATACCTGTGCTTGCAAAACTGCACGTATTTTTATTTGTTTTCATATAACATGTAGGTATGATGAATGAACGGCGAAGTGAAGTTACACGTGGCATGGATATTGCATGAAACTACGCTGAATTTTAGGTATAAAAGTTAAATTGCAAACACTGAGTTACAAGTAAATATTCTGAACTTTATGATAGTTGTTTTTTTTTGTACATCAGAGCTTTTGCTACTGTGAAGAACATTGTCTTCGCTTCAATGGTTAGTCCTCAATTAACACAAAGTTTAAGATTAAATGCGTACTCTTGAAAGGTCTCCTACAAGCGGGACCGATGATCTGATAAAGGCCGTGGGAATCCGCTGGAGCGAATAGCAATGGACGGGTCAATATGGCGAAGCTTGAGGGAGACCCATGTCCAGCCGTGGACATCCTTTGTCTGAAATGATGATGATGAATAAACAGGTGATAAAATACTTCTATAGTGTCAATAGCAATCTTAATTGTGACAGCCTAGAGCTTAGCTACGAGTGAAAAGGTGAAAGGCGTATTATCCGAGTCACATCTAATTTACTAATGGCAGTCAAGTATTTAATGATTTTTATCGGTTGCAGGTTACCCAGACTACTTGAACCTCCAATTTAATAAATAAAGTAAAAAGCCTTTTATTCCTTGCATTCTTATGTACAATATTAACTTAATTTATAGCAGGTATATGTTAGTGTGTTAGTATCTTGTATTAAATGTATTGGTTAGTTTTCTTATTTTGCAAGAACCCCAGGTAAGGTAAAGGCCTCCTCCAAAGATGGCATATGTGTCTGTCTTTTTACCCGACTGCCGAAGGAGAAATGTGTTTATCAGTCTATGTATGTATGTATGTATATATGTATGTATATATGTATGTATGTATGTTTGTTCCTATGTGGCGTTCTAGAGACCAAACGCGTTGGCCGATTTTGATGATTCTTACGTCAATCGATTCGTCTTAATCCTGCGAGTGTCACTGGCTACATTAAAATTGGAAAAAACAAAAATGGCGGATTTTGGGCGCTTTTCTTCCAAACCCATCGTGTGGGGTATCAAAATAAAGGATTTTAAGAGGCGATTTCAAAAATATATAACACTTATATGTTTAAATGTACCTAATTCTAAAAAAAAATAACTAAAAAGTTGTAAATAAAAAAAGTTTATTAAAAAATCAAAAAACCCGACTGCTTAAAAAGCAAACTAAAAAGACGTAAACAAGAAGAAAATCTTGCTGTGCAGTCGGAGGATACATCTGGTTTTGGTCCGCCAGCTCGCGAATATGTATCCTCCGACTGCACAGCATGATTTTCTTCTTGTTTACGTCTTTTTAGTTTGCTTTTCAAGCAGTCGGGTTTTTTGATTTTTTAATAAACTTTTTTTTGCTATTTGGTTCCAATTTGAGCCGGCTGTTCTTATGAAATCGTTCTCCTATCGCGTCAGTGGTCTGCCTCTGTTTCTTTTCCCTGTGGACACTTCCATAAGGTTGCTCTTATGGTCCATCGTTGGTCTGTAAGTCTCGCGACGTGTCCTGCCCATTTACATTTTAGCTTTTGTGCATAGTTCAAGGCATTTTTAGAATATGTAATGGATCTTTGTGTGTCGTATTTTATCTATTTTCCTTACTTTAAGCATGCTTCTACCTCCAAAACCTCCAATAGATGACATGAAAAACAACGGATTCAAGAGGCTTGAACGAGTTTCTAGAACTCTTTAAGAAAGTATAAGAATTAGTCCGACTAAAAACCGTCGGTTATCAAAACAACCGACTTACTACGGCTTGTACTACTAGCTAAGGCACATAACTCACAAACGAACAAACAAACAAACGCGTGTATGTTCCCATCGAGCCTTTATTGACTGAGCCTCCCCTGAGCAAGCACATTATGAGCCGCTGTTTGAATTCTATTCACTCTTGAGAATACGGACTTGAAACTTCCGTGTTTTCGGTTAGTAAGTTCTGGTAGTTTTTCTTTGATAAAAAAGATGGAAAGAAGGTTCTAATGGAGCTATAAAAGTTATCAGAACAAAAAAAAATGTTTATTAAGGAGGTAATTAGGATGGACGATGCAGCCGAGACCGGCCCAGAAAGATATGTCGAGACGATCTAGACGCCTACTGCAAGGTTTGCTTCAACCTGGCTCAGAAAAATAATACTTGAAAGGATTTGGGGGAGGCTTTTGCCCATCTGCAGAACAGTCTTGGGTCTAGGCCCATCTAGTGATACATTATGCAGCAGAACATTGTATTTACCATAGAAATATAAAATAATATATCTATGGCATTTACAATGTACGTACTGAATGTGCGTATTGATGTTTTTTTGTTTCTGTAAATCTTACTCAAATCAATTTTAAATTTTGACTTTTTCATTTAAATTTAGAGATTGTAATTTCAATTTAACTTAAATTTTGATATTATAAATATTTTTTCGCAATGTTTGTCTAGTTCAACTAATTTTGTAAGCCATGAATGGCAAAACCAGTAGCCACGTCACATCACTATCATTGCATTGGATTTTCATGTGGTTTTCACCAATAGAAAGAGAAAGAAACAAGGAAGGTTTTTGTGTATAATTTGTCACGGGCGAAGTCGGGCGGGTCGCTAGATAATTATAAGACATTCATACTGTACTCATGTTTTACAATCAATCTGCCTAGCCTCTTCCCAACTATATTGGGGTCGGCTTCCAGTCTTACCGGATTCCGCTGAGTACCAATGTTTTACATGGAGCGACTGCCTATCTGACCTCCACAGCCCAGTAACTGGGTAACACGGTACCCTTTGGCAAGACTGGTTTCAGATCTCAAGCTTCTGACTACCGTAACGACTGTCAAAGATCTTAAAATGACAGCCGGGACCAACAGCTTAACGTGCTTTCCGAGGCACGGAGGAAGATCGGTGTGTTGAAATGGTCATCCATCCACGGACCGACCACGTCAAGCGTTGTTTAACCTTGATGATCGGCCAGTGCGGCTGTTATTATTTAGCCACGAGCTGCTCATGTTTTACAAAATAAATATATCTTAGCTTATCTCGTTTAGAACTATCCGTGTCTGACATCTATATATATATAAAAGGTAAAAGTGATTGACTGATGTATCAACGCACAGGCCAAACCCTTAGCGCTAGAAATTTAAAATTTAGCACACGTATTCCTCTTATGACGTAAGCATCTACTTAGGAAGGATTTTTCAAAATTCAACCCCTAAGGGGGTGAAATAGGGGATAAAAGTTTGTATGAAACTTTTTATTAAAAAGTCATCTGTAGGATAAAACACGGATCACGCGAACAAAGTCGCGGGCGAAGTGTTAGTCTATACAAATAAATAAAATTGAAGTGTCTGTATGTAATCTCAAAATAACAACGTTTTATTGAATGCACGTGAAAGTATATACGGTACAACAAGTAAGCAATTTTTAAGATTTTTGTCTGTCTGTCTGTCCGTCAGTCACCAGGCTGTATCTCATGAACCGTGATAGTTAGGCAGTTAAAATTTTTACAGATGATTTATTTCTGTTGCCGCTATAACAACTAATACTAAAAATAGAATAACATGAATATTTAAGTGGGGTTCCCACACAACAAACGTGAAAATTTACCGTTTTCAACGATAAAAAGGAACCGAACGGTTCCGTACCAGAAGACGGCCTCGAAAACGGACTCGCACTTGGCCGGTTTTTAGAATGATGAATGATTTAGTTAGAATGATGAAAATGACTGAAATATGACTTTATCGAAAGTGTTCTTAGCTATGCTGTTTGATGAAAATTGGTTCAGCCGTTCAAAAGTTATGGGCGTTTTACTGTTTGTATCAGGGTGTTTTTGTAATATATCGAGTCATAATTAGGTACGTATTCAATAGATTTTCGATCGAAGCGTGTCTACTACTAGATAAATTATTATTATGTAGCACATTTTAATTATCAGATATACTCCAAAATACTACATTAAAAATTTAAAATATTGTTTGAAACCACTTCATAAAAGGACAAGGTCTTTATCAAACAGGTATTTAATAACTGCAGACGAGCAGAACTGGAAGACTTTTACACTAAAACAAACAAGTTTTACGTAGTATATAAAAGTTTAATATCATTTCGCACGAGTTTCCACTTTGCCTTCGTCTGAGTGATATCAGTGAAAGGTTTATAAGTTTTAAAGTGGACGCATTAAATAATTTTCAAAACTTAAAAAGCTACAAGACATTTTTTACAATCTCTTTCTATCACGCAAAGCAGTGGTCGACACACATTTTTAGTCAAGGGCAACGAATGTATAACTGCGGGCCGCATATTCGTGGAATGGGTAGTGGAAACCACCAACCAACTCATAAAAAATATATCAATTGATATGTTGATTGATTGTTGCTTGATGTGATCTGGTTGGTGGGTGGTGTCAAAAAGCGATTACCCCTCAGATTTTGTATGCTAATTACAACACGTGAACCAATTTATTTGCCGACCCAGTTAACTTACTATTAATTGATTTCAAAACCACTGAAAACCGAATTGAAAATAATTGGGTATTTTGGGTTAAAATATGTTTCTTGGTGTTCTTCTTCTTCTTTCGTGTCGATTAACTCAAACTATACAACCATTTAGATTTTGTCCGACCAGTATGTAGCTACTCGGACAGCTCTTTCATTTGCTACGTTCAAATCCCGCAAGGTGCAGGTGGTCGTGCATGAAGGGCAGACAAGGAGGTGGGCCATGTCTTGCGAAGGGGCCCCACACTGACACTGTGTTTTGGATGTGTCTATGATATTCCATTTGGCCAGGTTGCTTTTACATCGGCCAACCTGGGTCCGCAATCGGTTTAGGGATTTCCAGATTGGCCACTGCAGTTCGTTTCCAGGGGGCAGATTCTCTGCCGGAGTAATGAAGTGTGGAGGAGTAGGGCGTGTATGTTTCCATAATTCACATCTCTCGTTAGTTGCGCTGGCTTTCGAGGAGGTCGTATGTCTCAAAAAGCTCTTACGACTCTTCAGACGCGCAGGTTGGAGTTGATGCTCATATAGGGGGTGCCGACTGTCCTCGATCCGGCTGGCTATTTCGCAACGAACTTCTGGTGGAGCTATACCCGCCAGTGGGTACAGCATCACAAGTGGGGTTGGTTTTAAACACCCAGTTAAAACGCGGCAGGTGTCATTTAGTGCTGTGTCGACTTCTCTAGCGTGAACGGATCGATGCCACACTGGGCATGCGAACTCTCCAGCAGAAAAAGACAGACACAGGCCAGATGTGCGTAGTACTTGTGTCGATGCTCCCCAGCTAGTGGATGTTAGGCGGCGAAGGATATTATTCCTTGTCCCGACTTTTTGCTTAGTCTTTAAGTAGTGGAATTTAAACGTTAGGGACCTATCTAAGGTGATGCCCAGGTAGCGGGGTTGAGCGCAGTGCTCTATGGCAACACCTTGCCACGAGATTTTAAGAATCCTATTTGACTGACGGTTGCGTAGATGGAAAGCACATGATTGGGTTTTAGATGGGTTTGGCCTTAGAGCATTTTCGTCGTAGTACTTTCCGAGCGTTTCCAAAGCTTCCGTCAGTATACCTTCGGCCTCTTCAAAACTGGGTGTCTGGGCGGTTAGAGCAAGGTCATCTGCGTATATAAAGAGTTGCGTTAGTGGGGAGCTAGGCTGGTCGTTAGTGTAGATGTTGAAAAGGGCCGGAGCCAGTACGCTGCCTTGAGGGAGCCCGTTTTTTTGGCAACGCCACCTACTTTTAGTGTTTTCAAGATGTACTTGGAAGCTACGATTATTTAGGATGGCGCTAAGAATTTGGACGAAACCTGTATCTTTTGTGAGTTTGCTGACTTTTAACAGAAGTTTTTTAATGTTAACTGTGTCTGTGTGTGTGTGGTGTTAATATTATTATATTGCCAGCAATGGTAGCATTATATGGGGAATGGGTGTTAATAGTACTATGAAAAGAGATAGAATCCCAAGCAGCACATTAGCGAACATTACATTCACAAACCAGCTATATTACAGCCCAAGGCTCTTATGTAGCTTTACTAATGGATAAGATGGTTCTTGAGGCTGTATGAGGGGTGATCTCTAGACTATTAAACAGCACAGCTGACTAATGACTGTACAATGGAGAAAAAAACAACAAAATGCTTCTTAGTAGAATTTGAAAGAACTATTGTCCAGCCTTTGGCTACGTATAATGCTACTAGCTGGTTAAGAAGATCAAAGCTTATAAACGGCTGCTTAGAGCGATAATGTCCGCTAAGCTGTGAGCTGTATTAGAGAATTAAAGCTTTTTTATGGTGTAAACTAATTCTTTTATAATGCTACCACAATGAGCTTAATAGTAGATGGTTAAAAGAATTTAAGAACTGCGTTAGCTGTAAATTAGTGTAACCGTACTCCACTTTATTTCCAAAGCTTGTAGTGTAAATATTAGCTATTTCACAGCCTCTAGAGTTATTGAAGAGTAAACATAGGTTAGTAGTGCTATGATAACGTAAATTTTTTCATAACCTCTAAATTGTCGTGCGAGAATAAAATACAATTTTAATGGCTCGCTAGTTTGGCATAACAGGTGAGAATAAGTAGCATCACAAAATCAAGTAGAGTACCTACCTAAGTTACTTGAGTACGAAATGCCCGAAAAGAGTTAAAGTTTTCTATCAAGATTAGATGTTCCTAAGACGATGTTGTTTAGTCTCACTTTACTCCTCTAACCCGTCGTTAGAATAACCGAAAACCATTGTACAGCTAGCATACAGTTTTCAGCTGATTAATGGACTTAAATATGGCCATTGAACAGAAAAGAGTGAGTCAAGGGAATTTAGTTAGAATTATTGCTGGATAACAAATTAACGCCATTTTAATATGAACAAGCCAATTCCATATGAAAAAATCACTGATATCTGCTAGATGTTCTTGATATTTGAGAGCTGTTAAAGTAAAAACTCATTATTCCATTGTTACAAATAGATAATAATGCTCAATAAACAGAAAATATTGAATAACAATCTATGAATAATTCGTACACCGTATTTATTTTGTATAATATTTTTAGTAAAACTATATTATTTCGATGGCGCGTGTAATATTTGATAATATCACCTATATATATTGACAGTAAAGTGGCATCCGCAGTATGTAGTATAGTATATACGGCTCCTGTGGGCAATGCTACGGGAGTGAAGCCATGAGGAACAACTAATAAATTAGCGAAAGTTTTCTTTATCTTCCTTAAAACTTCCACAGATTACTGTTTTATATTTCATATAGTATCAAACTGTTTTTTTATTCAACAGTTTGATTGGATGCAGTGGATAGGCCCATTTTTAGGGTTCCGTACACAAAGGATAAAAACGGGACCCTATTACTAAGACTCCGCGATCCGACTGTCTGTCTGTCTGTCTGTCCGTCCGTCTGTCACAAGGCTGTATCTCATGAACCGTGATAGTAAGGCAGTTGAAAATTTCATAGATGATGTATTTCTGCTGCCGCTATAACAACAAATACTAAAAACAGAATAAAATAAATATTTAAGTGGGGCTCCCATACAACAAGCGTGATTTTTTGCCGTTTATTTTGCGATAATGGTACGGAATCCTTCGTGCGCGAGTTCGACTCGCACTTGGCCGGTTTTTAAACATATGGCCCCTTCCTGACCGGGTCGGTGTGTTTTCATTTATGTACCGAATCTGTTCAGATTTTTAATAAAGCGCATTTAATTAAATAAGAGCTTCTAGAATGGGTATTTTCGCTGCAGATTCTTTACAAAGCGCATACACGCGTCTCTGTACCGAGCAAGTCGCTAGTACAAAGGCAATGAAACTTAGAAGTTCATGCATGCATGCATTGCTTGGAATTTTGAATATTCTAATACTAATTATTCAGCCGCAAAAAAAACGACAGATTCACTGTGGTCTTTTGTAGGCTATATAGGGATGCCACCAGTATTTCTTTTTATTCGCTACCACAAATAAATATAGCATGCTATGATATCATCTTCTCAAATTAACGACGACGGCACTATAGCAAACAAAACGAATCGATAGCGCACCGAAACGTTTTTAAAATAAAATTCAATAATTTATTCATTAAAACATATTTTTTTAAAACAAGCTTTTTTCGTATTCTTCTCATTTCGCATTTAATGGCAGTGCACAAAAAATAACTAGTCCACCATCTTAGGCCGTCCGTCATATTGGATTTAGAATGACGTCACTTATCTAACCATGTCCATGTGTCTTTTGTGTGCACTGAATAAAGAGTTTATCTATCTATCTATCTATCTATGCATTGTCATCTAAACCAAACGTGTATGCTAAATTTCATCTTAATCGGTGGAGGATAACTGCTTTAAAATTCATTTGCAAGATTTGACCCGAACACATTTAAATACATACAAACATACATACATACAAACATACATACATTGCAAGTTAATTAAAAGCTTGTAAAAAATGGCTCTCGGTAAAGAATTTGTACAGATTCGGTACAGAAACGAAAACGCACCGCCCCGTCAGAAAGGTGCATTAAGGTACCAGCACTAAAGGCACGCCACCATCGTTTGGGTATGTAAACTAAACAAATGATAGAGCTTCGCACTGATTGATATCTTATATGGCATCGGGGATACGTCGTAATTGGATCGGTTAGGCATTCACGCGACAGCTGAAGGCGTAGTTTTATTGCTGATGTCAATGTTATTTACAAATGATACGAAGTCAAAGTATTAGGCTCGAAGGACCGATGTGTTGAGCGTAATGTTGAGATCGTGGACGGTTTCTATTTCAGCAGAAAATATCAGTAATTATATTTGTCACAATTTTAAATGCAATTCGCTAGAACGATTACTAACAGTTCTATCTAACGTAGACTCAAGTGGAATTTGCACTGAGTTAGTACATTTAAAGTTAGTGTAATAATAATTATTACTAGATTCTGCAGCGACTTCGCCCGCGTAATAAGTGTTTTATTTATTTATTTATTTATTTATTATATACTTTATTGTACACCATAAGTTACATTTATAAAGGACACTTAAAACTAAAAACACATACAATGGGCGGCCTTATCGCATTCCGCGATCTCTTCCAGGCAACCAGGTTTTATCATCCCAAGGGAACATTATACCGCGATTAAAATCCGATGAATAGCCTATGTGCTATCCCAGACTAGAGTATATCTCTGTGCCAAATTTTATCTAGATCCGTTTATATGTACGCACGTTTATAGACTAACTAAAGTACCAGGAGATTATAATCATGAGGAAGCTAGGCTGGAATCATGAGCGGTAAAAAGATTACCGGGCGATTTTCGATTCTGAAGCCCTAGTACTCCGTTAGTCTCTACCGCTAATGATTCTAGCTCTGCAAATACTTCTTCATGATTCTGGTCTCCTGGTAGTTTGAATTGCTCTCCTAGTTTCTAGTACAATATCTATTAACTTCGATTAATTCTTCATAATATTAACGAGACGGGTGAGCACGACTGTACTTTTATATTGTTTGTTCTCTAAAATAAAATTCGGGTGAATCGTCCACTAAATAATATTGGAGTGGTCGATTCGCCCACCGATAAAATAACTTCGGGCGAATCGACACAGAAAAATTAATATTTTTAATAGTGGGCAATTCGCCTGATTCGGGCGAGTTAAATTCGGGCGAGTCGTCCCAATAACCCATTATAATGCCTATCATGATCTCGGGGAGTATTACTAATTACTCTGATGTCGACTAGGTTTAATTTGAAGATTGTAATAACAGCTCGTATCTTTTTAGTATAGGTTCAGAAAAGAAATAAGTATTAGTTACCAGATCAGTAGGTGGTCACATACTTACTAGCGGACGCCTCCCGGTTTCTCCCGCGTAGTTCCCGTTCCCGTGGGCTTTCAGGGATAAATAGTAGCATATGTCACCCGGGGATAGTTAAACTTCCCAACGGTGAAAGAATTTTTGAAATCGGTCTAGTAGTTTTTATGTTTATTCGTTACATATAAAAATACAATTATTTCCTCTTTATAATATTAGTATAGAAGTATAGATAGATATCCTGACGGTGTTTTCTCATTACCAGTCACTGGCCTGATACTGACAAATACTTACCTATTCAGTAATATTTTATTATAACTAAACCATTAAGTTCTATCCACACATATCAGGGCCGTGCCCGGGACGTGACAGGGGCAGGCCCAATCATTGAAGCTTCGTCACTGGCCCGTGCACGGACGTGTGTGAACGAGTTCATTATAAAATGTACACAACGATATTTTTTGAGCCCCTGACGGAGCACGGTCCGTCCACGTCCCGGGCACGGCCCTGATATGTGTGGATAGACCTTCAAGGTACTTTTGTAAAACAAAAATGAAGCTAGTTTCACGTTCGCAAGCGTCAGTAGGTCTCTATGAAGAAGAATGTGCCATACAATCCACGCACACTGTACATATTTGGATACATCATGCTTGTAAGAACATTACATATATGTGAGAACGATGTTAAAAGACGTGCACTTAAAAGCGTCTAGAGTCAAATAATCAACCTCAAAATGCAATCATTAATTAAAAACAGGCCGAGGAAACCAAGTTATGACCTATCACAACTGATGGCGCCCGTTCACGAACATGACGCATGGATTGGTACCACTAAGCACAACAATCATGAAGGGAACCAAATGATCCAACACATGTGCCACCATCAGAGATACATTTGAGAGAGCATGCACACACTCTTAACTGCCAGGGTTAAATGTGCCTAATGTGACAACGAAAGACATATGTAATAGGTACAGTAAATGGTAGATTTACAGTTGGTACGTAGTACTCAAACTTGTGATGTGCAGGTATATAATACAAAAATAAATTAAATTTAAACAATACAAATATATTCATACTATTGAAGATATTAGGAAAGTACTTATCAGTTTTAATAAGTATAGGTACACTTATGAAAGTTTTAGTTTCAATATTAAAGAAACCAAAAAGCCTAGTATATGCACAAACCCAGTTATTACTCACGTTTCGCCGCCCAATAACAATTTCCCAGCACAATTCAGAATTCCCGGTACACAGCATTACAAAGCAGTAAAACAACGGATATTCGTACGTAAAGCTTAATGGGCAGTTGGTCTATTCTGTAAATATATCACCGTGAAAACTTAAGAATAAGTAGAGTGAGTTGGAAATGAGTTCATTTCCATCAGGTGGTGGAGTGACGGTTGTCATTCCACCTTGATTGGGTGGATTAACAAATTTACTCCATGTGCACTTCACCTTAGTTTACTTGGTTTTCTTTTTATAGTATAGAACTACAGATATACTCGTATGACTGTGAATGATTTTAAAATGAACATGTCGTCTAAACGGAAAAAAAACAGACTTTTCTTTATTAATTGAATATGTGATTACTTTAAATTATATTTCAAGCATTATGTTCCTTATATGTGCCTTTTAATGTTCCCACTGCCGGGACACAGGCCTCCTCTCGTGAGAGGGAATGGGCCGTAATCCACCACGCGGGCCCTGTGCGGGTTGGTGAATGTGTCGACATGTTTTCGAATTTTTGGTACTAGGACATGCCGGTTTCCTCACGATGTTTTCCTTCAACGTCTTGAGAGCAGTAGTGATGAAATAATTTACACAAAGTGAAGCACCAACCTGGGTTCGAACTCACGACTTCCAACTTGTAAGTCGCGGCCGCTACCACTGGGCCGCCACTCTTATATTTGCATAACATACTGTTGCATACACAACTATATTTGTACAACATAGTGTAATTAATTTGTAAAGAAAGGTGGACATCAAAACTACAGTCACACCAAAACCAACAGAAGTATGATTATGAAATTTTAATCATCTCAAATACAATTAAAGTATTAATATTGCAGTATATGGCTTTTTATTTTAAGTTTAAAGTTGTATTCGTTGTGTTGTCTTTCGGCTGAAATTATAATGATGATACTCATATACTTTTATTTATTTATCTAAAACTTGAGTCCCGCTGTTGTGAAGCGCGTAACCCTTTAACTCCCTCAAGGCCTCTGGTGGTTATTGTCGCCTTAATAATTTAGCTCAGCACCTTTCCAATTTGCAGTGAACAACTGAACAGTATAATCAAGCCGCGGTTCAGAGAACATTTCCGTTCATAACGAAGCTGTTAATTAATTTGATTATTACTAAAGTTATCAAATACTGGCAACACCTGTGTGCTTCGGATTTATGGTATCGTTTCCTTGTATTATTTTTGAAGTATGATTACTTTTATGTTAAGTGGGTGTGTAAGTAATTCGTGGTTGGTTTTTGGTAACTCTTGCAAAAGCAACTTTTTTAAATTTCTTGTACTTGTATTGTTCTTTTCAGTGAAGAGATTAGAGATATAAGAATAACATCATAACAAATTGTGACATAATGTTACTTTCAATAGGTAAATAGGAATATTTTGACAGAACCGTGCTTGTGAAAATTTATCTAGAAGTACTGAACCATTTCAATTCGCGACAATACGTGCGCAGCATTTGCAAGTAGTCTCATTTTTCTCCAAAAATACAACACATAATATTTGGTACAACCTTGATAAGAACTACACACGGTATCTATAAAATAGTGTAAGTGCTAACCCAATGTAAATCGCCATATTTCTTTCCATTTTCCTCAAACAAAACTGAAATCAAGAATCTCAGCTACCAGGATAACAGAAAGTGCGAAGAGTTCGCCTATTGCGATTGTATTTAGATATTTGGCGCCTGTTGAACGCGGCAACAAGTGCTGCATCGATCAGAGTGACGTCAGCAGCGCCCCGCCTCCGCACACCCGCGCGGCCTGCCCCGCCCCCTCCCCGCCTGACGAGCCCCTAAACTGATTTACGGGGCGATATCCTATAAACGCGTGTATTGCGCTTATACGAAAGGTACAGACTTGCAGGTATATTGCTTGCTGAAAGTTAATACAGGAAATATTTTATTAGGCTTTGTGCTACGGCTTGCTACGAGTATCGTAGCAGCGTAGCAGTTTTGCTACGAATGCTACGAGATAAATTAATTCAATGTTATCTCTGCCCAAATTACAGTCCCTGTTATAACTAGCGAAGTATTGGCTTAGTATTGGCAAGTGATTGGAAGTTATCTAAACTTCTTTATTGATATAATTAAGAGAATAGTGTCTTTAGTTCTTTGGAGCAATTTGTTTGGAAATATGTTTGTAATTTCTGGAAGTACTGGTCCAGTTCCAAAAAATATTTTAATGATAAAAGCTATATTGTCGTGAAGTGTCAAAGATTTTCTTTTATCAGCAGGTGGGGAGCGACGTTGCGGCAAAGAGCTAGTTTGTAATAATTTATGGCAAGTGAAGGTACTGGAAATATAAGTTATTTAAGTTATTTTCTATCTTGTTTTTTTATCTGTTTTTAATTAAGAACATTTTTGAAAATATTTGTTGAATGTTAATTAACATACCAACACAAACCGTTTCAATTTCACATTGAAAGAGTTAATTCTGAAAATTCAAATTCTTTGGTTTAACAAAGTCTAAGTTTGTTTACATTTCTTTGAAAGTGAATTCAAATGCTTCATTTTGTTACAGCTGTTTAGTTTTCTACGTAGTGTGCATTCGAAGTAAAAATTTGAGTGTAGAAAGAGTAAATACAGAATCTAAATGTACTTTTCATCTATACCAATATTATAAAGAGGAAAGATTTTTTTGTTTGTTTGTTTGTACCGAACAGGCTTCGAAACTACTGGACCGATTTAAAAAATTCTTTCACCATTAGAAAGCTACATTATTCCTGAGTGACATAGGCGATTTTTTAATCCAGAAAACGGGTCCTGTGGGGTGGTCCACGGGAGCGAAGCCGCGGGGAACAGCTAGCTTATTATAAAAATTTACCTATCTAGTCCCAATGGTAAAATAACAAAGAAAAATAAATATGTTGCACATTATTCAGTTCCAACTTCCTTTCCTTTATGGTTACACTTTGATCGTCTTGATGGGATGAACACCGGGTAACATAATCCGGAAAAGGGTAAAATTACATTTACCTCAAACAGGTATTACCAGGAGTACTTAAAGGTTTAAATAAAATAGATGCTTAGTACATAAGAAAATAAATTTTGTACTCAGTAACTTGAAACTACAGGAAATCTTATAAAGTTTTTATTTAACTATTTATGTTTTTATTTAACTTGCTATGGCGAAGTAATTTGATTGCTACCCAAGCAGCACACATAGCTGTATAGTCGCTGGACAACAGAATTTTTGAAAACTCCAGGCTGTTATACTTTCTGTACAAGGGCTGTATATCCGGTTACACAGCTCTTATAATGCTCGATTTGGCCCCAAATTAAACGGCCCTGAGCGTTATAGTAGCTTGTTAATAGCTGTCGAGCATTCTAAGAGCTGTACATGGTCTGTATAATGGCGTAGACAGCTACCAATACGCCACTATCCAGCTCCTTTAATTCTCTTAGACAGCCAACAGATGGGTTATAGCTTAATAACGGTTATTGTTAAATCCACAAAGAAATATTATAGCACGTTAAACCATTTTTTGTTCAAGTGTTACGTCAAGGCGGTCTTATTATTTCTGTGGACAAATAATAATTTCTAATTTAACACTCTTGTTTCGTACGTCTATTGGTAAATTGTATTGCGGGTGCCACTTTACTGTCAATATATATAGGTGATATTAACAAATATTATACGCGCCATCAAAATAATATAGTTTTACTTAAAAGATTATACAAAATAAATACGGTGTACGAATTATTAATAGATTTTTATTCAATATTTTCTATTTATGAGCATTATTATCTATTTGTAACAATGGAATAATGAGTTTTTCCTTTAACAGCTCTCAAATATCATGAACATATAATAGATATCAGTGATTTTTTCATATGTAATTGGCTTGTTCACATTAAAATGGCTTCAATTTGTTATACAGCAATAATTCTAACTAAATTACCTTGACCTACTCTTTTCTGTTCATTGATCATATTTAAGTCCAATAATCAGCTCATAACTGTACGCTAGCTGTACAATGGTTTTCGGTTATTCTAACGACTTGTTAGAGGAGTAAAGTGAGACTATACAACAGCGTCTTAGGGACATATAATCTTGATTAGAAAACTTTAACTCATTTCGGGCATTTCGTACTCAAGTAGCTTAAGTAGGTACTTTACTTGGTTTTGTGATGCTACTTATTCTCACCTGTTATGCCAAACTAGCGAGCCATTAAAATTGTATTTTATTCTCGCACGACAATTTAGAGGTTATGAAAAAAATTACGTTATCATAGTACTACTAATCTATGTTTACTCTTCAATAATTCTAGAGGCTGTATAATAGCTAATATTTACACTAAAAGCTTTGGAAATAAAGTGAAGTAAGATTACACTAATTTATAGCTCATATAGTTCTTAAATTATTTTAACCAGCTACTATTAAGCTCATTGTGGAAGCATTATAATAGAATTAGTTTACACCATAAAAAAACCAATGGCAAAATTTGATTCTCTAATACGGCTCACAGCTTAGAAGAGGGGTGACATTATCGCGCTAAGCAGCCGTTTATAAGCTTTGGTCTTCTTAACCAGCCAGTAGCATTATACGTAGCCAAAGGCTGGACAATAGTTCTATCAAATACAACTAAGAAGCATTTTGTTGTTTTTTATTCCATTGTACAGCCATTAGTCAGCTGTGCTGTTTAATAGTGTAGAGATCACCCCTCATACAGCCTCATGAATAATTTTTTCCGTTATTACAGCTACATAAGAGCCATTGGCTGTAATATAGCTGGTTTGTGGATGTAATTTTCGCTAATGTGCTGCTTGGGTACTCGCGATTTTTGCGTTTATTCTTTTATATTTGTAAGGTTTTAAAACAATGATTACTGAAATGGAGCATGCAAGGATCAAAAACAAGTACCGGTATAACGGGGTTACATTGAGATTTGTGGTAACTTTGATGATAATCATTTTTTTAGGTTTTTAAAACTAACTCCGTGAAAACGGCACGCACCTTTATTAAATTAAGAAAATAGACAGTAGTGGTATGAAAAAAAATGTATGGGGAGGTGTGTTATTTTCATTGATTATTGTGAAATAGAGTGTAAATAAAATTGAAACTCTATGAAATAATGTTTTTTTTTTTTTATTTGCTTTTGTACACAAAACTGGGCAAATTTCCCTCACGCTGACATTACACAATAATTAACAATACATTACAAGGTAAAACTGGATTAATCCATTTGAAATGTAGTAGCTTATTTTACAACGATTCTAACAACATAAGTTTTATACATGGACAAAAGTTTCGGGAAATTGGTGTTTTATTGACACCGCGCCGATAGCGCGAGATGGCGCCGGTGAATCTTGACGGTTGGGCGTTTTCAGTTTTGAGCTTGACGGTCGAGTGGTTAACCGGTTGTGTGCCGTAATTACCGAAATAATTGAAAAGCCATTGTGACTCGCGTGGTCTCACGTTTTAGCCACTCAAGAGGTTAACGGCGAGAGTCGAATGTGTGATAATTGAAGCTTTTATTTTGTTTTACTATAAACCGACTATTATTGCTACTAAACCTGAGGGTTCGATTCCCGTGGTCTGGATCGGAAAAAGAGTTATTAGGTGTTTCCATGAGAAATTTCTCAGTAGCAACTCGGATTCTGGGTTTGTGCCCTAATGCTGGCAATAGGCTCGACCCTATTTCATGGGACTCAAACATAACTGGCAAAATGTGGCTACATCTTAACTATGAATAAATGTGAATAAAACTGTAGCTTTTTAGTTCTCGTAGGCGGCGTAACAGCTTCGCGTAGCAGACAGCTTTAGTGCTACGCGAGCTACGAATTTTAGCTACGGCTACGGCGTAGACATTTTGTTCGTTAAAGATTAATAATTATTATTAATTGAGTGTGAGAGCAGTGGTAGCCCAGAGGTATCGGCCGCGACTTACAAGTTGTAGGTTGTGGGTTCGAACCCAGGCAGGCGCTTTACTTTGTGTAAATTATTTCATCACCACTGCTCTCAAAACGGCGAAGGAAAACATCGTGAGGAAACCGGCAGTCCTAGAACCAAACATTCGAAAACATGTGACATCCACCAACCCGCACTGGGCCCGCGTGGTGGATTATGGCCCATACCCTCTCACAGAGTGGAGGCCTGTGTGTGTGGCAGTGGGAACATTAATAGGCTGATGATGTGATGTGTGATGTGATGTGAGTGTGCAAGTGACCTGCCATTTTATAGCCGTGTAGATCAACAGTGGTCCGGCAGGGGCCAATAGTCCTTCTATAGTTTTAAGTAATCGATCTACTGAACCTACGAAACCACCGAACCCACACACACCCCAAACACAAAACACATTGGGTCCATAAACCTATGGGTTTTTGGGCCCAATGTGTTTCGTCTCCATATTTTGCAAAAGCCCTGCCCCAGCCAGGGGCCAATAGTCCTTCTATAGTTTTAAGTCATCGATCCACTGAACCTACCAAACCACCGAACCCACACACACCCCAAACACAAAACACATTGGGCCCATAAACCTATGGGTTTTTGGGCCCAATGTATTTGGTCTCCATATTTTGCAATAGACCTGACCCAGCCGGGTATTGTCCTTGGGTGCACTTGCATAGTGCGTACAGGGACAATTGTAGGTTGATGTCACATTTCATGCTACTTGTCTAACAAGACCTCTGCGAGTTTGTTTCGGCCCCTGGTACGCCTTTCTAAGGTCCGGGACCCTAGGGTCCCGAGATTGTCAAATACATTATCAGCTTTGATTTCTTTTTAATGTTTTCCTTTGAGTACATTTGTTTTGATACATGCTTTACAATATTACCAAGCATTATATTAAGATAGGAAAGTCTTCAGAAAACTTTAACTTTTTATTGCAACTAGTTATTTTAGTAGGTATTATCATTAAATAGTAGAAAATAAAGTCGATTTTTGTCCGTCTGTGTGTGCGCTTATTTCTTCTTAATCTTTCAACCGGTGTTGTTACGGTTTTCACTATTATTTACATAATTTCTTCTGGCATTTTAACGTGCATAGTATAATGCTTTCTTAAGAACCTTAAATAAAATAAAGAAATCACAATGCTTTGCCAATTAGTAGAAATAAAAAAGATGACCTGAATAAAATCCTGTTTAACCTTTTTAAATTTTATACACCAACATTAATTTCTGCGCTTACTGAATGCAAATTTTTTCAAAAGCCGATTGAATTTCATCAACAGTCTAGTGCACTTAAAATGACCTTTCCGTACCCAAGGACCACGCCGCATTAGAACAAAAATGCAGTCCACTGAAAATATTGAAATATGCATAACACTAGCGGGAATCTCCCATATCGACTAAGTTAATTAAAAATCGCTCGTATAACGCTTTGTAGGTCAAGTGCAAAGTAGGATACATATGTACTACGTATGTACCATCCAATAGACACTACACAACTCTAATCAGTAGACAACACAGGCGATTATGAGCTTTATGAATACAGACATATGGTTGAAATTTGACAAAGGTGTACATTGTACCTATAGGCAAATTTTCAGATTTAGTTATCATCGCTGGTAGCGGGTGCCCATTAAAAGGGCCCAACATAATTGAGAGTGCTTTCAACGAAAATGGAGTTGTAATATTATTATTACGATAATTTCGTTTTTAGCTCAAAGTATATTTAAATGAGCACTGATCTTGTTCTAGACAAATAAATAAATATTTAGCAAGTACGTTATTATAAAAATGTAAGTTAATTATGGATTAGTGGTTCAAAGCGTCTGCTGAGCGTGAGGTCTTTGCGTTGCTTTGCGTCGTCGCGCGTCGCAGCGTCAACGCTGAATCGTTATCTTATATTTTTTACTGAAATGCCACATTATGCGTTGCGTTGTCGCACGCGATGTTTTAACGGATTGACAGACGAGAGACGAAGCAGGGGGAGGGTGATACGCTGCGCTATCGGAGCTCCAGTGCGACGACGGACAGTGTTTGCTTCATATCGATATCGATCCATAGTCGAATCTGAAATCCACACTGAGTGCACTGCAACGACATGTGTCGCCCTCTTACGTTGCGGCGTCGTGCGTCGTGCGTGGCATTCAATGCGTTGATCCGTTGCGACGACGCAACGCAACGCACTAATGAGGCCGCAGCCTAAGAATGGAAGTCTTTGGTTCGATTCTCGCCTCGAGCGGTGTGCATCATATGTATGTATGTATTTATTTATTTTCCAGTAAATGGTACATTGAGATCTTACATTAAACATATTTTCACACATACTACCACTGCTGGTGTAAAAATATTAAATAATAAACTACGTACATGCAGATCAAAACTAGGTACATTTTATGAATATTATTATGTAACAAATTTTTGTATTCAGTTTATGAATTTTATCGTTAATGACAAATTAATAGTTTATTATTTTTGTGAGTGTATTCGCCAAAGATCAACAGAACTACATAATAACAGATGGTCACGGGCAACATACTGTAGACAGTCAAAAGTGCCCCAAATCCAAATTATCCCAAATCACTTTTAATAAAAAAATGTGTCCAAAATCATCCTTATTTTCATATTTCACGAAGACACCTGTCAAAATCAGCCTCTTTATCACAAATTTATGCATGCGCCCTTTTGGCATTTTCACGTATCGATGGCTAAGTTCCGAGCAAAGCGGCGAAAGCGCACGTCAGTTTTGTGATAAAGGGCCACAAAGCGAAAAGTTACCTATGTTGTGAGTGAATCTTTTGGGCAGCAGGGCCACATTTGGGAACGCGTCCGTATCGCTTACAAAAAACAAGTAAGTACACAATTATTTTTAAGACGAAAGGTGCCACGTTTTGGAAAGTGTCCGTTTAGCAATAAAAAAAGGCCTAATATGTTATTATTGTTATAAGCTTAAGATTTTTGTCTGTGAAACGTCTGTTTTGCTCAAAAAATTGTTGTGCTTGTGATAATTTCTTTTAAGATAAATTTTGGATTGCTGTTTACTAAAGCTAATGCTCCTGCCACCTTTAATAGATTGATGGAGCGGGTATTTACTGGATTAATTAGAGACGCCTGCCTAATCTATTTGGACGGTGTTATCGTCGTGGGACGCACCTATGAAGATCACCTCCACAATCTGGAACAAGTGCTGTCGAAGATACGACGCGTTGTTCAGGCAGCAAGTCAACTTTTTAGTACGTGTGGTTTCCTAAGCAGGTATTAAAATGAACCCAGATAAGATCGTAGTCATCCCGGAGGATCGGCCAGTCCCGGAGATAAACCGCAAGTCAAGGCATTTCTCGGTTTTGTGCTTCTACTGTCTGAACTTTGCTGACATTGCTCGACCTCTACATAAGCTAACTGAAGATAAGATAAATTTCTGCTGGAATGCAAGCTATGACGTCGCATTGCAGATGTTGAACGAACATCTGTGCAATTCACCCATCCTAGGCTAACCTGACAATGAACGTGAAATCATAGTAGACACAGATGCCAGCAATATTGGAATTGGCGGGTTGTGGCACAATGAAAAGGAGATCATGAGATAGTAATAGCGTACTTCAGGCAAAGCAAAGCATTTAATTTTGTTAATTAGATATTTTGTATTGATTCTAAATACTATTTAGTCATAAAAAATGAAGATTTGAATTTATTAAAAAAATGGCAATATGCAAAGGGAAGGGTTTCTTATTTTATTTTTTTCTGTTATAAGCGTGTCTTTATTCAACAAGGTTGTTATGAATAATTTTAATAAAATACTTTTATTTTTTCTTCTTGAGGCCTTTAATTTAAAATATGAATGAACTTGTGAGAAATATTATATGCTAAAGGGACTTATGTGCTGCTAGTCCTCTTTGGGTTATAGTTACCACAAAGTTAAAACAATCTAGAGGTAGGCAATTCAAATACGCATCAAAAGATATATGACACAAAAGCCTTAAAAGTATGAGTGCAAAAGAAAAAATAACCGGCCAAGTGCGAGTCAGACTCGCACACGAAGGGTTCCGTAGCATTATCGCAAAAAAACGGCAAAAAATTCACGTTTTTGTATGGGAGGCCCACTTAAAAATTTATTTTGTTCTGTTTTTAGTATTTGTTGTTATAGCGGCAACAGAAATACATAATCTGTGAAAATTTCAACTGCCTAGCTATCTCGGTTCATGAGATACAGCCTGGTGACAGACAGACAGACAGACCGCGGAGTCTCAGTAATAGGGTCCCGTTTTTACCCTTTGGGTACGGAACCCTAAAAACTAAAAACTAGAAGATATTTTTTAATTAGTTCTCCCGAAAAAAACTTGATTTCGATTTGTGGCACTTTAGTTTATAAGCAGCGATATTACCACCGCATAGAACAGGGAACCGAATTATTTTCATACTACTAACGCCATCTCACAGGAGTTTAAAACAACGCTTTGGAACGTGGATCTGTACCTACGGTACAAGGTGAAACTCGTTTCAGTAGAGGGAAGCGAGATACTGAAATCCTTGTACCTTTTAGTTTACCTGAAAATCCGAGAGATGGAGTTTATGCGCACTAAAGCCAATGAAAATATACGTTGAACATCTTTGAAGAAGAGTCCTCTTACTCAGAACTGGGTAACATTTCAAGCAGAATGCTGAAAGTATTTGTGTGGTGTACACATAGATTTAGTTTTTTTTTGCTACGGGTGTACAATACTTGTCTACATACTTGATATTCATTTTAAAAATCAGATACCTACTTGTTTTTTTTTATTCTGGAAAACTTGAAGGGAGTCATGAGAAATCGGCTTGTCCTCGAACCAAAAATTCGTAGACATGTTACATTTATCATTCTGCACAAAACTGGCTTGGCGGAATACGATTCACGGTGGGACACAGACCTCCTCTCTGTGAGCGGGACTCACAGAGAGGAGGCCTGTGTCCCACTAGTGTGCACATTATAAGGAGATTAAGGTTTGCTGGTAGAAAATTCTATTATGAAACTAAGCTCGCGTCTGTACTTCAACTTAATTTTCACTCTATATTTTATGTTACTTTGTGTACAAGAATTGAGATTGCTTTTGGTTTAAAAAAATACCTTCAAGGTTAGAAACCTTAAACACAAACATTATCATTAATCACAACATCATGATTCATTAATATTTATATTTATTTATGAAGTCACTGAAGTTTTCAAGTCACAGCATCGTCTTTCTTCTGAGATTATTTTAAACTCGAATATGTATTACGCATTTAAATGAGTTTTTTATAGCTTAATTTATGTGTTCAGTCAATGTGAAAGTAAGAAGAAAATTGAAACGTAACCAACAACGACATAAATCTAACCAGATAACGCAACTCCGTCCATCTGTATGAAAACCAAACGTGCCACTTTTTCACACACAATCTTTCGTCGTCACAATCTAAGAAGTCCAATGCGTTTCTCATTATAAAGGGTCTTTCAACAAGGACGGGTCGATGTTAAAATTGAATAAAACAAGATGTTTAAGAGTTAGAGTTCCGCTAGACTTTTTCTTGTGGGGTTTTCTGAAGTCGCAGGTCTATGCCAATAAACCACATTCGACCGTTGCCCTGAAAGCCAACATAACGCAGGCCATCGCTCGGAGTCAGCCGGATCTATGCAGCAGAGTCATAAAAAATTGGACCTCTCGGATTCGTGCCACCATACGAAGCCGCGGCGGACATTTGAACGATGTCATATTCCATCCATAATGGCATAAATGGGCCTTTTAAATAAAAAATAAATTTCGTTAATATCTCACACACATCTTGTTTTATTCAATTTTAACATCGACCCGTCCTTGTTGAAAGACCCTTTACATGCCGCCATAACTTTCTACGTAAGAAATTGAAAAATAAAATTCATAATCCTAATTAAATACTATGTTACCGATACACTATGACAACGAGTAACATTCGCAAGCATTTTCCAAAGGATCATCATCCTTAGTTGGTTTTAAATTACGTGTAAGTAACTATTGAGTCTTTGAACAGCTCAAAGTACGATTATTGTTCGTACTTTTACTCACTTTTTTGACTAGTGAAGTACATGCAATAACGTCATCCAGTTATATTTATATCTGAGGTAACTAATTATACGAGTAGAATTGGTTATAGTGACTTTAGGATCAAAATAATCCGCATAGTTTTTTCCCAACTCTGTTGGGAGTTCAGCTTCATGATTCAGCTGAGACCAGTATTATACATGGAACGACTGCCTATCTGACCTCCACAACCCAGTAACTGGGTAACACGATACCCCTTGGTAAGACACATGTCATATATTTTATGGCTGCTGACTAACGTGACGACTGTCAGATCTTCAAATGACAGCCGGGACCAACGGCTTAACGTGCTTTCCCAGTCACGGAGGTGTCTTAGGAGGTATATAATTGATGGTCACCCATCCATGGACCGACCTCGGTAAGCATTGCTTAACCTTGAAGGTCGACCCGTGCGGTAGTTATTACTTAGCTTACTTAGCCACGAATGACTTTAGGATCAAAACGGAGAACAAAAAAAATCCGTTCAAGTTTTACAAAATGGTCGGAAACAATTAGAATTTGGATGAGCTCGATACATACTGTATTTTAGTATGGTACATGGAAATATTGAATACTAGCTGTTGTCCGTGACTTCGTCTGCGTAGCTTAAGTACAAAACTACTTTTTGCAGAATCATCACAGAATTGATTTGTTGGTTTCGGTTTCTCTATAACATTGTTTATGTATGTATGTATCTAAGTATATATTTATATATATTTTTTTTATATATATTTTTTTCTATTTATCCTTTCATTTAGTTGCACCTGCCTTTTTTATCTCTGCACCACCCTTTTTTTTTTTTTTTTTTTTTTTTTTAGCTTGGAGAAATGCTCATGCATACTGCGCTACCACGGGGAGATAGCGCAGTTATGTGGGACTCTAACCCACTAAAACTCCACGGTGTCCTCCTGTACCGCTTATGGCGGGAACACGGGTACGCGTTAGCACTCACCGCGAACCCGCCGCGGCTGTCCGTCACCGGACCCTCCTCTGGGGATTACCCCCCATCACCGGCGCACCAGAACACACTGTGCGCCGTGACCACCCCAGGGACCAAACCAGTACATGGGTGCCAGACGACCCCGTGTATGGCACCCTTGGTCCCCTTGTGACGGGTCAAGGTCAATGGCCCCGCCACCTACCATGTTTCGGCCGCAGAGGATAGGGAGAGCGGCCAACGCTATACCGACACTCCTCCTCCCCTGCGGCCCCACCGCGTCCGCCATCAGACGGTGGCGACCCCGTCCAGGCCGCGGAAGGTAGGGAGAGCGGCGCACCGCAATACCGGCACTCCTCTCCCGCCGCGGCCTCCAACCCTCAGCCGTGATATCGTATGGGTTTGGGAGACCCCATACGACATCACGGCCCGCCTCAGTTGCGATGTTGCTCAGGCAGCACCGCAACCTACATGTTGGCCGCTACGTCGTCGGCTTATCGGTAAAAGCCCTGACGAGCGGCCCCTCCTCGGGTTCCTCTTCGCTTCACCGTGGGTGACCAAGCCACGGTTACTGAGCCCCCCCGCCTCTACAATGCGGGAACCCACCGGGGGGGATCTCTGCACCACCCTAAGGTCCACTGGTAGAAATGCTTAAGGCATTAAGTCCGCCTTTGTACTTGTGCATAAAGTTTTAATAAATAAATAAATAAATAAGTAGTTCAAATAGCCTATTTTTTAAATCTCTCAATAATATTGTAGGTGCGTGGGCCGCCTTAAGGGTACACTAGTCGAAAATTCTTCCATACAAACGTAGTCTGGCTTTTACTCCACTGTTTGACGATGTACGTTCAAAATAAAAAATTATATCAATTTGTCTCATCATTATCTAGCCCTGTATGGAAGCAAAAAAGTAAAAATAAAATTTACTTGAAAGTTATGAGCTTCGAAAGTTCCTTATTTTAACACTAATTTTTACGCATCTTTGGGAGCAAATAAGTACCATAAGAAGAAGGAAAATTAAAAAAAACAGCCTCCATGCAGGGATAGATTAGTAGTTCAACAATGCAAATAATTTTATTTTGAACAGATACATTCAGTCGTTTTTAGGGTTCCGTACCCAAAGGGTAAAAACGGGACCCTATTACTGAGACTTCGCTGTCCGTCTGTCTGTCTGTCTGTCTGTCTGTCACCAGGCTGTATCTCATGAACCGTGATAGCTACACAGTTGAAATTTTCACCGATGATGTATTTCTGTTGCCGCTATAACAACAAATACTAAAAACAGAATAAAATAAATATTTAAGTAGGGCTCCCATACAACAAACGTGATTTTTTTGCCGTTTTTTGCGATAATGGTACGGAACCCTTCGTGCGCGAGTCCGACTCGCACTTGGCCGGTTTTTTTTTCATGATATCCAGACTCCCAAAGTACTGTTTATAAAATTTCGCGCGCTCGTTTTCGTTCTAAATCATCATCCATTGCGCTACAAATTTGCAAAAGTGTGTATTAGTACGTGAACTACCTTCTTACTGCTCATAACAGGATCTATCTGTTCCACACGTGTTGTCGGTTGATATAGCATGCATTTTAACCCCGCGCACAAAATAGTTTGTGCCGTCGACTAGTGTACCCTTAATTATTAGTACACCATACAAACTTCCACCCCATTTCTACCCCCTTAAGGATGAGTTTCGAGATAAAAACCAGCAAAGTGCGAATCGGACTCGCGCACGAAGGGTTCCGTACCATTATAGCAAAAAACCGCAAAAAAATCACGTTTGTTGTATGGGAGCCCCACTTAATTATTTTTTTATACTGTTTTTAGTATTTGTTGTTATAGCGGCAACAGAAATACATCATCTGTGAAAATTTCAACTGTCTAGCTATCACGGCTCATGAGATACAGCCTGGTGACAGACGGACAGACAGACAGACGGACCACGGAGTCTTAGTAATACGGTCCCGTATGTACCCTTTGGGTACGGAACCCTAAAAACTATCCTATGTCCTTTCTAGGATTTCGCACTATCTTAGTACCAAATTTCATCTAAATCGGTTCAGCGGTTTAAGCGTGAAAGGTAACAGACAGACAGACCGACAGAGTTACTTTTGCATTTATAATATACAATAATATTAATAAAGTATGGATAATTGATCATCATCGTTATCATCAGCCTTTTAAACTATGGGCGCACGGTTGGCGTAATTGAGCGATTGACTGCTGCGCTGCGTGTCGCGGGTTCGATTCCCGCACGGAAAAAATATTTACAATGCATGTCCTCGAAAAGAGCGTTTTCCAAGCAGTCAAACTGTGCGGAAAGTGTCACTTTTTTAACTAGTGCTTTTTACTTTTCTGTAATTTTTAAATTTTTAACTCCAACGTCAGCCCGACGCATAGAGTTTTTATTATTTGAGAAAAGTTTAAAAAAATAGTTTAGTACAGATTATTATTCATATAAAAGGTAAAATAAAACTAATTCTTCATTAAAGGCGTTTTTAATTACTCTAGATTTAGATCAATAAATTATTAAATTTAAATATTCATTAAATATGTTTGGCTGAACGTATATTTTACTCATGCCTTTTTGCGTTACGACGTGACAGCTATTTGTACATGCGCAGTAGTTATGCCCGAGGAACTTTTAGTTAATCTGTGGATATGCTGAGCGCGCTTGAATAAGCCCGCCATTTTATTAATTTTTGCTTGGTTCAGATATATTTTTTATTTCCTCGCACAATGCATAGTAAAATGTTGTATGATACATGTACGTAAGATATCACCTACCTTCCGCACTTGTAGCATAAATAACTATTGTATGACCTACAGTTAGTTGTTCCGGCTCTGGATGTTTGTGTATGTGAGTTTATATGTTTGTAAACGCACCCACGATACAGGAGAAATTCTTAGTGTGGGGCAACGTTTCTTTAAAACAAAAAAAAAAACAAAATAAGTGCCCACTGCTGGGACTCAGGCCTCCTCTCATAGTGAGGGAGAGGGCCGTAACCAATGGGCCACCACTGCTTCTAAATAATCATAAACAAAAAATATAACTTAACTGTTATTATACCATGACTAGCTTATAATTTTCCCACTGCTGGGACACAGGCCTGCTCTAAACGGGAGGAAGTGGACCATGCTCCATCAAGCGAGTACACTACGCAGTATTATATTATCTGTGATTATGAATTGGTGCCGCGAGACACGGTTCACTTTTGACTCTGTAGGAACGGGATTCCAAAAGATACGTACTTTGTGAGTTGAGTTGTCAGTTTACGAGGAAGTACATTACGCGATTATTCCCGATTTCTAAATTAGGAATTTGGAGTTGAGCAATTGTCTAACGTTACTCTAGTTGAAAGCTTGTCATACTTTAGTATTAGAGTTTGACAAGTTCTTAATTGTATGCTATGGAGTGTACATGTATATTATTATTATTTGTAATATACACATACTACACATCAATTTTTATCTATACTAATATTATAAAGCTGAAGAGTTTGTTTGTTTGTTTGAACGCGCTAATCTCAGGAAATACGGGTTGTAATTGAAAAATTATTTTGTGTTGGATAGTCCATTTATCGAGGAAGGTTATAGGCTATATAACATCACGCTACGACCAAGAAGAGCGGAGCATAAATGAAAAATGTTGTGAAAACGGGCAAAAATATTCCTTTTTGAGAGCTTCCGTTGCGTGCGCTGCGTAAACGGTTTAAGTTTGTACCACCTACCCTACATGTATGTAGGGTAGGTGAGGTAGGTAAGGTAGATAGGTAGGTAGTTAGCCAGTTGACGGGAGACGGACGGGACAGCTAGTCTTTTATATAAGTATTTGTTCCACATACACATTTCATCATCATCATCATTTCAGCCGAAAGACGTCCACTGCTGGACATAGGCCTCCCCCAGGCGTCGCCACATTGACCGATCCCGTGCGTGTCCATCCATACACATTTAGTTACTAGAAAACCGTTTTACGTCCGTCACGTTGTCCGCGTCGGTCACAGATTCAGTTGAATACCAGCGTCAAGCACTATACTTCATTTGAAATAACATTAGACATGTTTACAACTCTTTTCACGGTTCGTTCAACCGATTTTGAGTTTTATCCCGTAAACATAAGGATGACAAAAAAAGCAGAAACCTGTTACCAAAACCAACTGTTTACTACAGCTACCATATGTCGTATCACCAACGCAATAGAAGTCAAAATTTGTTGAACAGGCTGTAAAATGGACTTATTTAAATGTCTAATGTTATCGCAAATGGAGTTTAGTTGCTCGAAATTTTGCTTAACTAGTCCTATTTGGCGCAGCCGTAGGACACACAATGTTACATTTATATTGTTTTCTCTCTTTTTTATTGTTGTTTAGTCTAAGTTTTCTTTTTTTATGTGTATGTTGTGTACTCTAGTGACGTGTGTCAAATAAATGTGTTTTTTTTCTTTCAACTGCAAATAATCAATTAAGAAACCGGCCCTAATCCCCTTCTAAATGAATACCTAAATAAGAGCGCATTGTTTGATTTTTAACGCAAGGCCGAGGGTGGTAAATCCAACAATGGAAAAATATTTAAGCATTCGTTCAGGTGTTTCCTAGTGTTGATAAATATTTGGGCGTATTTGGTAACAGTACTGGGCAACACCGATCTGTATACTTATCAAATAAACAAGAAAACAATACATTTCCCAAACAAAACATTAATTCCATTTCAATTACTTTGTTATCTTGAAAACAATCCAAAATGTATTTATGAAAATCCACTGGTCTCATTATTTTTGGTCAATTATTGGATAAAGGATAAACGAGAAATGAAAAACAAATAAAGAATGATCAGAAAAAATACGCCGTGAAAAATATAATAGAAAATTGATAAGACAGATATTGGATGGAGACTATAAATAGAATAGTCACGTGTTTTCTATAATTTATACGAGTACCACAGAACGATCCGTATGACAGGGTTGTGGTATTGACAACGGACAGCTGCACCTGTAGCCAAATTGACAATCTACAATCGATAAAGCTAGTAGAAAACGAATCAATGTAAGATAGATAGATAAATCATTTATTTAGTGCACACAAAAGACACAGTACAACACAAAATCTTAATTAAATTAATACAATTTACATGTATGTTTAAAACAAGGTGCCAAAATAAAAAGAAAAAACCGGCCAAGTGCGAGTCGGACTCGCGCAAGAAGGGTTCCGTACCATTATCGCAAAAAACGGCAAAAAAATCACGTTTGTTGTATGGAAGCCCCCCTTTCATATTTACTTTATACTGTTTTTAGTATTTTTTGTTATAGCGGCAACAGAAATACATCATCTGTGAAAATTTCAACTGTCTAGCTATCATGGTTCATGAGATACAGCCTGGAGACAGACGGACAGACAGACAGACAGACGGTCGCGAAGTCTTAGTAATAGGGTCCCGTTTTTACCCTTTAGGTACGGAACCCTAAAAAGGAGACCATACCTACAGAAATAAAAGTAAAAGTGACACCGGTAACTTTAGGTATGACAATCAAAACACAATGCGGTGTGCGTCTCAAGGTTGCATCAAATGGGAGTCCAGCTCAGCACGTGTCAGGCAAATATACCTGACGCTGATATTCTGCTGGATCCCTGCAGTGACATATGGTCGCTAAGCAGACGTGATATGTTGGTGTTGTTACAGTGTTATGCGGCGAGTATTTCACGTAAGTATACCCGCAACTTCAATTTATTACTTACAATAAAAAATATTATTTTCACATTTGTACGTTAAGTCACGTGGTCAGACCATACATACAGAAGGCGTTAACGATTGTAGAAATGGACTCTATACGAAACGTTTGTAACTTGGCTAGGGGGGTCTGGATTATTAATAGTATCTACTAGTGATTTCTGTTCTATATTTAAAAACTAGATTCTGCCAGTGGCTTCACCCGCGTGTATGTCGAAATTTATCCCGAGGGTACGTATTACCGGGTTATAATGTATAATATGTGCTATTCCTGACTATAATCTCACTCTGTGCCAAATTTCATCCAGATCCGTTCAGCAGTTTGAGCGTGAAGAAGTAACTATATAGCATACAAACACACTCACAAAGTTTCGCCTTTATAATATTAAGTGTGAAGTGTGACAAGTGTGATATCAGTGTTAAGCTTTGTAAAGGAATATACCTACAACGTGAATTAGATATCATCCTGGATTTTTCCAGGTATTAGGTTTCAATCAAAGACACGAGTTTTGCAAAAATCAACTGCCAAATAAGAAAAAAAATCAGCTATGCCCAAAATTTTCTGAGTTATGCGAACACAAAATATAAACTTATATACTGAGATCCCACTGAAAAACACTGAGGGATTTTTTTTGATGAAACTTGTTTTTTGTGTATGATTCTTGACAGGAGAATAGATTCCTACAGAGTTGCTTGGCCGTATCTTACCGCAACTAGTTTTTAATTTTTGTATGTTCTTTTTTAGGGTTCGGGACCCTATAACTAACACTCCACTGCCCGTCTGTCGGTCACCAGGCTGTATCTCATGAACCGTGATAGCTAGACATTTGACATTTTCACAGATTTATTTATTTCTCTCTTAAAAACAGAATAAAATAAATATTTAAGTGGGGCTCCCATACAACAAACGTGATTTTTTTGCGATAAAGGTACGGAATCCTTCGTGCGAAGTCTGACACGCACTTGGCCGGTTTTTTTTTAATTCTTCCGTACACTAGGAACTTCTCCTGTATAGTGGGTACGTATGCCACATCAACTAGCTCTAAGTTGGCCACCCTTTATGGGTTGCACGGTTTTGCATGTAAACTGGCAACCCACAGCGTGCGGCTAACTTAGAACTGACAACCTTATATTTTCCTATTTTCTACACCAGTTTTTTTTTTTCTGGTTCGTACGTACGTTTCTGGTGTGTAGATTGTTGTGTTGTTGTTGTGTTTGTTGTAGTTTCTTTCAAATGACGTTAGATTCACTTAAAACACTTTTACACCAAAAATAAATTTCAATTGAATTAATTAAGGTAATTTCGGCTAGATATTTTCAGGTAACCCTGCTGTAATCTAGTTTACTATTAAGTATCATTCATAAGTAAAATTATAATAAACCCTGACTCCCGCAGATGTCGGTTCTTAGGCTATCAGACATTTTTTTAAATATTGTCTTTGATCGATCACTTATGCCAGGAGAAATTTTGGATGGTGAAAAAAAAATCAGGCAGTATAGGTGAATTGGGTTTAATAATAGCGAATTAGTCGACCAATCAGAAACTACATACATGGTTGCCTGAACTTTTGTTGTTCAGCGGTAATTTTGAGTATGTAGTCAGACCAATATAAGACATAACTAACTTTAAAACTACTCTTACGTCCGATGTGAAACTACTAATTTGTAGCACTAATTAGAACTAAGAGAAAATTATGCTCGTATATAACGGTATTGTTTCTTAAGGATTTACATGAATAAAACTGGCTTAAAAACGTATTATTTAATAAAAAAAATATCGACTGAAAATAAGTTATTTCAAGCATATTATGTTGAAATTCAACGGTTCGCATAGGTAATGACTAAAGGTAACATAATTGAATAAATTTGAACTAAGGCATTAAGTCCGCCATTGTACCTTTGTGCATGCAATTTAAATAAATAAACTCCAAAAAAATGGCCAGTCACAAGGTTAGTAAATTTTTGATTAATTAATTCTAGGGATTCAACTAAAGCCATCGTTCAACTCGAAGTGTCCTCTATTTGACCCCGTCTGTTCAATATTTAACCCGCGACGGAAAAAGAGGAGTATTATAAGTTTGAAGTGTGTATCTGTGTGTTTGTGTATGTATGTGGCATTAAACAGATAAAACGTATTAAGTTTTTTTTTAAACATTATCGGAAGTGTTCTTAGCTATGTTTATTGAAGATCGGTTCAGCCGTTCAAAAGATATGGGCGTTTTAATGTTTGAATCGGGGTATTTTCGCAAGATATCGTGTCATAATGCTATGTTCGAAAGAATGTTGATCGAAGCGTGAGTACTTGATAAATTATATAAAGGGTCTTTCAACAAGGACGGGTCGATGTTAAAATTGAATAAAACAAGATGTGTGTGAGATATTAACGAAATTTATTTTTTATTTAAACGGCCCATTTATGCCATTATGGATGGAATATGACATCGTTCAAATGTCCGCCGCGGCTTCGTATGGTGGCACGAATCCGAGAGGTCCAATTTTTTATGACTCTGCTGCATAGATCGAGCGAGCGCTACAGATCAATGATAAACAATTTCTTTTGGCTTGAATTGAACAATATGGACGTGAACGACATGTGGTTCCAGCAAGATGGCGCTACTTGCCACGCAGCGAACGACACAATCGACATTCTGCATGAACGGTTTGAGGGTAGAGTTAGAGTTCCGCTAGACTTTTTCTTGTGGGGTTTTCTGAAGTCGCAGGTCTATGCCAATAAACCACATTCGACCGTTGCCCTGAAAGCCAACATAACGCAGGCCATCGCTCGGATTCAGCCGGATCTATGCAGCAGTGTCATTAAAAATTGGACCTCTCGGATTCGTGCCACCATACGAAGCCGCGGCGGACATTTGAACGATGTCATATTCCATCCATAATGGCATAAATGGGCCTTTTAAATAAAAAATAAATTTCGTTAATATCTCAAACACATCTTGTTTTATTCAATTTTAACATCGACCCATCCTTGTTGAAAGACCCTTTAGTTTAAAAAGTACGAAATTAAAAATAAAATTGTCGGGGCTTGTGGCAATTTTAATTTTAATTGTCTCAGTACAATATTGATTACACCCTAAGGCTTAGGTTTCACTTAAGATTACTACCAAGAACAAACAATATACTTTAATCAACAACGACACGTTATCTAACCGTAGGTGTCATACCTTCGACGTCGTGTAATTAAAGGAAAATGACTAAAAATAGAAATAACAAAGCCATTTTGTTCTCGGTCATTTCAGAGGCTCTATTTTTAATGAGAAGTAAACACTTGTGTGGGTAAACAGGTGCTTAGACCTTCAGTTAATTAAACATTTTTGAAAGGAGGTTCTTTCGGCCGCTGTGTTTTGTGAAGACCCTGAAAAGGTTTTTTTTTTTACAAATTTGGGCCAAGTTTCAACTGGAAAAAAGTTGTTTAATAGGATTGAGGAACTCTAGAATTTTAATATTATTATGCTCTTTGTCGTATGTTGAATGTTATAGTAGTTTTTAGGGTACCGTACGCGAAGGGTCCAAACGGAGACCTATTGCTGTCACTGTCACGTGTCTGTATGTGCGTCGTCTGTCACACAGGTTGTACAGCTAAACGGTTGGAGTATAAGAAATCATCAAATTTTCACAGTATAAGTATTTATAAAATATTTTTAATTGGTTTTTAAGGGTCCCTCCTCCAACCGGCCTCCAGCAAAAGGAAGGCGCGAATGAAAAAAAGAATTCAGGAAAACCTTTGTTTTCCAATATTTTTATAAAGGTATGAAAAGGTACTGATCATTAGGATTGGGGGGTTTTGCCATAATCGCCACGCTTGGCAGGCGGGTTGGCGATCGCAGTTTGTTGATAAAGTGCACAGAGAACGCTGCTGCCCATTCTCTGGTGTGTCCCTTAGTCGCCTCTTACGATACCCACGGGAAGATATGGGATGGTGAAATTCTTTACGTCCGTCACCATACGGAACACGGTACCTTCTCGTCCAACTTACTACAGTGTCTCAAGACGAAAGTCTATGACCAGTGTGTGTTGCCAGTGATGACATATGGCTCTGAGACGTGGTCGCTTACAATGGGCCTCATCAGAAAGCTTGCAGTCACTCAAAGGGCAATGGAGAGGGCTATGCTCGGAATTTCCTCGCGTGATCGAATCAGAAATGTAGAGATCCACAAGAGAACCAAGGTTACCGACATAGCCCGAAGAATTGCCAAACTTAAGTGGCAGTGGGCAGGGCACATTGCTCGCAGAACGGATGGCCGATGGGGCAGAAAAATTCTGGAGTGGCGACCGCGAACCGGAAGACGTTGCGTTGGAAGGCCTCCCACCAGGTGGACCGATGACCTGGTGAAGGTTGCGGGAATCCGCTGGTTGCGAGACGCACGGGACCGGTCAATGTGGCGACGCTTGGGGGAGGCCTATGTCCAGCAGTGGACGTCTTTCGGCTGATATGATGATGATGACGAAAAGGTATGAAGGTATGAGGTATGAAGGTATGAAATCAGTTTTTTATAAAATTTTGTTCCGAAGAATTTTTATACTTCCCATTGACCTATGAACTTGAAATTTGGTGATAATGTGATGACGTATATTTTACTAACAAATAACAATATATTGATAAATCATTTTCCTCATTTTTACAAGCTTATAATTAACTTGGAATGTATGTATGTATGTTTGTACGTAAGTGTGTTCGGGTAAAATCTTGCAACTGAATTTTAAAGTAGTTATCCTCGACCGATTAAGATGAAATTTTGCATACATGTTTAGTTTGGATGATAATGCATGGTTAGATAAGTGACGTCATTCTAAATCCAATATGGAAGATCGCCTAAGATGGTAGACTAGTTATTTTTTGTGCACTGCCATGATATGGGTATCAAATGAAAAGGTTTGCTGAGAAGAATACGAATAAAGCTTGTATAAAAACAAAAAATTAAGTAATAAATTATTCCTATTAAATTATTACTTAATTTTGCGGTTTGGTACGGAAGCCTAAATGTGCGAAGTCCGACACGCACTTGGCCGTTTTTTTTTGTAATAGCAGTTTTATGGAGTCTCTACTACTTTAAAGAGAACTGACAGTATTTTTTTTTGAAAACGTCATACGTTCGAAACTTGGAATGACATCTTATTATTATAACCACACTAGTGACCTGTAGTCTATTCGCTAGAGCAAAATAAAAGGTAAACAAACCATAAAATAGTACATTATTGCAAAGGCCGGGCAATAGGCAATTGCAGGTGTAGTATGAGTTTGAAGGCCGAGCCGTAGGCGAGAACTTCACTAACACGAGACAGGCAATTGCCATTTCCGCCGAGGCATATATAGTGCTTTCTCAAAAGAATGCAGGGAAATAAAAAAGTAGTTACATTTCCATAATTTTTCAAGTAACGCAAAACCGGCATTATTTTTAACATGAACGCTGTATATTTCAGCATGGAATAAATGCCCATAATGTAGATGGCTTTTTAGTTTTAGTAATCTCATTAAAATACGCCTTAATATGGTACTCAGCTGAATCTGGTAAGACTGGAAGCCGACCCCAATATAGTTGGGAAAAGGCTAAGCAGATGATGATGATTAAAAAACGCCAAAAATACGTAATGCTTCTGAGAAAATTTTCATATACTTTCATGTATTTTTCTACATTTCACTCTATTAACCGTTGGAACTCATTTTAATTATTAAATTTATATTTATTAAATATTTAAATAAAAAATCTAGACGAATTTTCAGCTTTGCCGCCGATTTTTTATTTATCATCTGTACCGAAAGGCAAGCGCATTTATGGCTATACAGCCACGTGAACGCAATTTGTACTAAGCAAAGAGACTTACTTTGGTATGCCAAGAATGATAAAAGAGATCCAATCAAAGGGTACCTAATAACCCCAGCACGCCGTTTCATACAACATTGCTGGAGCGTTGTAATGTTCCAAATTCCAAAAACGCCCCAGCAATGGATTTGATTTTCTTTGTCCGTAAATTCGGTACCTCACGTGTTCTTTTTTCTAAAATAATGGCATATTTCTATGCATGTTTGAGAAAAAGGTATTTACAATGTCTTCTTTGCTGGCACTATAATCAAAAATAAAAAAATATCATGAGAAGATGTTTATTTTATACGACAACCAAATAAACACAGGCACAAATATACCAAACATTTAATTATTATTTTCTTAACTGTATTTTACAACAATATCAATATTTTTAACGCATAAACAATAAAATTGGTATTATTAAAACCAAAACCAATAGTCGACATTAAAAAGCATCTCGAAAGCCTGTTGTTCGGAACTATAAAGAGTGCTACAAAAGTTGCTAGGTCAGTGTAAGGTGGTATTTTTAAAATTAGTAGGATTATAACCGTTTGATGTTTATTTGTTTACCTTTAATTTTTTGCTCCACCGAATAGAGTATGTAGGGGCGCTAATTCGCACGGTTTTTACAACTTTGACACTACTGTCTTTATTTCAAGCATGTTAATATTAATTATTGTATTAACATTAATAAAGATTATTGCACAAAATTATGACTAAAACCTAAATCCGTTGCTCAATCACTAGATTAAGAAGAACAACGACTTACAGACGACAAGTGATTAATTTTATAATGGAAAGAGCGGTAATGAAGTTAAGTCTGAAGTTGAATACACCACATAATACCTATGAATAAAATTGTATTACAGTTGAACGATGTTAAAATGCGGTTTTCTGATAATCATATTCCAGTATCCGTACCTCGTATTGTGTGGCAACAGAAATAGAAACATTGTGTTCAGTCTGGCAGTAATCGAATTGGATGCTCGACACGCGTCTTACTTCAATGGGTTTAGTAGGTTAGGATATAGACCTGTAACTATGCTGTCCATACTTAACTAACCTAAATTTAAGTATGGACTAGAGCTTAGATGTGTTTTCTTTCTCATTTACTTGTAACAGTATTGGTATTCTTTAAAATCTCACCGTGAAAACTTAAATGTAGTGTCAATCTGTCCAATCAAGGTGGAATGACAATTGGGTAGTTGAATTTAAAAAAAAATACGATTTTTTAAAAGTATTTTGAAACTTTACATATCATAAATTATATTGTCGTTGCAGAAATCTCTTAAATATTTTTTTTCAATTTTTTATAAGCAATTGAAAATCGATAAAATTTTAAAAAGAACCACCTGTCTACAAACGGGCCATGTTGGTGACGTCATAACGTTCAAGGAATTTCACGATAATACAGTGTCAACTGCACGTGAATTGACTAAAAATATCCAAAAATTAGTGCAAAAATATTATTAAATAACAAATTTTATTTAGTCATGTGTGATAAAGGATTCATAAAGGTGTCGATAATATACCCACCTGATGGACGATTTGGAAGTTTTGAGCTTAAATAAAGTAGTCGTAATGAATATTACGTGTTAGTGGACCGGTGTTAGTTATTGTTGTTTACCAGGTACATTTAGAAACATAATTGTCATATCGTTATCGTTTTTACATATGGGTAGGTGATATTGGTGTAAAATAAAAAGTAAACAAAGACGATTGGCGCGAAACTTCGACTTTGGATATCAAAAAATTTCATTAGATACCACTAAATATGTTACCTACACATAAACATAACATTTTCGTTAATTCACATTATTTACATATCCCTTAATACTATTATACACTAATATCTATATTACATATTTACAAACACTAAAAAGTTTGTAGAACAGAAACGTGAAAATATTAAAAGAAAAAAAAAAAGAAAAAAAAAACTGTTTATTCTCAAACAATTACATAGTCCATAGAAAAGTTAGTATCAGCAATCTTATAAACTGTTATGTAATGTTAGTACAATAAAAATAAAAATGGGAATAAATTTACACAAAAACGTTTCTTCATTAACCTGCACCTTTCACATGCAGGTCAATGAATCGACGTATGACTGGTGAGTCCATTCTGTCCGCTATCATTCTCAGGATGCCGTTACGGCTCCCCCTCATACTGTGCACCACAGACATGGTTTTCTTACGCATAATTGCATAGAAATCATCTATGTGCGCATCTGCAAACATTCCTGAAGCACTACAGTACCTCGGAAGCCGCACTAGAGTCCTGAAAATGTTATTATATTGGACTCGGAGTGCATTATAGGCTCGCTTTGTGAAACTAGCCCATAGACCACCCGTGTAGAAGCATTGACAATACGCTTTAAATAACGCTAATTTAACGTCAACTGTACAACGAGCGAATCTATGCGCCAGCATATTTCCACGTACCGATAACGCCCTCCGCTCTCTTTCTATATCTTGGTCATCTGATAAAGTTTCTGTTACAATATGACCAAGGTACCTAAACTTATCAACCTTTCTCAAGTGGACCCCATCTAGACACAGCGCAGGAATACTATCGGGTTTTTTTGTTTTTACCAACAAAAACCATAAACTCGCTCTTCAGTTCATTGTACTTTAAACCATGTTGCTCAGCATAGGCCTCACAACAATTTAATAGCTTCCTCAGTCCGCCAATTGAAGGGCTCAACAGCACCATGTCACTTGGTAGATTTTCCTTACACTAATTCTTCAGTAAATATCTCTTAAATACGTCGACTGATTTTTATAATTCAAACAGAAATATTAGTTTTACGCCTATATCTGTCATTTAAGAATAAAATAATGAATATATCTCCATCAACAAAAAATCATGTTTTCAAGTTACGTAATTATACAACAATGTCAACTTTGTTCGAAAGTTCCCTTAAAAATTTACTTTTCTCAGTCTTTAATGATCAAAGTAAGAAATTAATACGGATCTAATAATAAATTAAAACAAGATAACAACATAATTAACACATTATAATTGGAATCTAGTTAGACAGAACATTTCTCAAATTTAGTACAGATTGCTAGGTACTTGGCTATTGCGCGAAACACATATAATGGGGATGTTTTTGTAGTGTTCGTACATAATGATTCGAAGCAGGCACGATAACTTTTAAGGTTCGATATTTATGATCAATATATTCGATATTCATCAATATATTGACAATAATTACAAGATTGAATCGGTTAAAAGTAAAAACACTGTGCCACAATGAGTAGAAATGAACGTTGTGACGTCACACGGGCTCGGGTTTGTTCGGAAAACTGTCGGGGTTTTCGGTACTGGATTCAAAAAAATATTTTCGATTGGATGTTACTTTGTAATTACAATGAAAAAATAAACTAATAATAGTTTTGTATGAAAACTTATAAATGATCTTTCCATAACTTACAAAAAAAAAAAATGGTGCGCCCGTGCGCCCGCTCGGATCAATATTAAAATAAAAAAAAATATATATTCAAAAAAAAAAATATAAAAAATATTCTTTTACATAATATATGCTATATGTAAATCAAAGAATATTTTGCAAACAAAACGGTCCAAACGAACCTCCTGTTCTCAAGAAATTCTAGACATAATTTTTTCTGTGTGAAAATATTTTTAAACATCCTAGTCGTTTTGGAGGAGTATCCAAAAGTAGCGAAAAAAATAACGAGTTGTTAATAATTTTAGTTACACGACGAGTTAAAACTACTAGTTACACGACAAAAACCATGTTTCACAAATAATGTACATGAATTATTATTAAATATTTTTTTTTCAAACCTTTAACCTAGCCGTTACTAAGGAGTATGCTTTAGAAAGTAACCGTTTTACGGCACTAAAGCGGTTGTAGGCCTTTTACATTGGGGCGTATATATCGCCTTAAGTTCAATTCACCTAAGTTTTCACGGTGAGATGTTTACAGAAAATATGTAGACTAGCAGAACATCGAACATTTGCACTTAACATATAGCGGCTCGATGTTCTGTCACAGGTAAATATTCTAGTCTATACTCACCTTAAATCCCACATTCTGGAGCGAACATTATGTAACAAATTTTCAATTGCGCGGTAGCTGTTGCTATTGCTTGAATTAATTTTCATCAGCTAATTGCATTGCTTGACATAATGTTTCACATGTGACGCATCGATAAATTATTGCCAGGAACCGAGTGTAAGTATAGCAATCTAGGCTTCTAATTTAAGTTTGGCGCTTCAACAAATTTATTCAAGCTTAGGAACACGACACTTCATTCTAAAAGTTAATGAACTTTTCCAAGTAAAAATTGTTTACACACGCAACTCAATTATAGAAGATCCCATTTTTAATAACGTTAACGAATTTTTTTTAAGGATACTAAGACATTTTCACAGCAAAAGTAGCATTATAATTAGTTATAAGCTTGTATAAACATACAAACAGTTATGTTCAAGACGTTCTAAAAATTGTTTCTATCTCTAAAATACATTTTGAAGTGAAAAGGACAGCATGAGACTTCACGAAAGCTAAATGTTCGATTTGGCTTAGGGTTCTATCAGACACAGAGCGGTCACGCGGTCAAGCGTTCGTTGTGTTGTATTACGTTACATAGATATACCGGAGAACACAGGAGGCATTCTGACCGCGTCGGTCAACCAGAACGAACGCGTTTGCGCGTTCACTGCTGTTTCGGTGACCAAATTGGAAGAATGAATGGAGACTGAAAAGCTAAATATACGTGAAAGGCTTTTTTAAACGATGCGAAAGATAACTATTATAAAAATCGAGGCAATGTAGCAGAAGTATGGTTGGAAATTGTTGTTCTAATTTCTTCATCTTAACCCCATTTAGAAAAAAAGTCATCAAGTTAAATTCTTCATCTTGTTCTCTATCCTTATTTATTTGGCGCACCCAGTATTTCCTTATCCGTCTTGACTGGCTGATAATGACCACAAACTTAATAATTCGTCTTCTGATGAAGAACTATCGTCAAAAAACATGGTTAATAGTGGTACCGCGTAGGCCGTCCAATAGCGGTGTTCGTGAGCGACTGCACGCTCGAACGCAAAACTGACCTCTTGTACGCTTAACCGCATGACCGCTCTCAGTCTGATAGTACCCTAGAACCTCTACTTGTTACTATTCTGAATAAGGAGTAACATTCGCGATTCAGAATTTGAAATATTAATGTGTCAAAATGGCCAAGTTGATCGTAAATGTCAGGCACAAACACGAGGATCCAATAAAACATAATTTAACAGGAAAAGCGAAATTTACAAAGTTATGACGTGGCTTATGACGTCAAATATCAGGTTTGAGGGAGTAATGGATGAGTTTTTGTGTAAGTGACCTTGTGAGTTTAAATTAAGAGGCTCTGAGTTGTTGGGGTTTGTTTTAAAGGATTCTAATTGTTTTTCAGGTGGCTTTAGGGATGATATTTGGTTAACATAGCGGGTCGTATATTTTGAGATGCCCTATAAGATTTAATTGGTTTGGTATACGACCAGGTAAAGATGGAAGGATAAAATCCAAGAGCAGGCAAACAAAAGCTTCATACTTAGGAACATGAATCACCCGTATTGAGTTCGCGCTAAAAATGGATTGGAGGACCAGGATTTCGAAAAATTAGTTACCTGCATTTACTTCACACGGTTTTAATTCTTAACATAACGCCGAAATTTCTTTATTAAATACAATTTGAATATGTAGAAAACAACGCAGTCCTGCAAACAGATGTGAAAAGCTACATGGATTTTATAATATGTCTGTACTCCGTAGAGAGGGAATCGATCACTTTCCCGAATATTTTTTTGTTCGAATTTCAAACTATTGAACGACGTCTTTTTACCCGACTGCCGAAGTAGGGCAATGTGTTTATCAGTCTATGTATGTATCTATGTTTGTTCCTATGCAGCGTTCTAGAGATCAAACGCGTTGGCCGATTTTGATGATTATTACGTCAATCGATTAGTCTTAACCTTGCGAGTGTCACTGGCTACATTAAAATTGGAAAACAGAAAAATAGTAATTTGGGCGCCATATTGTGGGGGCCCAATTATTTTTTTCTTCCGAACCCATCGTGTGGGGTTTCAAAATAAAAGTGTTTTAAGAGGTGATTTCAAAAATATATGACACTTATATGTTTAAATGTACCTAATTTGAAAAATAAATGTAAACTAAAAAGTTATAAATAAAAAAACTTAATCCAAAAAAATCAAAGAAGCGAACTAAAAAGACGTAAACAAGAAGAAAATCATGCTGTTCAATCGGAGGATACATCTGGTTTTAGTCAGCCAGCTCGCGAATATGTATCTTCGGACTGCACAGCATGTCTTTTTAGTTAGCTTCTTAAGCAGTCGAGTTTATTATTTTTTGAATGAAGTTTTTTTTTTTATATAAGCATTATTTGACATATTTTAGATCATCGAAGTATCTTGTGTGAGCTGCGAGCTGAGGAGCAGGTGGTTTAAAGTCCTCCCAGATGGTGAGCGTTAAAACCATCTGCGACGATAAGCTCGCGTGGAGCCGCCCAAACCCCGCAGCGACGGAGCCGTGACAGAAACAATGCTTGCTGCATGTTGCAGGCCTGCTTGCATGTTGCATGTTTGTTTGCACGCTGCATTTTTGCTTGCATGCTGCATGCCTGCTTATTGTTGCATGCTTGAAGCAAACATCCTTGTTTACATGCCTCTTACTGGGACCGTTTACGATTTTTTTTTATTGTCTACCTACGTTTAGAATGATGCCTGATAAAAAAGTAACAGCAAAAATTAGAGATAAAAAACTTTACATAGTTTTATATAAAACTGTAAATAGTTTTTTAGTGCACATATGAAATTCGCTCAAATATTTCTCAAACATATGATTTTTTTTTTTTTTTAATTTATTTATTATACGGGCATTGGCATACCATCAGCCCAACAATCATACAGAACATTCAAATAACATTATGGTTAAAACAGAATAATAAAAACACTTTAAATTAATAATTTAAGCTACCTAAAGTACATACAAATTACAAAAGATATAAACACAGAAGACAGAAAAACTAAACTTAAAATTTAATAATCAGAATTAACAAAACTATACAAATAATAATTCATATAGATCCAACAGTGTTTTGGATAAATTGAAATATAGAATTATATAATATAGGAAATTTTAATAAATCACAAATATTTTTAGGTAGGTCACATTTACCTAGTAAGTCCTGACATTGACAAATCAACAATAACCGTTGAACCGAAAACTGTTTACAATCAAAGAACAAATGTTGCAGGTCACAAATTTCATTATTACAATATATACAAGATTCATCATCGGTGAGTTTTAATCTATACAAATGAGAAGGTATTTTACAGTGTCCAATTCTTAGCCTACAAAGAGCGGTAATCAACTGTCTACCAAGGAATTTCTTACTTCTTTCAAACCATGAAGATGTTGATGGTTTAGGAGTAATTTCTGCTAACCATTTGCCTTTTACTAGCCGAGTGTGGGCAAGCGACAACTCCCAGCGCTTAATCATTAACTCTTTTATATAATTATTCAAATCAGTGTATGGCACAGAGCAATTACATATAGCAGAATAGGAAGATTTTGCAAGTCTATCAACTAGTTCATTACCAAAAATACCTGAATGACTCGGTACCCAGCAGAATTCAATGTACAGGTTCTTGATTGAGAGCTCATATACCAAACTTCTTATTTTATAGATTGCATAGTGAGAAGACATGTTTATATTTTTATTACAGAGGGTTTTTACCACACTCATTGAATCACATAATATTAAAAAGTAAGACTGAGTATAATTATTGTAATTTTTAAGGATATATTGCAGAGCATGTAAAATAGCAAGCATTTCAGCTGAAAAAACGGATAAATAGTCATTACATTTATAGACTTTACCATAGTTGTAGGTTTGATCAAAAAAGGCATAAGCAGTTCTCTCTGAAGTTTTGGAAGCATCAGTATAAATTTTGATGAAGTTATTTTTGGTGTCTAAAAACTCTAAGAATTCATATTTAGAATTATATTTGTTTATATGTATAGGAATGTTCATATAAGTACAGATAAAGTCAACACTATAATAAGGATGTTGTTTAGACCAGAATATAATATCTTGAAAATTGAAATTTAAAAAAGTTATTGATTCAATTTGAGAAATAGCTACTTTTAAAATTTCATTATTATAATTAGGAACATCAAACCCATCAAGTAATTTAGAGATTATAACATTATCAAGACTAATTAACTTCAAAGAATGTTTGTCAGTGATATAGGATCTTCTAATAGCAAGAGGAACAATCCCAGTTTCTACTTCTAAGGAATTTATAGGTGATGACATCATAGCTCCACAAATTATACGTAGAGCCTTATTCTGTAAGACATCTAACTTTCTCAATAGATAACTGTCAATATCATAGTAAAAACTGCATCCATAATCAAAACAACTACGAATAGTAGTAATATAAAGAAGTTTTAATATTTTGGGGTCAGAACCCCAACTGAGACCAACCAAAGACTTCATAATATTTAGGCCTAACTCAGCTTTTCTACAAAGATAGTCAATATGTGGTTTCCAAGATAAACAGGAATCTAAAATCAAACCAAGATATCTGAAAGAATCACAATTGGGAATAATTGCATGGTCATAGATAATTTGCGGATTATGAGATCCATTTTTAGAGAAAAATATGGTGGCACTCTTATCAACATTAATTTTTAGCTTCAATTTATTCCTTAATACAGAACCTATGTGTTGGAGGGCCTTATTCATAATTTGTTCCCCTTCTTTAACATTCCCACATTGTACATAAATAACTAAGTCATCAGCATATAATAAATACTTAACCTGCATAGGTATTATAGACATAAAATCAATAAGGCTAAGTATGAATATTAAAGGTGAAATAACAGAACCTTGTGGAGTACCTTTGTGCGATTTATTAGGTCCATACAATTGTTTCCCAGCCTTAACCCAAGTACTCCGACCATTCAAGAACTTGAAAATCCATTTCAAAATTAAACCAGGAACTCCTAACTTATATAAAGCATGGATTAAATAATTATGATCGATATTATCAAATGCACCTTGTATATCTAAAAATACAGCTAAGGTTGATTTACTAGCTTGAAATCCATTTTTAATATCACCTATTAAACAGCTGAGATTGTGCTGGGTGCTTTTACCTTTACGAAAACCAAATTGTAGTGGAGGTATCAAATTATAATGTTCAAATTGCCACTCAAGTCTATTCTTGAGCATGGTTTCAAAAAGTTTAGAAAAACAGGAAGTTAATGATATAGGTCTATATGAGCTTATACAGTTTGGGTCTTTATTAGGCTTTAAAATAGGGGTAACATATTGAATTTTCCAGCTATCTGGAATATAACAAGTAGACCACAATGTATTGTAAATTGACAGTAAAATATTTTTAATATTAATTGGTAAATTCTGTATTACAGAGTAAGGTATACAATCGGGACCAGGGGAGGTAACCCTTTTCTTATGCAGAGAGACAAGTAGTTCGTCAAATGAAAATGGCTTAATTAACCAAGAAAATGAATCTTTACCAGACTGTGAAAAATAAGTGTTAAGAGAGTTCACATCAGCATTATTAATCGGAGAAGTGATTTTATTTAGAAAAGCAGAGGCATTGTCTGGATTGTGCATGAAGACATTACTTTTACTACCTTGGACACTAGAGAACTTCAATTTACGTATATTATCCCATATTATTTTAATGGAAGTCAAGCGGCTAAAGGAAGAACATAGGTTTTGCCAACTGGTTCGTTTAACTTGTAATATAACTAACTTTTTTTCAGCATCTAACTGTTTATAAATCAAATAGTTTTCTAATGATGGATACATTTTATACGAATGAAGCGCTAACTGTACTTTCGCAACTGCTAACTCACACTTTTCATCCCACCATAAAACTCTCTTTTGACGACGATGAGTTGCAGACTTTTTTTGGAATGTTAACAATACTGAATATAATAATTGAACAAATCTGTCATAATCACCAATTGGATCATTAGTAAGAGTAAAAGATGTAAATGCTGTAGTGCACTTATCAGCAAAAATACCCCAATTTATTTTGTTAAAGTTAATTTCTGAAATTTCAGGCAAATCAAAAGAAACATTTCTCAGAGGGTCTGCAGAATATAAATCTGAAGCCTGATAGAAAACTTTGATAAGAATGGGATAGTGGTTACTACTCATAGGATCACCTAATACAGAAAAATCACAACTGGAACTGAGAGATTGGGAAGCAAAAGCTAAATCTAAAACATTACCCTCTTGTCCGAAAGGAGCTAAAGTAGTAATATTGTGATCATTAATGCAAATACAGTTTTTATCACTCATGAAATTGTAAATCGTAATGCCTCTACTATCATTTTTTTTACTACCCCAAGACAGATTATGAGCATTAAAATCCCCAATGATTATGAAATTATTTGTGTTTATTTTATTAAAAGTATCTTTGAGCAAATTAATATTAAATTTACCATTAGGCGGAGGAGGACAATATAAACATAGAATGTTAAAGAACAAGTAACCTATTTCAATTTGAATTAAAATATTTTGGAAATTATAATCTGGATATGTATCAATAATACTGAATTTATATGAACTTTTAATTGCAATGGCTACACCTCCGTGAGGTCTTTCAGAGTCTCTCCTGATAATATTATAACCCTTAAGCTTAATATTTCTATTATTACAAAGCCAGGTCTCATTCATTAAAATAATGTCGATTCTATCAGTACTGTTATCAATAAAATCATTTAAAAAATCAAGTTTAGGGGAAATACTTCTAGAATTCCAGTGTACTATATTAAATTGTTTTAAGACTTTAGTATCCATAAATTTTTATTTATTGCTTAGATTATGTATTAATAATTCTTTTATAATCTTAGACGTAATTGGTGCCCCATCTTTCCTAGAAATCAAATCTACAACAGTTTTTATAATGCCATTCAATGTAGAATCACAGTTCAATATGTCGCTAATAATAAATCGTTTCTGCGGTGAAGTAGTTTTAGAATTAGAATCAGAATTCTGAAGAATATTTTTTGATGTTTTGTCATTAGAAATATGTAAGACTGATTTGGTTCCCTTAATAGCCGATGCATATGTTGTACCTCCTAAAATTCTGTTTTTAATTTCAGCAACTTTCGAAGCTTTAAGAGGGCACTCATATGCAACTGCTACATGAGGGCCTTGGCAGTTATTACATTTAATTTTATCTTTTTGCAAACAATCTTTATAGAAATGATTACCTGCACATATAGAACAAACTTGAGCATTTTTGCAAGAACCACTAGTGTGGTTGAATTTATAACAATTAAAACACTGAACCAAAGGTTTAAAATATTCTCTAACTTCAAACCATAAATGTTCAAAAGTAACATGGTTGGGCCTGTTAGTATTCAAAAAGGTTACCAGGACTGTAGGCAGGCTAGTAAATGAACCATCGGGCAGCTTCTTCTTGAATCTCTTGATACCTAAAACTTCACAGCCAGGTGACTTCAAAGATGACAGTAGTTCAGTATCATCGATTTCAGTAGGGACCTTGATAACTCCCTGACTTTCAATCTGATCGAAAGGTATCTTGACTGACCAGTTATGTTTACTGTGAATGGTCTTATTTAAAATGAAGGAGTTCGCTTCTTTTTTTGTTGTAAAAAATAACTTCATGTAGTAATTTCCGATAGGTTTAACATAGGTGTTAGATGGCACCAAGTCTTTTAGAATTTTATTTACTTTAAAAAGATCAATCTTTTCTTTGTTTTCTTGGAAAAGTAAAACGGGGTAATCTTTCCTGTTTAACTCTTCGTAAATAGGAACAATATTTTTAAATAAACCCCTTCTCGTAGTTACATATTTGGGTGTCATCTTCGGAACCGGCTCATCATCGTGTGTACACGAGCTTTTCCGCTTCAGTGTGGCATCAGAAGTAGTTGACTCCATGAGCCCACTACTAAATTCACTCATGATGGCAAAATAAGGGCTTAAACTAGTTATATATAGCCCAAAACAAAATAAAATTTATACAATTTAAAAAAGAGCGCCTTTCTAATTCGACTTTCCCGCCCCTTTTTCTCAAACATATGATAGGTGACCCCGTAGACAAGTCAATAAGACAGAATATAGACAACAAAACAACAATATATGGCGCCATTGCTCCTACGCAGTGACAGTTATGTGCGAGTCATAACACCGGGGTGTTTAATCAAGGAAGTGTACAAGATTGACTGCTTATAACTAGTGATATGGATTCGAAGCCTAATGTGACCCAAATGTACTCATGGATACGATTCCGATAAACCTATATTTGGCATGCCTTAAATAGCCATTCATATTTTACGAGAAGGAAGTAATAGGTACAAAGGAATCATATGAAGGTATTGGTAAGTATTTAGATCTGATTTAAAATCACCTGTAAAAGCTCGAAGGACCAGTTTCTAGAGCTCACAATGATAAAATCAAGAATGAGCATACATAAATCAATTTGCGTATCACTGTGATTTTAATTGCATTTTTCTGTAGTAGTAAGAGATTCCAAATAAATAAATTATACACTTATATTAGGTTCAACAGAACCTTCGTCTTAGATACTGTACTTATTATTTCTATAAAAAAAATAAAAGTTTTCTCCAAGACATTTTTCATCAATTCAACGAACCAATATGATACGTTATTAGAGCGTAATGTGATATTTATACGTAAATGTCACAAGATTGAAAATATAACATCATTATCAAGATGCAACAGGCTGGTGAAGCCCCGCGGGAGGCCGAGGGATATTGCCATAAACTAACAAGCGTGGCGGGGAATATGTGCCATAAGATGTTATTGATACGGCGACGGTAATGGGGGTCCTTCTTCCTTATAGGATTACAATGGTTATGTCTTACGACGGTCGTAGAGTTAAATAAAGGCCGATTTCCAAATTGAGTATTTGGAGTTAAGATTGGGTCAAACCATACTTATTGCCAAAGGTAAACAGGTTTTCAGGCTGTAGGAGGAAGTAGAGTTTGACAAATACTTAACTTTAAATTATTAATTCAAAAGTCGGGGTTTATTATTGTTGAGTGTTTGTTTGTGCATACGTAGAAGGTAAACTCTAAAAGTACTAATGATGAAAAATCATCAATCGTTGAAAGCAAAAAGCAACACTGTCGCTAAGAGCCAAAAGGGTACTTTTTTACCGAAATGCACGGATCCAGTGGATCGGACATTGGTGGTACATTTTCTAATGGTTACGGTTTATGAACGGTTTCATATTTTACTTTCCTTACTTATCCTGAAATACTTCAAAATCGTTTTTAATGGCTGTTTAAGCCACGATAAGCTTGGCTTAAAAACGGTTTAGGGAATATAATTAGAAAATGTTTAACTTTTTGTTAGAAGGCCTTTTCGCTTACTTCATTGCGGCTTACCAGAATATTTCTTTGTATAAAATACTTATAATCTCAGACGTATTAAATTGGACGATAAACCTACTTTAGGAAATTGCTTGTTTTTGTGTGACACCCACTTTTACTCTGTTTCAATCTGCCTTACCTAATCCCAACTATTTTGTGTTACCAGTTCGGTTAACCGGATGCAGCTAAATACTAGTATCACACGAGGCGACTGCGTATCCGACCCTCACACCCCAGTTACTAAACCCCTTGGCAAGACTGGTGGTCAGAGTCAGTCAGTAGGTCAGGCTGTTGACTCTCTAGTCAGAAGTCTTTGGTCCAGGGTGTGATTGACGGTCGTTTACACCCGTAAACAACTGTCAAAGATTTTCAAATGGAAGCTGGGAGCATCGGCAGGATGCGTTTTCCTAGGCACAGAAAGGTCGCTGTATGTCATTACGTACATGGCTATCATGGCTTCACACATTTGTCATCTATTGGCGGCAATCCATTGATGGCCAATGTGTTAAGTCAAAATAATTGTAAACGTTGGAAGTTTGAAACACGAACAGCTGTAATAGATTCAAAATTGATGAAGCACTAAAAGTGCAAAAGTTAAAACAAAATTAAAGTCCAGCGAACTTGGTCCTTCGAGACGTCTTCGTAAAGTTAATACAAAAAGACTAAACGGTGCAGTGGCACGTAGCATCCATTTGTTGACATGCGAACTCTTTGTAGAACAAAACACGTTTTGTCGCAAATTGGATCAGATTAGGTATCAAGTAATGAACGTTGGTTTCGAGTAAAGAATACTACAGATGTTTATACGACTCGTTTCTATTAGATTTTGTGTTGATACAAAAACTGTAGAATCAGGGAAATTATTTCTGAACGCTTTGTAATGATTTTCAAATCAAGCCTTTTTAAAGGCTCGCGTTGGAACTTCGTATCTCATCTGATGGTAAGTGAGAATATGGTCCGCGATGGAGCACGCAGAAGTAACCTATAAACTCTTAACTTACAAACTTCTAGGGAAAAATCTAATTATTGCCATAGTAACTTCAATGGTGAGGTCATTTCCTATGGCAGAAGAGTAGTTGGTAGAGAAGACGAGAATCCAATTTAGATTCCATTCCAACATTCCCACAAACATTCGCAGCTTACTCAAAACCTAACAACCTTGCCATGGAACTTCATGGACTGTAAACTATAGTGGTATTTTTTTGAAACTACACAATGAACAGTATTATTTATAATCATAACGGGATACTATTGTATTCTTTCTTTTTCGTATTTTATTTTTCCCACAGGCCTCTGGCTATTTCAGACTTACATTAACTATATAAGTGTTGTAGTCGTGTTGTATTAAGAGCTGCTAACAGACTGTGTAAAACACATTCTTATTTAAATTTTCCATAGAGTATTTTGTATATCAGTTGCTTCCTGAAGGCGCGATGCAAATTCGATTTTCAACCGATACGCGATTTTTACTAAGCAAAATTTTACTGCTAATTCGACCGATAGGCACTTAAATTTTTCTTAGAAAATACGTGCGCAATATCGCCTATCAACGCAATTTAAAATGCATTGCGCCATCAGGAAAGGGCCTAACAGCTGTAAAACAGTTCAGGGATTTTTATGAATAAAACTGTAAGTCTCTAGTTTTGATCAAACGTACAAAGCTTGAAGATTAAGAGCAAAACATACAAACGCTAACATCTGCAACATGTTACAAATGGACCTTTCATGTAGAGACATAAGCTCATCCCACTCGTTCCGTGTTCCCTTTTAGTAACAGAAATATTTTATTTCATATTGGAACATTTTATGTTGCTATAAAAGTCTTTGAATACCTGCGAAGTTATTTTTATAATAACCCTTAGATGGTAGTTTTAGGGATGGGAAAATTATTTTTAGAACAGAACTGAGAACAATAGAATAATAGTTGTTGATGTTTATATGCTCGTGTGAATCTATCCTAATTTTTATTTTTCTTTGTGTAAATATCACGAGTTATGTTTCGGCGGTCGGGGATTTGGTTAAAAAAATATTTATTTATTACACAATTAATTTAATTATAAAAATACAGGATGTTTAGCTGGTGGCTGATGCAAGACTGAATATAATGCAAAAGAAAAATAAGTATCTCTAATTTCCGGTAAATGCATAGTTGCAGTATGACGCATGCTGGCGGTGGCTTCGTACTCAGCGTAAACGCCTGTTACGATGAGTTAACTCACGTCACAATTTTTTTTTTTAAATCTCTTAAATGCTATAAAAGGTCTTCAAAGAACAACCCGCGAAGATATTTTTATATAAACCCTTACCCTCTTACAAATAAACGCGGTATAAAGTTATACCAGGTATAACAAAGTTATAACCATACATTTTCATAGGTTTATATTTGGTATAACTTTATACCGCGTTTATTTGTAAGAGGGTAGCTAGACGATACTTTTAGGGTCCGGAAAATTATTTATAGAACTGTTCTTAGGAGAATATTTAGAAAGAGATATTGACCTAAATTGTAAATGAATGTGAAAGCCTGTATGTTTGTTAATTGATCACACCTCAACGGGTTGATTTAGGTAAAAATTTGAAAACGAGTATACCATTGTCCATTTATTTTAATTTTATTTATTTTTTATTTGTTTATCCTCGCTATAGCTTCGATAATTTTTTATGCGGTAGTTGGTTCCCGTGGCATAATTTTCGACTTTTACCCAGGCGAATCCCCTAGCAAAAGCGAGTTATTTATCAAATTTTAACGTTAAATGCCTTTAATTTTTGACGTGGTTTGTCAACCGCTCAAAAGTTAATATCACATTTGACAGCGTCTACAGATCAAAGGCTTGATAAGAATTAAGAGTACGGCTACAAATATATTTTATTCACTAGCTTCCGCTCGCGGCTTCACCCGTGTAAAAAGTGTTTTATGAGCCCATGGGAATACAAACTATCCTATGTCCTTCCCAGGGACTCAAACTCCAAGGGTCCATGCCAAATTTCATCTAAATCAGTTCAGTAGATCCAGAGATTACCTCCTACAACCTCACAAACGTTACCTCTTTATAATATTATTATATATTATAGATTAAGTCTTTCTAATTAGACGCAGAACAGTTCCAAGGAGGCATCGATTTCTCAGTTGTTTGTTTATTCAAGCGACTTCTACTGCTACTAGTGTCTAGTTACTAACAATCAGGAGATTCTTATACTTTCTTATTGCAGAACAAATAAATGGGAGCGGGGAAATCTTTAAATCCATTCTATTGTAGAAGAAAATGCAATTTACGATCAATGTTTTATGCAGGATTGCTGAGGCGAGGCTTTCAGGTGTCTTTATTGTTTATTGTGTAAAATGTAATTTTCTTTCAACATTCAGAATAAAAGAAACTGAAAGATGAAAGATCAGAGCAATGCATAAACATACCTAGGTATGTTCGTCAATTGTTTTCGTCGTTTAATGCATACAATGTTATTTTTTTTCAACACTTAGCATGAAATAAACCTTAAAAGATTAATGATCTTCAGGATAATACATAAAATATTTAAAAAGATATGTCTGTCAATGGGTTTCGTCAAACCATCAAATCAACTTTATATAACAGGTATTCAATACCTTCATCGGGCACCAGTCTCTCACAAAAGTTTTTATATATATTTTTAAATAAGTATAAGCGATTTCTGTACCTACCTATTTGGTAAATAGAAAAAAAAATTTTTGTTTATTTTTATTTAATTCATTTCGCCTATTTGATACGGTATACTCTTTACAGTGTTCAACCGTGTTAATAGAAATGGATATTAACAACGTCAGTACCTACCTGCTTACCCAATACTTTATGCAATAACAATCATGCTCGCGTACAATAAGAGAAAAAAAAACGACTCACACTATGCGCCACATCCATCGGCGCCAGCAAAGGCAGCTCCTGTCTCCTCGGCTTCCTCCACATCAAGATCAGCGCAGCAATTAGCAGCACAGTCCCAGCTCCTATCACAGCTCCTACACCAGCACTCCACAGATTCCCATGGACCTCCCATGATGAAGCCCCAACCCTGGCCTCAGACATGGCCTCTACGACCTTCGTAGTTGATTCCTTCTCCATGTTTTTGTACACGTAATCCAGAGATGTCTCATACTCGTGCCTCTGCTTATCTGTAGATAACGAAATTAGCTACGTACAATAGTGTTACATCGATCCATTTTGTATGCCGTGCATGGATTATACAGATACATGTTACAGTGGAAAGCTATGTTTGTAGGTATTATTTTTACGGGAGACTACTGAACTTGGAAAATGACAAATGTTGGTCCTTCGATCCTGGAAGGACCATATTTGAAATCATTTCTAAGGAATCACATCTTTATTTTGACAATATGAGGGTAATACGTGTTAGAGTGGAAAACTACTGTTTATTAGAAACAATTGACAGTTTCTGAAAAGAAATTTGGTCCTCAGATCCTGTAAGGACTAGATTTGTAATAATAATCTAAGGAACACATAATTATTTTGATACTACCAAGGATTAATATCGCCGAACTAGGTTCTTTCACTACATCGTTACACAAATTGTATTAAAAGCAAGTAAACAAGGCGAACGTGTCAATTGCCACGCGTCTTCTCTCGCTCATATTATATTCAGATGTATTTACTTAGCGTAAGTAAAGGCAACGCAAATCTCAATGCGGAAAATGGCAAGTAATGGCACGACTGCCTAACATATATGAAGGTAATCAGGGATTATTTTGAAGCTAGAAACTTATAGAGATTCTAATGTCAAATGTCAGTTATTATTTCTGCATATGTATTTGAAATAACACACATGTCATGTTGGAGTAGAAAAGGCATTCAAACACAAAAAACATTTCACGAAAATGAAGAGGTGCAAAATTATTTCTAAAAGCAAACAGGTATGTGAGGACACATTTACAAAGTGAAATGATCCCATTACATTATGGAGATAGCGAACTAATATCACGCGTCACTCATAAATCCATTCACGCACAAAAACACCATAAAATAAATTGCCACGTCCGAAAACATACACTTCTGAATAGAATGTAAACTTTTTTGAAAACTAATAAAAGAAAAGCAGTAAAGATTAATATTCAAATTTAAAAAAAGTAAACAAAAATATAAGTAATTCAAAATTTGAACACGTTCCAAATTACACAATAAATAAAATTCAAATTTTCTTTTTAAAAAGAGGTGACTCACCCATAAGGTTGAATTAAACTATTTGTTGTTATCTGTTGCAACTTAACACACGTGCGTTGGGCGGGCGGGCGCGCGCGACTGGTTGGCGGCGGCGGTCTCTTCTTATCATTAAACCGACTTGTTTACCCCGACGGCACGCCGTGATCTGTGTCGCGATGTTGACTTTATTGCGTCGAAGTAATCCAACTATGTTCAACTGCTAATACATTTCCATACTGATGGGAAAATTAAGAAAAAAAACGGAGACGAAATTCGACCGCTTTTCAAAAATTGTCCGAACGATGTTCCATTTGACATTCAGAATTCAAATTGAGTTTATTTTTTTAAGTTGGTTTTTTCGTTTGATCACAAGAATTACGGACATAAGTACCCCTTAAAGACCTTGAGTAGGTGTTACTTTTCCGCGCACGTACTCATAAAATAACTTAGGAAACTAAGTTACTGTTGCTGAAAGTAACGTGTCACAACTTGTCATGATGTAATAAGCGGTAAAAGAATTTAGGAGGCATTTTAGGTTTGATCCAATTTCGACGTCATGGTGTTGTCGAAGCCTTACCTAAATAAATTATTGTGGACTTTCTTATTGATTTCATTAGTCTGTTGACAGCCTTTCTTATTTAGGAAAGGGTTAATTGGAGGCGAGAGCAAGGCCAACATTATTTCCTAAAAAGTAATGAATATCACAGTTCAATGGTAGGTACCTATATATTAAGGCACAGATAGACACACATGTCATAAAATAACATTACATATCTAACCAACATATTATTTATTTATTTATTTAACCATTTATGCACACACACATAATATACAGACAAGAAGAAGAAATAGAACAATAGGTACATAGGTAATGCTTATTTCTATAGAAATCTCTTCCAGCATACCTGCGAAAGGAAAGATGAAAAAAAGAGATATAGACATAGTGTGTAGAGTTGAAAAATAATAAACATAAAACGATTCATAACTAAGTAATAACTAATAAACAATACCGATAACAAATAATAATATATGGAATATTGTAAAAATCCAAGATGACATGAACTTAATTTTGACATTTTAAAGTAATTTTAGTAATACTAATTCATATCGGACTTACTGTAAATCGCAAATCTTAAAATTAATATTGTACTTAGTTAAGAACGACAATTCAATATTTGTACACCATATATTTCGTGGTAGAATGTATGGAACTAACAAAAATATTAACACCATACTATGTAAAACTACATTCTTACAAATAAATAAATTCTAATTCTAACATCATAATCATCACCTCAAAATGTTAGTAGATACAGTTTACCTATACTTCATATAGCTTGATCTCTGCGACAGCTGTCAGTGTCAATACAGTAACAATAGCGGTTGACAGGCTAACAATAACGTATACGTCAGTTTGACATAAATGTCGCAGAGATCAAGCTATCTTTTATGAAGTACCTACACACACACTTCGCCGTAGACAGAGTACCTCTTTATTCCACTCGAGTTATAATGGAGAAACAAACAATAGGTTTCATCATCAATTAATATAAGGGTTGTAGTTACTGTCTACTTTACATTGAAGCAATTTAATTGATCTTTGTTTAAATAAATTTGAAGCAATAATAAAGTTGAACTCTCAAAACTATTCGAAACACAGTTTGTTCAATCAAATTAATTTAACCTACAGATACGAGAACTTATTTGTAGATGTCTGTAGGCTATACGCTGAGCAAATTAATATTCGTTCGTTTCGACAATCTAATCTCATCATCTTCGAGCCCTTATACCAATTTCGGTCGGAGTAACATGTCTTCTTTTTACCCGACTGCCGAAGGAGAGTAACGTGTTTAGCAGTCTATGACTGTATGTATGTTTGTACCTATGTGACGTTCTAGAGACCAAATGCGTATGCTGATTTTGATGATTCTTAAATCAATCGATTCGGCTTAACCTTGCTAGTGTCACTGGCTAAATTAAAATTGGAAAATAGTAAAATGGCGGATTTTGGGCGCCATATTGTGGGGGCTCAATTTTTTTCTTCCCAATCCGTCATTTGGGATATAAAATAAAGTGTTTCATGTGGTGATTTCATACTAATTCGAAAAAAAAAATTTAACTTAAAACTTATAAATAAAAAGTCAATTAAAAAAAACCGACTGCTTAAGCAGCGAACTAAAACGACGCAAACAAGAAGAAAATCATGCTGTGCAGTCGGAGGAAACATCTGTTTTGGTCAGACAGCTCGCGAATATGTTTAGGTACGTATTTTTGTTCGCTTCTTAAGCAGTCGGGATTTTTTTTTTTTTGTATTAACTTTTTTACTCATATCATTATTTCACACATTAATCCATTGCTTTTTTGATCTTTCTCTACCCCTATAACCATCCACTTTGTATAACATTCATGGTATAAACAAGACATGTTCCGAACCCATAAACAAAATCACATATCTCAACAACTGGACTATTCGAGTTCTCAAGTAAAGAACTCTAATAAACTTACACTACGTGTGAAGTAATTGTCTAACGCTCGGTTTAAGTGCATTTAAGGCGTATATATTCCCCAATGTTAACGCTGTACTGGCCGTACGCTCGCTCGCAGCCAGAATATCAATATTGAACCTCCTTTTCGACATTTTTGTTTTCAAAATATTCTTTTATTTACATAAGTATACTATTTCAGTTACGAAGGAATTCTAGCCTTGAATTTTACTGTGTAAAAATAATATATATATATATATATATATATATATAAAATTCAAACCTTTTAATCTAGCCGTTACTAAAGAGTATGCTTTAGAAAGTAAACGTTTTATGGCACTAAAGCGGTGGAAGGCCCTTAATAAGGAGTACCCTGCAGATACTGCACTTAACGTCAACGGGTTGAGCTGGGCCATTTATATTACGAACACTGTTGAGTTATGGGCTGGATGAACTCGGGTGATTATTTGTTTTATAAAACATTTGTTCGTAAAGGGTCTCTTACTTCACTAATTTCAATATCATATTGTATCTCATTACGTACTTGTGCGTTATTGTAATGTAAAACGCACGAGTTTCTTTTTAATAAGGTAAAACGCACGGTTTATCAAGATGCTCCGTCTAAAACGAACGGTACTTTTTAAGTCTTAGCAGAGTTTTATGCCAGAAAAGTGGTCAACATTTTGTGAATAAAATTAACTTTGGGAGATAAAATATAATAAATAAACATTTAATTCTTTAATTTTATTAATTTTGACCATAAATTACAACCATTTATCTGTAACAAAACACAAAAATATTAATTTACTTTATTAGTAATACTGGCTGTTTTTGTGCCGTTGCCATAAAAAAAAAACCGGCTAAGTGCGAGTCGAACTCGCGCACTAAGGGTTCCGTACCATTACTGCAAAAAACGGCAAAAAAATCAGGTTTGTTGTATGGGAGCCCCACTTGTATATTTATTTTATTCTATTTTTAGTATTTGTTGTTAGAGCGGCAACAGAAATACATCATCTGTGAAAATTTCAACTGTCTAGCTATCACGGTTCATGAGATACAGCCTGGTGACAGATAGATACTTACAAGCGTATCAAAATTTCATCTTATGGTAAACAAGCAAAGATGCAAATTCATTTTCAGAAAGACTTTATTGAAATTGTTTTTATTTGAAAATTATATATTACAGCGAAAGCAATGTAAACACTTGAAACAGGTGAACTGGTTATGTCAAAATATTGCAGTTATGTGCAGTTCGTTTCTTGAATAGGCTAATTATTTGATATATGTATTACCTTTTTTATTGTTGATAGGTTCGAGTGACTACCAACAATAAAAAACCGGCCAAGTGCGAGTCGGACTCGCATACGAAGGGTTCCGTACCATTATCGGAAAACACAAAAATCACGTTTTTGTATGTGAGCCCCCCTTAATTTATTTTATTTTAATTTAATAATTATTATTTTTTGAAGTGAATATACAACTAAACATTCTGTGAATATTTCATGCGTCTACCTGTTGCCGTTATTAATATCGAGCAAAAAACGGCCAAAAAATCACGTTTGTTGTATGGGAGCCCCCCTTAAATATTTATTTAATACTGTTTTTAGTATTTGTTGTTATAGCGGCAACAGAAATACATCATCTGTGAAAATTTCAACTGTCTAGCTATCACGGTTCATGAGATACAGCCTGGTGACAGACGGACAGACAGACAGACGGATAGCGAAGTCTTAGTAATAGGGTCCCGTTTTTACCCTTTGGGTACGGAACCCTAAAAACCACTATCTCACCTATCCTTAACCTATCATGGTAAGCGATGATAAGGTCAACGATGGAGTACGCTTGCCTGGAAGCCTAAAAAGTAAGTAAGGCTACAAAATTAAAGTCGAGCTGACTGAGCTGACTGAGCTATTCACATCGGTCGCATGTCCAATGTAGAGCATGTAGATAAAAAAAATACATAAACAAGAAGAAAATCATGCTGTGCAGTCGCAGAATACATATTCGCGAGCTGGCTGACCAATATAGATGTCTCCTCTGACTGCACATCATTATTTTCTTCTTGTTTACGTCTTTTTAGTTCGCTTCTCAAGCAGTCGGGTTAATTGATTTTTTTAATTAACTTTTTTTGTTTTAAACTTTTTAGTAATTTTTTTTTTTGCGTTAGGTACATTTAAACATTTAAGGGTTATATATTTTTGAAATACCTCTTAAAGTCGTTTATATTGTGTATTTATTTCCCACACGATATGGCCCCCAAAATCCGCCATTTTTCTATAAAGAAGAAACGATTTCAATGTAGCAGTGACACTCGCAAGGTTAAGACTCGCGATTGACCTAAGAATCATCAAAATCGGCCAACGCGTTTGGTCTCTAGAACGCCACATAGGAACAAACACACATCCTTACATATATACATACATATGATAGGTAATGTGTTTATAGACGATAAACACATTACCCTCCTTCGGCAGTCGGGTAACAAAATAACAAGGAGCCCTGATTCGCCCAGAAAGCGTCGGTCGCGGCAGACTACACAGATGATAAGAATAAGTTAAACAGCATTAATAATAATAATATATTTATTTAAGATCATAGGGCAATCAAAGGACAATCAATACAAATGATAAGTTTACATGTGATATGTGCCTAAACTAGGTAATCCTGTGTTTCAGGCGGGAAACATTAACAGCAAAATGCTCCAACAATTTCTGGATTAAACAGTTGAAATTCATGGGGCAGGACTTTAGCCCAACAGCGAGATGATGCAGGCTGACAGTAACCAGTGACTTGTTGAAGGTACAAGAAATAAGCTTGGTAGGTATTGAAAATATATATCTGCAAAAAGTTCTAGTAAACGTAGCAAATAGGCATCAGTCGGAATGGATATCGCCTTGGCTCCATACCATTTTATGACCTATATTTGAAGATAAGTAAGTATCCTACCTACATAGCTACTCAACGGAGCAGATGAAAAAGGAATGGAATATTATGAGAGTAAAGTACGCGATGGTTGGCTTAGTGCCCGGTTCACATTATTCCAGTTCAGTAATTCAGCAAGTCAATCCAGTCCAGTGCTAGACTGGATCAAATCGTCTACATTATTCCAGTCATTCAGTAGCTATTGAACTACAATAATGCTCGTTTACAAAAAACCACATACGTATTCACTGTTCAACATTTAATCCAGCACTGGATTCGGCCGGCCGGCAATACTGGCCGTCTACACTATTTCTGTGGCACGGGAATACGCCAGCTGGAATGAAAAGTAGACTAACTGTAATAGAGAACTAATGGTCCATTTGACCATTAGAATGGATACATTCCGGAGCCGGTTCACATTATTTCAATAGTTTTCCAGTGTTACTTTCGATCGCTGGTTGGAAATGCTACTGGAATAATGTGAACCGGGCTTAAGATATAAAATAAATAATAATGTTCTAACGGAAAAGGGTGGTCCAATGAGGCGAATATTGGATTATTGATTTGGGTGAATTATAATTATATAGAAAGGCCGCGTTGGAGGATATTGGGTAAAAGAGGAACATTTCAGCTGGTAACCTTTACTAATATCCGGTTATTCAACTATTAATGCTATTAATAGTAACTTTTGTATTCTGATGTGATAAACTGCACTTCTTGCATATTTTAGAGAAAAACCGCACTTTTTGTAATTATTGCATTTTTGTATTATTTAAACCTACATATTTTGATCGATAAATAAAGATGCCCATAAATATTTGAGTTTGCACAAAATGGGCACCAGCTTCGTTGGCGGGATTATGTAAGGCAGGAGGGGTTTTTAGTCAGTTGGAGTCTGACACTATCCAGACTGGCTCACTTTAGAGGCACTTTGGGTGTAAGTCCGACCGGATTTCCCCTCCTGCCAATATTAAAAAAAAAAAAAAAAAAAAAAACTACCCCACCCACCCTACCTACCCTACCCTACCCTACCTACCCTACCCTACCCTACCTACCCTACATTTTTATTTATATATAGATAGATAAACACACAAAAACAAATGAGTATTCCGATGAAAATATTTTTGGTACACATGTGGTCGAATTTTTGCTGTCTATTTCTGTCTCCAAATTGTAACGTGTTACTGTTTGCTTGCCCTAATTAACAAAATAAAAACATATCCCAACATTCCCAAGGGCAACACTTCACTTTCTGGAATTCACACCTAGCTTTTGTTTTACCAGAAATATAACCTACCTATTCAATTATACAATACAATACAGGGTAACTGAATAAACCGACATTTTCTAACATCTTTGATAGCTTTAGCTATTATTTCAAAGAGCAATGAAAACCATTCAATTAGCAGTTTTAAGGAAAAGTGCAATCTACTGACGAATTCTGTGAAACTGCTTCGATGGTCTAGTGCAGGGTTCACCAATTACTTTCAATCGGGGTCCGTGTCTTAAAAATAATGTGGCTGTCGCGGTCTGTAAGGCCACCGGCCTTATAAATATTTTATTAAATAATACAGGAAGGTAATCAATGCAAATAAATACCAAAACTCTTTTTTTTTTCAAATTTTAATTTGAAATATGTTTTGCCTTGTACTATCCGTCCGAAATTTAGACTAAAGTTGGTGCCGGCTATTGTCATTAAATATTGGAGATGTTGATGGGCTAGTTCATCTTGGAAATTATCTAAATGCGACACGCACGGGAACGGTCAATGTGGCGACACTTCGGCGAGGTCTATGTGCAGTGGAAATAGTTCTGACATGATGATGGCCGAATCTGTCTTGAGTAGGTCCGAACAAAATAGGTCAGCGGTCCGGATTCGGACCACGGTCCGCCATTCAGTGACCCCTGGTGTAATGGTTGCAAGCGCTACTACTAAGCAAAATGCCCTATAGGCTCGATTCTTGGGTCGTAACACTTATTAAGTTTTCTATTTGAATTTTCTCAGTAGCAGTCTGGAGTCTTGATTTGTGCCCGGTTGATGGCCCAATGGACTTATAAACATAAATTTCGAAATGTAGTGTAGGTAGCTATAGGTGCACTTCTCCCTAACCCATCTACTTCTACATCCCCACTAAACGAACACAACAGAATGCATTTTTTTGGTTTGGGAATTAATGAATGAAGAGGGACTCCCTTTTCCGCAATTAGACTCCCATTTGGTCCGTTGTGCGTGGGGGGTTCTGGCTAAAGTAGCCAGCCTAGCTCCGTCCAAAAGCACAGAAGCTTCCTTTCAACAACCTTTAGTTTGGGCAATTATCCAATGATTTCTCCCACTCAGGCTAAAGCGTGCCGGACTTTTACTGACTAAAATCCGCCCGTGTTCCTTCAGTTACTTGAGCCAGGACCGCCAACAGCTGCAGGGGAGGAGGAGTGTCGGTATTGCGTTGGCCGCTCGCCCTATCCCCTGCGGCCGTAAAGTGGTAGGTGGCGGGGCCACTGTCCTGGCCCGTCACAGAACACAGACCGAGGTCACTATACATGGGGTCGTCTGGCGCCCATGTGCTGGTTTGGTCACTGGGGTGGTCACGGCGTGCAACGTGTTCTGGTGTGCCGGTGATGGGGGTTACCACCCAAAAGGAGGGTTCGGTGACGGACAGCCGCGGCAGGTTCACGGACGAATGCTAACGGGTGCCAGTGTTCCGGCCATAAGCGGCGCCGGAGAGCACCGTGGAGTTTTAGTGGGTTGGAGTGCTACATAACTGCGCTATCTCCCCGTGGTAGCGCACTATGCATGAGCATTTTCCACGCAAAAAAACAAAATAAAAGTTTGCCACTTCTCTTTCAAATTTAGATATCCGTGACCATAACATCACGCCTGCTATCCCAATAAAGGCTCAATAGATATTAGGTTTATTAGTACCTGGAAAATTTCAGGTAAAATACATAGGTACTTGGATTTTCTCGAAACCCCGTAAACCAGTTGCAAATGGGTGATTCTATTACAGGAATACGTCGAGTAACAGTAACCCTGTATACTACGGATTTCCGCGAAGAAGTGGCACAACTGCACTGGAGAAAGGCCACCGGTAATTACGGTGTTAATTTTCATGCAATTAGAAGGCGAGTTTAATTGTATCAGGTACAATACTTAATCTTGGCCTGAGAGGAATTATGCGAGAGAAAACTTGCTGCGTAGGCAGCAATAGGGTATTTGACTAGATTTTTAAATCAGATTTCTCAAACATAGAGAAAAGATAAGAAAAAATAAAACTTAAAATCAAGTGTTTTAAAATACATATATGGTATGGTAAACAGAGATAGATATATAGTGACTTCTCGCCATTCATTATTATATTACACGACAGAAAAATCTTCAAAGAGTAAGTAACTTTCAGTTTTGCCACGAATGTAGCAATTTTATCAAAATGTTTTTTTAGCCCCCAAAGGAAAAAAAAAGGGTTGCAATAAGTTTGACATGTGTGAAGACGTTTATTATATCTATGGTGTAGACAGATACGCACTTTCTATGGCATCATAGCTCCTAAACAGATGAACCGATTTTGATATCGTTTTGTTTATAAGGTGACTTTATCGAAAATGTTCTTAGCTATGTTTGATGTAAATCGGTTCAGCCGTTCAATAGTTATGGACTGTTTTACTGTTTGAATCAGGGTGTTTTCGCAATATATCATGAATGTCATAATTACGTGTTCAATAGATTATCGATCGCAGTTTGTTTACTACTAAATAAATTATATAGCATGAAATAAAAATGTGTCGGGAGTTTTTAAATTTTACTTGTTTAATAATTAAACATCTTTAGTATAATTCTTGTAGATTGTTGATAGTTTAGTCGCGATGATATATGTTATTTATTATATAATATATATTATTATTTCCTTTATTTATCTCTTTTCTTATTAATTATATTTTTAAATATTTTTATAAATCACATACAAAAACAAAAACATTTAAAAATATAAAAAATAGTAGCCCACCGGTATCGGGAACAGGGTCCAAGCTACCGGTGGTCAGGGCTCCTGAGAGAGGAACCTCCTAACGATTCACGCCGTGTCCAAGAGTACCGCTTTCTGGATCAAGCCCTTGATCCAGCTGCCCAACGAGAGCCTCCTCAGATGTTCGTCGAGGCTCTTGGCTATTATGCCATTGGCCGTAACGACTATCGGCACAATGATCGCTGTATTCACATCCCACATGTCGACAACCTCGCGAGCCAGATCAAGATACTTACTTTTCTTATCTCTCTCAGCCTTCACGAGGTTCTCGTCATGGGGGACCGCTATATCAACAATCATTGCGCGACGCTCTAGTCGGTCTATCACCACTATGTCAGGCTTATTGGCAACAATAGTCCTGTCAGTGATGATAGACCGATCCCAATACAACGTGCCATTGCCATTTTAGATATTATTATTATTATTCTATAGAATCCTTTTGTAATGCTCTTGATGGGACTTTTAATGTCCTGTGGGTGGTAGTACAGGCTGGAATTAATAGTTTACAAGGAGGCTTTCGTTAGCATAAATACCTCTATCCCCGCCTCACTTTAAATCCTAACTGAATATTTAGGTAAATGTTTGGCTGTGCGTTGTTATGGATCTATATTTTACGCTGTACGTAGAAGATGCTAACTTGATGTGCTAACTTGTCGAGTCAGAACTGTCAGAAGCCCGAAAATATGACATAGTCTTGGTAAAGACGATACTCGTCTTTTCCAGTTACTGGGATGTAAAAAAAGAAAGAAAATGTTTTATTTTTTGAATATTTTCTATTTGTACTTGTTTTTTTTAGGTTGTGGATGCCAGATGGGAAGACGTTTCATGTAAAGTACCTACTACTAATATTCAGTTGCTCTCGGTTAGACGAACAGCTGATCCCAATATAGTGGGAAAAAAGGCTAGGCTGAGTGATCGATATGCAAAAGATTGCCGATGATGTCATGACGTCACTCTGTCGTTCGGCGAACAAACGAGGCGAACGCGGGGCGCCGCGCGGGTGGTGGGAGGGGTAGTCATCGGCAAACTTTCTGCGCACGGCTTATACAAGTTGAAAGCTGTGTTGTGTTTCGACCTTTTGCTTTCTTTTGTTTTGCGTTAACTGTAGGTAGTGTATGTTAATTTTGTCTTATTATAATTAAGGATTTTTATTTAAGATGATCTTTATAGACCGTATGTTAATTTCTGTGACAATAAATACTTTTCTTTATTTTTTATGTCTTCTAATTTAGACATAGCCACCAAAAATTTCTACAACATTTTTTTTTTTGTTTTGCATTTTGTAGAAATTTTTGGTATGTATGTCTTTGACAGTCGTTAGGGTAGTCAGAAGCCTGAAATTTGATACTAGTCTTACCATACCATATTGTGTTGCCCAGTTACTGGGATGAGTTCAGATGTTCGCTTCAAGTAAAAAACTAATATTCAGCAGCATCCGGCTAGACTGATGAAATTATAAAAATTCTTTACTATCGCCAGTTAATACACTTATCTATCTTATCTTAAATTATCATATATGCTTCGTATTAGTGTATTACACAAAAGGTACTGCTACTGATTCCCAATCTAAGCCTGAACTTGTATTTTGGGAAACAGTGTTCAACCGCAGGAAGTATCACATACTAAAATACGAATAAATTAGTTTGAATGTCGCTGCATTAGGCGTACAATATTCTTTGGATAACTTTCGGTAGTTCTTATTCTATAATCTAATTTTATTTAGGTTTAACAGATGTGTGTGATCAGTGTATAAGTGTGTGTAATTATCTAACATTCCTCAATTTGTGTCGGAGGTACGGGCGTGCGCAAATCCCTCAACTTAGGGTAATTACGAATTTGTCTGTTTTTCATTTTGTGTGTTTTTTATTTTTATTATGTTTTTAACTTTAGCTTAATATTTATATTTTTAAATTGTAAATAATTTTGTGTTTCTGACCATATGGTGTAAGCTGCGTATACCTGTAATAGGCATACATACCAGCGCCTTTATTTTTTATTTGTTAACTACAAAATGTTATGTATGTAATGCTGTTGGTGTACCTTTTTAGGGTTCCGAAGTCAACAAGGAACCCTTATAGTTTCGTTCTGTCCGTCTGTCCGTCCGCAGCGTAGCTCAGAGAATCTAAGTACTAGAAAGCTATAACTTGGCATGTATATACATATAAATAATTCCGACAAAGTGGTAACATAAAATTATGAAAAATATTTTTTTTTCGGGTACCTCCCATAGAAGTAAAGTGGGGATGTATTTTTTTTTTCTCATCTATCTCATGGTGTGTGGTATCGTTGGATAGGCCATTCAAAAATATTATGGGTTTGTTAAAACCATTTTTCGATTCAGAGATTCGTTTGCGTAAAATTAAGCTTTATGTTGCAAATTTATGTTAGAGTCAAGTGTGTCCCCCCCCTGCCAGCGAAATGGTTGCTCTTGGCTATGTGAAAAAATTCACGGCCGTAGTAAATATAACGAAATTAAAAGGAAAATTATCACGGATAACAAGGCTTTACAAGATTACGAGTATTAGTCGACCAACTTATAAAATGTACTTGGAACAGTAATTTTTTTTTACAAATGCCTTAGGAATTTTACTAAAATAAAGTTGATAGCTGTGTAAAACAGAGTAAATATAATGCTTACGAACCATGTAAAAATATACAAAAATGAAATCATAACAGGCTTTACAAGTTTACGAGTAATGGTCGACCAACTTATAAAATATATTTGGCACAGTAAAATTTTTGTACAAATGCCATTGAAAAATTACTTAAATAACGTTGTTAGCTGTGTAAAACAGATTGTAAATATATGCTTATGAACCATGTAAAAATATACAAAAATAAAATCATAACATCCTTAATAATAATGATTTCTAAATGAATAATGTTTAAGCTCGAATAACGCATTGGAGTGGCCGGAGTCGTTGGCAGTACCAGAACGTAATTACTTATTTTCTTTTGTCGATATCCTTCTATAAAGTCAATATTCGACCCGACTTCATCACTAATTGAGTAGCGTAAAACTTTCCAGAATGAAATAATGAATACCGCAGATTAGAGGATTCACCTCTAATCTGCGGTATTAGAGGAGATTAGAGGTGAATACATACGATATTTTTCAAATTCCGTAAGATAAATAAACAAGGAGCGTGCACGCAAGGATCCAGGAATGAACTATACCATTCCCCGTGGCTCTAACGCGCGCTCTCTAAGTCAAGAGTGAATAGATTACATCTAGGCAAGCGTGCTTCACCGTAGACCACATCATCGCTTACCATCAGGCGAGATAGTGGTCAAAATCGAGAATATAGATTAAAAAATCCTATGTGGGCCCGTTTTTAGACTTTGAGAGCCACTGAAACCGTTCTAATGTTCATGTAACAACAACAAAACCCTCTTTTTAGTCCGCATTATTATGCAACTTCGGAACCCTGTTACTGCGCGTGGCCCGACACGCACTTGGCCGGTTTTTTAATAAATAAATTTGAAAATACCCAATTCCATTCTCCACGCATAGTCACCAACCATGTCTACACACGCCTCCACAAAATAAAGGCGTGAAGAAATAAATACGTCATTATGTAAGCGTGCCCAGTCCGCTGAATAGCCTGAGTGCCCATTCATGACATGAAAGCGGGAGTAACGTGATTTCTCTTATTTAATCCCGGAATGGAAGGCCAATGAGTTAACATTACTTTTAGCTGTGCGATTTGTGGCTATGGTGTGTTGTTGAAAGGATTTGGAGGGAAAATGTAGCTGTTTAGTAGGGACGGGGATAGATTTACCATTTCGAAAATTGATAAATTCTGGTAAAAAGCCTTTGACTCTTGACTTTTGATAAAAAGTCTACAAAAAAATCGCGATCAGAAAAACTAAAACAAGAAAATATTCTTAAAGAATCATCATCTGCATAGCCTTTTTCCCAATTATTGTTGGGGTCGGCTTCCAGTCTTACCGGATTCAGGTGAGTATCAGTGTTTTACATGGAGCGACTGCCTATCTGACCTCCACAACCCAGTAACTGGGTAACACGATACCCCTTGGCAAGACTGGTGTCAGATCTCAGGCTTCTGATTACCCATAACGACTGTAAAAGGTCTTCAAATGACAGCCGGGACCAACGGCTTAACGTGCTTTCCGAGGCACGGAGGAAACTCGGTATGTTGAAATGGTCACCCATCCACGGGTCGGTCCGTGGATGGGTGACCATTTCAACATACCGATCGATTTCATTTCGTGATTTAAGTTCAATATTGAGTTTTATTTGATGAGGGGTGTTTTAATCAGGGTTTTTAGCTATTTTTCTTGAGAAAGCTCCCTGAGAACTTTAATAAAAATGATCTGGTGAATTGGAGGAGCTCGTGGCTAAATAATAACAGCCACATACGAGGTCGGCCTCGTCAAGCGTTGCTTAACCTTGAAGATTGCGGCATATGGTATAAAAAACAACAATATTTTGTTCAAGTGAAAAATCCGAAAAATTAGAAGGCCGGACAAAGTCCGGTCAGAAGGCTAAATATCCAGATATAGCCAGACGAATGGTAACCCTAGAAAGGGGTTATATATTTAGGCGATGGTCATCTAAGCGACCTGCCTGATGAGTCATTTCGCAGTCATTATATTTTACACCTATAAGCTATTGCAAGTAGGAATAGCTTATAGGTGTAATACGTCGTCTGCTGTTGTTGTCTGCAGTTGGCTACGAACTAGTACATTTAGAGCTATTACATCATTATCTGGTCTGTAACTATTAAAACAATCGGTTTGTACGGACAGTGGTCGCCAAATTAGATATTTTGGGGACCTACACACACCCACATATCATCTGACTTATGTATAAGCACCATGCAATAGATGTTGCTATAGTAGTCACAGTGGATCTTTGTGTCTCTAAAGTTGGCTGCAAAACCCTGCACAGTTGCTATTTTTGTGTCAATGTTGAAGTAGAAGATAGCATTGTATAACTGCCTCTTTCACTCGCTTACGTTTGTCGCATCGTCCTATCTCGCTTACTGTATGCAGTATACTCGATGACAAACTATTTCTTGCGCAATAGTTCGCAGAGCCTACTTCAGAGACGCAAAGATCCGCTGTGACTACTATACCTACTATAAAAAATCTATGTATTGGTCCAGTTGCAAGCAACAAGGTCGCCCCCAAATCTAGATGGAAAACCAAAAAACAAACCGAATCAAAAATAGGTAATAATATATATATTCAATGATGCACCAATCGTAATTCTTATCCATCTATTACCAAAGACAAACAACGTTGAACCTGAGCGACTAAGGTCACTGAATCCTGTTTTCCCTAGCCAGTGGTGCCAACGAAAACAAATTAATGTCCTTTACAGTCTCAACAATATCAACAAGGCTAAGCTTGACTGATAGGGCCGGTATCTTTATTTATCACAGCGGCTTCGCGTTCTGAATTCTAATGCTGTCCGTGCAAATTGGCCCGAGATGGGAGAGATTGGCTGTTGTACGTCGTACGTTGCTGGTTTGGTTTTATGCTTGATGGAACTACATACCTACATATAATTCGTCTATATTCCCCAACGAGTTAGGCAGAGCAGTTATTATACCTATTGTACACCTACAATTTGCCGGCTTAGCACTGCGGTTTTAAGCCGCGCGAATTTTATTGAGCAGTGGTGGCCCAATGGTAACGTCCGCGACGTACAAGTTATAGATCGTGGGTTTACACCTAGGCAGGCGCTTTACGTGTGTAAATTATTTCATCACCATTGCTCTCAAAACAGTGAAGGAAAACATCGTGAGGAAACCGGCATGTCCTAGAACCAAAATTTCGAAAACATGTGACATCCACCAACTCGCACTGGGCCCGCGTGGTGGATTACGGCCCATTCCCTCTCTCATAGAGAGGAGGCCTGTGTTCCAGCAGTGGGAACATTAAAAAGCTGATGATGATGAACATTATTCGTGCGTATTTTTCGTCACAAGCTGAATCATAAATTAACTAATACGCACTGCGGATAAAATACCGCGCGATTTTTGTCTGTTTCTACACGTTCATAGAGCTCAAAATATGCACGCGGATTTCGCGCCGCGATGCGTTAGATTCTGTGGCAAAACACAGTTTTGTTGCGGATTTTGTTACCGCAAGAGCGTGCAGCTTTATATCATATGTCGCAGAATGTGCGGCAAAATATCGCGCGAATAAAAACCGCAGTTCGTGCGTGCGTCCATGTAATAGGAGCGAGCATATTTCTATCCATCAGGCACAAGTCCAGGCTCCGGGCTTAAATCCCTAATAACACTGCTTGACCTAGACCAGGACCTCTTAATCAGCAGTAGTGCGTGCTATCATTAGACCAACAAACCAGTTCAGAGCTTTCATGAACAAAAGGAACGATGGATGGTGCTTAAGCTCCGACAGATATAAACAGCATAAATAGAAAATATCTGCTGAAAGTATTTGCATATCTATGAAAATTTACTTCGACGATGTTAATATTCATGGACTTTGTTGTCTCATTTTTAGGGACGAAACTCACAGCAAGGTATTTGCATTTTTCTGCACCCGCATACTCTTTCGGGTCTTCTATGCTAGCTACGTAGAACTTGAAAACGGAAGCGATTCAATCTTTGGTTTTCAGGATGTCATTTGAGACCACATTGCTTCTGCGGTTGAATCGTAACTGTCTTTAGAATCCTATGCGGTTGCCGTTCAAATATTAAGGTCGACCGAAACCTAAAGCGCGGCCACTGTCGGACTGCATAGAAAAGAAAGAGATGGGAGACGACACCACGCTTGTAATTTTGCTGCAAAATATTCGAAGAAAAATCTTTTTAAAACCAGCTTTAAATGAAATAAAAAGTATGAAACGAAATATCGCTTGACAAGCAGACATAACCAATGAGCCTAAATACGATGGTGCTATCTTGTCTGGTTGAGGAGTTGCTAGGGCCACCTTCCAGCTCCTTCATGAGACCAGCTTCTAACACCTCTAAAGTTACATAAGTACGCTAAGTATCATCTTAATCGGATACCAGAAAGTGCTTTTACTAAAGCAAGGTAATTTAAAGTTTGTAAAAACGGTATATTCCCGTTGTCCCCGTGATCTGTGTCCCCTTCACGGGGACAATAGAACTGCATAAAATTTCCTTTTTAGGGTTTCGTACCTCGAAAGGAAAAAACAGAAACTTTCTAGTCCATCCGTCCGTCTGTCTGTCTGTCAAGACCCTTTTACTTATTTGTATTTTTGTTTTTATTTTTAAGTCAAGATATTTACGGTATCACTAAGGGCCAGTTTCTTAAGTCGACGTCACATCTCAAATCAGCTGACAATTTGTCACAAATTAACCAGCCGTCAGTTGTCAGTGAGTTTCTCAACACTTCATCATCGAGAAATTACGTAATCGCTTGTTACATTAAATAATCGACATTAATTTATTTCGGTTGGCTACCCTAGCTGGTATTCATTCACTTCATTCGCTACTATAACGTAATCAGTTACTTTAAATAGTATTTTATTTTGAGAGGCTGGGTAGGTGTAGCCGCCAAGTTAAGCAAACCTTACCAAGGTCGATTTTTGGATGGGTAACCACTTTTTTTTTGGTTTACTTGTTTTTGGATAAGTGACTCCACACAGGTTAAGCAACACTTACCAAGGTTATTCTTTGGATGGGTGACCGCTTTTTTTTGGTTCGTTTGTTTTAGATGGCTGACCCCGCCAGGGTAAGCATCACTTACCAAGGTCAGTCTTGGGATGGGTGACCACTATTTTTTGGTTCGCTTGTTTTTGGATGGGTGACCCTGCCAGGTCACACTTACCAAGGTCACTGTTTGGATGGGTGACCACTTTTTTTGGGTTCGTGGATGGGTGACCTTGTTACATGTTGTTTAACCTAGCGGGGTGACTTTAGGATGGGTGATCAAAATTTTTGTGGTGATGGTCACCCATCCAGACAGACCTTGGTTAGTGTTGCTTACCCTGGCGGAGTCACCTATCCATAAACAAGCGATCCAAAAAAAAAGTGGTCACCCATCCAAAGACTGACCTTGGTTAGTGTTGCTTACCCTGGCGGAGTCACCTATCCATAAACAAGCGATCCAAAAAAAAGTGGTCACCCATCCCAAGACTGACCTTGGTAAGTGCTGCTTACCCTGGCGCGGTCACCAACCCAGCCGCTTCAAGTTAAACACAAACCTGTCCAGAAGCTGACCTTGGTAAGTACTAAGTACAGGGTACAGTCAACACTGACCTGGGGATCGAACCTTCCTCACGCGCACTAGCGTGAGGCAGGATCGATTCCCCAGGTCAGTAACCGTTTTTTTTTATTTTTATTTATTTACATAAATACAAAATAACTATTTTTGATAATTGTGTCAAGTTTTTATAATGTAATTAATTTAAAAGTTTGTAATATCCTAATTTTTTTAAATCTTGGTAATTAAATAATTGATACAAATTAACTTTTATTTTATAACTCTACCCATACCATAGTTTTCGCTGACCCCTATTATCTTTTTATCGTAATATAAGCCTTTAAAAGCATAATATTAATTTTAATCTGCGAATAATCGACCAATTTCCAACAATTATAAATTAGGCTCGTTGACAATAGATTAACATTGAAAAAGGTGCTCAGAAACCCAAAACTGCTGTAACATGTGGTTAATTCGAGATTATTCTCAAATGTGACAAATTGTCAACCACTTGTCACACTTGGATGTTGAGAAACTGAAAGTAGAATTAACAGGCGATTAATCCTCGATTACGTTAACAACCCGATAATTGAGAGCTGGGAAACTGGCAGTAAGTTAACAGCCTGATAATTGAGAGCTGGGAAACTGGCAGTAAGATTTTTTTTTTATTCCTATTAATTAAGTTATTTTTCTAAATGTTTGTACAACAATTTACCATAAGTGGTGCTTACCTGTTTAAAATTGTGACACTCGACTGTAGTATTAAGTGTATAAATTGTTATATTAGAGCGCCTTTAGAGCGTACCAGTGTGATGTTATGTTATGAAATGGTGTAAACAATAAACAGACATGCGACTGCAGCTATCCCGAGTAATTTGCCGTTATTTATGGATGAGTTCTGATGTATATCTCCGAAGTCCTTCATCAAAAAAACCGCCTCCTTTTTTAAGTCGGGTAAAAAAAACATTGAAGTCTATTTTGAGTGTTTATCAGGGTTTCATTAACAAAAACCGCAATGCAATCAGCCGCATGAGGGTAGGCACGGGAAAATATATGTATTATTCCGTGTGTATGGTTCCATAAAGGGTTATTGGTTTCCCTACCACAAAGCCCGTACATAATTTGTTCCGGGAGGCGGATGTTTGTGAACTTCAACAAACCAACACAGGTATGAATTAATTGAGTCGCTCTGAAGTGGGTCAAAGTTGTATAATGAACTTTGTTTGATACTACTCTGAAGTCCAAGGAAACATATTTGTGAAGTTGTGACAGCTCCCATGAACGGCTTCAAGAACAGATTGGACAGACAAGATAATTATCTATCTCCAAGCTAGGTTCTGAAACTCAAACATCAGGTAATTAGATGCTAGTGTCTCTTAAGTAGTTAATAAATAGGTAGATACTTTTTAGAAATCATGAAAAACGGGACAGTATGATCTAAAAGAAGGAAGTTTTTTTTAAACTGGACATGACGTGATTAATAAGTAAAAGTCCAAAAAAGTTGAGAGTTTCGTACAACTCCAATGAAAGTTAAGATTCCCCCGAAAAAATTAAGCAAACTCGGTTAAAATTCATCCAAACTCGGTTAAAAATAAGGGCAAAAACGTTTGTGCGTGCGTACAATCTTATCGATGGAATTCTAAATTGAGTTTGGTCACAGGGCACTTTATAGGCACCTACCTGCCTTCATTTTAGGCGCGTGTAATTATACAATGTAGGTAGGTGTTGACTATTCCGTTGATAGAAAGTCAAGACTTCATTAAGTCTGTAATTTACATTACATGGGTAAGCAGAAAGGTACTCAAATTATCCTGCGTAGGCTAAAGTTCACTGTTGGCCGCAACCTTTTAACTTTTAATTGTATCAGAGAGCTTTCGAGTCACCCTTGTAGAGCACCTTATAATTTTTCGTTGTAAATTGTGATGCTAATGTAAAGGCCTCAAATTAGTGAACAGAAATTTCTAATCTGAGGTAATGGCATATAAATTATGTGATTAATGTCTAAACAGGTGAAGGTAAGTCTGATCTTTGAGGATATCTTCATGGTTTAATCAGTACCTAAGTAGTTACAGCTGCAAGCTGCAACCGAATGTTAGATGAAAAATACAAACATGATGTGCCATACCTACCTATTATCGGCTTAAGGTCTATCCACACATATCAGGGCCGTGCCCGGGACGTGACAGGGCCGGGCCTAGGCATTGAAGATTCGTCACTGGCCCGTGCACGGACGTGTGTGAACGGGTTCATATAAAATGTACACACCGATATTTTATTGAGCCCCTGACGAGGCACGGTCCGTTCACGCCCCTGGCACGGCCCTGATATGTGTGGATAGACTTTATAGGCGTTTCGGCCGATCCGGTCGAAACAGGAATTTCATATTTATAAATATAATTAACTAGTTAATAACCTTTTCTCATGGGTGTAGGTGGAAACTACAGAATTCAACTACAACTAAATAAAGAAAATTTCAAGATTCTAGTCCAAGAAATACAAAATTTTTGCACTTTTCTACTGAAATAAAATATGTTTTACTAAGTACCAAAAATAACATGTTTTAGATGTTGCCATCTGTGCACGGTTTGTGAAACTAAATAATTGAAGAGCATGATGTAAGATAAAACAATGTCTCAGTTAATAAACAGATGGCGCTGATAATTATAATCTAATATTTAGATAAAGTACCTATAGATTTCGCCTTGGCGTGGCCGCACATGAGACAACAATATTTAGTTCTGGTGTTACAACAAGAACACTACAACCCACCATCGCACTGACACTTATTATCTATAAATAACCCAATTCCTTGTCTCAATTAACACATAATACCACGAAATCACAGAAAATCAAACAAAACCGAGTTTGTTTGTCAAACCTGCCATTATATTAGAGTTTGACAAACAACAGAAACCGGCCATAGTGACAAAGACAAAAAATAATCTTTTGTCCTTATTACTTACATGCTGCCAACTTGCGATCTCACTCTATCAATCAAGCTCATTTTATGGCGAAATCTATATCTACTTTATCTAAGAATCTAATATTCATTACATTATAGTATTCATGTTATAGATTCAGCTGATTTAGTCCATTACCACGCAATTAAAATAACACTCAATGACATCTCGAAATAAAATTAATTAATTTTCAAAACAAAGGTTTATTCATCTAAATTATTATTACAACATAACTTTTAATAAAACTAACTATAATTAACAGCCTGAACATTATTATTACAAATTACATGCTAAAATATTTAACAAATTTACATACATTTTCATATGAACAATCACATTCTTGACTTGAATTCTTCATTCTTGTTGAAAGGGAAGGTTTGTCTGTATCTTGCTACTCCTAAGCATATGAAACCTGAAACAAAAACATTTTTATGCTGAATCTGAACACTAATCATTTTAAATGGACCTCCCTAAAAACAATTTTGTATAGAAATTGGGTTTAATTTCCTCATACAGATACGAGCATTAATTAATTATATGCTCAAGGTGGGTTCCTCATACAGATACGAGCATTAATTAATAATATTATCGTT